>OX465276.1:43893875-45093875 GCA_949987645.1 Tachina grossa
TTAACTGTAACACATTTCAGTAATCCGAACTACGTTTTAGAGAAAAAATCGGATAACTGAAAAAAAAAATTGGGTTTTGGTTATTTGCAGTTAAGCGGAGTCGACTGTATATATCTGGAGTGTTTTTAAGCAATGAAGGGGTAGTATATTTAGCAAAAAATTTTGGACGACATCAATAATATAGTAAAAAGATAAGCAAATGTCAGCGAGAAACGGACGCGATAAAAATAGAATTTATAGAAATATACTCGTACATAATTCAGCGAAATGCGTAATGTTAGTAGAAAATTTTTAATTAACAAAACATTACTTTAAATAATCGCTAAAAACGGCTCAACAAAAAAAAAAAAAATACTCTTTTTACAGTCGCATATTTCGGTCAAAAAATTTCAAAACTTAAAAAATGCTTTTGCATTTATAAAGTATAGATAGAGCTTTCAGCTTTATTATTAACAGCAAAAAAAAATTTTTTTTGAGCAAAAAAAATTTTTTTTGTTTGACTTCTTTCTGGAATTACCCATATATGTGTGTGTGTCTTTTCGTCTGTATTCTTGCCCAGTTTCTTACATTTGAAGCTAGTGTTTTGATTTTTTTTAATACAAGCTCATACATACATACATATGTATGTATGCATGTAATACGTACTTGTATTAAAACTAAAAATTTTTTTCCTTTGCTGGATGCAGTTTTTCCAGTTTATAAATATTTCTTTTCGTTCGTCTTGCCTTTATTTTAGCTTGCATAAATTGCAAAAAAATAAATAAATAAAAAAATATATAAAACACTTGCGGCTTCAAAATGTTGAAACTGAAATTACTCTCATCTGTAAGTAAATTATACTTGTACTACCAGCTCCAACCACGGACATACGTACGTACTTAGTTACAGATAGTGCGCGCCTGCGCAAGTTATCTGCAGTTGTATAAAAATAGTTGGTAATAACTTGCATTCGTATTACGTTAGTTGTATTCGTAAATTATACTATATATTGATAAATATCGTTACGTTCCAGCTAAATTTGAAGCATTATATATAGAAAATAATTTGCGAGAGTGTGTTTGTGTGTGTGTGTGTGTTTGTGTGTGTGTTTATTATGGTGTAATTAAGACAGGTCCTTAAAATGATTATATGTATGTAGTATGTATGTAAATCTGGAAATAAGTTTATATTTTAATTATCCCACCCTAAGCACAAAATATTGTTCAGAAGTATGATATATCGAGAGCCTATATTCAAAATACCTCAACTCAAATTTGGTCAAAATGAGTTTCCCATGAAAAATAGCTCCCCTATGCAATTATTCATCTGTAGTATAAATTTCGAATCAAAAAAATTATTTTTTCTCCTTTTATATCAATTTTTCTTATTCTGCTCTCTCAAAGTATAATTTTTTTGGTGAAAATAAATTCTAACTCCCATGTAAATTTCCAATATCGAATTGCATTTGGCATGCTGAACACGAATCTGGTAAGGATCTTGATATCCTATGGCTAGTTTTTGAGATATTGCCACTTTTAATATATTAGTACAGAGGGGTTCGGATAAAAAAAATGATAATGTATGTATAACTCTAAAACTGTTAATCGAATAGGAACATTAGGTGTGGACCGATTATAGTCAATGATATATCCTTTTGAAATTGATAATTTGGAGTGACCCTGTTACACCAGAGAGTGAGTTAGAGAGTGCTAAAGCTGGCCACCTCGAGGTGGAAAAGACTTTCATTCAGGCTTTAGATTTTTATTTTATGATATTTAAATTTTTTTTTCTTGTATCTTTTCAATTCTTATATCTGGTATTGAGTAACAGATTTCACAAATTGGTTAAAAATTAAATATATTAAAAAAATCATACAGTTTTCCGACAAAATATACTAACTCTAAAAAATATTTGTTTTTTGATGGACTAAGATATGCTATCTCAAAAAATACACAAACCAGTACAAAATAAAATATTTTTTGTAGACCTATAAATTAAAAAAAGTTCTCTTTTTTGAGTTGTCGTGTTTTGAATATAGACTCTCGATACACTGTCTTATAGTTCAGGCAAGTCATTGCAATTCAAAAAGAAATATATGCATTTCCCTACAAAGCATATAAACAGTGTTTTTTTTTTGGTGTCACAACTTTAAGTTGGTTTCTTTGAGCCTCCTTTTAACAGCTGATACATAGTTGCTTTTTGTTTAGTTTTCTTTGAAATTTCATTATGAACCGACTTACACCAGAGCAACGCGTGCAAATTGCTGAAATGTTTAATCAAAATAATTGTTTGAATATTTTTTTGGAATTTTGAATTTCCATTAAAAATTTTATTTTCCGATGAAGCCCATTTCTGGTTGAATGGGCACGTAAATAAGCAAAATTGTAGCATTTGGAGTGAGGAAAATTCTCAAGCTTTTGTCGAAACACCATTACATCCACCGAAAATTACTGTTTGGTGTGCTTTATCATCTGGCGTACTCATTGGCTGGCCCATAAGTTGTGGAAAATTGGTAATCCAGATTGCGCCTTCTACGCACCAGCTATGGCGGCCCCATTACAGAAATGATATTTAAACATTAATTTTATAAAAATTTCTTTCCCATAAAGACCGTTTTTTTGATATTAAAAATATATTTCCTTGTGTTATTATGATTTAAAGTTGTGTCACTCTATAAAAAAACACCCTTTACATATACTTAAGGCCTTAATCATAAAAAATATTTTTGACTTATAAGAGATTTATAAAACATTTTTTCATACAAAATTTGTTTTATAAAACCCTTTATAAAACTAAATTATTTTTTTTTTTCATGAATAAGGTAGTTAAACAATATTTTCCATAAAATGAATAAAAATTATTAAATTCTACTCAAAACACCACAATAAGAGGATTCAGTCAAGTCCAGGATTTTATCGAATGTTGAAAACTTTTTCATTGTAACAACTTTACTTTAATCTAAATTAAACGATAAGTTAAATGCAAGTTTCTCCTAAACACAGAAAAATTTCATATTAAAGTCGTGGAAAACAATGTTTGTTTAAAAATTTTCGATAATGCTTTTGGTTTATATGTGTTTCATGTTAATTCAACTTCAAATAAATTTTTTTCTATTGAAATAACTTTATTTCATATTGATTTAATATTCCTGTACTGTTAAATCAAAATGAAGACTCATGTTGAATCAAAATTATTTCAAAATGAAACAACGTGCATTTGATACTTTATTTTTATTTTTATTTATTTTTTGTTAGAAGTAACACTCAGGTAATGAATGCCTACTACTATTACTAGGTGTTACCTTCTTTTAGGAAAGGCATAGTGATATAGAATACAGGTGGTGAAGGAAGAAATAGAGGAAAGCTTCATTCTTTTACAACTCTGCTTTTTGCACGTTTTTTTAATAATGCAGTGTTGCAGCGCCTCTGGTGTTAAATGAGACGTTTTAAATTTATTTGAAGCTGAGTATAGTAGCCATTTTATTTGTTACTTTACTTTGTCGATGGTTCTGCTACACAGCGAAGGAGGGCGACCTGATTTTACCTTGGGATTAGTATCTGGTGAAGTCGGTGTAGTTCAGTGATCGGTGTCTATGCCTTCATCACTTAAACTTTGCTACAACAACTGCACAAACGGACACTAATGCACATCAGGAAAATGTGTGGTGATGTGGATACCGATCTCGAACCCAGGATCTTCAGTTTTGTGATCAACATGCTAACTACTTCAGCCAACGCCACCCTCATGATACTGAAATAGCACGAAGAATCATGTTGAATCAAAGCTATTCCAAGTTGAAACAACATGAATTTAATTTTTTGTACTCAGTCACTTTATTAATTATTTAACTAACGTGATGTGTATTGTCACAGACATCAAGGGAATGTTTGTTGTACTTGGTTCCCCCCCCCCCCCCCCCCCACAAAATTTGAGCTTGAACTCAGCGCGTGGTAGCCAAAGCACTTACTGCTATAGCCACCATAGCCTTAAATATTCTATAGATACACACTAAATAAATACTATGATGAATTCAATTTTAATTCAACATGATTTAATGGATGATTTAATATAAAATTTTTTAATATCAAAGCTCTAGTTAGTTTGCTTTATACAGTGAAAAATATTAAATCAAAAAAATTTTTAATAGTGGCTAAAAAATTTTTCGCTTAAAATTAATATAAAACAAGGGCAATTTTTAATCAGCAGTAGTAAGTTTTCGCTGGCAGTACGAAGTTTGCCGATCATTTACACAATATGAAAAAAAAACAACAAAACAAGAACAATTCACACAACTGAGCACAACAGTGCAAAGAAACAACAACACACTTAAGTAACAGTATTATTTCTAATAAATTTAATAATCAATCAAAATGTTTGCATGTTGATTTTACATTGTTTCTTTACTTGAGAAACCTTATGACTTAATTGCAGTGAGCCAACGAAAATCGGTACAATGCTCCGATAATTGAATCTCGGCTGAAGTAATTTACTGGGTTACTCTTTGTTCAGCTTACTGTAAACCATTTTCCCTCCTCTCCTATAAAAGAAGTGCAATTAGTATGTGCATGTCTGATCAGCAGTGCGATTCACTAACTTTTTTTTTAACGATAATCGCATCGTTAAAATTATTATAACGAAAATTTATCGACTTTGCTAAACAGTAACCTTTTTAACGATATCCGCTGTAGGTTAATGTCAGCTGTGTCGTTTTTTAAGCGACAATAATTTATGTGCTGTCAATTTTATCGACAAAAATCAACGGAAAATATCAGCTGCGCACTATCGTTAAAAAGAAGTTACATAATCACACAATCGTTATTGCAAGCGGCAAAATGTATAGACAAAAATTACGATTGTCGGATCGTTAAACGTTACTGAATCGCGCTTCAGAATAGTAATATTTATCGATATATTTATTCGTTTGCGATAACTACAATGTGATTCCGTAATTTATTTTTTACGATGGTGTACATCGTCTTAATCGCCATATATGTAATTGTATATCATGTAGCATCACTGCTTATAAAATGTCAAAATAAGCGAAAAGCACAAAAAAAAAAATTAGAGAAAAAATGAATGAATTTGTGCTTGTGATTTTACTTTTCTTACTGCAACCGACAGCGAATATCGTTAAAATATGTTACTGAATAGCAAAGTCGATAAGTTTTCGATATATTTATTATAGGGATATGATTATCGTAATAAAAGTTACTGAATTCGGGTACAGGATTTTTCCACATGCGAATATTTCCGTGTTGAACCGAAGTACACTTTTCATCACTGCACTCCTTTAGAGATCTGTTATCATTCAATATAAACTTTTTACATATCAATAATATCGTACCCCTCCCACCGCGTGATCAATTTGATTTTAAATTGCTAATTTCATTTTTCATTCATACGAATATTTTTTTTCTCGTCCGTCCAAATATTTGTCGCTCTGCACAATGATTATGCAAGATCTTTTTGAGCTCCCCCTGCAATTTGTAAAATGTTCGTGCTTGGCAATTTTATTTTATTATTTTTAAATTTATAAGTTTTGAATTTTATTACCTCGTAAAAGATTTCATACAGTGCAGCTGCAAATTCTTCATGTTAAAGCTGTTGCATTTTGTTTTTCCTTCAAGAATCATTTGTCATTTCTTATGGTTAATATTTAAAATCAAACTGTTTTGCATAAATATTGATGTGTTCGAAAGGATTTTCTTTTCGGCTAAATTAGTTAAAGAGAAGCTGAACATTTGTTGTATATATTTAATGGTTTCTAGTATGAGATGATGAGATTATTGAAAGCGTTAAGCGGGAAATTAAATTTTGTGGAATTAGTTTAAACAGAAGTTTATTTTAAGTGTGTGATAATTAAATTTAAAAAATTGTTAAACATTTTCCTCACCTTTTGCAATAAATATGAGCGAATACCTTCTTTACTTAATTAACTCATTAGCGCTCAACATGATATAAAAGCATAAATGTAATCCAAAACGGATTAGGTCAATATTTATTGCCCCTCTTTTCAATCTAACCTAATTTACTCATTTATTAGCAGGATAATTGAGGAAGTTGTAAAGCAAGGAAGTACTAGTGATCATAGCGTAAGAAACCTTGGGTAATTAAGAAAGCAGAACATATACTGTGTCACTGTCCGGCTCTAAGCTGCGAAGGTATAACTGTCTTGTGACTCGCAATTTCCGGAGTCTTTTGCTTGTATCGAAATTGGGACTGGTTAGACCATTCAGGTTTGTTAAATCTGTGTGGGAGTTATTCTTAAAGGACACCACGAACTTAGCTGCCATACTTATAGGATTCCTGCTGCTATTGTAAATCAATCCAGTTCTAAGTTAGGCCTTTTGGAACAGCCAGATCTACCTCATCTAACCTAAGTAGTGGCAAAAAAAAAGACTCTGAGTAATTTAGCTTCAAAGTTCCTGTACGAAGTACGAAGTTACATTTTTGGTATATGAAAAGCAGTTTGAGGTCATCCTACAGGTCTGAATTTTTGTAGAGTGATAAATATTAATATTCTCCATTCGTTGTTCATCGAATGAAGAGGGATGTAAGGAGTTTTTAAACTTTTTGAAATGAGTTAAGTAATTTCGAAAACCCCGAATGCAATTGATCTTGGAAGACTAGTTTTTTTTTAAGACGTTTTTTATTTATTGTATCTTCAATTATGAACTAACAATAAGTATTCAAATCTTAATCTAAAGTATAATTGTTAGGCCCAACCAATGTCGGGCATAAACTAAATGATAGTTATTAATAATCATACGTAGTGATAAGCTCAAAAAAAAGACTAGTTTAAACGAACTCTAAGTTCACAGGCTTGAAAACCACTGAGACTGGATTTTTTAGGATACCCTCGCTAGCGATATACTTATATATATGTATAGATGTATGTGTGGGTGAAATTGGTGCTTCCCCACGAGGATTGTGTGCCTTCACGAATGGAGAACTTATATTCGTAAACTCTTCAGTTTTGCGAACGATTGTACGGCTTTCCAAGCTGAGATCTTAGTAATTACAAACACCACTAAAATCGTGGCGAAGAATGTAGCTGCAGATATAAGTATTTTTGATCATCAAGTGAGTCTGGTGAGTTTGAGATTAACAACCCTGAATAAAGTTCATTTTGGGTTCAGATGATTGTCTGTGTTTAGGATACTCTCACTGATGATACCTGACAGAGACTTTTAAATCAAATCAGATATTCCCTATGAGGTTTGAGCGACCTCAGTGATGGGAAAATAGTGTTCCTAGACTCTGCAGACTTGCGGACGAGTGTACGGTTTTCCAGGCTGAGATCACAGTAATCATGAAGGTTACGAAAATTGTGGCCACAAATGTCTCTGAAAACTACCAGGTTACCTTCTATGTCATTAATCAGACAGCGCTTAAAGTTTTGAAGGGCCACATTGTGAAGTCGAAACTTGATAGTGACTATAAGAAAACGTTGAACGGGCAGGTATAGTGTAAGTCTATTCTAGATTTTAGTCCATTGCAATGTTGAGTGGAATGAGACTTCTAAAGAATTGGCAGGCGTTAATTCCATCAATCATGAAGTCTATGAAAATCATGCCCACTAATATCACTAAGCACTAATAGGTTACCTTCTGTGTAGGGAAACCAACAGTGTTCATTATCATTTAGAAACTAGTTAATGACTTTTAAGATAGTACTCAACCTGCAGGTATAGTTTAAGCTTATGCTGTACTTCAACCCATTGCAACGTTGAGTGGAATGAGGGTTGTGAAGAACTGGCATGGATTAGAGCTAAGGTTAGATGTGGCAGTTCGGTAAAACCGCTGTTTTTAGATACTTTTTCAAGCAACTCAATAATCGGTTGTTAGGAGAAGCGACTATTCATTTGATAGAGAGAATATTGCAGGATATCAAGGGCATCATCTGGTCAGGTAAGGTTAGGTTAAGTTGCAGAGCGGAATCCATTACGCTCATGCACGGAGACATGCACATAATCTGGGGAAATCTTAATTACAGTTAGATTTAAGGGTCCTGATAGGAGCGTCCACTAAGCCTTCCTATACTAAAGAAATAATCAGTAGATAGAAGGCTGGCACTTTGGAGTTTTGCTGGCTATGTAAGGTTAAGAGGGAGTGAGAAATGCTGCAACATATATTTTTGTCATTCCTTGATTCTTAAATGCCACATAGTTGGATGTCTCAGTAGTAGATTCCACGAGGTACTAAAAGATATCGGCCAGTTTAGGCTCGAGGATATAAGCAGGTTCGTGAAAGAACTCCAGATAGCTTAAAGGAACTTCCCAAGAGGCCTAAAAGTCTATGAGTTGAAGTGCCTAGCCACTACCATTTCAAGTCTAGCTTAACATAATTTTTAATTATTTTGTCTTTTTTTTATAAAGAGGCAATGAATTTCTGTTAAGGCCATGGCTAGCTATCCTAGACAAACGCGCGATTTGATGAATTATTATTGTCTTTTGGAAAATTTTACAGACTCTATCATACCAGGGCTGTATTTTCTAAAAAATTGCACGATTGTGTACGATAGTGTATCACGACCTTTACTATTGCTAGGTTATCTTCTTTAGCAAAGGGTTAGTGATAGAGAATATAGATGGCGAAAGAATAGATAAAGAGAGCAAAGCTTCATCCTTTTGCAACTTTGCTTTTTTGCACGTTTTTTAATAAGGCAATGTTGCAGCGCCTCTGGTGTCAATGAGTCGCACTAATTTTCGAAACTGTACTTAGCAGCCATTTTATAGGTTATCTTACTTCGCCGATGGTTCTGATACACAATACCGGCGGAGGAGGGCGCTCTGATCTGAGGATTATGATTAATATCCGCTGAAGCCGGTGTAGCTCAGTGATCAGTGTCCATGCCTTCATCACTTGAACTTTTCTACAACAGCTGATACAAAGATACACTAAGGAACATCAGAAAAATATGTGGAGTTGTTATTTACATATTGAGTTTGTTGGTGTCTGGGCTCAAATCCAGGACTTTCGGTTTTGTAGTCAACATGCTAACTACTTCAGCCAACGCCACTTTTTTGTACTTTTTTTCCTCTCACTCCTTAAATTATTGTTTGAGTATGGCAAATCCAAGATTACTTGTTCAAGCTTTTGGTGCCGTCCCTCGGTAATGGTTTGAATAATGTTCTAGTGGTTCATCACGTTACTCGAGAGTTCTACCAGAAAATTTTAATTTCAAGGAGAGTTCGCTAGATATTGTTTGATAAACTTAATGGCATATAAAGCCAAATGTTTTTCAATGAACATCTTTCCCGATTAGCAATCAAAAACTTGGTTATGGTGGCCCTGCATTGCCTGTTGTTGCTGATGATATTTGCTGTTTTGTTGAAAAAAGGAGGGATAGGTTGTGTATATATAGACAATTGAAACGTGGATAGGTCTAGAATTTATCTCACCACAAATACGAAAACTATACTCACGGATAAGGCCCATTAATTTTAGTCTATTAATCAAAAGTATTGCACAAGCAATGTGCACCAGATGTATTTTATAAGTTCATAGACCGAGATCCTTACGTTTATTTCATGAAGATAATGTTTCATATACAGTTAATGCTTGCGAGGTTCATCGGCTTACTTGGATTCTCCTCAATACTACTATTAACAGCAGTTATCGCTTCCTCGGTGAGCAATTATCAACGTCTTTTCGAATGTTTGTATATTTTACAGCACGCTAATTTTTTTCCTACTGGTCCTTAGCTCTCCGACCAATGTCCTCAAACTCTACATTAAAAGAACACAAAGTAATATTTGTGACAAAGTCATTTGAAATCATGCTACTCGCATAAATCAAGGCTGCAATTTGAATAAATTTCATACAGGGATCTAATCGTCGCTTTCGATAATGAGCTGTTTCGATCATGTTGTTTTACTTGCATCATATGGTTACATTGTTCGATAGCGAATGCCATAATTTCAAACTTAAAAAACGGTGATTGAACAACTCATAATCGAAACCGACGATTATATCCCAGAATTTTATTTATTAATTTCAATATTGTCCTCTTCTTGGTGAAAAACCTTGACTGCAAGATTCCTTCTTTATTTAAATTACTACAAACGGCCTTAATAAAAACTTCAATTCAAGTTTAATTAGCTTCAGACCAATGCCTTAATAATGGAATAAAAAAAAAATAAACTTTACGTGCCACAAAATCTTTAACCTACCGCAACAGTTTATTTATATAACCACCTACAACTTTTTCGTCGGTTGCTTGGTCAATGCGCCACGTATTTGTACTTACAAAGGAAAAAAATAAAACTTATTAAGGTAGAAAATACAAGTTAAATAAGCTTTTTTATATTTATTACTTTCCTCCTTTTTATTGCAGTTATTATTATTTTAATACTTTGCAACAAAACAAGAAAAAAATAAGACATAACGTACGTTACGTACATATGTATCTGATTCTATGAATCTTTTGCTGCTGCACGTTTCAAGCAACAACTTCAATGTTGCTGTTACTGAATGTATGTTAAATTACAGCGATGCATATGTATATATGTGTGTGTGTGTGTATGTGTATGAGTATAAATGTTTCCATGTATTGTTAATTCATTACAAATGCAGCATAATGCATTTATGCTTTTGTTTTAAGGGTCCTTAACCTTAAACGCCACAAATCACACACACGCATCGAGCCAAAGACAACATTGGCCACAGCGAACGTGAGCTGAGGAGTGTTAGAAGAAATGCTGAACAAAGAATATGAAGATAGAAATAGCAAAACAGAAAAAAAAAACAAAAAAAAAACCATACGAAATGTAAAAAATCAAAATGTAACAAAAATAGCAACTGCAACTAAAGCTGCACACACCCAAGCAGAGTTGCCAGACGATTTTGTTCTTCCCGTTCCCAATAAACAAATAACAACACCACTAATTTTTTTTTTTTTTTGATGAAAATTAACGTCCCTTTGTGTCAGTTGTTGTAGGAAAGTTCAAGTTATGAAGGTATAGTTCATTGACCAGTCTACGGATACTAATAATAATGTAACAACTAGAGATGAGCGATATTTCGAAACCTGTTACTTTTTCACAGCGACTGAAATATCACTAATCACAACTGTGACTGAATTTATCAAGTAACAGTGTCTCGAAGTTTTTGAGTCGAAAAATTATTATCATCCTGTGAAACACAGGATGAATAAGAAAAAAACTGTATTTAATGTTCTGTATTTATAATTTGATTGGGCTAAAGTTTGTATCGCTTTGTAAGCTAAATTACGTGTGATAATTATCAATGAACAAATAACACCAAAGTTAATTGTACATATTCTGACAAACACGCAGTAGAACGGAACAACTAGCTGCCTTCGAAGGCCCCTACACCTTCGTCATCAGCGTTCTTTGTGTTTGGTCCACTGTGTGCGGTGTCAGTTGATGTAGATGATGATGCTATATATACTCAGCCATTATTGCAAATGGAATATGTGAATTGTTTTGATTCATCTTATCTCAATGTGCTGAAAGCTTTTTTTTTTTGTAATGAAATCTCAATTTTTCCATCTCTAAATTTACATTGTCGTTTGTTCTTTACTAATATTTCACATGTTAGTTAATTTGCTTGTTTTTGTTCAACTTAAGACAAACTTTTTTGTTTGTTACTACATATTAAGTAAATTTTTTATTTTTAATCTTTGCCACAGGCCCATGGCCTGTGCCACGATCTCACCAGAAATCGTTCGATCGAATACTTATATTGAAAACAACAACAAAATTTCTAATGTTATTGTTGTTTACAATAAAAAAAGTTCTCGATCGAACGATTTCTGGTGACATCGTGGCACACGACGTTAGTTAATTTTAATTATTATTTAATTTTAAAATCTTTAAACGCACTAATGATCCGATATTATTATTTTTCTTATTAAGTAAAATATTTTTTCATTAAAAATACATTGAAATTGATTATTGAGCGGTTTAGCTGGATCCTATGTGCATTTCACTGTTGCTAAGGCACATCATTAGGGAACCTTTATTCAAAAATTTCTTAGAACAACTAGAGTTAATATGTTATAAGCTTTCATTTAAACAAATGAGAAGCTCAACAACAAATAACAAATTTGAAACAAGAACTCAATAATCAACGTTTTTTTTTTATTTTTTTACTTTACCATTAATACATTCGCTGACTTTTTTTCAGCTTCAAATTGAAGTTTTAAGAGTATGAAAAAAGAAAATATGTAAATGTAAATAACAACAACAGCTATGCAAGAATAGAGTGTTGCCACACAAGTATTTTTTTGATCGGGTGCAGTCAAGTTAATAACTAGTGTTTTTGTTTATAGGAATTGTTACAATTTAAGTTTAAAATGTTTTAACGCACTAATAATCCCAAATTATTATTTTACTTATTAAGTAAAATATTTTGGAGACATTTTTAGATTTTAATTGAACTATAGTGAATTTTTAATCAGAAATAATTTTTAGTCAGGCTTAAGTTCAGTAATTTCAATACTTTTTATTGAATGAAATATTTTTATTAATTAATGCGAGCTTCTAAGGAAGAGAAGAAAAATTAAATTAGACTTTTCAGCGGGGGGAAATACTGATATTTATAGTTCAATTAAAATCTAAAAATGTCTCACTTAATTCATCATGGGCACGTGACAAAAATATGTTCACTTGACAATCACTGTTCACTTGGCAATCGCAAATGTTGGAAAGTCAAATGAACGGTAGAAAGCAAAAACAAAGTAACATAATATCCACTACTATAATACTTACATGTATGTACCGACGGTACATCGTATAAATAAAAATAATTAATGTGATGATCGTAAAAGATAAGCAAGAATAGTTAAAACATACGTGAGTAGAGTAATATCTATAACTATAAATGAAAACATGGAAAAACAGGGGAAATAAATAGTGATACTTACATATGTATTTACCAAAGGTAAATCAATAATTGTACACAACAATCATTTCTCATATTCCGTTTCATTAGAATTTACGTTAAATAGCTGATGTTAATAGCAATCTCTACCCAAGTAGATAGACTAGGGTGCTGATGAAGTGCGTTGCTGCACAGAAAAATATCGGTAATTCCCCCAGCTTAATTCTAGTGTAATTTAATTTTTCTTCTCTTCTTTAGAAACTCACATTAATTAATAAAAATATTTCATTTAATAAAAGAATTGAAATTAATGAACTGAAGCCTGACTAAAAATTATTTTTGAGTAAAATATTTTTTTTATTGATTATTGACACTAATTTAATTATTATTGTTATTGTTCGAAGTTCATTTGTTTCTATATTTATGATTTGATTGGGCTAAAGTTCGTATCGCTTTGTAACCCAAATAACATGTGATAATTATTAATGGACAAATAATTTTTTATTTGAGTAACCCCTTGTAAAACAGGATTACCAATTATTATTTAATTTTTCTCGATGCTAATTGTTATTCTTATTAGTATTTCAAAACGTGTTCCTTTTCCAAGGCAGCTTACTATCTAAGCAAATATCCAAGTATTTCCCTCCCTCTGCTACTATCAGCTATACCCGTCCCATCTTAGGCAGTAGCTTTGTACTACTACTACTTAGTATCTCCTGGCAAATATAACTACCTCAGTTTTCTCTGGGTTCACTCCCAATCCTTTGTAGTGCTGGCCCAGGAGGATGGCTCTTTCAACGCTAGCTTCTATACTAATGTTGTTCAAGGCAAAAAAATAATAATACAACTAGACAAATTTTGAAAATTATGTAAACTAAGAGCCTTACCATAAAAATTGGTTAGATTAACCTACAAAATTTGTAACTGTGTTCATCACTATATATACAGTAACGGGCATGCATTTTAATTTGGAATTTATTAAAATGACTTCTTAAGAAGTCGACGATACTTTCCAGGTCGGAAATAAGCAGATATGGTTACTTTCGAGGTCATGCAAGTGTGGCTTATACTTTTTTTTTTTTTTGCTTAGAGGCAAACAACAAATACATTTGTACTTAATGAATGTTTTATCTCTTTATGCCGCTGATTGCGCTTTCATATAGAAAGAGCACAAAAAGTATTTGGGAACGAAAATGACAAAAAGAAAATACACTTCAATTGTTGGACATTCCAATGCAGTTCTTCAAAGGCATTAAACAGTGTGCAAAGCTGCACTGTGGAACACTATTGAAAATAAATGATGGCGATATAAATACTTATTTCTAAGAGAAATGCACTGTTTCCATATTTAATTTTTACAGTTCTCTTGAAATATGACATGAAATCAGCAAACATTTAATTCCCTCTGGTTTTATAACACCAATTACATATACATATGCATACTTTCCAAGCGCATCCACTGTGCAGCAGCGTTGTTGAAGATCATGGTATTGCTTGCCTTGCTAATGTAGAATATATTTTTTAGTATTTGTACTTTATAGTTACAGTTTTTCCATCGTAATATTGTTGCAATTACCTTGTCTGTCTCAATATCTGTCTATCAGTCAACTCAAACACTTCGCTTGTGCATCTTCTGTCCATTCCAATGATGTAGGTTAAACATACTTATAAACCTTCAGCAGTAGTATATAGTAAATAACATTTTGTATGTGTTGTATCTTGTATTTTCACAGCCTTTTAGTTGTTTCATGTGCTGAGCACATGATTACAAAAAAAAAAAAACAAAAAAAAAATGTATTCTTGCGAAAAATTGCTTTAATTTTCTGCAGTTACTTGTAGTATAGGGGAAAAATAATAAAGCAACAAATTCCTTAATGACTTTTAAGGGAAGTAAAGCTTATACCAAAGATGACATACACAATATACGTCTTCTTTATCGACTATTTTTCTTTGCTATATGAGGTTGCAAAAAGACTCAACTATGAAATTTCTGCGTATATAATTTTTTCTATAACTCGTTTGTATTTGTATTTCACACGGCTTATGGAATGATGAGAGAAAATTTGTTTAGAACTTAGAACAAAAATTTATATGAATAAGTGCATTTCGGGGCTATCAAATAAGGTCCAAGGAAATAATGCTCAAATAAGAAAATGAAATAAGCCACAATAAAATTAAAAAAATTGTAATAAGGCTTTATTTAATATATTTTGGGTTTTATTTGATATTGAGATTGGTTTCCTTGGACTTTATTTCATGTATATCGTGGGTTTTTTCATAAATTTTCTTTTGAGCCTAATTAAATTTTTTGGGCTTTATTTCATAGTGCCGTACATATCCTTAAAGGAACTTAATCGATAATTGAGGATAAAAATATTTGTATTGTGTCTACTTCTAAATCGGCTGATTTATTTTTAGAAAATATTGGCTTTTACTTAAATTTTTCAGAAAGCTGAAAGCAAAGCCTGGCAACACTGTTAACAAAGCTGAAAACCAAATGTGGCAACACCGTTAATAAAGCTGAAAATGAAATCCTGCAAAATTGCTAGTATTTTTAACCGACTTCAAAAAAAGGAGAAAGTTAACAATTCCCAACGGGTATAGCTTCCCATTGGTCCCATTGTAAAAAAGTGAGCGGGAACCCGCTCACAATTTTTTTAATTAAATTTTATGATATTCTATTTATTTAATTTTTGCCAAACCTATACAACACCTTTGGTTCTTGTGTTTAAACAATTTGAATGTTGAAAAAATAGGCGGGTTTACGCCCATTAAAATTTATTTTAATATTTTACGCGGTACTACTTAACCGATTTATGCGAAACTTACCACACACCTTGAGCTATAAAAGAGATATAATTCTCCACTTAAAAAAAATGGGCGGAGTCATGCCCATTAAAATTTAATATTTTATTTTAAGTGGTTCTACTTAACCGATTCTTACAAGACTTAACACGCACCCTGAGCTCTGAAAAACACACAATCTAGAATTTAAAAACTAGGCGGAGGCACGCGCATTAAAATTTAATTTTATATTTCACGTACTTTTTCTTATCTTCTTCTATCACATCTTTGCATTGATGTCGGTTTTTTTTGGCAGAAAGAACTATTATTAATAGCAAGAGCCTAATATAAATAAGAATAATGAATTACAATCCTACATTTTAATGGGCGTGGTACAGTTTACTTTTCTAAACGCCTAACTTGTCATTAGAAGAATTCGATACTTATGTAATGTTCCGTGGGGAAATCGATTGAGTAGAAGTGCTTGAAACATAAAACAACGTTGTAAAGGGCGTGATTCCGCCCACTTTTTCATAAGTGAACATGTGTCACTATGAGACTCCAAAGTATGTGCAACGCAGAGCCGCCCCACTTTTCGAAATGCAAGATCGTATTATTCTAAAAGTCTAAGTCATAATTAGCAGAAGTCGATTGGGTCTATGACACATAGAAATAAACTTTTAAGAAGCGTGGCCTTGTCCATGCTTTCAAATAAAAGAGGTTATGTTGTTACTAAATCCTTTGACAAGTACAGAATCGGCTAAATAAAACTACATAAAATCAAAGATTAAATTCTAAAGAGCACAATTTTTTTTGCCATGATACCAAGCGGCAGCTATAAACTTTCAAATAAGAAAAAAAGAAGAGAGGTGTCCTAGGACACCTGGTTAGAGCTATGCTACTTAGCATATAAAAACAATTTTCATATGTTAAATAACAATGCAATAAAGTTATATTATATGATGATGTATCAAAAGATATTTCAAAACGTTTCCATTTATTTCCCATTATTTTCTTTTCTAGCTGCGTAGAATTAACTTAATGTATTGTTTATGCTCATATTCAAAAACAATACAAAAGCAAATTGAGCAATCGTTCTCATTGTTTTTACTTTGTTTTTGTTTCACTCACTTCAAAGAACGAACCAAAACAAAATCAAACATTTTGTTTCGTTTATTTTCGTACTCTGATTTTAAGTACAAAGAATTTAAAACAAAAATAAATTTATAATTGCAATATTGTCGATTATTTTTGCTACGAAAATCCCGTCCTAGCTGCTGTATCGCGCAATAAATAGCAAAGCTCTAAAAATACTCAATATCAGCTAAAAAATAATGGAGTTATGAAGTAACGGACACAAAACAAATAAAAAAAAAAAAATGGGTAAAGCAAACTTAAAAAAATATGGGAATTAATGTGTGGACCAGAAATTTTGATCTAGTTTCGCCGGTTTCCTTCTCCTTATCAATATATGTATACATATATGTATGTGTACCCAGTAAAAAATTACACATTACCATCATAACTACTTGCCATATAATGACTTACTTTTCTGATTGCTAAATTTCATTACTCGCTTACAAATCTCATTACCTAAAATGTAAAAAAATTATGTACAAGTTGCTAAATGAAGAGAATGATTTTTTTTTAGATTAAATAGATTACATGAACAAGTTTCTAAATGAAAAAGTTAAGTACTTCTCAAGAATCGATTATTTTAGTCTCACGCCTTGTTAAAATCATTAAGTTGGTAATCCAGTAAGGAACAGCTTCCACCAAAAATGCTTAATTCCAAACTCGATAACCTTTTTTGAAATTTTTTGCTGGGTATGTATGTGTATAAGCCATCAATCTTATTACACATATTTTTTTTTTTTTAACTATTATGACCTGTTCCGTATGCACTCTTCGCAACAAGTTTCTTGCTCATCATACTGTGCTGAACTTAAAACGAATCGTTTGTTTTTATTTTTTATTTCGCTCTTGTTCAAAGTCTTCTCTTTTGTCGACTTTAATTACCTCGTGAATATTGTGTGTATTTTTGCGATACTATACAGGTAAATTAATTGCTTTTTCTTCGTTTATTTTTTTTATTTTAATTGTAACGAACTTATTGGCCCTTTCAGATGTTTAATAATGATTTTTAAGGCAAGAGAAATTGTTTATTGATGTGAGAACGGGAAATATGTGAAATGTTTTACTTAATCCTCAAAGTTAATTGAATAGCTCATACTTACCCATATCTGAGGCCTGTAGTGATATTCAGTATGCCAGTATTTTTGTCTATATATTTTGTCTAATGCAATAACGATTGCGTGATTCTGTAACTTCTTTCTAACGATAGTACGCAGCTGATGTTTTCTGTTGATTTTTGTCATTAAAATTAACATCACATAAATTATTGTCGCTTAAATAATGACACGCCTGTACCTGGATTCTCTAACTTTTATTACGATAATCGTATCGCTATAATAATTATAGCGAAAATTTATCGACTTTGCTATTCAGTAACATATTTTAACGATATTCGCTGTCGGTTGCAGGAAAATAAAATAAAGTCACAAGCTCAAATTCATTGAGTTTTTCTTTATCATTCTTTATGCTTTTCGCTTATTTTTACATTTTCCATACAGAGATACCACATACTATTAAATTAAATATTGAGTAAGATAAAGCTGGAGATTATCGTAAAAAAAGAATTACGGAATCACATTATCGTTACGTGGTAGCTCTGTATAGAAAATGTGAAAATAAGAGAAAAGCGCAAAGAATAATAAAGAAAGTCTCAAAAAATTTGATTTTGTAACTTAACTTATTTTTTCTCCAACCGACAGCAAAGTCGATAAATTTTCGTTATATATATTATAACGATACGATTATCGTAATAAAAGTTACTGAATCCAGGTACTGACATTAACCTACAACGAATATCGTTAAAAATGTTACTGAATAACAAATTTAATAAGTTTTCATTATAATTATTTTAACGATGCGATTATCGTTAAAAAAAGTTAGTGAATCGCACTACTGCAATAGTGCACTTTTTAGTTCTTACGAGATTCCGGGCAAAATCGAGTAGATAGATTTTCCATATAAAACAAAATCTACTTCGTCACTAGATTTGGTCAAAATCGATTTAAAATCTAATAAAACATAGTGATGCAACTATGGTTTTTTCTTCAAATTTGTATATATGGCGGCCCACATACTTGCTATATAATTGTTCAATTTTTCGTATTGTACAATAATATCGTCTCAGTGTATGTAATATTCGACGGTGGCACAATATATCGAAAGACTTGATTTTTATTGTACAATCAAGACAATTGTGTAATGTGGTGGCAACATGTTGTTTACTTTTTCGCTGTCAGTAAAATTGGGCAATATTTTCTTTGAAAACAAAGCGATTTTTTTTAAAACGCTTAAAAAGACGAAAATTTTTTTTACAGAAAACCCCAGAAATTCTAGAAGTTTTCTTGGTACGACAACTTTTCCGGTTCATTTTTTTGTAACTGATAGCTAAACTTTAACAGCGATTTCCCAAAAAACATTTTTGTCATATAGAACACAATAACTTACGAACGACGATATGTCGATTTATCAATTATCGGCTTCGAATACAATTTTCAAACGTGTATTGCTAAATCAGTCAATAGCTAAGAAATCTAATTGGGTGCCGAAATTTTACTATTTTATTTCATCGCGAAAAATTTTAAATTTTGTATTTGTTCAGCATTTTAGCCAACGAATTTATCTTTAGCTTTAGCGAGTTACAGAAACCGGGAGCTGATGTAAAATGTTTTTTTTTTAATTTTATTTTAGTTTTGGCGCTCTTCCAGTCTTAGCGCTTTTTTATAGCTTTGCTATTTATTGCGCGATAAAAGAGTTAGGATGTAATTATCGTAACCAAAATGATCGACACTATTACGGTTATAAATTTATTTTTGTTTTGTTTTCTTTGAATTTAAAAGCGTAGTAAGAAAATAAATTAAAAAAAGTGTTTGATTCTGCTTTGTTTAGTTCTTTGAAGTAAGTGAAACAAAAATAATGAGAACGATTACTCAATTTGTTTTTGTTTTTTTTTTGCACATGAGCACAAACCAGAGAATAGAGCTATTGGCTGTAAGCCGGCTAATAGCGTACGCCGCTAGAAAAGAAATAAATGGGAAATAAATGATAGCGTTTTGAAATATTTGCAGAGAATTTGACATCACCATATAATATAATTTTATTGCATTGTTTTTTTTAGCACATTAAGTTTGTTTTATAAAGCTAAGTAGCAAAGCTATAACCGGCCGTCCTAAGACACCTCTCTCTTCTTTTTTTCGTTTTGCTGCACAGAAAAAATTATTCCCAAAAAATTTTCAAACAAACGTGTGTTTTGAAATATAATTTAGTTTCAGTAAATATTTTTTACTGTTCCAGTAAATTATTTGTTCCAATTTTATTTTATGTAAAAAAAACTGTATACAATGAAAATTATCTACATAAAGTAAAATTTGTAAAAAAAAAATTTTAGATTTATTTTTTTTATATTTAAATTTGTTATTTTCAGTTAAATTTATTTTCATATACTGTAAAAAAAATTTGTCTGATTTTTTTAAATTTTTTTCTACAAATTATTTTATAGATATAAAAGACATTAAATTTTTTTAAAGATTTTTGTTTGCTTTTTTTTTTTTTTAGATTTTAATTGAACTACAGTGAATTTTTTTTGCCTTTCTTTTACGATCATCACATTAATTATTTTTACTTATCTTTTATCTTTTACTTACCGACGGTACATCGAATAAGTAAAAATAATTAATGTGATGATCGTAAAAGATAAGCAAGAATAGTTAAACATACGTGAGTAGAGTAATATAACTTCGTGCTAACCTAAATAGAAAAATGAAAATATGGAAAAACAGGGAAAATAAATAGTGATACTTACATATGTATTTACCAAAGGTAAATCAATAATTGTACACAACAATCATTTCTCACATTCCGTTTCATTAGAATTTACGTTAAATAGCTGATGTTAATAACAATCTCTACCCAAGTAGATAGACTAGGGTACTGATGAAGTGCGTTGCTGCACAGAAAAATATCGGTAATTCCCCCAGCGTAAAAGTCTAATTTAATTTTTCTTCTCTTCTTTAGAAACTCACATTAATTAATAAAAATATTTCATTCAATAAAAAAAATTGAAATTTTTGTTTGCGGTTTTCGAACTTATTATTTTTGTATATTGTGATTCTCAATATAATATTAAGAGTCTTACTATAAACATACAGAGTTTGTTAGCTAAATTCAAAAATTTTTTGGGTTGAATGAAGTCTACTGTAGTGTTGTAAAAAGCGGCTACTTTTGAGTACTCAGTACTACTTGATACTTGTTCAATTGGGTACTCGATACTACTCAATACTTTGTATATGTACATATGTATGTATATAGGAAGTTAAAAATTATTATTTATATTATTTTATTGATAATGCAGTATGAAAAACAAGGATAAAATACAAGTATTTATATTCAAATTAATTTATAACAATTGAAACTAAATAAGTTTGAAGATTAGTTTTTGTACATAAAAAATTTTTAACGTACTCTTACACTTCTAGTGCATTAATCTCTTAAATTATTTTCTAAATATTTTTTAATAAACATTTTTTTCTGTGAGGACCTGAATTGATGGTTATATTGTATCACGTGCCTTCCTTCCACTATTCTAAAGGGTCACTTTTTCTGTCCAATAGTATTTGTTAATGACTGAAGTAGTTCAATAATGCATTTTGTAGTACTTTTATTAGCGGCTGTTTTCGTACCAAAATAATGCCTAACAGAATTGGTATTTGTTACACTAACTCCATGAGGTTCAGAGTCATATTTGTTTGTATCAAACTCACAGAAATGTATAATTCTGATAAAATACATCAGACTTTCGCTTGAATACTACAAAATGCAACCCTGAAAGTATTGAGTAGTTACTTTTGTTTATTGAGTACCGGCAAAACTCCAGGTATTGAGTACTCAGTACTCAAATACTCAATACTTTTACAACACTAGTCTACTGATGAGTTTCAAAAGCGGGATCGAAATGCTTAACCATAAAAACAAGCCAATTTTTGAAAGTAAAAAAATAGTTGAACCTTTTATTTGATTCAGTTATTTTTTTTAAATAACACTTTTACTAATTTTTTTTTTTTAAATTGGTAAGAATTGTTACTGATTCAGTTAATTTATTTTCTTATAATACGAAAAATTTTAGTGAATGTGTTTGTAAATTATAAAAAAAAAATTTGCTGAATAATACAAAAAAAATCTGCAAAAATGTTTTTCTGTTCCTAATAATACATTTGACTGAAAATATTTTGAGTTTCAGTTAAATTTTTTCTCTAATGCCATAAATAAGTTAACTAAAAATAAAATTTTTTTCAGTTATATTTTTACAAAATTGTTACCAGAATCTACAAATTTCTTTGTAGGTCCGCATTCGTACAAAATATTTACTGATTCAATGAATTTGGTTACTGAAAACGAAATTTAGTTTTTTCTGTGTGATGTTTTGAAATTTTTGGCGAAAATGTGGTACTCAAGAAAAGTAGTTTGGCGACCACTGTTGTACCAATTTTATACTTTTTCTTGATATACGTCTATTATGTTGTACTTTCATCATCCTGCCAGCTTAAATTCACAGAAAGCGCATAAATATAACGCGAAATACCTCATGCATGTAGTTTTTTTTAACAAAAAGTCTTCTAATAAAATATTTAACAATTTTGTCAATTTCGAAATAATTTTTTAACACAAATCTGCGAATTACTTTTAATCAATTATTTGCTTTATAAATTAAGTCATAAACAGTATATAATACGTAAACAGCACATAAATACGGCCTAAAAACGAATCCAAAGTAGAAAAAAGATGAAAAAAAAACCGAAAAAATTATATATGGTGAAAAATACATTCTAAAATTAACTGAAACAAAATATACATGGTTCGAAAGGTATTGGTCTCTTCTTTCTAAATCCGTTTATAAATTTAAAATCGATTGCTATACAACTTATTTAGAGGTTGATAAGTGCCTACGGTCACAAAAACCCGCTTTCTTTTTACCCGTAACTCAAGATTTTAGGGGTATTTTGAAAATTTCAAATACAGATTGTTCTTATACCCAAAAATACATACCGGAAAAATAGTAACACGTCACAGGTATTTTTTTTTGTGTCACACAGTGTAATCCCACTGAACTAATCGTATATATTATAAGTGATTTTAAAGGACTTTTACTTAACCATTTTGTCTGTCATAATCATATTTTCAATAACGATACATAATACTTATTTTAATTTCAGTAGCGTTGCCAATTGATAAGGCAACTAAAGTCCCCTTGCCATCCACAATCAAGCCATTATATTTACATAATCTTCTAATGCATAAAAATATTTAATCTTGTTAGGTTTTTAAGAAATCTTGACACAAGCAACTCATTTGCAAACAGAAGCTATCTGTATATACAACCTACTATGACTTCATCTGTTCACAAGAAAAATAAAAAACAATAAAAATATCTTGGTCTTGGAAACTAAATAAAAAAAAATAAAAATACAAAAAAAAATACTCTCTTCAATTTTGAAACAAAACCAGGGCCAGGGTCACACTAAAAAAAAAAAAAGACAATTTACAAAGTATCAGTGCATTTAACTGACACCATAAATTAGAAGAAACTCTTTTCTTTTAACTTTTGCTTTGATCGAAATTCTTCTGGAATGACAAAAACAGACATTAAACAGACAGAAATTGTAACGAAAAGAAAAGAAGGTTAAGAAAGAGTAAAACTTTCTGTAGTTTTGAAGAATTAAAAGCAAAACTTTCTTGTACACATTTAGTTTTCAATAGTTTTAAATTTGCGCTTTCCTATTCCTTTTTAGCAAGCAATTAATTTTTAATTTTATTTTATTTTTATATTTAATTTTTTTTTTTTTGCTTTTGCATTAGGTTTAATTTATTTTTGCGTTAACAAACTCTAAACAAAGCAATCATTTTCATATCTACTTAAATGCAAATCGATCGATATTCTATTTCCAATAGATTATTTTGTTTTTTTTTTGTTTTTAACCCCCAACTAAAAAAAGGGGTGTTATAAGTTTTTAGTGTGTGTCTGTGTATCTGTGTGTCTGTCTGTGTCCACGTACAGGCCAAACTGCTGGACCGATTTTCATTTAGTTTTTTCTGTTTGAAAGATGACTTGATCGAGAAGGTTCTTAGCTATGTTTGAAGAAAATCGGTCCAGCCGTTTAGAAGATATAACATCTTTTCTGAAAAAAGTCGGGGGTTTTTAAAATTTTTAATTTTTGTTATTTATTAAAAAGAAACGAGTTAATAAAAATGACATAATTTTAATGGATTATAAGTGGTTAGTAAATGACCAAACGTTTATTTTGCAAGTGCCATAACTCAAAAAATAATTAAATTAAATTTCATGAAAATACGAGTTAGGGCCTTTCTACTTGTGACCATCGATATGTATTTTGTTTGGTGACAAAGTGTTGCTATTGAAAACTAATTAAAATATGTAAATTTTTCTAGTTACTTTGACCATGTTTTAATTTCAAGCTTTATTTTTGATGTGTAAACATCTATACGCTAGGGGGTAAAATTCTTTTTCACAATACAATCACAAATTTTGCTGAGATTCACACCGCGTTGTCAAATCGGTGTGAGCTACATATGCATGAGTGTATTAGTGTTTGAAAGAAGCAATACAAACTTATTTAAAATATTGTAAATACATACATAGGAATTTGCTGGTTTTTGTTTGTTTTATTTAACTTGATAATTGCTTTATTAGGGTTCCGTAGGTGAAAATTAACCGCAAGAGCTACGGGCCAGAAAATTGGACACAGTGGGTCTCATGCATAAAACGTGAGCTTGAGCTCAGACTCGATTGTTTGAGTAAAAGGTGCTTGTCTTATGCATAATAAAATTTGATGTATTTGCTTTTACTCACTGCTCACGTTTGATCTCGTGTTGCTCAGTTTGAACTAAGTTATATGAGCTTGTGCTCATTTTCATATGCATAAAAACAAGCTTTTGCTTTCTTTTGTGAGCTCTTGCTCAAATTTTGTTGAGCCTGCCTTATAGTTGACTCGCGTACACTAAAAAGGAATCATGGCTGAAAATTTTGTGCCACAAAGAAATACAAAATGTTATCAACAGCGAAAAAAAATTTAGCAAGTGAGGATAAAAAATTATACAGGTTTGTATTCTTAAATATTATTTTTTTTTTATATAATTAATAATAAAATAATAAATACATAGGTTTGATGATAGTAGCATCCGCTGGTTGGCTAATTACTTTTTTGAGGAGTCAGAAGAAACACGTTGTGGTGCCCTCAGCAACATTGATAAAATTCGACTGTATTTAAGATTTTGTGCAGATCCTGGATTCCAAAACTTTATAGCCACAGATATTGGAGTCGCGAACTATTGCAGAAGTTGCGAAACTTATATCTGCCAAAACAAGCGAGTGGATAAAATTCCCGAAATGAAATAAAAGATGCTCAAATGACGCAAGTTTCTTTCCACAAGTTTTTCTTGCAAAATCTGCATTTTTGAAGGAATCACCCACCTTGTTTTGCTTTAACAAAACAAGCCTCTGCAGACATTGAAAATTCAACTCTCTTGTCTCATCAGTTTCATAACGACTCAAAACTGCTGTTGACTTTTTTTAACCTTCAAAAATAAACTACATATAGCAAAATCTAAAATAAGATTGCTTAATTTCTGTTACACATGTTTCTATTGTTTGTTTTTTATTATTTTTACGGCCTGTCCCACGATGTCACCAAAAATCGTTCGATCGAATACTTATATTTAAAAATTTTCTAATGTTATTGTTTTTTGCAATACAAGTTGTCGATCGAACGATTTCTGGTGACATCGTGGGACGGGCCGTAAATGCTTGTTAATTGACTTTTTTCAAGTAAATATTTATTTTATTTTTTCTACTAAAAATTTAGAAATGTCGTAAGTTTGTATTGTATTATTACTATTATTTGATTCTACTTCTACTTCACTTTCACTTGACGACATGTTTGCACTTCAATAACCATTAGACGTTTGATCTCCCTTTGCTCAAGTAATTGCAATCAGCGTGACCGTTTGACCGACTAAAGTGGCAAATTGCCACTTTTTCAACTGCCTTTCCCCTTTTTCAACTGCCTTGCCACTTTTTGTCCCCCTGTGAGTTATGTGAAAATATATTAAAAATAAAAAGTTTAGTGTAGTTTTCGCGTTTTTTTTAATTTTGCCCCTTTTTTTTGATAAATCCCTATTTGGTGCCACTTTTTGAAAAATGTCGTCGGTCACCCTGATTGCAATTGGTTTGAACTCATTTTTATGCCTACGAAATTGAGCAAAAGCTGTTGCTGTTTGATCGAGCTCAACTTACGAGCAATTGCTCACCTGACTCAACTCAGCGCTTTTACTCGTTTTTATGCATGAGACACAGTGTATAGACATTTGGCCACTACAACAACAAATACATGAGAGTTAAAAATTAAAGGGTGTTCCAAAACGAGCAACGAAAAATGTTAAAATCCCATGTAATATACATACAATTGTATGTACATATATACACTTGAAATTTTAAATGTTAGTGTATTTTTATACAGACTACAACAATTAACACTAAATTTAAAAAAACTTAAATCAATGGGTGTTCCATCAGTTAATGCAATTTTGACTTTGTAATTTTGACAACTTGCTGTATCTTGGAAACCGTAAGAGCAAAACTCTTGAAATTTTCAAAAACGGTAAAACTAAAAAATCAAAAAAAAACATAAAATAGCCAAATCTAAAAAAATCGCCAAAACAAAAAAAAGCACCAAATTAAAAAAATTTCTAGGACTAAAATAAATCGCGAAAAACCGGAAAAATCGCCAAAATGAAAAAAAACCCTTAAACAAAAAAATCGCCAAAATGAAAAAATCGCCAAAATTAAAAAAATCGCCAAAATGAAAAAAAAATTGCGAAAATTAAAAAAACCCAAAAAGAGAAAAAAAAACGCCAAAACGAGAAAAAAACGATAAAACTGAAAAAATCATTTAAACTGAAAAAACTTAAAAAAGGAAGAAAGCTAAATCAAAAAAATGCCCAAAACCGAATGTGCGCGAGTCAAAGTCGCACTTTACTGAATTTATTTTAATTACAATGCATACACAACAACAAGAACAGCAACAACTAAACGATGAACAACAGGAATTAAAAATTAAAAAGTAAAAGTGAAGGCATTTACCATAGATGAGCACTGCAGTACCACTAAAGTTTCAGTAAAAACAATAAAAAATGTTTAACAAGTAAATTTTTATTGATTACTAAAATTTTTTTCTACAATTTTTATAAATTGCCTAAATAGTTTGTTGTATGATGAGGTGCATTGAATTTTTAGTAATCAGTAATGCCCGTATTCATAATGAAATTCTACCAAGTGGCTAAATGTTTTTCATACAAAAGTTTCAAAATTTGAATGAAAAAACTTTGCCACTTGCTACAATTTTATTATGATTACGGCCCTACGATTTTACTGGTAATGCAAATTAAATTTCATTAGCAGTAAAAAATTACTGAATTTTTTTAGTAATCAGTAAATTTACTGCTTACTGCAACTTTTAATGCAGTACATATACATACATATACTGCAGAGTGCCCATTTACTAACCAAATAAATTTAATAAATCAAACAAAACCAACAAATTCCTATGTATTTACAATATTGAAAGTTTTGATACTTTTAATTAATTAATTTAAAAAAATATACTAAAAGCATAAGTACTTCCAACTTAAAAAAAATTTTTCATTACTAATTTTTAGTCAGGCTTAAGTTCAGTAATTTCAATTCTTTTTATTGAATGAAATATTTTTATTAATTAATGTGAGTTTCTAAAGAAGAGAAGAAAAATTAAATTAGACTTTTAAGCTGGGGGAAATACCGATATTTTTCTGTGCAGCAACGCACTTCATCAGTACCCTAGTCTATCTACTTGGGTAGAGATTGTTATTAACATCACCTATTTAACGTAAATTCTAATGAAACGGAATATGAGAAATGATTGTTGTGTACAATTATTGATTTACCTTTGGTAAATACATATGTAAGTATCACTATTTATTTCCCCTGTTTTTCCATATTTTCATTTTTCTATTTAGGTTAGCACGAAGTTATATTACTCTACTCACGTATGTTTAACTATTCTTGCTTATCTTTTACGATCATCACATCGAATAAGTAAAAATAATTAATGTGATGATCGTAAAAGATAAGCAAGAATAGTTAAACATACGTAGGAACATACGTAGAAACTCACATTAATTAATAAAATATTTCATTCAATAAAAAGAATTGAAATTACTGAACTTAAGCCTGACTAAAAATTACTTCTGATTAAAAATTCACTATAGTTCAATTAAAAATCTAAAAATGTCTCAATTTTTCATTACTAGATGTTTACACATCTCTTCTGTGATCGGACTCACATTGCTTTTTTTTGATGTTTGTTGTCATTTTCAATCCAACCATAAATAAACTGGATATATTTTTCATTCTTTAATTTTCACTTTCGTGTTATTTTGCAGTTTTATTTTAACTACAGAAATATGTATAAACATACTTAGATATTAATTTATGGATGTATTTACGTACATATGCAGAGTTTAATAAAATATAATGATTTATTTTAGTTTTGGTCATAATATGTTTAATTAATTCCGTGTCCATAATGTTTAAGCTCTTGTTTTTTTTCGCTGTTATTCATTTATATTTGTGTTATTGTGCGTGCCCTTTACGTTATTCAAGTTTTATCAATGTTTATGAAATTGAATAATCAATCTTTGATTCATTGTTTTCGATTTTATTTAATTTTTTTTTCATATTCTTATATATATTATCTACATAACTATGTATAGGCATATGTATGTACATATGTGTGTATGTATTTACATAATTTAAATATTATTCACAATGACACTGCACCAACGAAACGAGTCGCCGCAGCGGAAAAAAGTAATGAATAAGAAATGAGAAGTTAATGTACAGTGTAAACGTACCCATAGACTAAGCAATATTATTGAGTACTTTATTGCTATTGTTTTGCTGCACACTCTTCAATAAATTGCACAATATAACCGCCAAAAAAGCTTAAGGACATAATTTTCGAACTTAATTTTTTTTACCAAAATCGATTTTCGTGAAAAAAACTTTTAGTGGTTATTGCTCGATATGTAAAAGTATACAAAATCTATACACACATCAGTGTGCATACTTAATTATACCCTTTACCAAAAAATGGTAAAAGGGTATATATAGGTTTGTCATTCCGTTTGTAATTTCTAGAATATTAATAAGCGAGCTATAAAGTATATATATTCTGGATCCTTATGTATAGGGAATACGAATAAGCGATGTCCGTCTGTCTGTACGTGAAATCGGTTTTCCGAAGCTCCCAGAAAAGCTAGAGACTTCGTTCTTGGACTGGTGGATCAGAAATTGTCGAAATAAGATTGGTATTGAAAATCAGCAAAATCGAGCAGACGGTTTCAGAGCTGGGAGACTTAAACTTCATTTTGTCATACAAAATAACTACCGAAAACTAGTTTTTAATAATTTTTTATTAAATAAACTTAGTTTATACTTCAGTATGAATAAAATTGGTATTTCTAATTAAAGATTAACCTTCTTCTTTTCCAGGGTTGGAAAACTTTAACTTTTTTTTATACAAAAGTAATTTACTAAAGAAAAATTTTCCTTTTTCTCTATAAATTAAAGATATCTTATATTCTTAAAAGAAATAGATTAGTATAAGAAATCAGAAAAATTAAAAAGTTTGATTTCAGGGTTGGAAAATCCACACTTTTTGTGATATAAAAAATTAGCTACCGAAAACTAATTTTTTTTTATAAAATAAACTTATTTTATACTTCAGTATTTCAAAATAAAAAAAATTAAAAAAATTAAAACGACGTTTCCAGGGTTGGAAAATCTTATTTTTTATACAAAAGTAGCTTACTAAAACAAATTTTTTCTTTTTTACTATAAATTAAAAAAAAGATGGTGTAAGAAATCAAAAAAAAAAAAAAAAACCAAAAAGGAGGATTCTTTCTGATATAAGAAATTAACTACCGAAAACTAATTTTTATCTATTTTTATTAAATAAAATTATTTTATGCTTGATAACGAATAAAATTGGTATTTCAAATAAAAAAAAACAATTAAAAAAATTAAAAAGACGATTCCATGGTTGGAAAACTTTAACTTTTTCTACAAAAGTAAGTTACTAAAACAAATTTTTCCTTTTTTTCTATAAATTAAACATTTCTTAAATTCTTAAAAGAAAGAGATTGGTGTAAGAAATCAGAAAAATCAAAAAAGATGAGTTCAGGGTTGGGACACTTACACTTTTTTGATATATAAAAGTAACTAAGTCTAATTAATTTTTATCTTTTCCTTTATAAATTATATATATTTTACGTTTTGGAAAGAAAAGTTTGGTATAGAAAATTATAAAAATAAAAGCCACAGCTCCAGAGCTGGAAACTATGATTTTTTTTCTAGACATTAAAGTAACTAATTAAAACAAGGTGCCCCTGTGGCTGAGTGGTAGGGTGCCCCTGTGGCTGAGTGGTAGCGATGCTAGCCGCTCAGTCCAGAGGTCGTGGGTTCGATTCCCACCCTAGACCCTGGGTGTTTTTCGCAGTCAAGCTAATCGCTTTGCGAGTTGTGTTTGTAAAAAAAAAAAAAAACTTAACACACTTTCTATATTTTTTTAAGAACTACTAGATTGGTATAAGTAATCAGAAAAATCTAAAATTATGATTCTAGGGTTTGAAAATTATTATTATTTTCTTTGTACATAAAAGTAAGTATGTGCTTGAGTATGTATCTCTATACTACATAAACGCACTTTGGTAAAGGGTATATAAGATTCGGCACAGCCGAATATAGCACTCTTACTTGTTTTTTTTAAATTCGGTAGAATGGACAAAATAAATCGGTAGATTTGAATGAAATTCGGTAGAAATTTTTTTTATTCAGAGAAACATAAAAAATAATAATTAAAAGAAACATAAAAAATAACAAAATATGTGTACATATGTACTTATATATAAAGGGTAAGTAAGTGCAAGGAGTATGAAACTAAACAAGTTCCAAAAGCGCATTTAAAACTTCACATGAGATTGGAAATTAAACTGCCATAAACAATGAAGCATTTCCAATAAAAAAAGTGCCATCCCCAGTTATTTGCCCTTACCCTTTATATAGATGTGCTATGCATATATAAAATAATTGGAGTATTCAAATGCTACTCATAAATTAACACGTTTTAAAGTTATAAAACGAAAATATATGACTGCTGTGAGCAACCCCTTATAATTTACAATTATAAATATTGTACTTATTTGTATTTTGGTTTTAACACCTTGTACATTTCTTACTCTCTCTCTCAATTCCTTTGGTAAACTCTCACGCATTTCTACATGTAGTTATGACAAACAATAAACATAGCTGAGAAAGTCTTATTACTTTATGACCTTTTTGTTTGAGCCACAACAACAATTTTTTTAAACTATGTTAAAATGTTAACACATTATGACACTTAAGACACTTAAGACACCCTTGTGAATACCCCAAATATGTATTCATAAATAACAGGAATTCAGTTTTTGTACATAGGTTTTATAAAGCTACTAAAATAATTTTTATTTGACAAACATTTGTAACTACAAAGATTATATGTAAGATCCATTTATGAATTTAAACTTTTGTGCAAAAATTATTAAATCATTGGTAGGAATAAATCTTTGGGAAATATTAGGTTACTTATAGTTTCAGTTTTTAACTATATTTTGCAAAATAGGCAATTTACACATATATCGACTTAAATTACTAAATAACAATATTCGGTATATTTCAGGCTTTGTTCGGTAGAATTGGTAGATTGTTAACTTCACGAACATATTCGGTAGAATCTACCGAATATCGGTAGAAGTGTTCACACTGAAACACATGCGATTTAAATAACTTTTAAGTTTAAATTTTTTTAAACGTATGCGATTAGCTGGATCATATGCGCATTTCACTGTTGCTAATGCAGATCATCAGGGAACCTTTACCGAAAGTTTATTACAACTAGAGTTATTATTTTATAAACTTTCATTTAAACAAATGAGAAGCTCAACAACAAATAACAAATTTGAAACAAGAACTCAATAATCAACATGTTTTTTTATTTTCTTACTTTACATTGGCTGACTTTTTCTTCAGCTTCAAATTGTATTTAGTTGTAAAGCGGGTGCTAGACACCTCAATATTCAGCTTCAATATGTGTGGTTGTTTGCGTTTTTTAATAAAAATATTCACACCAATAGTATAAGTGTGACTATTTTTGGTAAACAAACGCACACAACCGCATATATTGAAGCTGAATATTGATGTGTCTGGCACTCGCTCAAGAGTATGTAGAATGAAAATAAATGTAAATAACAACAACAGTTATTTAAGAATAGGGTGTTGCCACACAAGTATTTTTAACCTAAACCCCTCAATAATCAATTTCAATGTATTTTCAATAAAAAAAATTTACTTAATAAGTAAAATATTAATTTGGGATTATTAGTGCGTTTAAAAAATTTTAAACTTAAATTGTAACAATTCCCATAAAAAACACTAATGAATAACTTTTAATTAAAGACAATTATGTAAAGTGAAAAATAATGTTTTAGAGGAAATAATTATGATACAATGTTGTCAACATATTACAAAATATTTCTTGTTGCGCAGTATAAATTTTATTTTTATTTTATTCAATATATTGTGCAATATAGCAATATAATTTGCACGCAGACAGTTTTATTCTACAATATCAGTTATTGCGCACAATAATAGTACAAATGTTTGGGTATCTTAAAGCGGGTCGGCTTCCCCCACCCCTTAAAAAAAAAATATGTTCTATATATAAAAGTGTTGCCATATTTTATTACCACTACACTAAGTGTAAAAGTAGTATTTATATGTCACTCAAAAATACATCATCATTTCTAAGAAGGATTAAAGATTTTCGATTTGAAAAAAAAGAAAAAAATACAAAAATTACTTGTTTCTCTGGCGCCGCACAGTGGTGTAAATTAAAAAAAAAAAAACTACTTAAGTATAGAAAAAAATTGTTGAATCTATTGAATAATTGTAGAAGAGAATTAAAATGTTCAGCATCATATCTTGTGAAAAATGAAGGATTACTTTGTTGATAAATTTCAAAGTTTTGAATGAACAACATTTCTACGACTTAACGGCTACAGAATTCACACAATATGATCCCAGCAAAAAATTACATATTACCATCAGAACTATTTGCCATATAATGACTTACTTTTCCTGATTGCCAATTTTTATTACTCGCTTACAAATCACATTATTTAAAGCTTTAAAAAAAATTATGTAGAAGTTGATTGATGAGAAGAATGATTCTTTTAGATTTAATAGATTACGTGAACATGTTGCCAAATAAGCAAAGTAAATAGTTCTCAAGTCTCACGTCTTGTTAAAATCATAAAGGACCAATTTTTGACTTAATAACCAAATTGTAATTATTTTTAAATTCTATCTAGATACGAAATTGTGTTTTTCTTTGCATATTTAAATGCTACTTAAATGCCCAACCTTGTGTATTTAAATTCGGTTTAAGTTCTATGAACGTACAATATGTTTCACATCATCAATAAATGGTTTCATAAAATGTGTTTTTATGCAATTTTAATTTTCTACATGTTGATAAATAACCCAAATTATTTGTTTACATGAAACAGCTGTTGTTTGGAAAGATTTCCATAATACATACTCGTATTTGGAAATTTTTTATTGCTGCCGTACTTTCAACGTAATTTATTAAGAACTTTAATAAACAACTGAAAAAATGAAATCGTATTTAAATACAATTCAACTTTAAGTTAAATTAGCTATATTAAATTTAGCTTTATTTAAATATTAAGTTAAAAACTAGGGGAAGTTGGTAATCCAGTAGGGAAGAGCTTCCAAAAAAATGCTTAATTCCAAATCCGTTTACACCTTTTTTGAAGTTTTTTGCTGGGATGCTGAAAACTTGACTACTCTACTATAATAATTAAAATTTGCAAGTAAATCCATTTAGTTAATTAGAAGATCCATATTTATTACTAATATTTTTTATTTTACTCCACTGTGCACCGTTCGAGGAATTTTTATGAATCACATGCAGTTTTTTTGTAGAACTGTTTTTTAAACATTCGAAACTGCTTTAGATTTTAATTTATTTTTTTAATCCGATGACAAATATCTATTGTTGAATTTTAAGTCTCAACTAACATTTGCAAAATAGTTGATTATGACTAAAAAACAAATGAAAGCATGACGTGTTTTAAATTTTGCGATTGTATATTTTTATGGAATTTGTTGTGTATAACTTTTTGATTCGCCAATTTTCAAAAAAGTGCCGACTCCGCAAAACTTTAGTGGACATTCCATTAAAAAATCCCAAAATGGAATTTTCTTTTATGTCGTTTACTTCGCAAGAAAACTCACATCGAATAATTTTATTCAAATAATTTTGTTCAATTAATTGCATTTAAAAAAATAGTTCGAGTAAAATGAGTCGAACAAAATTAATCGAAAAAATTTATCGAATAAAACTAATGGAATATAATTATTCAAATAAAATTGTTCGAAAAGAATTATTTAAAAAATAAATGCTAAAATAAAATTTCAAAAAATGTAAAATATATTCAAATAAAATTTTTCAAGTAAAATATTTTAAACAAAAGTATTCGTATAAAATTATACAAATGAAATTTTTCAAATAGCACACATAATTCGCATAAAATTTACCCTTTACAGACTGCATTAAAAAACTCAATTAAAATAATTTTATTCGATTAATTTTTTTCGAGTAATATCATTCGTAACAAGTGCGAGTAAAATTAATATAACATAAAATTGTTCGAATATATTATTAACTCGAATAAAATCATTTAAATAAAATTAAAAAAAAATTTATTCGAAATAATATTAATCAGGAATAATTTCCTAATCGACCTTAAGTTTAGTATTTTCAATTGTTATAGAATGAAATATTTTTATTAATTAATGTGATTTTATAAAGAAGAGAAGAACGATTAAATTAGACTTTTAGCTGGGGAAAACGACGACATTTTTCTGTGCCGCCACGCACTTCATCATCAGCACCCATGTGTATCTACTTGGGCAGAGATTATTTATTAAACACTTGATTATTTAATATGAATTTTTAATGAAATGGAATATGAGAAATGATTATATTGTATATACAATTAATTAATGATTGTTCTTTTCATATCGAGTCTTTGTCTCAATAGCGTCATAAGTCCAAAAAAAATTTCTTTTGCAGAAAACGAGTTCGAAGTTTTAAATTTTCTAAGAACTTTATGGAAAAAGAAATTTGTATTCTTCTCTCACGAGTGGAATATACAAAATATTTCTAAATAAAATTTTTAAATAATGTGAAGAAGGATTATTTTTTTTTCAAAGAGAAATAACAGTCAAGCATTGAATGCCTGAGACTATTACTAGGTGTTACCTTCTTTCAGCAAAGGCATAGTGATAGAGAATGCAGGTGGCTAAAGAAGAGATAGAGGAAAGCTTCATTCTTTTACAACTCTCATTTTTTGCACTTTTCTTTAATAATGCAGTGTTGCAGCGCCTCTGGTGTCAATGAATCGCATTAAATTTTCGAAGCTGTTTTTAGTAGCTATTTCATTGGTAATCTTACTTCAGCGATGAATCTGCTACACAATATCGACGATGGAAGGTGCTCTGATGTTACATTAGGATTAGCATCTGTTGAAGTCGGTATAGTTCAGTGGACCAGAGTCTATGCCTTCATCACTTGAACTTTCTTACAACAACTGATACAAAGGAACACTAATACACATAAGAAAAATATATATTGTTATTTTAATGACTGTTGGATACAGTACACGAACCCAGGCCCTTCGGTTTTGTAGCTACACCAACCTCTGCATTATTAACTCAAAAATCGAATTTTTTGAGTTATGACTCTATTGCAGAAAAGGCTGGATATCAAATTCTTCAAATTGATACAATTTGAGTGTTAAATCTAACACAAGATTATTTAAAAATATTTTTTAAAGCAATAACAAGCTGTATCAAAGTTTTTAACTTTCTGCTATAGGAAGTTACTCATTTTAACCCAATTTTTGAAAATCAAGTTTTATCATCATATTTGGACGATTTGTGGCGCGCGGAGGCGATTTGGACCATTTTGCGTATGTATGTATGCATGCATATATGTGTGTGTGTGCGCGTGGGTGTGTAAACATGTAAAGATCTTACAACTTATTAACGGGCCAACACTGCCTTAGATGCCGTAATATAGCGAATCTATTCGTTTGGCAGATTTCAAAAACATTCGAAATTTTTTTTCAAAAAAATTTTATTTCTAAATTTTTAACTTAGTAGCTTAAAGGTTAAAATGTAAGTAGCTTTTAATCTCAAAAAAAAAAAAAAAAAAAAAAAAAAATCACGTCGGTCGATTACTGCCAATTTTACTAAAATCGGGCTTTCAGTTCGAAGATGTTCGAAAAAAATCGTGTTTTTCTTATAACTACAAAAGTCTTCGTCAAATCGATTTTAGTGCAGTTTTGTGGGAAGTTTCAACCGTATTACATATTTTTTAACAGATTTAAAAAAGGAGGAGGTTATAAATCCGTCTGTATTTTTTTGACATTGTTACATCATAGACAGATAAAAGGGGGTACAGATACGCCCACAAGTTTTTTTTATTTGATTTTATTATGATACTCTACTTATTTGATTGTTGCTAAACCTAGCAAACTCCTTTAGGTTAGGTTAGTTTAATCTGGGTGGTCAAAGACCTCGCATAGACCGGGATTGATCCTTAGCGATACCAGCAGATGAGATGAGCCTAGTTCATGCTGCCTGTATCGAATGACCCCCACACAGATCTAACAAACTTTAGCAATCTGCACAGTTCCACTATCGATACAAGTTCAAGACTATGAAAAGTGTAAGCACCAAGACAGTTATACCTAGTGGGGCTTAGAGCCGGACAGTGACACAGTAGATGTTCCATTGTTTCAAGTACCCCGGTTTCCTTACATTTCCTGCAGGTAACGTCAATTATTCGTCCTATTTTGACAGCATACGAAGCTGTCCAGCAGTAGCCAGTTAATACTCCCACTAGAAGCTTGCAGTTTCTGCTAGTTAATTATGAAAGGAATTTAGTCGATTTGGGATTATAGGAGCTCCATATGAGTTAAGAAGTTTTGAAAGTTTTCGTTGGACGCCAACATTTCTCCGCTTCTTCCTCATCTTGGAGTCTATGGTCTCTAAAAGGTATTGAATTAGTTTTCGGACATATACCATTTCCTCAGCCGGTAATTGAATACCCCTTTTGGCCAGTGTATCGGCCATTTCATTTTCCCCAACTCCCACGTGTCCCCGGACCTAAAATATATGTACTTGTTTACCAGCACATAACATACTCGTATTTAGGTCATTCCTACACATGAGCACAACTGAGGAGTGCAGTCAGCTGACTGCTTGTTTTAATATATAGCTGCTTGACTGTCTATGAGTAAACGCATATTTATACACGCATTCATAGTTAGAGGGGTGAAGGCTAACTCTGCTGTCATTTTGGCTGCATAGATTTTCGCCTGGAAGATGCTACAGTGATCAGGAAGTTTGTAAGATTCCTCTATACCGAGCTCCGGACAGTAAACCGCAGCTCCCATCCATCTTTAAACCATGTGAGACATTTTTAGATTTTAATTAAACTATAGTGAATTTTTAATCAGAAATAATTTTTAGTCAGGCTTAAGTTCAGTAATTTCAATTCCTTTTATTGAATGAAATATTTTTATTAATTAATGTGAGTTTCTTAATGTGATGATCGTAAAAGATAAGCAAGAATAGTTAAAACATATGTGAGTAGAGTAATATAACTTCGTGCTAACCTAAATAGAAAAATGAAAATATGCAAAAACAGGGGAAATAAATAGTGATACTTACATATGTATTTACCAAAGGTAAATCAATATTTGTACACAACAATCATTTCTCACATTCCGTTTCATTAGAATTTACGTTAAATAGCTGATGTTAATAGCAATCTCTACCCAAGTAGATAGACTAGGGTGCTGATGAAGTGCGTTGCTGCACAGAAAAAATATCGGTAATTCCCCCAGCTTAAAAGTCTAATTTAATTTTTCTTCTCTTCTTTAGAAACTCACATTAATTAATAAAAATATTTCATTCAATAAAAAGAATTGAAATTACCGAACTTAAGCCTGACTAAAAATTATTTCTGATTAATCTTTAAACCATCAGTAAAAAAAGCAAACTCCTTTGGTTTTTGTAATTACACAATTTTAAAGCTGAAAAAATGGGCGGGGCTACGCCCATTAATATTTACTATTATATTGCACGTGCTTGCACTTAATCGATTTTTTGCGAAACTAACCACACGCATTGAGCTCTAAACTAGACACAATCTTTCATTAAAAAAATGGGCGGAGTTACGAGCGAGCATTAAAATTTAATATTAACCTTTAAGTGCTTGTACTTTACCGATTTTTACAAAACTTAACATACAACCCTGGGCTCTGAAAAACACACACTATCTTGCATTTAAAAAAGAGGGCGGAGATACACCCATTAAAATTAAATTTTATGTTTCACGTACTTCTTCTTAACCAAAGAGCGTACTTCCAGTTTGGTAACATTAATTTTTTTTTTTCAAAAATTTTGTATCAAATCCTTGCGTTGAAGTCGTTTTTTTGGCAGAATTATTTTTTATACATTTTTTTTATATTTAAAAAAAAGATACAATATTCATTTAATTTTTTTTTCTTTTATTTTCAGCATTTCACTTGTGGGTCAATTAAAATTTTTTATTGAAAAAAATAACCCTTTATAAAATTGTTAACAAAAAATATAAAACAACAAACAACAACAGCATATAAAAAAAAAATTAAAAAAAAAAGGAAAACTAATTTCAGTGTAAAATTGAAATTGTTTTTAAAGTGCCATGCATCTGTTGTCAGTTCTATAGAAAAAGGCAGCAAAAAAAAAGAACAAGTTCATGTAAAAAAACTTCCACCATAATAATAATATTAATAATATAAAAAAAAACAAAATAATAAAAGTCATAAAAAGTAAAGTATTAATTAAATAAATTTTAGTGAAAGTGAAAAAGAGTTATTTAAATTTTAATTTTCTTACAAAAGTGTTATTAAAAAATTTTAATTAAAAAAAAAAAAAAATATCTAAAATTGTATTCAAATTTCCATTCCTTGCATTCGTTCGTCTGTGCATTGTTTATGAGCTCGCGTCGCAATTCCACCGGTTTTATATGGAATATAAAAAAGTCCTTTTTCCAGCGTAGTACGAAGAAAATGAAAACAATTTCATGATATTACAAGTGGTCTGAGTCAGTGATATTAAATTATTTAAGAATGCCTTCCACACCGTACGATTTGGTGCAAGATGATCAGGACTTGCGTGTGCCATTACATGCCGATCAAGCGTTTCTCAATGGCATAACATTTCAAGCCAAGGTAAGTGCGGCAATAATAATGTTATTTTCTCTCTGACTCTTTCTGTCTCTTTGAATCTCTCTTTTATGTTTTATCTTATTTATTTTTCAAATTAGCTAAAATTTACTAAGCGATTATTTTGTTTATTAAAAAAATTATATTTTTCTCTATTTTTAAAATACTTTTGATAATAAAAAAAATATTAAATTAATCAGCCTTATTGCTTCCAGTTGTCGACATCGCCGTCACTTTAACACAATACCAATAAATTGGGGCTTGTTTAACCACTCTCGAGAACAGTTTTGTGCTACTGACAATCTATTTGCGTTCCCTAAGGTCTAGAAAGTGCCATAAACTTGCCAGCAGGAGTCACTTATTTTCGACAACGGGTACACAAGCCCCGTTTTTTTTTTTGTATTGTGTTAGAGTGACGTCGATGTCGTCAACTGGAATAAAGGTGAATATAAAAATTATATTTTTTATTAGTATATCATTTCGTTTGAGTTGATAGGTATACCTATTTACATCAGTACAGATTAGTCAGCTATGACGATTTTTTACATCAGTACTAATTAGTAAAATACTGTGGAGTGAGCAGTTCAGATATACTATGTTATACTAGTTCATGAAGTTCACAAGTATGAGAGAGAAACAAGATCACACGTACACGAATGTTTACATCAGTTTTTTTATAGCTAGAAACTTCTGATGTATATATCCATCAGCAATGGCTATCAGATGATGCACCAAATGACCGTCATTGCTCTTGTAGGGCAACTTAGACTAATTTCTATTTTTGTTGGCAACAATGGGCAAATACAGTGCTGCCAATATAATAAAAAAATGTGAAATGAATTATGGTTTGAAATTATAGGATATTATTTAACTGAAAGAAAATCTGTGATTAATTTTTATACTTTTACGCGACATAAGAACATTTTAAATAATTTTCATGTGAAGTATTTGAAAGTGGCACCATTGAAGAAATATGTGTATATATTTCAAAATAAGTTGCTTAGGATGTCGCTGCCGCTGGCTACATGACTATAGTTGTTGCTAGCGGCATTTGTAGCCGTGTAGTCGGTATGAATGTGTTTACTACACAAGACTGTATTTAAAGTGAAGAATATTTTTAAATATTCTTTGAAATATAACTTCATTATTTACGCTAAATGAACTCCAACAATGTGTTAATTATTTTAAAACGGCCAACTAAATTGTGGGACATTAAGGTAAGAATATTTTTCTTTTTTTTTAAATGTGTTCATGTACAAATGTTTCAAAAAATTTTTATAAAATATTCATAAAGTCATAAAATACCATTAAATTCATATGAAGATAAAATCAATAAATAATTTACAACCATTTTTTGTTGGTTGTATAAAAATGTGGCACATAAAAATTATTACTTTTATGTTACGCCAAACAGAGAGACATTAATTTGATTTTTTTTTAAATATACAAATTGACTGCATGACTGTCTGTCACTTGATTGGCAGACAATTTCCGCTTTCCACTTCTCCCTCTTTTTGATGATTTCAGGGATTCTTGCGCAACAATCGTTTTATATGAAAACATTAAAAAATTATTTGACACGTTTTTTCTTCACCAGCAGCAACTGACTTTCGAATGATGGTCAAACGTGATAAATATAAAATGGAATTTTATTTTAAAATATTTACATGAAATGCTTAATGTTTATTCGAAATAACGCCATTACTTTACTGGTTACACGGTAATTGATAATAATAAATTTGGAGGCAAAACAGCGAAAAAGTGCTTAAAATTAAATTGATAATAAGAAATACTGAAGTATATACATATATTTAATTGATAATTGCGATTTCCCAATTTTAATGTGGATTTATTTATGCAATTTGTAAGAATTAGTAAAATGTATTTAAAAGTGTAATTATTTTCTTTCTTGCAGTAAATATTTGGCATAAAAACTTAACTTTAATTTAGGACCAAGATCCGTAAAAAAGTAGCAATACAAATAAATTATGAACAAAGAATAAAGGCTCAGTTAGCCGATTGTAGTGAAATGTAACTGCGCCCTCCTTCTTCGGTATTGTATAGCATAATCATCGGCGAAGTAAAATGGCTACTAAACCAAACTTTGAAAATTTAATGAGCCTCATTGACACTAGAGGCGCTGCAATACTGCATTACCTATATATAAAAAAGTGCAAAAAGTTGTAAAAGAATGAATGTTTATACTATCTCTTCCTGCACCACCTGTCTTCTCTATCACTATCGCCTTCCTAAAGAAGGTAACAGCTAGTAATAGTAGCAGGCATTCACTGCCTGATTGCTACTTCTCTATAAAAAAACTGCAACGGTAGCTGATCGATATGTTATGTGAGAAGTAATGAAAATGGTTATAGAAATGTAACCGGAATGTAACGGCTTAGTTAGCCGACTGTTATAGAGATCGATTGTAACGTAACCTCCTTTTCAAATAAAAATATCGACCTGCTGTTTCCTACGTTGCACTTACATTGCATTACAGTCGGCCAACTGAGCCTTCACATAACAATATCGATCATCTGTTTCCTACCGTTGCAGCTACATTCTATTACAGTCGGCTAACTGAGCCTTTATGTAATGTAACTGCAACGGTAGGAAACATTACGATTTTCGGTTCACAAAAACTTACAGAATCCAGGTACTGATAGCGAAATTTTCTTAAAAAAGTATTTGTTTTAGCGTTTGTTTAGTTATAGTGCTTTTTTTAGTTTTGCCTTTTTTGTTTTTGTAAACCTTTTTTAGTTTTAGCGATTTTTTTAGTTTTAGTGCTTTATTTCGTTCTAGTGATTTTTTCGGTTTTGGCGATTTTTCAGCTTTTTTATCTTAGCGTTTTTTTACTTGAAGTGCCTTATTTCGTTTAAGCATTTTTTTCGGGTTTGGCGATTTTTTGATTTTTTTAAAGTCTTAGCGATTTATTTTTGTTTATGTTTTTTGTTTGTTTTGGTTTTTGGCGGTTTTTGAAGTTTTTTTTTGTGACTTTTCTGCTTTTTTTAGCGATTTTTTTTTAGTTTTAGAGCTTTTTTTCGTTTTAGCGATTTTTAAAGGTTTTTTTTTTTTTTTGGCGATTTTTAAGTTTTTTTTTTGCAACTTTTCTACTTTTACTTTTTTGCGTTTAAGCGGTTTATTTCTTTTTTTTTATATATCACTTAGGTGATTTTTTTGTTTTGGCGACTTTTCGTTTCGAACATTTTTTTTAATTTTGTTTTTTTTTACCTTTACTGCTTTGCCTGGCTCACGATGTCGACTAGAAATTTTCTTTCGCTTATCATGTTGAAAATAAAAACAAAATAAGAAAATTTAGTTAGTGTTTTAGAAAATTTCAAGAGTTTGCCTCTTACATATTTTTTGTACTTTTAAACTCTCAAGTAAATTTTTTTTACAGTCATGTTGGCAAATTCGCTGTTCTTTTATTTTTAACCGACTTCAAAAAAAGGAGGAGGTTAACAATTCGTCTCAATGTTTGTTTGCGGGTATTACTTCATAATTCGTAGACCGATTGCAAAAATTCTTTTTTTTTTGTCTGACGGGACACGCCCAAATTTTTTGTAATTTAATTTTATGATATTCTACTTATTTCATTGCTGCGAAACCTATCACACACCTTACCGATTTTTACGAAACTTACCACACAACTTGAGCTCTAAAATTGACACAATACTCCATTTAAAAAAATGGGCGGAGGCACAACCATTAAAATTTAATATTTTATTTTAAGATTTTTGCAAGACTTAACACGCACCCTGAGCTCTAAAAAGCACACAATCTTGCATTTACAAAATGGTTTCAGGCACGACCTATGTATATCAGATCTTTAATTAAAGCCGCTTTTTTTTTTGCAGAAAGAATTATATTATATTTTATTTTATTTTATTTTTTTTAAGAAAACATTGTTCAATTTAAAATTTATCAATGTCTAAGCAAAATTAAGCTGTAATTCCATATAAGATTATAAGTCGAGAAAATATAAGCAGCATATATATGCGCTATAACTTCCAGAAATATCACACAAAACAGTTGATATTGAATATGGAGATTACGGGTGTGCCATTAACTCAAAATTGGTTTCACTCGACTTAAGCACTTCTTCTTTTTTGCCATAGATATTTTCGACCTTGAAAAATTTCATTCAATGACGTAAATTTCATCCAAATCGGTAAAATTCTTGAATATATAAAATCACATTTTCGCAAAAAGTTTTTGTCATATCGATTTTTTTAGCTCATTTTTTTTGATTTTGGATACAAATAGCGGGAGTTACAGAAAATTCATAAATTTTTAGCGTTCTACATATTATTACGAGTATTATCTTTAAATATTTCTAATAGGCTTTTTACATTGACACACATTTAAGTGAAACGCATGGAAGATGTAAAAAATGTGATACATGCGTTTACATTGACAACATCTAACATCTACCATCATCTAACTTGTCAAAAATACAACACGTACTGCATAGGGTTCGGTTCGTTAAGGAAATTATAAAAAATAGATTTTGATGTAAAATTAATAATTGGATTAGTTGTTGCTTTGCAAGAACAAACCCAGTTAAAGTGCAGTACATGGAAATTATAAAAGATTTGCAAGAATAAGATGAAGATCTTTTAAAAGGTACATATACACATATGTACTATGTATATATGTATGTCGTTTTCCTTAATTTTTGACCAGCGTTGCCACTAGTGGAAAATGAAATTACAAAGTCGCAAGTCTAAGGCCGGGTTTCCACCTGTGTGCCATGTGCCACACAAGCGTAAAAAAGCGTAACCACTAATTACTAATGAAAAACAGTTTGATTCAGACACGTATTTATTAAGTTAAACAGTTTCATACATAACTAATAGACAATTTTATAGAATCCAACATGATTGGAAACTGTTTAAATCAATAAATAAATGTCTGAATCAAAAAGATTTTCATTAGTAATTAGTTGGTTACGCTTTTTTGGGCAAATGACACACAAAAAATGCCAGATGTAAACTCAGCCTAAAATAATGCAAAACCGAATGACATAGTGCAAAAAAATCTAGAAAAATTTTTATTTTTTATTAGTTTATTAGTAAATTAAAATTTAATACGAGCTAATTTTTTAATATTAAAAAAACGCACAACAAAATTACAAAATATAAAAAAAAATCACTAATTCGTAAATATTTACTTCAACGAAGAATAATTTGCCACTTTCCTCTTAACATTTTGTCTTCTTGTTTCATAAAATATTCTTTAAACCAGGCGTTTGAGAAGAGGGCTATCAACCTTTTCTTTCTTAATTTAAACTCATTATTTTTTGGCCGTTTGAAGCATATGTTTTGTATATATATACACTAAACTATTTTTTCCAATTTCCTTGCATAATTTTAAGCTAAAAATTTGCACTACAATTTAATACGCTGATGTATTAGCTGATAACTCATTAATGGAGTATCAGTTTTAATTAAGATCAGTTTACTTTAAAAAAATCTCTCAACAGAGGCATTTAAGAATTGTAATACCACAACTTTTAAATTTGGAAAGAAAATATAGCCAGCACATTTTTTGATTTGGGACATTTTAGACCAGTAAGTTTCAAAACATCCAATTTATCTCATATATTAAGGTCCTTGTGGTGTAAAAGTCCATAATCACGCCACACATTGTCTAATTTTTAAAATATCTAGCTTAACAAATTGAAATAGATTGTTATTTGGATGGTTGTGCAAATTTTGATTCTACTACATCAATAAAAATTATAAAGGTAATCATGAAAGTTGAGTTTTTTTTTTTAATTTGTGTAATTATTTCAATATAAAAATAACTAAAATCTTTGTACATTACATTTTGCTGTGCCTCGGAACAGTATTTTAAGCAGCTAAATTAATATAAATTCCACTTTTGCTAACAAGTTGCTGGTTTTTATTGGTAAACTAAAAATAAAATAAAAAAGTTTTTATGTAGACAAAAAAAAAATGGCTCAACTTTGATTACTTCAGCTTTTAATTTGTATAAATAATAATAATATAATTTGTAGATGTTTCATCTAAAGCAGAAAGAATTGATTTAGTTATTTTTGAATGATCTTCAAAAACTTGCAATCTTCAATACAATCTCAATACTTTATATTGCTCCAGAGCACTTTCAATGCAACAAGCTGTTTGCATTACATTTATAATAGGATCCAAGATTTCTTAGCAAATCTTCTAGATGTGTTTAGTATAATTTGGGCCGTTTTAAAAATTTTATTGGACATAAGTCAAATAGTGCAAAATTACACAAAAAATTTATGGTGCAAATTTAAATATTACAGATTTTGCACTATTACACAGAAAGTGGCAACGTTGTTTTTGACACAACAATGTAATTTTGCTAGTGATGGCACTAAAATTAACGAAAGATGTTAGATGAAACAAAATGAGATAGGAACATCTTTTAAAGATGTTGAAAGATGTTGGGTTTTAGTACTGTGTATTTCTTATGGGAAGATGTTAACATTTTCACAAATTGATGGTAGATGTTAGATGTGCGTCAGTGTAAAAAGCCTATAAGGCTCATAATAACACTAACGAACGAATATTTTAAAACCTTTGGTCATAAACTCAACAGTCTTTATATTCTTTTGTTTTTGTTTTTTTTTTTGCACATAACTGCTATTTACTTATTTACAAAAGCTGTGAAACAAATACAGAGGAAATTGTATACAAGTTTTCTTAATTATTACATATTTCGCATCAGCAACGTTGTGGTGGTTTTGAGTTTTGTAAGTCAAAACTATACATTTAAATGGCCAAGTTCATGGTTTTACGTTTGCATGTGACCCGCAAATCGTGTTGACTTTTGAAAAGCAGCGCCGTAATTCAACGAAAAATATTCGCTAAAAGCAGCCAGTAGAAATAACAATTATGTATTTTAGAATACCAACATTCAACTAACGGTGAATACGTTAGTAATGTTGCTATTGAGATAGATATAAAGAGAAAAAGTACATATACGAAACGATTTATCAAAAAAATATTAAGGCTTAATAGGAAACATTTTGTATGAAAATCTGTTTTATAAAACCTTTAATAAATAAGGCTGATATTTTTATTGTATAAAAAATAACTGCTGGTCCTATTAAAAAAAAAAAAAAAAAAAAAAAAAAAATATATAATCACACACATGCACACATACTCCGACATCTAGGGAGCCATTAATAAAAATAATGCAGGCTATATACACACAGTGGTTTGATTTCGTTTAAATTTTGAAAGAATGATATCACTCCAGGACCACGACACATGTCGTAATGAAATTTCTCACAAAAAATTAATTTATAGTCGAAATGGTGAAATTGCTTAACATTTTTAGTTTAACTATTATTATTTACAATTTCTTTTTATAAAATCGGTCCCACTGTGATATGTATATCATGTCAGCATTGTTTCACTGTTTGGTATAACATTTTCACATTACACAGAATATTTAAAATAAACAAAAAATTTAAAAAAACTTTGTTTATAGCTTTTCCGCATGTAATGATATCTTCTCGGTGGTTGTTGTTGTAGTGTAGTAGACCTCTGCTCAAGACCACTTACAATTAAGACATGAGGGATTTTTCAAATGCTTTACTACAGCGAAATCTTCTAAAACAACTGCTAAACAAGACTGTTTGCTAGAAATTTGTTTCAGTTATTGCAGGTATAGCAGCAAAGGAGAGAAATATTTCGTGACGGAAGAATTTGTGACGCTTGCTTTTTCATACGCATGGGCGCATATACGAACGTCATGCATGTACATACGCACACACTTTGTGTGGATAGTCTTCTATTTTTCTGTGCACATACAAACGCACACACATGCATTGACATTAGTTGTGGGCGCTTGCTTTAAAAAACCACCCTTAGACACATAATAGCTTACCATCAACATCTTACACACGCACTCAAACGTACAATATGCAAAATAACAAAAACGCATCAACACTACTTCTTTTGAGTGTTTTTTGCGAACAAGAAGTCTTCGCGATATCGCTTGCAAACACTCATATACACAAACATAAATGCATGCATCGTGCTTCGCTTATTAAACGACATCATTTATTTCATTTCATTTATTTATTAATTATGTATACCTAGCCTGTGAGCCATAGCCGGTAAGATTTTTTTTTTAGTCTACTCCAGGGCTGTCAGATATGGCGATTTCTCGCCAAACGTGGCGATTTTTCAACTTGTTCGGCGCCCAAATTTTTGGTTTGGCGACATGGCGATTTTTCTGGCGATAAATAAATTTGTTGGCGATTTTTTTGGCGAAAAATAAATTTGTTGGCGATTATTATGGCTATTTTTAACAAAATTGAATTTCCAAATTTTTCAAATTCAGGAAAATTAGTTTGTTGGTGGAGTAGTTTCAAAAATAAATCCTACAAAAACCCGCCTGCAAGAAGTTAAAACAATTTGATTTTGATGATTTTTTCTTATATTAATTAAAGTCATTAATGCGTTTTGAATTTGGATGAGAAAGATTTACAAAAAATAATTTTTGGCGATTTTCAGACAAATTTTGACACGATCATTTTATAAAAATTCATATTAAAAAAGTGTTATATAAAAAGATATTTATTATCAAATATTTAATAAGAAAAATTAGATAAAACAGGTTTTTGGCGACTTTTGAAATCAATTTGGCGAAATATGTCTGAAAAAATCTGACAACTCTGGTCTACTCATTGAAGTTAAAATATGATTTGCATGTAACCATTATTATTGGTCTAGTATAATACATACTACGACAATACATTTAAATAACAACACATATTTACATTTCAAGACATTTTTTCGCAGCCCTCTATTGTGTACGCTGATGTTTCGTTTGTACTGTTATTGTTGTCATTGTTTAAGCTTTTGTGGTTGTAAATATTTAAATTATCATATAAAAAAAGCAACAGAAAAAAAAATAAACAACACCCGTACGAAGTTTAGTTCAGCAGCGGTGAACTTGGAATAAAACTTTTTTTTGAATTCAGTACACAGTATATTTGTTGTTGTTCTTTTTTTCTGTCTGATTGTGGCCAGGGTTATCGCTGGGAATTTTTAAAAAGTCGCACAAAAGGTCGTTTTATAAAAATAAAGTCGCACAAAAAAGTCGCGTGAGAAAATAAAAATTTTTTATTAAAAAATATTATTGAATCAAAACAAAAAGCTTATTGCATATTTCATAACATATACAGTTGCATTATTGTATGTGCTTCAATACATATTTTCTTGTATGCATACTGAAGAAATCTACTTAAGTTTAATAAATTTGGCTGTCGTATGGTGCCAAAGTCAAGATATTTTTACAAAATTCTAACATGTGGAACCAAAACCCCGTGAGCTCTTTACTTCAATTCTATTCGTTTGATCTTGGTGCCATATATCCTATTTTTTGGGTGAATGTATTTTATACTTCAACATACAAATATATTACTTTTTTTAAGCAAAGCTAGTTTCAAAATGTTCACATGCTAGTAAAAATAATTTTGTAAAATAAGCACTGCAAAACCAAAATTTTTATTTTAAACGCTTTTTTGCTAACACTGTTCTTTGAAACTTTTACTGAAAATTAGGGAAAATTTTCTTAAATACATTGTACACATAACAAGGTTGCAAGAACGTAATATAATATAAAATAATAAAAGTGCTTCCAAATCAACAATAATCTGCGAATTGCTTTTAAGTTTTGACGGAGTTATTTTTTTATAAAAAAAATTAATTTACTCCTATATTAATGTTTTTGTGAGAATCTTTACAAAAAAGGGTAAAAAGTCCCAAAAAATTCGCAAAACTCGGTCATAAAAAAAAGTCTAACAAAAAGTCGCAGACCGCTAAAAAAGGGTCAAATTGCGACTTTAGTCGTATGAACGGTAACCCTGATTGTGGCAAATGAAAGACTTGCATTTGTTTTTATATGCACATATGTATGTATGTAGCTTTTGTTTGTGAAAAATTATTGTTCCCTTTAAGTTTTGCAACATGATGATGACAATAATGAAGCGGCTGTATGTTTGCTTAGTTTGCTGTTTATGTATTTGTCGTGCTTTTTTTTTCTAACAATTAAATTAGGTTTCTCTGAGTCACGTTAACTACGAGTACATATGTACGTGAACAAAAGACGACTCACAGTTCTTAATTCGTAAGATGTGAGTGAAAATGAAGATCATCAGAAGCATGATTTGAATGAATAATAACAATGAAAAATAATATTTCTTTGTTAATTTTTCTTTTGCTATAAATGTGAATATATTTTTTTTCAAGTGTGAGGATGAGTAAATATCTGTACATATGTATGTATGTGTGTATAATATGCATTGCATATGCACATTAGAGGACTGCATAAACATTCTTGAAATGTAAAGACGTCTTGTTTGTAAATGTATTCTCGTAACATGTATTATACTAAACCAATAATAACTGCTGCCGTATAATAAGCGAAGCACGATAGATGCATTGGTGTTCGTGTATATGAGCCCTGCAGATAATATTGGACTACGTGGTCCAATCTCGGTGAAACAGACTAGTTACATCATGGTCCCATGTAATGCAGTCATGGATCATGTCGTTTTCACATAAGCATTCAATGCTGCACTATAAGTGTTCGTGTTTAAACGATTATGATCGTTGTTCTTAGGCAGTTACAAATTGTATGTGAGTAGTCTATAACTATTTCATATGGAGTAGTTTTAGGGTTAGTCCGATGTTAAGTAAAATTGGACCATGTGGTCCAATCCTAGGACATCGCAATGTTAAATCGACCACCTTTTTTCATATATTTGGAGTACTCCTACTCCTCTTTGGATTAGTCTTTACATGCATGTATGGACTAGTTGCATTATCTGCAGGGAGTGTTTACAAGCAATGTAACGAAGTAGTTTCTTCACGTGTCTGCTTGTTATTTTGCATATTGTACGTTTGTGATTAAGGGAGGTTTTTTTTAAACAACCGCCCACAACTAATGTCAATGCAGGTGTGCGCACAAAAATAAAAGAGCCGCGTGTGTGTATGTATATGCATGCAGTTTGTACAGGTGCCCATGCCTAGGAAGAAGCAAGCATCACAAATTCTTTCGTCACAAAGTATTTTCTTCTTTACTCCTATACCTGCAATAACTGAAACAAATTTCTTGCAACCATTGTTTTTTAGCGTTTATTGTAGAAGACTTCGCTGTAGTAAATCATTTGAAAAATTCTTCATGTCTTGAAAGTTCTTTTAAATGGTCTTTTGCAGGGTTCTAATGCACATATGTATACATAGATATTTGTAAGCATGTGTTAGACTCTAACTTTTGTGGCAGCTTTTCCATTGCCTTAATCGATTTTGTGTCACAGTTTTAATCAAGAAGTTCCCAAATAATTATATAAATTGTAATTTCTTAATATAATTTTGCTTGCAGCTAACTGAAATTCAAATCTGTAAAACGTTACATATAATCAAGACAATCATGAATAAAATTCCGCCAGAAGTTTCTCCCTTTTCCAATTGGATTTTTGTTCGTTTTTTACTTGCTATTGCTTGAAATTGTTCTCATTGAATTTAATTCTGGATTGCAGTCAATATTTTATTTCCTTTATTGTGAATTATTTTTAAGACTTGCAATTGCGAATTGCCAATTTTGATTTTAATCAAAAGAAACTGTAGTTGCAACGTAATTAGTGTTTTTCACATGGGAATTGCCGGGAAATTTAAAAATTATTCCAGCTTTCCCGAGAAATGAAAAAGTCTGGAAATTAAAAAACTCTAAATTTATGTAAAAATACATTCTTTTGAGGTTTGTATGTAAAAGATGTTATTTCAAACATTGACATTAACGTTAACATTACAATTTGTAAGTAATTTTTGAGATGCGGCCATCGTGGCTGTTCTTGACAAAGTATATTCGTCTATTTAGTGTCCACTTTTTGAAGTTTTGAAGAAATGAAGTCCAATGTTGCCAGCAATATGCAAACCGTAGTAAGCGTTTCATAGTTCTAGATGTACCAGTAATACAGTCTGCAGGGTAGCTAATGGATTGGTTTTATTTTTTTGTTTGTTTTTCAATTGCACTTCTTCTTTATTTTAAAATCCAAATTTTCCCTGTTTACCAAATGTGCCCCATTGAACATTTTTGTGAGTACATACGTTTGTTATGATTGATTAACCTGCACATATTTTTTACACTTATGTGTGCATGTGTGTTTTATGATTGATTCACAGCATTCCATTCTTAAAAAAAAAAATAAAAAAAAAACTAAAAAAATATAAACTAAACTAAAAACATATTTCGAAGTAGAGACGGTCACTATTCACGAAATCATCGTGAATGACACATGTGAAAATTAAAAAAGGCGAAAAGATTTTTTTCGTTCGTGTGCTTACAATGTAAATAACAACAACAACAACAACAACAACAATTATTGTGAGCAACTTTGGAACTTCGACTGTAGTGGGAAGTGCTGATCGAACGAAATTTCGTTTGGTATTATTATTGTGAATTTCACTCAATTTTAAAATTTTAATATAAAAAATCAAACAGAGTAATGTAAATTAAAATAAACTGGATGCTGCACCGACAATTGAGGATTTTCCTCCATAAGTGAATTCTTGCGAATTTTTTAGTTCCTACGACCTTAGATCTACAATATAAAATCAATAAAAATAGTTTACAATATGTGTTTTGTGCCTAAAATTAAAAAAAAAATCGCTTAACACTTACAGCCTTGTTTATAAAAATTACTAAGGATTTATAAAAGGTTTTTTTAAAAATTTTTCATACAAAATCGTTTTTATTAAGCCTTTAGAAAGCTTGGATAATTTTTATAAGTAAGTCTGTTAGATTTTTAATAGTTTTTACATGTTTTATGTCCAATAGAAAATTCGCTGCTCATTGAAGTTTTCGATGCTTTCAATATGAATTTGACATTCGATATTAGATGTTCGTTAGTTAACAAAGGCAGAAAATCGAATGCAACTCATAATAAAAGCCTGTCTATGGCTTTTTGTTTTGTTAATTTTCAGCATGCATACATACAGCCGAAGAATGAAAAAATATTTTCTCTTTCTGTGAGCAGATGTTAAGTTTTAGCGAAAATTCGTCTCGAAATTTATATTTGTGTTTTAAAATCTTGATTACATATTGCTAACTCATTTCAACAAGGTCATAATTTCATAAATGCAATTTTAAACTAAATAATGCAGAAATAATCCTCATATTGTGCTTCGTATTCAATCAGATTTTAATACTGTTCCGGAAATAATTCCCAAAGACTTAATTTTTTCTAAGAATGATATCCTCCTATTCTCAACAGATAGCGCGAAAACTAAAAACTTATACAGCTCAATTCTAAATATTCCCAGGAAAATAAATCATACACGCAAAGAAAAATTTGGTTGAGGTAACCATAATCAAACAGCAACATACTATGATTGAATTATATGGTTGCAGTCAAATCATATTATTGTTAATAGAAAAAAAACTTTAACAATATTATTATCTGAGTTAACTATAATATTATCTGAGTTATTTATATCATAATCTTAGTATTGCAAATATGACAACACTATTGTTAGATGTGACAAAAATATAATTGAGACTCACCATACCATGTTCAAATATTATATTAATATGTTTAAATACGACCACAGTATTATTTAATATAATAATACTATTTTATTTTTTAATCATATATTTATTTTAGAAACAGCTGTGCGTCAAAATCTAAATAAAAATAATTTAATATTGTTGAAATAAAATGTATACTTACACGAAATACAGCCATGTCTGTGTAAAAAGATACACAAATGTTTATATATTTTTATTGATCTACCCTTTTGTTTATACCTTATTTATTTATTCATTTATTTAACACTACCGATAGCTTACAAACGAAATACTGAACTGACAGATGTTTCTTAAAATTTTTTTTTTTAACTTAACATATTTAGTATGGTTTTGGAAAACATTATATTGTTATTTACATCATATTATTTTTAAATAATAATACAAATTATGTTGTAGTCATACATTTTTAACAAAACTATATTGTTAAACTGTAACCATATCACACTTTTATATGAATGTGATAATGTAATTATTAAATTTAAACATTACTGTATTTATCGTAACGAAATAAATGTTTAAAATAACAATAACTAGTTTTCGACGACCACACATTAGTTTCAGAGAACTTAATATTGTTTTCTCAACCATTCTACAACCATATCTTTTCTTTGCGTGTGTGTAATACATTTTCTTTTATAACAATAAAATTCATCTATCCTTAATATAGTGTCCACACCTGATGAATTTATATCATGATGAATGTCAAATTGATAGCATGATGAAAATTCATCACGTATAGACTCAATTTATTAATATTATAGTAGCGTTATGATATAATCATCAGAGCTCACTGCCTGATGAATTCATCTCGATATCAAATGTCATTTTATGTGTTATTGTGCATTTAAGGTTTATTTGTTAAACAATTTTCGTTTAAAAAATGCGGCACAACAATAATTTGTGACCAAAAAATTAAACAACACGCAAATTATTTATTTTTGGCAAGTATTTTTTAAATATTTGTTTGATTCATTGTAATATAAAATCATCAACGTCTACCCTTTTGTGTAGATATTAATGAAAAAAATGACAGTTGCTCTGCCGGCGTCATATTACTAGGTCTGATATAAAAGCATCAGGTGTGGATACTATGTAACAGATTGATGTAAAAATTACATTATAAAGGAGAACTATGAATTTTCGAAGTCAGCTATTTTGTATCCAGTTGTTTAATTTTAAAAGAAAGCTTGCAAATGACTTTTTAAAATAAGACAAAAATTAATAGGGAATAAACTGTCGGAGAGTTGTAGCTCAGAATAAGTCCGATATAGAACTTTGAATTTTCGAAGTCATTTATTTTGTTTCCAAATGCTTTGTTTTACCTACAAGGTTAAGAATGATTTTGTAAAATAGGAGAAAATGGCATATAAATAAAACTCCTTGGACATTATTATTTAAGAATAAGGTAGATTGAACAAAAATTTAATACAAATATCCTGTAAACACTGAAAAAAGTAATATGAAAAATTTTGTGATATCAAAAAAAAAAATTAATTAAAGTTTTAAGTAGGTTTTTTGCACTTAAATTAATTATATCAAGTAAAAATTAAATTGAACCAATTAAATACTGATTTCAAAACATTAATTCTATGGCAAAAAGGAAAAAGTGCTTAACTCGAGATAAGCTGATTTTGAGTTAATGGTGATTTCGTAACCTGCCTATTGAAAAGTACCCCTTGGCAAAATATGAATTAATTTGTGCAATGTATTAAGAAGTTATAGCACAATGACTTGCGGCTTATCCTTTTTTTAGACTTCTAATCTCATTTGGAATAATAGCTTAATTTAAATTATACTTTGGTATATTTTAACTTGATTGTATTATTTACAGTGTGTAGAATGATTTGTGCTTAAAAAAAATAAATGCAAACGGAGAATTTCCAGATTTAACTGTAAAAGATATATATTTCTCAAAATCGACTAGAACGCTTAAAAGTGCCCTCCCTTAAGCACTTTTTCCTTATTGCCACAGAATTGTTAAAATTTTTTTTTCTGTGTAATCAACTCTTGAGAGAAAAATATAATTTCCTTTTTCCATTAAGTTGTGTGTAAATGAAAAACTTTGGGCTCGTTTTCTGTAAAAATAATTTTATGATGTTGTTGCAGTAAATGAGAGCTACATTTAAGCAACGATAAGGTTAACCTTCACATAAAATTAATAATTAATTAATATTAATAATTTTGTCATATCAATTAAAAAAATTATTAATGTGCCTATCGCGGTTCTCAACTAAATTCAGTTTGGTCGTCTAAGAGTAGAGCAAACTTACACACGACCACACTGTGTTTTAGTATTAGGAACCACAACTGTTTTTTAGTTGAAATTATCATCGCGTTGCCAACTTAAAATATTTAGTTTGGCACGAAAAAAACACAAAGTTTTAGAAAAAGTATTGTTTTTAGTGTTTTAGTTCAAAGAAATCATACCAAATGGATACAAATATGTGTAGATTTATTTTATGAAGACGGAAACGAAGTCGCAATTTTAGATGTGCTACGTATCAGAAGAAAAATTCGTGATGATTCCAACCCTCTTGAAAACTACCATCAAAATAGGGAACGAATTCTTTAAAAAAAAGTTTTGAATGTTTTTAGTTATTCCGGCAGAATAAAGAAACGTTTCGTTATTTGTTGGATCACCAAAAAACATATTTAAAGAAATCTTTGTATGTGCCCGCTATACCGCCGATAATGGAATTGTTAAAAAAATTTGTTATTAAGCATAACAAATATTTCTAATTACGAATTTTCCACTTTTTCTGCTTTTTATATCGCACCAACCATTAACTAAAAAAACCCAACCACAGGCCCAACGACTAAAAAGCAGTCGTGTATACTCAACGCTTTTCTCAACCAAACTTACACAGATTGGTAAATGACAGCACCAAAATACAACTGAAAAGTCAACTATTAATTTAGTGGAGAATGGCAATGCAAATTTATCAATCCCAACCAAACTATTTTAAAAGTTGAAAACCGTGATAGGGGCATAAATTTCATTAAACGTTTAAATTTTTAATTAAATTTAATTAAATTTTTAGTTGAATCGATTAAATTTTTAATTGAACTTAATTAAATTTTTATTTGAATCAATTGAATTTTTTTAGTGAAACAGTTCAATGTTTAATTGAAAATATTAATTGGTGAAATTTTTTGCAGTGTATGCATGACTGAGCAAGTCTGAATAGTTTAGACTGGGGTCAAAGTAGTGGATGCTTAGAGTGATTTCTTTGTAATTGAAATATCGGGCCACAACCGCCAAAAAAGTTTAACTGAAACATTTTTCTGACTTCTTTTTTTTTACGAAAATCGATTATTTACGATCGCAAATGATCGATTTGAGTCGAAAAATTAAGTTCGGAAACTATTTAGCTTAAGCTTTTTTTTTTGGCGGTTATGGCACGATATTCCTAAATATTTTTATGATTGAATCAGGGTTGTCAGATTTTTTCTGCCTATTTCTCTAAATTGATTTTAAAAATCGCCAAAAGTCGCCAAAATCAATTTTATGTAGTTTTTCTTAAAGCTAAGTCTAGACGATATGTTGAATCAGCAAATGTATGCTTATGTTCATATGCTTTAAAATAACAACAAATCCTGCTGTCAGCATATATATATATGTTAGCCGTCTACACAGTATGCTGAAAGTACCACATTTTTTAAAGTCAACATATGTCAGCAAATGATAATACAACATATGAGTTAGCATAAAATTTTTGTGTCTACATGACATGTTGAATTTCGTATTCTAATATATATGTTGAGTCATGTGAGCATTTGCTTAGATATAAAATAAATTTTGACAATTCTTTTTCTTTTTTCAATTATCGCTTTCAGTGCAAAAAGTTATATTTTTGGTTAATAAAAATTAGTGCAATTATATAAATAAAAAGAAATGCGCGAAATGACGGAAATTGGCAAAAAGCTACAACAGCAAGATAACAAAGTCTAATAATGTTTCAAACTCTTCAAAATTGTTAAAACTTCTAAAAAAAACACGCGAAAAGCCGCCTTTATTGCAAACTTTGCAACAAATCGCAAAAAATTGGCAAAATTTTAAGCAAGTCATAATATGGATTGAAAACTGTAAATTCGGCAAAAATCGCGAAAATTACATAAATTCGCAAAAAGTTACTAACAGCGGGATGATGACAAATTCCAATATTTCTTAAAAATCGGCAAAATTTTTAAGAGGCTGAAAGCATCCAAAAATTCGCTTTTATCTCGAACTACAAAAACTCGCGAGAAGTTGCAAAATTTTAAACAAACCATAATGTTGATTAAAAATCGCCAAAACTGTAAGGAATTCAAAAAATTCAATAAGTCGCAAAAATGGCGAAAATTCGCAAAAAGTTACTAACAGCGGGATGTTGACGAATTCCAATATTTTTTAAAAATCGGCAAAACTTTTAGGAGGCTGAAAGCATGCAAAAAGTCGATTTTATTGCGAAGTTTGCTGGAATAAGACTGATTGTCTTCTTCAGAATCGCCTGAAATTTTTTTTTATGAAATTTTAATTTCCCTTATTTTTTATTCACCCGAATTTACCGTGAACATTTCTGCAGTATATTTTTCGCATAATGTAGAATTTTTTGTGTTTTTTTTTGCTTTTGTTCTACTATTTTTGTTATTTTAATATTTACGTTATTTTTATTATAAAAATGGCAAATTAGGAAACACTCTTCATACCTGAGCAGAGTTAAAATATCAATTCTATATGCTATCAAATTTGCCGTATGCTGAAAAGCTTACATAGGCTTTTCAACAAATAACATATCTGACAGCATACATAGGAAATTTGTTACAAAGGAAAAATATGGTGGCTACACGATATGCTAAAATCTTGAAAATACGTTTGTTGACAACGTTAACAAATACCCTTCATATGTCGCATACGTATGTTGAAAATATTTAGTGTCTACACGATATGTTGGCACTGGTAACAAATTTTTTATCATAAATATGCTGATTCAACATATCGTCTAGACTTAGCTTAATATATATTTGATAATAAATTTTTATTAATGTAAAAATTTTTTTTAATATAAGTTTTTATAAAATAATCGTAAACAATTTTAGCAAAAAATCGCCAAAAGTAGAAATAAAATCGCCAAAAATTATTTCTTGTAGATTTTTATCATCCAAATTCAAAAAGCATTAATTACTGTAATTAATACAAGAAAAATCATCAAAATCAAGTTGTTTTAATTTCTTGCAGACGGTTTTTGACAGGATTGATATTTTTAAAGTACTACTTCAACCAACAAATTTTCCTAAATTACAAAAATTCTGAAGTTCAATTTTGTTATAAAATACCCATAAAAATCGCCAACAAATTTATTTATCGCCAGAAAAATCGCCATGTCGCCAAACCAAAAATTAGGACGCCATACAAGTTGAAAAATCGCCACGTTTGGCGAGAAATCGCCATATCTGACAGCCCTGGATTGAATAAAGAAATGGGCTTTTTGCTATAAGCTCAATACGTAAATTTCTTCTTTAATGTTGCCTTATTTTTTACTGCGCAATCCAAAGAAGGGTATTGTGTGTATGTATGTATGTACGCATGTATGTATGTATGTATGTTCCCTTGCGGCACTATATAAACCGAATCCGTGGACCGATTCTCTTTACTCTTACGTCAATGTATTTGTCTTAATCCCGGTAGTGTCATTAAAGATATGTGAGTTTTCATAATTCAATATGACGGCCAGCCAACACACGCCATTTTATAAATGTGAAAAAAATAAAAAGTCGGTGAACTATATTAAAATGGGTATTTTAAAATCATCTTTAGAATTCTCTTGTGATTTTTCATTTTGAATGACCATTTAGGATATTTAACGGTTCAAAGTTGGTCGCAGTCGGGTTTTTTGATTTTTCTGTATAAATACTTGTTTGTTTGTATCGGTCCTGAGCGTAATCGTGTCTGATTTGCTGCCTTAAAATCATGTGGATTCATCGACGTTCACTCAAATTAATGTGAAACATTTTAAATTTTATCTGTACACGCACGCACACTTTCTGCTGAATCGTCTACACTAAACAAATTTTTAACCAACTCCAAAACAAGTAATAAGCCAACAAACAGTTCCTTAAGAAACTTGTTGCAAAAACACTTCTGTTGTTCTTTTATTTAGGTTTATTTTTCAATTTCATTTATTTTTTCTTGAGCAAACGATGCAAAAAAATCAAAGAAGAAATTGCAAACTAACAATTGCACGAATGCATGTTGCATGCAACAGCGCACTCGATAACACACACAGTCATTCATCCGTATGTAAATTTTTATGTAACACGATGTAATGTAATTCTTAGAAGTTTTCAAATGAAAACAATAAACAACTTTTTGTAGTTTCAAAAGCTTAAGAGAATGTTTACATTTGGATGTGTGTCTGTGTGTCTGTGTGTGTTTGAGTGTGTGTATGTGTGTGCTTGTTACTTGTTATGATTACTTAAGAATCTAACGAGTTCATGTTGTAAAAGAAAACAAAATGCACAAATCATTTTGCTTTCTTACTTTTCATTGACTCAAACATTTGGAGTATTCAAGATTTTTATGGTCAGAAAGCACCAAGATAATCTATTATTTTAAACTACATGGATGTGTAGATAGAAATGCTTGGGTTGGATGCAGAGACCTACGCCGAAGGTTCTTTATTTTAACTAAAAATATATATACATCTCTACACATATATGTATATATATATATATATATATATATATATATATATATATATATATATATATATATATATATATATATATATATATATATATATATATATAGTATGTATGTGTGTTGATACATACTTCGGATAAGTAGACTTTAATTTATTAATATACTTAGAAAAGTAGGCGGGGACACGCCCACTAAAATATACGCTATATTTTTAGTATATCTATACAGACGACTCTTACGAAATTTCGTACATACTTGGGCTTTTGTGACACAATAGTTAGTGTACTGTCGGTTTCATTACTTTATATAACCCTGCCCTTTTCAACTGACACATCATCATCATGATATTTATAAAAACAATTTTTAAAAAGTAGTCAGGTCCTCATAAAAACATAAAACTTACTTACGGGCTGTCACACGATGTCACCAGAAATCGTGCGATCGATTTCTAATATTAAAAACAACAACAAATTTTCTAACGTTATTGTTGTTTGCAATACAAGTTGTCGATCGAACGATTCATGGTGACATCGTGGGACAGGCCGTTAACAAATATTTCATCTGGTCCAATGACCCAATAGAACTACAATTCAAGTACATATTTGAATAATAATTTGAAATAAACTTGAATATTAACATGTTTCTTATAACCGAACCTCACTGTATATATAAGTTTCCATGCGGTTTTTCAATTGTTCGCTGTAGACGATCATTTATAATACCGATGTTCGTTATAACCAGGGAAACCGCAGATTTGCAATTGCATCTTTTTTCTTGTGTGACGTATTAATGCGAGGACAAGATATTTATGCGTTTCAGAACTTTTTATGAGTTTTGGTATCGATTTGATAGTGCATATTTTTGCATATTTTACCCTTTAAAGCATGTTTTCGCATATCTCAGTCTTAAACGCAATTTTTAGCATATTTTCTAACTTTTAGAGCATAATTTACGCTTTTAGGGCATATTTTGAAACTTTATGGAATTTTTTTTAAATATGCTTACAAGTTTATCTGTTGGTCAAAATTTTTATTTTTTACTTTTCGCCATTTAAATTTCATTTCCAATCTTCCATGTAGTATATGGACATTAGTTTAAATAAAAATTTTTGTTTGCTAGTTGTGACGGACTCTGCGTCGATTACATCAGTAGACGCTGAAGGAACATTGTCAATGTATAAAAATTTACTTAGATGTGACAGGCAACCATTTTTATTTGAAAAGCTAGATCAATACTTTGTTGTTTATTCCAAAAAAAGTTTTACATAAAAACCTTGTCTTATTTATCCAAAATACAGTTCCAAAGTTTTAATTTTGATTTCGTGATCTCTTTTGAAATTGAAACGAGAGTATAAAAAAAATTAATTTGTATTATTTGCCTTAAGCAATTTTGTTTTAACGTGCACTTCAATCTTAAATTATTGTTTTTAATACCGCAGTTATTCTTTGTTAATTATTTTAATGTTTCCTTTTTTTTTGTTTATATTATTTCTGTCTTATTTTATATGCAAATGTTGAATTTTTAAATAAAAAATGTATTTTCGTTGACAAATAAACCAATTTGTTTTATTTTTAAGAGCATATTTTTTGAGTTCTTAGTGCATATTTTCAAGTTTTTAGTGCATATTGAATGCGCATAAAACTCTTTCTTTAGAGCATATTTCTGGTTTCCCTGGTTATAACCAAACCTAATTGTATATGATTTTCTTAGACATTTGATTTTCTTTTATCTTCCATATAAAATTTTGTTAAAAAAAAAGTAAACAAAAATTGAAGGCGAATTTTAGTCGATGTTCGTTATAGCCGAACGGTATGAGTCCCAACATTTTTTACGATATTTGATTTTGAACTATCTTCGATGTACAAAATTTTTTAAAGTACATTCATCATAAAAAAAGAGTCAAAATAAAAAATCGGCGGCTAATTTTAAGCCGATTTTTAGCCAAGATATGATCGGTGGAGGCGGCTGCCAAAAATCTTTGGCGGCGCGGTTTGAGCCGGCTGAGCCATTTGCACTTATCAAATTTTTCGACAGTTGGCAAAACTTTTCGTTCCTCAGAACTGTAAAATTTGATGAGTGATAAGTTGAAATTGATAAGTGTAAATTTCAAAGCCTTTGCAATTTTTATGCTCTCTTTGCGATTCCTGTTCCACGTACGTTCTCTCTTGCAAAGTGCAAAGTTAATATCGAAAAGTGTAATTTGCAAAGACTTTGCAAGAAATTATGCTTTTTCGTTCCACAATAACTGTAAATTCTAATTTTGCAAAGCAAATTTTGATAAGTTTGTCAAAAATTTGCAAGGTAAACGATCTCTTAACGAAATTAAATTAGAGAATAAATCTTCGATTATTTTCAAACATAATAGTCATAACCAGGGACAGGGGTTTCATGCAAATGCATGTTTTTTCCCTTAACTCTGATAATGGCTAGAACGAAATATCTTTACGAAACAATCAATTTGCGTAAAAATTGCAATGATTTGTTAGTGCATATTTTTGCATATTTTGCTGAAAATTCATATTTTTGCATAATTTATTCATAAATGCATATTTTTGTCTCATATTTTGATATAAATGCTGATTTTGTGTCATATTTTCTCAAAAATTCAAATTTCAAAAAATATTGCAACACTGCTTTTGGCAACTGTATTCGCTCGCTTGCATTGTTGTAGAATTGTGGAACGATTGTACAAGCATACCAAATTTATTGTAATTTTTATAATTTCAAATTGTCGGCTATTAAAGCCGAAAGTAGTGAAACAATTATGCTGAAATTATATATTGTTTTTAAAAATTATAACGGATTTAAAAACCAAATCTAATAGCTAGTATTCAATTCATTGTAATGGTTGAGTTAAATAAATATGCAACATTATATAAAAATAATCATTTAAATTTGAGCCGATTACATCCGTAGACGTTACAAGGCCTTTTTCAATTCACAAAGCTTTCTAAGAACAAATTGAGTGGACTGCGCATTCGATAATATGAATAATAAAAAAAATTTTTAATGAAAATAAATAAATAACAACACTTTTCTTTTTCTATTTACGTATCGCTGCTTTACTGTAATACAAACATACATATCTCGAAAATTCGAGTTTGAAGTTAATAATGCAGAAAAAATCATTATACCATATTTAATCTTGTGTAAAGATTTAATATAAAAGACTTGTACACGCACCTCTTGAGAAAAGAAAATATTTTTATATCTTTATTTAGTGATATGTAGATTGAAAACTTTACTGTTGAATAATTTTTTTTTAAAGATATGTGCATATTTTATTATTTTTAGTGCATATTTTGCATTTTTGATGTCATATCTTAGGCGCCTAAAATACCTTTTTTAAATGCATGAAGTCCTTGTCGCTGGTCATAACAATTACATTGTGTTCGTACACAGAAAAAAGTATTCACCAGTTAATATTTTTAATTAAAAATTTAATTCATTCAATTAAAAATTTACTTGTATTAATTAATTTGATTGGAAAAACTTAATTGATATTATCAAATTGCTTATAGGTGAAAATTTAATTAATTTTTTAATTGATATTACAAATATTTTAATTAATAATACAAAATCATTCATATTAATTTTTTGTGTGTATGTAAATAGATAAGCAAAAAAGGAAAAATATATATTATGTTCAATTATATTTATATAAACTTGTTTTAGGCGTTCTTATATAGTCTATTAAAGATAGCAAAATAATTTTAGAATAATACATTGAAAACGTCACCTTAAAAATTGTGAAGCACACAGGCAAGCCTTTGTATCTATTTTATTATGATTCAAAAAGAAATAAAAGCTTTAATACGTTCTATTTTCCATATTCAAAAAAATTAAAATAAGTTTGAAATGTATTTTATTTTAAGTTTTTCATACAAAGTTTTCTTAAAATATATTTTAAATACATCTTATTTTCTATGAATATGGATGCATATATTTACAATAATTTTATAAAAAATAAGTACTTTATTGTTTTCAAAACTAGCAAATAAAATATTGTTTTTTAATCACATGAAATATTGCAACACACAAAAAATTAATATGAATGATTTTTTATTATTAATTAAATTATTTGTAATATCAATTAAAAAAATAATTAAATTTTCACCTATAAACGATTTGATAATATCAATTAAGTTTTTCCAATCAAATTAATTAATACAAGTAAATGTTTAATTGAATGAATTAAATTTTTAATTAAAAATATAAATTGGTGAATACTTTTTTCTGTGAAGTTTTTTTCATTTTTATTTTGCCTCTAATTTTAACAAGTTCTATTTAGGAATGCAAAGTGAAAAGTTATAAGACAGAAATGCAAGGATGGTTAAAAGTTTTCAGGAACACTTTGCACTCTCACTTTGCAGGAGAACGCAAAGACTTTGCAAAGAGCGCAAATACTTTACAAAGAGAGCAAAGTCTTTGCTTAGTGCGAAGTGAAATTTGCAAAGAATATTGTAGAACAGAAACACTTATCACTTTGCGAAAAAATGCAATTTGATAAGTGCAAAGTGAAAAGTTGATAAGTTTTTTGTGGAATAGTGCCCAGGTCTCTGGTTGGATGCGTAAGTTTCCATGTGTTGCTAACATTGGTAAAGAACAAACAACAATGGCAAAACTGTTGCAAATTAGAGATGGTAAAATTGAACTTTCATTACAAAAAAGTTTTTAGCAAATTGTAATACGACGAATGAAAACATTTCATGTATTCTATTTTCACTGAAATTTTTTTTATAGAAAGTTGAAATTTGCCTCAACTGACAACACACACACTGCGAACCAAACATAAGAACGCTGGTAGTGAAGGTGCGATGGCCTTCAAAAACAAACAGCATGTTGTTACGTTCTGCTAGTGGTTACCAGAATATTTACAATTAACTTTGTTGTTATTTGTTTCTTAAAAATTAACACATGTAATATTCTATGAATCATTTGGTCTAAGTATTCATGTTTCTCGCTTTAAACTGCCATATATTTGTATATTGATGATGACTTACACTCAGTGAAGCAATGCTGAAAAAATGCTTCAAAATAGGGAAATATAAATAAGTATATATTTCGAAAATCATGTTCTATAGTTCGGCCATATTTATTTCTCTTAATAAAAGCAATAATAGCGCAAGTCAGAAAATTTTACTTACCGCAATAGCTTTGTTATCACTTAAATGCTGATACGCTTTTGGTGCCCCAAAATCCTATTTTACCAAATTTATTTACATATTAATACATATTTAAAAGCCGTTTTTCATTCAAAAAATATATAAATGAAAAACGATTTTTATGAGGAGTGGTCAATAGTTTTTTATTTATGTTCTAGAATCGTGATTGAATCTATCAGCCTAGAGGATGGCAAACGCAACTTTTTCTTTATTAGTAGAGCTATGCTCTTTATGCCACGACATATAAGCTGGGACGTGATTACACTACTACAGTTATAAATTTTATTTTTGTTTTGATTTCTTTGTACTTAAAAGCAGATTTCAAGAAAAAAAAAATTTAACAAAATGTTGGTTGAAACAAAAACAAAACAAAAACTATGATAAGGATTGCCTAGTTTGTTTTTGTATTGTTTTTTGCACATGAGCACAAACAATACCTTAATTTAATCGTACGCCGCTAGAAAAGAAAATAATGGGAAATAAATAGAAACGTTTTGAAATAAAGGGTGTCCCAACAAGAACGCAAGATTTAAATTTGGCGCCATTCGAAGTGTCATTGTTTGACATTTGAACAATTGTTATTGTTTGATAGTAGAAGGTACGAGGTTAGTAAAAATGGAGCGCTACACGAATGAACAACGCATTCTCATTGTGAAATTGTTTTACCAAAATGGTGAAAGTTTTGCGACTACAGTTCGCAAATTTGCGATCAATTTGGGGTCACAATAATATTCCAAAAGAGTCAACTGTAAAGAGATTAATGGATAAATTTGCCGAAACTGGGTCTGTTAGTGATGTACAGATAACAACGCGCCTTCGACCAGCTCGATCGACCGAAAATGTGGCAGCTGTACGTGATGATGTCGTTCAAACGCAGGTCAAGCGCAAACAGTCAATGGTGTTCGGTATCGTGAAATGATAACCAGTTTTTTCGTGCCTAGAATTGAAGAAATGTATGTGGAGGGCATGTGGTTTCAACAAGACGGCGCCATATGTCATACAGCCAGAGAAACAATTCAATTGCTACATCAGTCATTTCCCGGTCGTGTTATTTCGCGTTTTGGAGACCAGAATTGGCCGCTTAGATGGTGCGATTTAACACCATTAGACTCTTTTCTTTGGGGTTTTTTGAAGTCGATGGTTTACGCGAATAAGCCGACGACGACTCAAGCCTTAAAAGAGGAAATTGGACGCTGCATTAATGAAATACCGCAGCATTTATGCAAAACGGCCATTGAAAATTTCATTAAAAGATCACGTGTGTGCCAGCAAAGCCGCGGCGGCCATCTGCCCGATTTGTTGTTCCACACATAACCTCATTTTGTCTACTTTACGATATAATAAAGTTTCACGATTTTTTTTTAAATATCCGTGTTTTATTTAAAATTTAAATTTTGCGTTCTTGTTGGGACACCCTTTATTTGTGGCGAATTTGACATCATCATGTAATATAATTTTATTGCATTGTTATTTAACACTTGCAATTTGTTGTATATAGCTAAGCTGCATAGCTCTAACCGGGTGTTCTAAGACACCTCTCTCCTTTCTTGTTTCGCCTCACTCTATAACAAATTACAAATGAAATAAAAAATATATGCACATCCTTTCCAATTGTCATGAAAGTTATGCAAAGTGTTTTATATTAGTTCTGCTTATGTTTCCCCTTGTTTTCGTATTTCACCTGAACTGTGTGTGGTGCGTGCCATACACACTACCTATTTTGCATAAATTCCACATCCGAGGAGTTTGTGAAATAAATAAATATATAAATTTTCCTTTTCTATTTCTTTGCAAAGAAATCCTTTATTATTTATTTATTTATTCAGAAGTTTTCCATATAAATTGATTTTGCTTTCAAGTCTCAAATCTACTGTTTTATTAGTTGCTCAAGTTTTTCAAATTTCTTATGAAACTTTTAAGTTTTTCTGTGTGCAAAATTTCTTTGTTAAAATGCTGTTTTTATAACTCAATTATTTTTGTTTTATTACAATTAGAAAAATTTTAATTAAAAAAAAACAATTAGTTATAAGATATGACTAAATAAAAAAGTAATAAATATAAAATACTAATAAAGAAACAAATAAAGTTCGAACAATAATAATTAAATTAACTAAATCTAATAGCTATGGGCCAGTGGTGAAAATTAAAAATATAATATACTTAATAGCAACAAAGCAAAAAGTTTGTCTTAAGTAGAACAAAAAATAAGCAAATTAACTGCAAAACGTTAGTAAAAAACAAACGACAATGGCATGGCTGTTGTAAATTTAGAGATGGTGATATGGAGATTTCATTACAAAAAAAAAAAAGCTTTCAGCAAATTGTAATACATTGAATCAAAATAATTCACATATTCCATTTGTAATAATGGCTGAGTATATAAAGCAGAAATCTACATCAAACTGACACCACACACAGTGTACCAAACATAAAAGAATGCTGATGATGAAGGTTTAAGGGGCACATACACTACAACAGCATGCATGCGCAATCAAGTGTTTGTGCCAGCGGTTTGGTCGTGTATGGGCGTTTTGTGCGATTGTACGGTTTGCTGTAGCGATGTCAAGTAGAGTTTGATATTTTGCTGATGGTAACAGCTTGCTGGTGTGATATATGGTGAAATTAGCTCAGTTGAGCAAAGTTGTCGTGAAGTAAACATGCATTTAAGAAATATAATTTGTTGAAACATAATTTGTTTCAATGGAAAACACAATTTTAGCACTTTAGCTGCTAATATTAACAACATATCAATAAAAATTGCAACAAAAACTGTGTCACTATTCGTAACCACCCTTCCCGCAATTTTGTAAGAAATAAATATTGTACCAGCTTGCTGGTATGTTGTGTGGTTCGAACATGAATGCTCAATCGCTTGATTGTGCATGCATGCTGTTGTAGTGTATGGGCCGCTTTAGTGGCCTTCGAAAACAGCTAGTTGTTCCGTTCTACTATGTGATTGTCAGTATATTTGCAACTAACTTTGGTGTTATTTGTTCATTAATGATTATCACATGCAATTTGGCTTACAGAGCGATACGAACTTAAGCCTGATTAAATCATAAATATGGAAAACTTTAAGCTTTTTATTACTGCTTTTTTATGTTACTCATCTCTACATTTGACGACATGCTGTGCAGGGTATATAAGATTCGACTGTGCCGTTTATGTTACTTTTAATTGTTTAAAATAAAGTTTATGTTGTTTTTGTTATTGTTGTTGTATTTGTATTTTGTTTAGTAAATGCTCGTACAACAGTTTTACTACGTGCTTTTGTCTTTAAATTCGTGCCACTTCCAACGAGTGAAGGATTAACCAAAACTGGCAAAAAAAAATAAGAAAAAACATTTACCAAATAGTTAAAATGTTATAGGATAATAACAAGTTGCTAATTTATAAATTGTTTTTAATTAATTATTTTTTTGTGGCTTGTTAAAAAACTTTTTCAAATGGCTGTACTTGTATGGAAATGGTGACTAAAAAATTTACAAAAAAAAAAGAATTTTTTTCTAAGTATTACCTGATGTACATTAAGCATTTTTTTCATGAAATTACTTGCATGAAAATTTTTTATTTGCCAATAGGAAGCCTGGAGGAGCAACTTATAGAAAAAAAATTTGCCAAAAATGCATCAGAGATTCATTCTATGTCATTTTTAATATGAAATTCTCTTTTATAGCTCTGGAATTAGCAAATGGAAAAAGTTTCGTGCAACAAAATTCATGAAATTTCATGAAAAAAAAGCAATGTGAGTCCGATCACAGAGGAGATGTGTAAACATCTAGTAATGCAATTTTTTTTTAAGTTGGAAGTACTTATGCTTTTAGTATCTTTTTTTAAATTAATCAATTAAAAGCATCAAAACTTTCAATATTGTAAATACATAGGAATTTGCTGGTTTTTGTTTGTTTTATTTAACTTATTTAGTTAGTAAATGGGCACACTGCAGTATATGTATATGTACTGCATTAAAAATTGCAGTAAGCAGTAAATTTACTGATTACTAAAAAAATTCAGTAAATTTTTACTGCTAATGAAATTTAATTTGCATTACTAGTAAAATCGTAGGGCCGTAGCAAGTGGCAAAGTTTTTTCATTCAAATTTTGAAACTTTTGTATGAAAAACATTTAGCCACTTGGTAGAATTTCATTATGAATACGGGCATTACTGATTACTGAAAATTCAATGCACCTCATCATATAACAAATCATTTAGGCAATTTATAAAAATTGTAGAAAAAAATTTTAGTAATCAGTAAAAATTTACTTGTTAAACATTTTTTATTGTTTTTACTGAAACTTTAGTGGTACTGCAGTGCTCATCTATGGTAAATGCCTTTACATTTACTTTTTAATTTTTAATTCCTGTTTTTCATCGTTTAGTTGTTGCTGTTCTTGTTGTTGTGTACGCATTGTAATTAAAATAAATTCAGTAAAGTGCGACTTTGACTCGCGCACATTCGGTTTTGATAATTTTTTTTTTTTTTGATTTAGCTTTCTTAATTTTTTAAGTTTTTTCAGTTTAAACGATTTTTTTTTCATTTTTATCGCTTTTTTCTCGTTTTGGCGTTTTTTTCTCTTTTTGGGTTTTTTTTAATTTTCGAAATTTTTTTTCATTTTGGCGATTTTTTCATTTTGGCGATTTTTTTCTGTTTTTTTGGGGTTTTTTTCATTTTGGCGATTTTTTCTGTTTTTGGTTTTTTTTATTTAGGCGATTTTTTCATTTTGGCGATTTTTTCATATTGGCGGTTTTTTTGTTTAAGGATTTTTTTAATTTTGGCGATTTTTGCGGTTTTTCGCGATTTATTTTAGTCCTAGAGATTTTTTTTAATTTGGTGCTTTTTTCGTTTTGGCGATTTTATATTTTTTTGATTTTTTAGTTTTATCGTTTTTAAAAATTTCAAGAGTTTTGCTCTTACGGTTTCCAAGATACAGCAAGTTGTCAAAATTACAAAGTCAAAATTGCATTAACTGATGGAACACCCATTGATTTAAATTTTTTAAATTTAGTGTTAATTGTTGTAGTCTGTTCATATGTACATACAATTGTATGTATATTACATGGGATTTTAACATTTTTCGTTGCACGTTTTGGAACACCCTTTAGTTTTTAACTCTCATGTATTTGTTGTTGTAGTGGCCAAATGTCTACACATTGTGTCCAAATTTCAAGTCCGTAGCTCTTACGGTTCATTTTCACCTTTGGTGTACTGAAATATACAGAAAAATAACCGGCAGCGGCGCACCGTCGTCTTCGAGCCGGTCGACTTGTTTCTCTGCTTGGTATTGCTTCTTTCAAACACTAATACACTCATACATAGCTCACACCGATTTGACAATGCAAAGCAAAATCAAAAAGCAAAGAAATCTCAGCAAAGAAATCAAAGTCAAAAGATTTTTACCCCCTAGCGTATAGATGTTTACACATCAAAAATGCTCAATGTAAATCAGGTATATGTATAATAAAACAATTAAAAACACCTTAACAAATGAATACTTTATTAACTGACATAAACTATAAAAAATGCAGATTGTTGATAATAATAATTTCAGTACATTATAGTACCACCAGAATGCGAGGAGGCGCTTAAGATGGCCCAGATAGGTTCTTCTTTGAACAATTTGGCATTGCCAAATGTTAAATTTTTCAAAAACTTAACTCATGTAATGGGCCCAAGAAGAGGTGGCAAGAGATTGGCAGAAGTCTGTTGTAAAAATTGTAATCTAAGTTGAACATATTTATATTAAAAACTAAATTCAGAGAACACTACAGGGATTCTAAAACTAAATCGGGCCGCTGGCCACATAGAAAAAAGTATAGTTACTTATGCCGAGTACACATCTGGCACACATGAGCCCTAAAAAGCGTAACCACTAATTACTAGTGAAAAACTGTTTGATTCAGACATGGTATAACGGCGTAGAATGGTATCTTAAAATAACTCTTTTAATTTACTTCAAATATTTTTATTAAAATGAATAATCAGTGACTTGGAATTCACTGATGGCGTTTCCTTAGAATTTAAATTCCAAGAAATTAAAAAAAAAGAAGTTAAGTGCTTTATACGTTTAAGTTTCTTCTTTTTTTTTTAGTATATATACATAAATTTCCTCTAAACTTTGGTGCAACATGTGACCTTAACAAAAGAAAAGAAAAAAATAAGCTTCAAGCAAACATAAAAAAAGCATCCCTTAGATACGGTGAATGCAAAATATACAAAGAAAAGTAAATAATAAAGGAAGAAAGGAAAATTAACACAAAGTAACAATTTTTCTTGAACAGAAATTGAGTGCTTGTTTCACTTTGGACCTGATATTCCCAGCAAAAAAAAAAATCAATAAAATAATAAAATAAAACGTGATTAAATATCTGTTTAACAAATTAAAATTCTTCTTTTTATAAAGCGCATAGTTTTTGAAAAAAATCATCTTCTGCAAACAGTATCATTTCCCTGAGAAGAAACCATTTTCAAAAGAAATATGTATACAATTTCAAAAAGCTATTAACAAAAAATCTATTTCAAAACGTGCATTCTCATAGAATAGTCTTTACAGAAGAGAACATTTAAAAAACCTACAATACAAATCTCTAGTACTTTTTCTATTGTAAAAAGAACGTTAAAAATGTATTAGCTTTCCAAACCATAAAGCATTTCCAAAAAGAATATTTTCCAGAAGTTCTTTTTCCATTTTTTTTTCTATTATGAATAGAACGTTTAAAATGATTTAGCTTTTCCAAAAAGAACATTTTCCAAAAGTATCTTTTCCGAAAAGTACTATTTCCAAAAAAAAAAAAACTTTTTGAAAATTACCTTTTTTAAATTTTTAAAAAGTACCACCATATCCAAAAGTATTATTTTCCAAAGTACCTTTTCCAAAAATTATCTTTTACAAAACGTACGTTTTCCGTTCAATTTTACAAATAAGATATTATTATTCCAAAAAAAATATTCTCCAAAAAGCACCTTTTCCAGAAAATACGTTTTCAAAAAAAGTACCTTTTTGAAAAAATAGCTCTTCAAAAAATACTTTACAAAAAAAAAAAAAAAAAAAAAAATTTCCAAAAAGTACCATATCCAAAAAAAAAGCTTTCAAAAAATTCCTCTTTGAAAAGATTATATCTTAAAAAAAAAATATACTTACCAAACAGAATTTTTTGTTTAGAAATACTTTTTCTCAAAAGTACCTTTTCCAATAAGTGTATTTTCCATTCAATTTTGCAAAAAATAACTTTTCCACAAAGTATATTTTCCAAAAAGTACGTTAAAAAAACTTTTCAAAAAGTACCTTTTGCAAATAAAGACGTTTCTAAAAAAGTAACTGTTTGAAAAAATAGCTTTTCCAAAAAGTATGTGTTCCAAAAGTACAATTAAAAAGAACGTTTAAAAAGTACCTTTCCAAAAATTACTTTTTCCAAAAATATATATTCAAAAAAGCGCTATTTCAAAAAAGGACTACCATTTCCAATAGATTTATTTCGAAAAGTAACTTTTCCCAAAAAGCACCTTTCCTAAAACGTACGTTTTCCATTCAAGTCAATTAAAAAAAAAAAATACCTTTTCTCGTATTAAAAAGTATGTTTTTAAAAATTTATCTCTAAAAAAAGAGCTCGTCCAAAAAGAATATTTCTCAAAAGGGACTTTTTCCCCCAAAAGTAACGTTTTCAATTAAAAAAAATTACCATTTCAAAAAAAAAAAACTTTTTCAAAAACTACCTATCGCAAAAGTACCTTTTCTAAAAAGCACATTTTTCATTCAAGTTAATTTTAAAAAAATTCCCTATTTTCAGAAGTATGTTTGTAAAAATGTGTCTTTAAAAAAAATAGCTTGTACAAAAATAATTTTTCAAAAAAGTACTGTTTCGCAAAAGTACCATTTTAAATTTTTTTAAAGTACTTTTTTAAAAAAAACTTTCAAAAAGTTCCCTTTCCAAAAAGTACATTTTCCAAAAAGTAAATTTTCCATTCAAATCCATAAAAAAAATTACCCTTCCATTTTTCCAAAAAGGTATATTTTCCAAATAGATTTTTTTTTTCAAAACGTACTTTTTTCCAAAAATACCATTAAAAAATTGTTAAAAAAACCATTTTCAAAAAAATAACCTTTTCAAAAAGTATTTTAAAAAAAATTATTTTTTCCAAAAAGTACATTTTCAAACAAGTACTGTTTCAAAAAAGTACCACCTTCCTCAAAAACAATTTACAAATGTTCAAAAGGACCTTTTGAAAAAGATCATGGACATGGAGCTTAATACTCGTATTCATACAAAAATAAAATGTGTTTGAAATCTCTTTTAAGGAAATTTTTTATGAACAATTTCGAATAAAATACATTTCAAATTCATTTAAAATTTTCTGCATACATATCGTCACCTTAAATGCAAACGGACGTAACTACACTTTTATATTTTTTACAGGAGAAACAAAAAACGTAGCAAAATCAATAATAAAAAAGTATTTTTGAACATGTTCCTCGAAATTTACTTGTGGTATGGATTCTTATATGTTTTTAATCATTTATTTCCTTTTTATATATATTTAAGCTTTTATGTTAGTTACGTTCTTTGCAATAAAAATAGAGGTATTCGTGTTTATGTCTATTTGAATTTCTTTAATAAAGTCGTCATTTTCGATCGCAGAGATCTAAATATTTGCATGAATATGAAGTTTGTTAAAATGAACCATAATCAATCAAAAACTCGATTTCGAATTTTTTGTGTAGTTACGTCCGTTTGCATTTAAGGTGAAAGGTAGGAAAATAGTTAATGTTGTAATTTTCGAAATTAGTCTGGGGAGCGTAGACTACATTTTGACATCATTGCTCAAGATTAGGCTATTTTGAAATGTCTACACTCAAAAAAAAAAAAAAAAACCTAACTAAAACTTTGGAATATTTTCTAAATTTGAATAAAAAAAAGTTGTCGTATGGCGCCAAAGCTGTTTTTTACTTGAAACCAGTAAAATATTTACTAAATTTCTACTTCATGAATGAACTAGTTAATAGTAATTATATTTTTATATTTGAGTAAAATTTTTCTAAAATTAAGTAAAATTTTCCCATAAAATTCGGAGCTTTGCAAAAAAATTTTATCATCTTTGATCTCAAATTTAGTAAATTTTTCAAAGTTTTTTTATGTCTTTAATTCTGGTACTTTTTTATTTTTTATTAAATTCTATACCACATGGTATGTTTTTTTATTATACCTTCATATTCATATTATATTCTTAATTAATTCACTATACTACATACATATTAATTCCTTGAGAAGAGACAAGTATTGAACCAACAACCTTCTGAATGATAGGCAAGCACTCTAACCAATTGCCTAACAGGGCAGCCTGAATAAGCATTGGAATTTTTGAGTTTTAAGATTTTATTTTATTTTCAAAAAAATATATTTCAAGTTCAAATATTCCTCGGAAGAATGAAAAATTTACTTAAATTTTTTGCTTAATGCAAATAAAAAATATATTCTATAATTTAAAGAAAAAATACTTAAAACTGGTAAATATTTTTCTAAAATTTAGAATACCTTTTTATATCTTTCGAGTAAGTCAAATTTGATAAACTATTCAGGAGTAAGTCATTTCCTGAAATTTATTTTTTAATTTAAGACGAGATTGACTAGTTCTTAGGATACATTTTCCCAAAACTTTTAAACCATTTTCTAATTTTTGGTACATATTTCCTTTAAACTTGTCCTTGAATGTGAGATTTTTTGTGTGTATTTTTGTGAACTATTTTTAAGGATATGAACTTTTAATTTTTTACTCATATTAAGTAATTTTTACTAGATTTTTGTAAAAATGAATTTAAACTTAGAAAAAATTACTTAAATTTGGAAATTATTTTACTTAAATTTAGAAACTTTTTTGCCTTAACAATAGTATATGTCTTTTTTTTGAGTGTAGTAATAAGCTTTTCAAAATTGTCTTCCCTACTCAACTGCTTGTGTGGTAACTCCATTTTCTGCTGGGTTATGCGCAAATACCCACAAATGCCCAGACACACACACACACACACACACACACACACACACACACACACACACACACACACACACACACACACACACACACACACACACACACACACACACACCTAAAACAATTTATTTTATGGTTAAATGGAAACTCATACATTAAGTTGTTTTAAATAAGAAAAATTATTCTGAGAAAATTAAATTTTAAATTTCATTTTCGAAGATCCTAAAGAGCTTTTTGTGTATTCCTGACTCTTAGCTGGCGAAAAATGAATATCTTATTTGTTTTATGTGCAAGGATAATTCGAGGAAATGCTACTAATGGGTGCAGCGATTGTATCAACAATTTGCATTTTAATCGCATTTATTCTCCATCTTCAGGACTATTAAAATATTTTCAATTCTACTTTTTTTTTTTAATTCTCTGCCTTCAAGGCGTTTCAAATATTTTCCTTAAATGAGTTCTGTTTGTTTAAAGGACTGGCTGAAGGGAATAAAGATCTTAATTTTATTGCTTTTCGAAAAATTTCTTGGAGTCATGGAAAATATCATGACAATACATATGTAATAAGTCATGTCAGAAGGTATAGACAATAAATGAGTCTAAGGAAAATTATTGTAAGGAGCATGTCAAATTCCCAAGGAAGATAAAAGACGTTTTTATATGCCACAATTCCGTCGCTAAGTATTTTCTTCTTTACTCCTATACCTGCAATAAGTGAAACAAATGTCTTGTCAACAGTATTGTTTAGCGTTTGTTTTAGAAGATTTCGCTGTAGTAAAGCATTTTAAAAATCCCTTATGTCTTAAAAGCTCTTGTAAGTGGCCTTGTGCAGGGGTCTAATACTTACGCATTGCCTAGTAGTTGTTCTGACGCCTCGAAAACACCATCTGTTATGTTTGTGTACTTGTATCTTATGTTAGTAGCTTATTTGAATTAGTCCTGATGTTTTATGGATGATATTTTACAAACCATGTATGGACTAACCGCATTTTCTGCTGGGCATTTTAATAAATTTTTTAATGCGAACTCAAAAACATTCATCTTCAATTTATAGCACTTGCTTTTGTATTAAACATAATTTAACATTTTGCTTATGCTAAATATATTAAATTTTTGGTTCAGGTTGATGTTATTTCGATAGTTCTATCCGTTTAGAAATGTCTGATTTATATACAAAATATATTGATTTTGTCCCATTGTGCTTTATACAAATCGATGATAATTTAACTGGTTGATTTGACAAAAAAAGTTGTACTCTTGTAACAGAAACCTAAAGCATTATACATTAAACACATTCACCAAAGCAAGCTACCGACTACCAAATGTCAAGGATAGAATACACATGTTTACATATATGAGAATGATTCTTTTGAAGACAGCAAGGCAACATAACGACAGGTTGTTGTCTATGCTGATTTTGCCGTTGTAGTCCAATTGAACTAATTTCTGTTTCTTTGGCTACAATGAGTAAATTCAGTATTGCCAGTACAATACAAAATGTTGAGTGAATGATTTTGTACAATTATTTCATATTATTTAACAGAAGCTTTATCTAAAAATTGATGTAAGGAATAAATTGATTAATTTTTGTACTTTTACGTGAAATGCAAAATATATGAATGTGGCAATACTGAACTATGTATATGTACTTGAATATCATCTGCAGATGGTGCTGCTGCCTAATCCAAAACAATTAAGTAGCCGGCTACGAGGAGACAAATGCTGCTAGCGGAATTTGAAGTCGTGTGTTCGTGTAGCCTGCTGTGGTGAATGTGTTTAATGCTTTAATTCAATAACTATGTATAAAGCATAATTTATTTCCGCCCGAAAAATATTCTCTTTATCGCAACAACAGTTTGGCATTTCCACAGGACTTTCAAATTTTTGTAGTGTGCGACACCAAACAAAAATGTTTGTGTTTTTCAAAGAAAACGAAACTTTTTTTACTTCTTCATATATTTGTGTAGGCCGTCCGCAGCTCTATATTAGGCAAAATTTTAAGAAAAATCTAGTTACATTGTTCTGAAATGCAAGCTTAATTGCTTGCTGTCGCACGCGACAAAAAAGCGAAATTTCTCGTGGAAGTGCCCAATTTCAAATATAGAAAAATAGCATGTCCACATTTTTTAGATTAAGCAAATAATTTTTTGTAAACTTAAATTATAACAAAAATTTACATTAAATTATTATATTCCGAATTAAGTTAGAAGCGTATCCACCAATACGATTTGCTTTAAAGTAGTTGTAATGCTTTATTCAAAATTATCTGAAATACTTAATAAAATAATTCAATTTATTATGAAAAAAAAAAATAATAATATTCCTTTATTTACTCTGTTGTTTCTTTTAGGTAAGCCTTCTATAATGATTTTCCTTTAAATCCACCTAAATAATAATACGAGTAAGTAAGTACTATATCCATATAAATAATAAGCTAAATTTAGCAAGAATTTTACTAAACTGGAAGTCACATACTGCTTAAAACGAATCCTTAAAAATAAACATTTCGACAGTAATTTTCTCCCTGACTTGCTTCAATAGAAGAGGAGGATGCCTTTATTTGTTTTGTAAAAAATTTGCCAGGAAACGAATATGAATATTTCTCTTGTCACATATATTGTTAAAGATACATATGTACATACACGCGTACATACACACAGAAAAATTTCAACTTAAAATTTACGTAAACAAGTTTAATCTAATCTTTTTCGGCAATGATTTTGCTTCATATATGTTTCATGTTAATTTAACATAATTTATAGTAATTTTCAAAGAAAATGTTTCCTTTTGCAATTACTTTATTTCGCGTTGATTTAACATTTACGCACTGTCAAAATCAAAATGAAGAATCATGTTGAAACAATGTTAATTCAAGTTGGAACAACATGAATTTAATTTAATGTAGCAATTGGTTTTATTAATTATTAAACTTACGTGTGGTTTTATATATAAATTGGGCTTCCCCGGCCAAGATTTCAACTCGGAACTCATCGCGTGGTAGTCAACATGCTTACCCCTGCAGCCACAACAACTTTAAATATTCTTTATATACACACTAAATATCATACCATCACGAATAAAATTTTTATTCAATATTATTTCATTGATCATTTATTATACAATTTATTTGAAAAGTTTTAGTTAAAAAAAAAAAAAAAAAATACAAAATACTTGACTCGACTCCAGGATTCGTCAAAAAACAAAAACAACTCACACAGCAAAGCACAAAAGTGTATTGCAGCTATGAACAAAGCAAATAAACACCAACAATATATTATTTCTTGTAAATTTAATAAGATTTGAATGAATTTGAGTTAAACTTTTTGCATTGGTGATTTTACATTTGAATTTTTTTCTGTGCGCACATATGTACGTTGTCGTCTACTTTATTTAACAAAATTTATCCAGTTCATTATAATTTTTTATTCATTCCAAGTCAAAGTCTAACGACTTTTTTGCCTTCTTTATCATAAAATTATTTTAGTACAACAAATTTAAAAAAAAAAAACAATAAAAAAGTCTGTGTGCCAAAAAAAAAAAACGCGTAACCACTAATTACTAATGATTGTTGGATTCTATAAAATTGTCTATTAAGCTATGTACAGACGATTGTCAGATCTTACAATATTGTTAGATCTGGCAATGTGCTGACAATGTACTGGCAATCGAAAATTGCCAGCACAATATTCCTTGTCAGTTCACACGGTTGTCAGAAAATCTTACAATTTATTGCCAGACGGCTGTATGACAATAAATTCATCTGACAAAATCGTCAATAGAAAAATTGCCAGTTCACACGGTTGTCATATGCACAAATTGTTAGATCTGTTGTTATGCGTTGCCAGACTTAAAGCATTTGATAGAAATTTTTAAATATTTATCGTTTGTGTTTGTGTTAAATGTAAAAAGTGAAAGTATAAATTATTATGGACCATAAAGAAGCAGTTGCAATGATTTTGTCTGCCTATATTTTATGATAAATTTTTTCTTTAAAATCAAGCGTGCGCAGTGTTGCCCATAGAAAGAATTCTCTTACAATGACGCCATTGTCAGATGCATAAACTTCGCACATCTGACAATATTAAAATGTCTGACAAATATCTGGCAATAATTTTACAATGTGTTCACATGATTGTAAGATGTCTGACAATTTTTTGTCAGATGCTAGTATTGCAATGGACTGACAATGCTTTTTCTGGCAACGACGCCTGACAAAAATTGTCAGTTCACACAGTTGTAAGAAATTTTGAGCACATTTTACTGGCAATATTGTAAGATCTGACAACCGTCTGTACATAGCTTTAGTTATGTATGAAACTGTTTAACTTAATAAATATGTGTCTGAATCAAACAGTTTTTCATTAGTTATTAGTGGTTACGCTTTTTGTTTGGCACATGACAGACAGATGTAAACTTTAAAGAATAAATTTCAGGGGATATTTATTTATTTGTTGTTCTTTTTTATACACTTTCTATTGTTTGTGTTTATTTAATGCCACCGGTAGCGATGACTGCTTGATTTTATAATCACACTGTATATCAAATAGAAGCAGTTAAGTGTAGATTTTGTAAAGACTTGTTGAATTTATTGATGTCCATATGAAATTAAAGGAAGATAAAATAAATCGATTAGATTAGACTGCGTTCTTCTATATCCCATGACGGAGTTCGAATGTATGCTTACAAAATCGTTTTGTAACTTATTCTGTTACACATGACCTAATCTGATGCAACATTAGCGTATATAAGCTCGTTTTAAACGATATTTTGAAATGCTTTTTATATCTGATATGAAAAATTTTCCACTGCAAAATACATACATGCCGAGTTAAAACTTTAAAACTTTACTACTGTAAAAGTCAAGCGGAAATGTGAGGTGGCAAATTTTCAATTAAAGTTCAATCCATTTTGATCTGACATACCTGAGACATCAGGTGATATGATATAAGAACAGTTTATTTTGCGACGAAAATATAAAATAAATTCTTTAAAGGACGACTTTGACTCACACAAGAAGGGTTCTATACGGACACTTTGGGGTTTTTTTTTCGTATTTTCTTTTCATGCAATTTTTTTAGTTTGAAAGCAAAAAATTTCTACGATAAAAAAAGTTATTTTGTACTAACCATTCACATTTCTTAAATTTTGCTAATGTTATATAAAATAATTTTCAATGTAATTCATAATATGTATAATCATTATAATGGTTTGCTTTAAAAAAGGCTAAAAATTTAAAGTTTAAAAGCGTTTTGATTTTTTATCTTTTCCATCAACTACTCGAATACATATGTCGGAAGTTGTTGGCAATAATTTGATTTTATTGCTTCATTTGTTATTAACTTAATTTTATAAAGGTAGAGGTCGCAGTGAAAATTTTAAATAATTGTATACAAGTATTTATGGCTGATTGTGGTCATGCAATTGTTTTTACCACAACTGTAAAACACTTCCTACAAGCATTTTTACATACATAAACACACACACACAGACACACACACACACACACACGCGCACTGGCATAAAAGCGCGCATTTGAATTGTGTTAACATTTTAACGGCGTTTTTTAAACAGTAAAATTTATGTATTTGTTGTAAATTATATGTATGTATGTATATGTGAACATAAAACCATTTGTGAAACAATAATTTATTTGCACTTCACTTAATACTCGTATTTATGAATTATTGATAAACGTGAATTGCTGCGAACATTTTTGGATAATAAAGTAACAAAATATGCCAAATATGGGAAATATGCATACTTAATGTAGTGTAAACAATTTTGCATATTTTTGTTTGTTTCCATAAGTATATTTTGGGGAATTTACAATAATAGATATTTGAAGAAGAAATTTACAGCCTCTTTATTGATATCGAAATCATACGTTCGTGGGCGGTCTAAGAAAACAAAAATTGATTTATGTTCATCGACATCGAATATTTATGCGAAGGAAAACGTAAGTGTTATGTATCTGTACATTATGTACGCATACAGTGTGTCCCAAAAGAGAGGTTAGATTTAGTGCAACGATTAAAAAAAAAGCAATGTGAGTTCGATCACAGGGGAGATGTGTAAACATCTAGTAATGAAATTTTTTTTAAAGTTGGAAGTACTTATGCTTTTAGTATATTTTTTTTAAATTAATCAATTAAAAGTATCAAAACTCTCAATATTGTAAATTCATAGGAATTTGCTGGTTTTTGTTTGTTTTATTTAACTTATTTGGTTAGTAAAAGGGCACTCTGCAGTATATGTATGTACATATATGTCGTTAACTTAATACGAAAAGGTCCTAACTCATTTTTTAATATTTTACAGGAGGAGGAAAAAACTAAATAAAAAAAGATGCAATATTGATACAAATTTTTTTTAAACGCAATTTTTATTTAAAAAACTTTACGTAAGCACATAATATTGCGTTTAAAAAAATTTTGTATCAATACTGCATCTTTTTTTATTTAGTTTTTTCCTCCTCCTGTAAAATATTAAAAAATGAGTTAGGGCCTTTTCGTATTAAGTTAACGATGTACTGCATTAAAAATTGCAGTAAGCAGTATTTTTACTGATTACTAAAAAAATAAAAAAAATTTTACTTCTAATGAAATTCAATTTGCATTACCAGTAAAATCGTAGGGCCGTATTCATAATAAAATTGCACCATGTGGCAAAGTTTTTTTCATTCAAATTTTGAAACTTTTGTATGAAAAACATTTCTACCACTTGGTAGAATTTCATTATGAACACGGGCATTACTGATTACTGAAAATTCAATGCACCTCATCATATAATAAATCCTTTAGGCACTTTATAAAAATTGTAGAAAAAAATTTTAGTAATCAGTAAAAATTTACTGGTTAAAAAATTATTTTTACTGAAATTTTAGTCGTACTGCAAAGTGCCCATCTATGGTAAATGCCTTAAGTACAAATAGTTAATATTGGCTTATGGTAACTAAAATAAGATTTATAAATGTTTGACTTTAATGTATTTAAAAATCTATGGAAAACGGCATCTATAGTGGTGGAATTATTAGTTATGGGGGTTTGTGGAGAATTGCTCATATGCAAGTGGAAAACGTCTCCACCCATAATAATTGGCATGAGATGGAGATTGATACCCAATTGTCGTGTCGTGCACCAGCTTCAGTGTAAGGCAACAGTACGTAATGAAGATATGTTATAATATAATATAAGAAATTCTTTATAAAGACTGGTATATATCTTTTGAACAAATATTTGACATTTAAAACGCTCTTTTATTTAAAAGTTTATATATATTTTATTTATTTTATATTTTTCAACTTTTTAAAAAAATTATCCCCACTGGCAACACTATTACACTTCGCACGCAACTTCTAATTAAACTCTAACTAAATTAACTCCTGAAGGTATGCTTTAAAATTCGGATGAGTTATTTCTATGCAGCTGTTAAGTTTCTTTGTACTTCTTGTTCGTATGATTACACCAATACAATCATACAAAGCTCACACCGATTTGATCTTACTCAAAATTTGTGATTGTATTGGGTGCATTCATAAGACGTAGCTGTTGCGCAACCGTTGAATGTTTGTCTTAGAAACGCATAGTTAAGTAGTTCCGCTCCAGTCAACAGTTGAGTAATTTTCCATCAAAAAATTTTTTCGCTACCTATAGTCAACATGTTGTGCTTAGCCCGAACAGCTGATCGAATAGGGCTATGCCTTTTATATGCTTTGTTAGTGGCAGCAGCAAATATTTGTTGAATTTTACATTACAAATGCAACGAAGTAACGAAATAAAGCTATAAAATTAAATTATACCAATCAAGCCGTTTCTAAGACGTAAATGTTGGGGCCAACAGTTTCACAACTGTTGAGCTCAACAGCTACGTCTTATGAATGCGCCCATTGTGAAAAAAATTTTTACCCGCTAGCGTATAGAATAAGTTTATTACACGAGTATTTAAATACACAATTTGGGAATAAGTTAATGTTTTCTAAATAATATGGGCCAAATCTGAAATTTCTTATCGTAAAAAAATAATGTGTGAGTCATATTAAATTTAACTAGAATGCATTTTAGTCAGGAATAATTTTTTAATCGCGCTTAAGTGCAGTATTTTCAATTCTAATAAAATGAAATATTTTTATTAATTAATGTGATTTTCGAAAAAGAGAAGAAAAATTAAACTAGACTTTATTAGCAAGGGGAAATACCGGCATTTTTCTGTGCAGCCTCGTACTTCATCAGCACCCTTGTCTAAAAAGTCTAGTTTATATAGACACTTGAATTTTTCTAATGTTAGTGTATTTTTATGCAGGATATACCAATTAACACTGAAATTAAAAAAAAAAATCAAAATTAAAGGCGAAACTTTTTTTTTTTAAAGAGAAGTAACACTCAGGCAATAAATGCCTACTACTATTACTAGGTCTTACCTTCTTTAGGAAAGGGATAGTGATAGAGAAGATATGTGGTGAAAAAAGAGACAGAGGAAAGCTTCATTCTTTTGCCACTCTGCTTTTAGCACTTTATGTTAATAATGCAGTATTGCAGAGACGTATTAAATATTTTTTTTGGAGCTTTGGTTAGTAGCCATTTTATCGGTTATTGGGCACACAGGGACACTAAAACACATCAGAAATATGCGTGGTGTTGTTATTTAATGACTGTTGGATACAGCGATTGAACCCAGTACCTTCGGCTTTGTAGTCAACGTGCTAACTACTTCAGTCAACGCCACCCTCAATGTAATGTAATTTTGACAACTTGCGTACCTTGGAAACCGTAAGAGGAAAACTCTTGAAATTTTCAAAAATGGTAAAACTAAAAAAAACAACAAGCGAAAAAAATCGCCAAAACGGAAAAATGTGCCGAGACGAAAAAAATCACCAAAATGATAAAAATCCCAAGAATGAAAAAAAATTGCTAAAATAAAAAAAGCGCCAAAATAATAAATAATATCGGCAAAATAAAAAAAAAACCCCAAAAACGAAAAAAAATCGCCAAAACGAAAAAAGCGCCAAAACTGAAAAGTTGCCAAAACTGAAAAACGCCAAAACTAAAAAGCGCTAAAATCTGAAAAAATCCCAAAAACGAAAAAATGCATACGGAACCCTTCGTGTGCAATTCAAAGTAGCACTTTACTGAATTTTTTTGTAGTTGGTTACAAAATAAGCCGTAGTAGTTGTGTGAATATTTTGTTAAATGCGCTTTAGTTCGCAATCGCATTAATTGTTCTTAAAATTTGTTTTTTAAAGAATTTTTCAATCTTGTGTGCTAGAATTTCAACACAGTAAGTAGTAGAGCGGGCAACACCTCGGACATCGGGCTAGTGTTTAAATCCATGCGTCAAAGTTTTATCATGAAAAGTAACTTAGTTTTTTTTTTTTTTTTTTATAAAATTCTTAAAGTATAAGTAACAAATGGAGATAAAATCGCATGGCGTTTTTTCTGGTTTTGGAGATTTCTTCTGGTTCTTGACGATTTTTTGAGTTGTGTATTTAGTTTTGGCGTTTTTTTTTAATTTAAACGATTTGTTCTTTTTTAACGATATTTTTAAATACAACGATTCATTTTTAATTTGGGTGATTTTTTCTATTTTTAGCGTTTTTTTTGTTTTGGCACTTTTTTTCGTCTTTTGACAATATTTTTAGTTGCAGTTGTGGTGATTTTTTAGTTTTTTTTTTCGTTTTTTTTATCGCTTGTTTTTGTTTTTTTGCCGAAATTTTTAGTTACAGCGATTAATTCTTAGTTTAAGCGATTTTAAAAATTTTCATAGATTTTTTATTTTTACAATAAATATTCAGGTATGTGATGGAAATCGTTTTCGATTTAAAATCGATTGAAAAACGTAAAAAGTTGTGATGCACACATTTATTTCGATTTCATTCTGGTTTTGTTTTAAATAGAAATCGATTTCATTTTCCCATATTGTTCTATGAAAATATTAGAAAAAAAAGATGTGATGGAAAACGGAATTTGTGTTGTTTTTGCGTTTTTAAATCGAGTAAGCATGACTTGACGATTTAGGAATTATTCTATATCTAAGCAAAATTTTCCTGCAATAACTTATGTGAAAATGTAAGTAAAATGTTTTAAAATACATAATTAAAGACATATGATACCACAATAAAAGGTATTTTTATTTACATAAATTTATTTTTGTTTGAAACAATCCAATTGTATGTATGTTGAAGCCGATCAGTTAAAATCTGCCGCCGACATGTACTGAAAACACTTAGCCGCCGTCGACGTGGTCATTTTTTTTTTTGCAAGACTTTTCCATGGTTTAAAAAATAAAAGATTTTCATTATAAAACTCGGTGTTTGAAATTAAGAAAAAATATGCCATTCCATTCAACAATTACTTCAGCAAACCACGATCCAACGATATTCGTTTCGCCGTCGCCGAAAATATGTTTGGCAACCTGCAGCCGACTTCAGCATTATTGGCTTCGATTTCAGTTAGCAGCAAAAAATATAAAAAAAAACAATTGTTTTTTTTTTTTGTAACCAACTGAAAATGAAACAAAGTTGGAATATGCAATCGATGCATTTTCTGTCACACCAAAAACAATTTTCAACGTTTTGAGCTTGCGATTTCATTTCAAATCGAACCGATTTCCATCACATACCTGATTACTTAGGTTTAGCGATTTTGTTTTTGTTTTGGCACTTTTTCTCGTTTTTTTGACGAAATTTTTAGATATTGGCAATTTTTTTTTAAGTTGTGGTGATTTTTACAGTTTTCAGCGATTTTTTGTTTGCACAACACAAATTTTTTAGTTTTAGCGATTTTTTTTGTTTTGGCGTTTTTATTAATTTTTTGATAATATTATTAGTTATTGACGATTTATTTTTAGTTTTGGTGATTTTACCAGTTTGTCTTAGCGATTTATATACGCCCAGGTTCTACATTCCACTGCAAAATGAAATTGAAAACGTTTTTAATTCCGCAAAGACGATATCACTGTGTTCTAGAAAAGTAATGAAATTTTTTCCATGACGATTTCATTCCCAGTTTATTTCAAATAAATATTTCAAGCAACATGACAAAAAAAAACATTTTATGCTATAAACACAATTGGGACGAACGGCGAACTGGGCATAGTTCGATGAAATTGCCTTCTAAAATTCGTCGCTTAAATTAGTCTTTTGAAATAATTAAATTTGACTACCTATCTGTCTTGCTATGGATATTTTTGTAGCCAATGGATGCCAAAATATGCAAATATTCACTGCGGAAAGAATCAATTGCATATAAGTATATTCACCAAAAAAATAATGGTTATGTACTTGTAATGAAAATAAATGCAAAAATCTATATCAAATCTTGATAAAAAATATAATAAATCACGTATCGCGAAAATTTAGAAAATTTGCAATATTGGAAACAAGCTCTAAACTAAAACTAATTGAACTCTCTAAAACTGTAAGATAAGTCATTAACTCGGGAGAAAGTGCAGAACATTATGAGAATTCGCCAAACCTTGCAAGAAATTTAAATTTTAAGTCTAAATAAAAATAAATAAAGCCAAAAACGACGTTGCAAAAATGACATCTTTCGCAAAAAAAAAATAGAAATTTTGCGAAAAATTGCAAAATTTTAAAGAATATTAAAAATCGCCAAACTCTAAAAATACAAAAATTTAGGTAAAAAATCGCAAAAATTGCGAAAATATCAAAAAATTCAATAGCAAAGTCTAATATTATTTAAAATTCGCAAAAAATGCTAAGAAGGAGCATTTTTGCAAAAATTCGCTTTCATTGCGAAGAATGCAAAAATTTGCGAGAAGTTGCAATATCGGAAGCAATCCTTAAAATTCATTAAAAATTGCCAAAACTGTTATAAATAGAACAAATTCGGGGAAAAACGCGAAAAACGCAAGTTCGCGAAAAAATCGCAAGTTCGCTAAAAGTTTCTGAACGCCTTGAATAAATCATTTAAAGAACCCTTTATACAATCCCGGCTTTGTTTCCCATATATTTTAGCAAAGCCTCCTCTTATTCCATGTTTTTGTGCAAAAAAAACAAATAAAATTGTTTGAAAAAATAATTTATGTATAAATGTTATTTATGTGCCTATATTTTTGTATTTTTGCAATAAAAAGTTACAAAAATTTAATTTTTACTAAAACGTATTTTCTTTCACAATGTTGTTTGCTGCCGAATTCAAATTGCTTTTTTTTGTAGTGAAATTGGATTCCAGAACACTTTAATTTCGTTTGAAACAAACTGAAAATTAAATTTTACTTTTTAAATCGCTTTTACGAAATTAAGAACACAAACCAAGAGAAAATTTCACTATCATTTCATTTTACGAATGTAGAACCTAGGCGATAGTTTTTAAAATACATATTTTTTAGTTTGACCGATTTTTTTTTTGTTTTGGCGTTTTTTTCTTCGTCTTAGTATGCTCACTTATGTTATTCACTGTATGCAAGTGTGTGCGTAGGATCGTAAAGTTTATTGATACCATGGAGGGAGAGGCAATAAAAAAGCTGTTAAGAATTACTTCTACTTTTTTTTGCTAGAATATTACGCTACATTAAAAATTAAATTTAAATAAATTCTGGTTTCCCTTTAGCCCTCTTTTTTTGTTACTGTTGTTTTAAGCAAATATAAAAATATAAAAATCAGTTTTAATTCTTTCCTTCCAAGACTAGGTGTGGATATATAATGTTATATTAACAATGGTAATAATTTTATTTCTTTTTTTTTTTGCAAAACTTTAATTTCTTAATTGATCCCCATGGTACTGGTCTTAGCAACAGCCCATTATTAACCATTTCCTGCTTTTCTTTCCTATATTTATTACAATTTATTTCTTTCTTTCCACAACATTAGTCGTGTTAGCAATTATTATTATTATTATTATTATTATTATTATTATTATTATTATTATTATTATTATTACTTTTCAAAAATTATTTTTTCCCATTTCTTTGTATTAATATATACTTTACCCATTTGCACAGAGAACACGTGCTCCATGTTTTTCTATATATATTTTGTTGTTGTTGTTTTTGTTCAACTATGAATTAAAAGAGGTCATTTTTTACGGGTCACTATGTTGTAAATTCAAATGCATTTGTTATTGTTAACTTCCTCTTTGTTCTCGTTGCAACAATAGAAGTTAACAGCAGCAATACTGCGAACAAAATGTGCATTCATTCATATGCTTGCATACGAGTACAATTATGTGTATGAGTATTGTGGAAGCTTTTATTATTACCCAGTTGCCCTGAGATTCGATAAAAAAGAATGCTCACTAAAGCGAAGAAATTTCGAAACAAAATTCTTCAATATTTGTTCGCTAATCTAAGAAAGTTCGAATGTTCGCTAAAACTTCGAGCTTCGAACTTCTCTCGATAGTTTTTCGAATGTGTGACGGTAGCCGAGTGGATGTGTATCAGCCTGTTAGTCTAGAGGTAGCAAGTTCGATGCATGACAGCACTGCAAGTTAAAAAATAACATAAGAACAATAATTGCACAGAAAAAAAATTTGTCACGATAGCCTAGTGGATGTGTGTCAGTCTGTTAGAATGGAGGTACCATACCATGTTCAAATCCTGCATCGTAAGTTAAGGTATTAAAAAAAATATATAAAATAAGTAAATTAAAATAAATGAATAAAATAAAAAAATAAAGTTACTTGTTTACTTTTTCTGCTGCCTTTTTGAGGTATCGAAATTAGTTCGATATTCCCTCACTTTTAATATTGCTAGCGAAACTTCGAGATCGAATGTTTTTTGGGACAAAACTGAGCGACAGGTGAACATTTTTCGATTCATTTTTGAGTGTCACTCTCGATTGTTTTACACGATAAATGTTCGAGATATATTCGAAATCGATATCACTAACGAAAGCCGTGGTCAACTGGGTTGTTATTGCCCCCAAAAGACTTTATCATGATACTCATGCCTGCATAAATAAATATATAGCTACCAGCACCGAAAAAAATTAATAATAAATGAAAAAAAGAGGCAATAAAAGTAAAAATGTCGTGCTTTAATCATAAACAAAAAATATGCACAAATGAATAATAAAATTGAAAAATCAAGCATTGATAAGTTTCATTTGAAAAGCATTACAGAGGAATATTTATTTAATTTACGAGTAGTACTTCACTTGAGAATTCTACGTATTCAGTAAAAGTCCAAGGGGACAATCATAAATAAAATTCTGTGAAAAATTTTTCCCGGGGAACAATTTAAAATAATAAAAACGTAATTTGGAAAACAAACAAATTCTAATTGCAAAAATAATAACAGGAAACGTTTAACAACAAAATTAGACAAAAAAGTAAAAAAAAACAGCATTCAGTCAACTGCAGCAACCGCAACAACAACTATTCAAAAAAAAAAATTAAACAATAACTTATCGGGTGAAAAATATCTACAAAAAGTTTTCCAAGCGTAACCATGACAAACAATAATGCATGTACTATGAATGCATTTTAAACTTAATGAACAGACAGACTGACAGACAGTTACAGACAGATAGATAGCCAAACTAGTAATCTAAAGTTTAGAGCTAAAAAAAAACAAACACTTCCTGAGAAACATACAACCGACCGGCCTACACTACGGCTAGAACACTTAAGCAGACTGGTTGGTTGACTGCTCTCTCTTGCTAGGAACACAACTGGGACGAACGACGAATTTTTCGGTGCGAACTTTCGTCATAAAAAATAAAACACATTTGTTCATATGAAAATGAACACAACACCGCCGTAGAACGAAAGTCGTCGTGCGTGACGAACTCTGAGATAGATTTATTTCTATTTTGTACGCCGACGAACGACGAAAAAAAAAAACAATTTTCTCTCACTCTCTTTACATAAACAATGAACAGTGTGACCAGATTTTGAAATAAAATTAAGCTAAATCACGTATGTATAGAGAATACGCAATTTGGATTAAAAAAAGCTAAATCCGTTTTTAAAAAAGCTAAAAAAAATAAGCTAAGAGCTTAATGAAAATTTTAAAGCTAAATCCACAAGAAATAATCTAAATTTAGTTCATAATTACTAATATGGTCACACTGACAATAACCAACTTTATCAATTATAAGCAGTGTGACCAGATCCAAAAAAATTTTGCGGCTAAATTGACTTCAAAATAAAGCTAAAAAATGCTAAAAAATAATTAAAGTGCTAAAACATAATGCTAAAACTTAATATGTACTTTTATTAATCAAATTGTTTCTTTTATAGTTGTTATTTTTTAATTTCTGCTTACATTGCCTTACTTATATTTATTTCCTTTGAATGAAACAGAATTTTGTTTTAAATTACAAATTTTTTCTTGAACATAAACTGCATTATGTAAATAGCAAAATGAAGCATACGCTTAAGGATTTTTCGCCTATAGTTTGATTACATTACACTTCACGCTAGGATTTAATAGTCGGTGAAAACTACATGCGTCGATTTTTAATGACAAATTGTATGGTGCAATTCGTTAAAACTTAGTTACGAGTAAATTAGTGACTTCTCAGCAAAAAATGTCATTTGGAAGCACTAAAAATTGGGGGAAGCTATGTATTGCTTACTTGATAACAAAAGCTTCGAAAAATGCTTTTGAAAAGCACTAACGTGAGGCAGTCTCTCTAACAAAATAGAAAATTATTACAAAAAATTTTGCAAACCAGCAACTTTTGGATTTGAGTATTACTTCTATGAAGCCCTTTAGTAAGGCAAAAAATTCATGGCTTTTATGAAGCTAAAGGTATAAATTCTAGCTGGCTCATCCCGAACAAAAAAAAAAAAAAAAAAAAAAAAATGCCTTATTCATGCGCAACAGAAAGTGATTCTGTAACATTTTACACCTTACAAATACGCTTCTAGGAAGCAGTAATTTTTGCTGGGTTATGATAACTGCATACCAGTTTTTCACTATACAAAATGCCGAAAAAGTATTTAAGGCAAACTAAAAACATTAATTCACGCACGGTTCTTCTAGAAGAAGCCTTTTCTCACTTACGTTGCATTTAATTATAAACAACGTTTAAAAACTGGTTTTTTAAAAATACTCTAAATCTTTTGTCTATTCCACTTTTACGTAAAAAGTTAAAAGTTTGTACAGTCTTCGGATACGGTATTTACTACGTGCACAGATCAGAAGTTGCATAACATTGTAAGTATGAGCACCAACTTTGCAACCGATGCGCTGCTTGATTGTTTGCGGTGTTCTTAATACTTGTCAAGGACGTTTTGAAAGGGTATGTATTGTCAATGTTTTGTTCTGCTGTATTATGAAATACTACACTCTGTTGGAAGGCAAGTCAGTTGACGCTTTGGAACTCAGCCTTTTTTACGTATAACCGAAATTGTTACAAGTTACGTTGATTATATTATGAAAAAATGCTAGAAAATGCTAAATAAATAATTGAAAAATGTTAAAGAAAATGCTAACTTCTAAATCGAAAGTTTTGCAGCTAAATCAACAAAAAAAAAAATGCTAAATTTAGCTGCAAAAATGTTAAAATGGTCACGCTGATTATAAGAGCTGAATTCGCTGAGTAAATTCGTCGTTATTGTGCTTCACACGACGAATTTAAGCAACGAATTCTTATCGACGAATTCGTCGACGTGGACGAAATTCGTCGTTCGTCCCAATTGTGTTCCTAGCATCTCTCTCTCTCTCTCTCTCTCTCTCTCTCTCTCTTTGCCAACACGCATATTAACAAAGTTCATGAGGTTTCCAGTACCTGCCTGCCTGCCTGCCTGCCATCATCGTTAGATAGCACTTAGAATTTCTACTTTTTTTTTCTCCCAAAAGGTGGGTGGGTGTTTGTTATTCCATTTGGAAAGCAACATAAAATTGCAGCGAAGTAGATAGACTAAAGGAAAAGAATAGGTCCCCATTAAATTTGGAATTTCTTTATGCTGTGAGTCATGCATGATGCTTGATGCATGTTTCTTTGTTTAAGTTGTCGTGCAAACGTATTGATTGGTCTTCCAATTATGGGTTTTGTAACCAAATTTATTTGTACCTATTCCCTTTTCGTATTTGGCACACCTGGAAAGCCAGTTTTCTTTTAAAACACCATCCACAATAATCGAGTGAGTCATCGCTTATTAGCTTAAGCTGCTTAAACTGCTTTTTCGTTTTGTTGCTTTTACGAAATACTTCTTCTATGCTGGATACTCGTAGTTTAGCTTTTAGCTTTTACTTAAGTAATGCAATTAACAAAGAAGCTTAAAAACTTAACTTTTTAAATGTATTTTTTTTTTTTTTTTTTTTTTTTTTTTTTGGTTTATAGATCCAGACGTTAATGAGTTCGCAATAATTTTGCAAACATTATTTTTTCACACGTTACAATACAAGTTATTTGTTTTGATACCAAAGCTTTACTTAGTCTTTTCTTTTCCCTTGCTTTTTTTTGTCTTAAGCTATTTTGTTTTTTACTATTCTAAGAAATAAGTTAATGTTTTGTTTAACAATTGCAAATGATTTCTTAAATTATATAGTGGAGTACGGGTATGACGAACAGCGGTTTTGCATAGCTATTTTATACAAATAAAATGTAAACAAATTTAACCTACTACAAAAATAGTCACTGATAATAATAAAAATAGTTTAGTTTTAAGCTACGGTCACACTTGTCCAACATTTGCCCAAAAAAAGCGTAACCACTAAATACTAATGAAAAATCTTTCAATTCAGACAAAAGTTGGTCAAGTTAAATAGTAACCAATATTGTTGGATTCTATGACATTGCAGTGTCCATTAGTTGTGTTCTAAACTGTTTAAAATGATAAAAAAGTGTCTGGATCAAAACTTTTTTCATGAGCATTTGTTAGTTACGCTTTTTTGGGTAAATGTTTGACAAGTGTGACCGTAGCTTTAGTTAATTACAACGAGGTTTGCCTATAACAAAAAAAAAAAAAAAAAAAAAAAAAAAAAAAAAATCCCAAGCCTCTTCGTTTGTTATAGCCGAACTTTACTGTATTAACAAAAAAATTTCGCTACGACTTCAGTAATTAATGGATTCGCTTAAGTACCGCTTGACACAGTTTCTCTTAAAAAAAAAGAAAAAGTTTGCAAAAACTTTTCTATATTTTAAAACGTTTTTTCCCTTTCTTTAGCACTATTATGATATTTAATAACTCAGTTATTTTTTATGTTATTAAACCGTGACGTCACTTGTAATATGCTTAAACCCGGTTAACTTCATTTGCATGTGATCTAGCAGCTCATCCCCAATGGGGAAAAAAGTTCTAAAGTTTTGGCTTAAACACTAAACCTTTTTAGGGTTCCGTACACCAAAGATGAAAAGGAACCCTTTTGTTTTCGCTACTCTGTCCGTCTGTCTGTCACAGGCTATTTGATCGAGAACCGTAAGAGCAACGGACCTGAAATTTGAATGGAGTATGTAGAATTTTGGCCGCTATAACCACAAATACGTGAGAGTTAAAAATTAAAGGGTGCTCCAAAACGCAAACGATAAAATCCAATGTAATATACATGCAATTGTATGTATATATATTAGTAATGCACGAATATTCGTATTCGTATTTGAATTGTCGAATATTCCGCCATTTTCAGGCGAATACGAATACGAATATTTTTCCAAAGAAATTAAATAAATAAATGCATAAATGCTAAACGAAATTTAAATAAATAACTAAAAATTTTAGTTTGTACAAATACATTAATTTTTTAAAGAAATTTGTGCTTTGTATCATTTTCAAATATTATTAAATGACGATCATTAAAATTTTGGGTAATTTTTATTAACTTTAAAGTACGCCAACAAGAGTGTGAAGTCCTTTTTCATAACAATTTTTTAATATTTCATATTGCATATAATATTCGTATTCGTATTCGTATTGGCGAATATCGTTTCAAATATTCGTATTCGTATTCGCGAATATCAAAAATTGACATTCGTTACATAACTATTATATATGTATATAGACGCTTGAAATTTTTAAAGTTAGTGTATTTTTATACAGACTGCAACAAAAACAAGGGTGTTCCGCCAGTTAATGTAATTTTGACAACTTGGGAACCCTAATTTTCAAAAACAGTAAAACTAAAAAATCCCAAAATTATAAAATCTCCAAACAGCGTCAAATTAAAAAAAAATCTCAGACTAAAATAAATCGCCAAAAATCGAAAAAATCGCCAAAATTAAAAAAAAATCGACAAAATAAAAAAAACCCCAAAAACCGAAAAATCGCCAAAACGAAAAAAAAACTCTCTAAAACTAAAATAAATCGCCAAAACAAAAAGAAAACTCAAAACCCCCCCCCCCAAAAAAAAAAAACGCCAAAACTTAAAAACACCAAAAGAACAGAAAAAAATTCCAAAATTATATATTACCTCCGTACGGAAGGAACCCTTCGTGTACATGTCAAAGTCGCACTTAACTGAATTAATTTTATATTTTTGTTGTTATTAATTCGAGGCCATAACCGCTAAAATAGCTTAAGCGACACATTTCTTGGACTTCGATTTTTTGACGAAAATCGACTATTTAAGATTGCAAATAATCGATTTTGTTCAAAAATTGTAGTTCGAAAATTATGTCGCTTAAGCTATTTTGGCGGTTATGGCACGAAATATTGACTAAAAAAATTAACACTAAAAGAGACAAATACTACGTTTATACGCAGGGCTTATTTGCAAATAAAACTGTAAGTTGTTGCCATATTATTGTTTTTATTGCGACTTACTAATTCAGAAAACTATTCACGATTAACGCACTATTTGCAAATAAAATGCTTGAGGTTGCCACGCTTACAAATGTTTGATAACAAAACACAACAAATGTATTAATATTGCACAAAAATCATTAAAAGAAGCAAATAATGACAATTAAAACAAATAATTGTTTAATATTTTATACATTTACACTATTTTTTTGTCATACAAAGTAACTTTTCTATAGAAGTGCTACCAAGTATGTGTACTTTTGCTATGCGAATATTTTTATTTGCAAATAGTGCGTGTATAAACGTAGTAAAAGACACTTATGTTGTTTTATTTTATTTTTTATTTTTTGGAGGTGTGAGAAGTAAAAAAAAAAAAAACCACAAAAAGCAGAACAGAACATTTAAAATATTGCCATGTACGAGGGCTACTATTTATATTTCGGGTATGTTTCAATGAAAATGACTTTATTGTTTTTCGAAATATTCCCCTTGATGATCAATATACTTTTGTATTCGTTCAAACCATTTGTCATGGCAGTTTTTCCGTTCCCTTCTTGAGACAATTTTAAAACATGGTTTATGAACGGCTCAACTGCTTCTTCGGCGCTCGTAAATCGTTGAACATGCAGTTTACCTATGCAATTGGGGAACAACAAGAAGTTATTGGGTGCCAAGCCAGGACTGTGCGTAGGAGGATGGGGTCATCAATTCGATGTTTTGCCTGCCCAAAAATTCAATTGTTTGATGAGATGTGTGAGAGCTCGCGTTGTCATGATGAGGAATGATTCGTCTTCGTCGGTTCGTTTTAGGAATTTCCCCGAAGACTTCCGTCAAAAAAACTCTTTTTATCAGATTAAAAACTCAAGGTGGCCCACCACTTTTGAAGATATAAAATGCAAACTCCAAACGGAAGTTTTATAAGAAACGGACGGCCCCTACAGAATTATTTCCACATTATTCCCTAAAATACCCCATGTGCATTACAAGCCTTTAGCCAAAATTTCAAAACTTTTTAATATTTTGTGCAACTAACGCACAACTTGATACAATATACCTCTAAACGTTATAATATTATATTCGACTTGCTCAGTTTGTAAATACAGTTGTAACGTGTGTGGCCTGCAGCAAGCAAACGATGGATAACCTAACACGTTTCAGCCAAGGAACTCAGGGTTTTCAAAATGAAAATATATCCCTATTTAAAATAACGACCTTTTACATTATTAAAGCCATTATAATTGGCTATTTGGTTTTTAATTTTTCTTGTGATTTTTCGTCTCATTTGGTTATATTTTTCAAATAATTTGTTTGAAATTTCTTTGTACTGGCAACGTTTTCCAAGCGCTCATACTTCATTTATATATATTTTTGGTCTCCTAGGCCAGAATTAGTCGCTAAAACTTTGTTGTGCAGTGTTATTAAAGTATAATTATCACTATCTCTCTCTCTCTCTCTCTCACACACACACACACACACACACACACACACACACACAACAGACCTCCTTTCCTCGTTACAATTTGACGTGTGCTTGCGATAATCTCTGATGTGAACACTTGCAGTCAATTGATTATGAAATTGATTCAATATTGGATAGTCTTGTATTAACAACAGCAAACATATTTACACACACAAGTAATTTTCTTTTACAAGTTCTTCATGCAACATCCGCTGTAACCGTCATCATCATCATTAGCCCCACAATATTTATTGAGTTATTTTTTTTTATATTATTTCTCTTTTTGCTACCAGGTATTTCAACTTGTAACACGTTTTTATTTAAAATATGCAACACTAGCTGTAATTGAATATTTTCTGTGTGTGTTGTTTCTGTGTGCAATTTAAAGTTTTTCTAACGTTTCAAATGTGTGCTTGCATGTGTGTGTGTGTGTGTTTGTATAAAATTTTTATCTCAAATTTAGCGTTGAGAACACAAGCTTGGAGATTTAAGAATTTTGTTGATTTCTTATCTTTATGTATTTTTTTTTATTGATTTTGAATGAAATGTCGGTCTGTGCTTCTTACTGTCTGTTTATCTTCTATTTTGGATTTAGTTTTCCTTAAAACACATGTGCTAATTGAAAGTTGAAAGTCTTGATAGAAGAGCCAAAAATTCTGGTTAAAAGCAATAGCGGAAATCACTTATCGTTGCATATTACACCCCTGCATAAGACCACTTACAAGAACTTTTAAGTCATGAGGGATTTTTCAAAAGCTTTACTACAGCGAAATCTTCTAAAATAAACGCTTAACAACATTGTTTGCAGGTATAGGAGTAAAGAAGAAAATACTTCGTTACAGAAGAATTTGTAATGATTGATTTTTCATAACCATGGGCGCGTATACAAACGTCATGCATGCACACATGCACATTCAAACGCACATACATGCATTGACATAAGTTATGTGCGCTTGCTTTAAAAAACCACCCTTAAACACATGCGGTCTAATTCATAAAAAATATTTTAGGTTTATTGCAGGTTTGTTTGACAAATTTTTGATAAAGTTATGTCAAACTAGCGGTCAATAAACCTCGAAATAATTTTTATGAATAAGGTAGATAATAGCTTACCATATACATCTCACACTCACACACACACACACACTCAAACGTACAATATGCAAAATAACGAGCACACACGCATCAACACTATTTCCTTCTATTGTTTATTACGAACAAGAAATCTTAGCGAGATCGCTTAAAAACACTCATATACACTAACATCCAGCGTGCTTCGCTTACTAAACGATATCATTCATTATTGGTTTAGTATAATACATGCTACGACAATACATTTAAAAAATAACACGTATTTACATTTCAAGACTGTTTATGCAGCCCTCTACTGCATATTTGCAACTTTAGGTTTTATGCAATAGCTTAACCACACAGAGAAAATACTGCCTCATAGAATCAATAAGGTTTTCTCTATGAAACCTTTTTTAGGCTAAGGGGTATCCCAGCAGAAAGAAGCGAAGATTTTTTTCATAGAGATTCCTTATTGTTTTTATGTGGTAAATCTTATTTATTTTATCAAGAAGAAATCCACATAAAATCAAGTAGAAATCTTATTATTCCCAACTTTTTTTACTCAATTTCCGTTATTTTTGGCACCAAAAAAACAATCCATAGAGAAAAACTTCTTGATTCTATTAGGTTTTCTTATAAATTGTAAACTATATGGATTTCTTATTGATTTTATTAGGTTGCCTTATTGATTTTTTTAAAAAGGTTTTCTTCTTGATTTTATTAGGTTCCTATATGATTATGTGTAAAGCATCTTATTGATTTTTTTAATAAGGAAATCTTCTTGATTTTATGAGGTGTCTTGTTATTTCATATCTATAAATAGACACAGACAATTTTTTTCATGATCTTTTTCGTTTTTGTATAAGTCCCTATTTACATTATGCAAGTCTTATTGCTAAGCTGATTAGTTTATTAGAAGAGAGAGACGGGGGGAAAAGAAACGTTGCTGTTCCCCTCGTCTCTCTCTCCCTGAAAGTAATCAGCTTAGCAATAAGACTTGCACAGTGTGATTTGGGACTAAGCATGCTTGCAAAATTATTTCAGTGGTTATTCAGACTGCTTGTTAGCATATTGGTTAGAGTGTTTGTCTATCAGTCAGAAGATTGCTGGTTCAATACTTGTCTCCTTTCAAAGTATATGGTATAGAATTTAAATGAAAATATATAAGCAAAGCACAAAGAATAAAGAAAGACATAATTTTTATTTTATTTTATGAGGTCATAAAATCAAGAAGAAAACCTTATTAAAAAAATCAATAAGATAACCTCATAAAAACTACAAGATTTCTTCTGGATTTTTTCAAAAAAGGTTTTCTCTATGAAATTAATAAGATTTCCTTATTGAAAAAAAACCATAGAGATTTCTTATTAATTTTGATCTATTTTATGAGGTAATTATTAGGCACTGTTTTCTCTGTGCAGCGAAAAAAGTTACAATTAATTATTGACGAACTAGTTTTTCTCTATTTCCAAAATTTCAATAAATGTGTATTTTGGACTTTTCAGGACGTGATTTTCTTATTATAAAGGCAATAGGTCTACTACTATACTGGCTTTTACTTTCTTTTAAGAAAGGCATAGTGATAGAGAATACAGGTGTGGAGAAAGAGATAGAGGAAAGCTTCATTATTTTACAACTTGGCTTTTTGCACGTTTTTTTTAATAAGGCAGTGTTGCAGCGCCTCTGGTGTGAATAAGGCGTATTAAATTTTGAATCTGTGCTTAGTAGCCATTTTATTGGTTATTTTACTTAGCCGATAATTTATCTACACAATACCGACGAAGGAGGGAGCTCTGATGTTACATTAGGATTACTATCTGCTGAAGTTGGTATAGTTCAATGACCATTGTTAAGTCTTCATCACTTGAACTTTGCTAAAACAACTGATACAAAAAAACTCTAATCCAAGTCAGAAAAAATGCATGGTGTTGTTATATAATGACTGTCGGAGACCAGGCTCGAACCCAGGACCTTCAGTTATGTAGTCAACGTGCTAACTACTTCATAAAATTTTATAATGTTATTATGTTGATTTAATATTCCCGTACTGTTAAATCAAAATGAAGGATCATATTGAAACAAGGTTTTTTCAAGTTGAAATTCCACGTGAAATTTCTCCCTTTTCCAATTAGAATTTTTTATTTTCCCTATTACTTGCTATTAGTTGGAATTGTTCGCCTTGAAAAATTTCACGCGTAATTTTATTCATGATAGCCCTGAATTAGATAGTCAATTAACATGGAAGTTATATCAAGTTTTCAATTGCTATAAAAGAAGTTGCGGATTGCTTGAAAGTGAATATCACTTCAACGACTTTGATTAACATATATGTACACTGATAGTCAAGCAGCTATTATGGCTCTTGAATGCCCGCTTCTAAGAACAACAACAGGCATCGACTGCCAATCATCTCTAATTGAGAGCAGAGAAAAACACGGCAACACTGGTAAATGATGTGAACAGGGCCATCTTACCAGTGTTGCCGTATTGCTAGGATTTTTCTTTTTGTACTTTTACGTACTTTTCAGAAAAAGGCCTATAAATTTGTTCTTGTATCCTTGCAAAGTAAGAGCACGCATTGTTGTTGCCGTGATCTGATTGGCTGTCGTGCGAAAGCACAAAAGCTCTTATGTAAAAGTTTTCACATTGTGCATATGGTTTGTAAAGGGTGTCCCAACAAGAACGCAAGATTTAAATTGTAAATAAAACACAGATATTAAAAAAAAAAAATCGTGAAACTTTATTATATCGTAAAGTAGACAAAATGAGGTTATGTGTGGAACAACAAATCGGTCAGATGGCCGCCGCGGCTTTGCTGGCACACACGCGATCTTTTCATGAAATTTTCAATGGCCGTTTTGCATAAATGCTGCGGTATTTCATTAATGCAGCGTCCAATTTCCTCTTTTAAGATTTGAGTCGTCGTCGGCTTATTCGCGTAAACCATCGACTTCAAAAAACCCCAAAGAAAAAAGTCTAATGGTGTTAAATCGCACGATCTAGGCGGCCAATTCTGGTCTCCAAAACGCGAAATAACACGACCGGGAAATGACTGATGTAGCAATTGAATTGTTTCTCTGGCTTTATGACATGTGGCGCCGTCTTATTGAAACCACATGCCCTCCACATACATTTCTTCAATTCTAGGCACGAAAAAACTGGTTATCATTTCACGATACCGAACACCATTGACTGTTTGCGCTTGACCTTCGTTTGAGCGACATCATCACGTACAGCTGCGACATTTTCGGTCGATCGACCTGGTCGAAGGCGCGTTGTTGTCTTTACATCACTAACAGACCCAGTTTCGGCAAATTTACCCATTAATCTCTTTACAGTTGACTCTTTTGGAATATTATTGTGACCCCAAATTGATCGCAAATTTGCGAACTGTAGTCGCAAAACTTTCACCATTTTGGTAAAACAATTTCACAATGAGAATGCGTTGTTCATTCGTGTAGCGCTCCATTTTTACTAACCTCGTACCTTCTACTATCAAACAATAACAATTGTTCAAATGTCAAACAATGACACTTCGAATGGCTCCAAATTTAAATCTTGCCTTCTTGTTGGGACACCCTTTATGTAGCTGTTCTAAAAAATTGATTATTTAAAGTTGCCTTGTGTGAAATCGGACTTGCAATAAGTTTTTTAAACGTTTGAAACCACACGCAGGCTTTGTAGCATGAAACTCTTACGTTTATTCTAGAGTTGCAGTGTGATTTCCGTTTTTATTTAATATCCTCGCACAAGCTATAAATATACCAAATAAATTAATTAAATTTTTAAACCTAAACTTGTATTTGATATACATATATTTTTAAGGAGCGTGATGAAGAAGAGGAAATTCCAAAGAAATTACGTTCAACATTAAGTATCTGAACACAACCAAATGTGCGGGTAATGCTAGTAACACAATTGGGACGAACGACGAATTTCGTCCACATCGACGAATTCGTCGATAAGAATTCGCTGCGTAAATTCGTCGTGTGAAGCACAATAACGACGAATTTACTCAGCGAACTCAGCTCTTATAATTGATAAAGTTGGTTATTATCAGTGTGACCATATTAGCTAATTTTGGGCTAAATTTAGCTTATTTCTTCTGGATTTAGCTTTAAAATTTTTATTAAGCTCTTAGCTTCTTTTTTTAGCTTTTTTAAAAACGGATTTAGCTTTTTTAGCCTTTTTTAATCCAAATTGCGTATTCTCTAAAAATATATTAAAAACATACGTGATTTCGCTTAATTTTATTTTAAAATCTGGTCACACTGTTTATTGTGTATGTAAAGAGAGTGAGAGAAAATTGTTTTTTCGTCGTTCGTCGGCGTACAAAATAGAAATAAATCTATCTCAGAGTTCATCACACACGACGAATTTCGTTCTACGGCGGTGTTGTGTTCATTTTCATATGAACAAATGTGTTTTATTTTTTATGACGAAAGTTCGCACCGAAAAATTCGTCGTTCGTCCCAATTGTGTTCCTAGCATAACGTGAAGCTGTTGTTTTCAGGTTATAAAATACTCAAGAAATGTTGCAGGTATAAACATTAACACACTCATTATTCTATTGCGCACTAAACTAAATTGCAATTTTATTTAATCTCGTGGCACGGAAGCATGGACTGACTGACTCTGGTCGTAGATAATGAATGACGGTTTTCAGTGCAAAACTACAATAATAATAAAAATAGTTTGAATTGAATACAATGAACGCGCGTTCTCCTGCCATGTGTATATTGTATGTAAGTAAGTATGTATTTGTTAAATGCAACATGAAATGATACGATGAAAGAGCAAAGATGAAATACTTACATATGTATATATATAGAAGTACATACAACTAAAACATTCATATGCAACCGTATTGTTTTATGTTATAAAAGATAGAAAATAAGAGATACGAGAATAAAAAAAAAAAAAAAAAAACGAATACTTTGACTAATACTCTGTGAAAAACAACAGCTGCAATAAAACTCAAATGTTTTCTCTACTTTACACATGATAACCTACAGCTGATGATACATGCAATTGCTACTTATGCGAAATCTTCATGTGTTAAATATACGAAATCATTTTGGAATTGAAATTGAAGTTGCTGCTGTATCAAAAAATTTTTTCTTTAAGTCTAAAGCGGCTATTACATGGTACGACTTGGTCTGCCAACATAGTCTGATGAGAGAGAGAGTTTTGCTATTAGACTATCATACCAAGTCGTCAAACATCAGTATAAAAGCAAACACTGTATGGTGAGGTTTATGTCTATTATGGCGCGTGAGTTAGTTGCTGCTTTGGTAATTGACGAATTGTTAGATGAGAAAAAGGAAAAAAGAAAAAAAACGAATTTGGACAAAACAATGGTTGAATAAAAGACGAAAACGATCCCATACAAATTTATTAAGAGAACTGCAAACAAACTGCTTCGGGTTCAACTGTTTTTAATTTTTCAAGAAGTTTGTCATAACCCTTCTGCTTAAGAACTTTATTGTGGTATACTTCACTTTTTACCTGCCACAATTCTGGCAAACTTTCATATATTTCAATGAACTCTTTTAAAAATGCGCGCTCTAAGAATGCCATGTTTACTATTCGCTTACGAAAACAACAATGAAATTTACGCTGAGTTTGACAGAATTGCTATTAAACGAATATGATGGTTAGATGACAAACACAAAATATCAAAATTTTTTTGAAAACCATCCAACCAATTTGACAGACACGCATTTTGCACTATTACACGAGTCTGATGGTACGCCATCAGACCATGTTGGCAGACCAAGTCGCACCATGTAATAGCCGCTTAAAGGTTCAATTAAACGTGTCATAACCATAGCCATATAAAACAGCTGTTGCAAACAAACTTATGGGCAACACTGTATTTCATTATGAGTACTCGGCATAACGTCATAGCTATAACCATAGCCACACAGAAAAAATTATTCCCAAAAAATTTTCAAACAAACGTGTGTTTTGAAATATAATTTAGTTTCAGTAATGTTCCAGTAAATTATTTGTTCCAATTTTATTTTATGTAAAACTGTATAATAGAATGAAAATTATCTATATAAAGTAAAAGTTGTAACAAAATTTTTTAGATTTATTTTTTTATATTTAAATTTGTTATTTTCAGTTAAATTTGTTTTTATATACGGCCATGTTCTACATTCCACTACAATATGAAAATGAAAACGTTTTTAATTCCGAAAAGTCGATATCACTGTGTTCTAGAAAAGTAATGAAACTTTTTTTCCACGACGATTTCATTCCCAGTTTATTTCAAATAAATATTTCAAGCAACATAGAAAAAACACATCTTATGCTATAAACACAATTGGAACTAACGGCGAACTTCGCATAGTTCGACGAACTTGCCTTAAAGAATTCGTTGCGAAAATTCGTCTTTTAAAGTACAATTAAATTTGACGACCCAATATTTGCATATATATTCACACCAAAAAAATGATGATTATGAACTTGCAATAAAAGTAAATACAAAAATCTATATCAAGTCTTGAACTTGATTAAAATTCGAATAAATCACATATCGCGTAAATGTTGAAAATACGCAATATTGGAAACAAACAATAAACTTAAATTGATTAAACTCGCTAAAACTGCAAGGATAACTCGGGAGAAAGCGCAAAACATTATGATAATTCGCCAAAGCTTGCAAAAATTTAAATTTTAAGTCCCTAAATATTAATAAGTAAAGAAAATTAAAATAGATAAAGAAAGCCAAAAACTTTGCAAAATCTTACATCTTTCGCAAAAATAACAGAAATTTGCGAAAAATATCAAAATTTTAACTAAGTCATAATTTTTATTAAAAATCGCTAAAACTTTAAGGAACGCTAAAAATTCGGTAAACAAAATCAACAACAACAACAGTGGCATAATAGCAAAATCTAATATTGTTTAAAATTCGCGAAAACTCATAGGAACACTTGAAAAACTCGCTTTCATTGCGAACAATGCAAATTCGCGAAAAGTTGCAAAATCGGAAACAAGCCGTGAAATTCATTAGAAGTCGGCAAAGCTGTTAAAAATAAAATAAACTCGCAAAAAACGCGAAAAATCGCAAGTTCGTGAAAAATTGCAAGTTCGCTAAAAATTTCTAAACGCATTAAAGAAATCACTTACAGAACCCTTTAGTTAATCGCGGATTTTTTCCACATATTTTAACAACGCCACCTCTTACTACGGATTTTTGTTCTTACTCCTTTAAAACACAAATAAAATAAACCATATAAAATAATTTATATAAAAATGTTATTTATTTGCTTAAATTTTCGTATTTTTGCAATAAATTGTAACAAATATTTAATTTTTACTAAAAAGTATTTTCTTTCACAATGTTGTTTGCTGCCGAATTCAAATTACTTTTTTTTGTAGTAAAATTGGATTACAGAACATTTCTATTTCATTTGAAACAAACTGAAAATGAAATTTAACTTTTTAAATCACTTTTGCGAAACTGAGAACACAAACCAAGAGAAAATTTCGCTTTCATTTCATTTTACGAATGTAGAACCTAGGCGGTACTATAAAAAATTGTCTGATTTTTTTTTAATTTTTTCTACAAATTATTTTATAGATATAAAACACATTTTATTTATTTTTAAGATTTTTGTTTGCGGTTTTCAAACTTATTATGTTTGTATATTGTGATTCTCAATATAGTATTAAGAGTCTTACTATAAACATACGGAGCTGTTTAGCTAAATTCAAAATTTTTTTGGGTTCAAATCCACTGACGAGTTACAAAAGCGGGAACGAAATGCTTAACCATAAAAACAAGTCAATTTTTGTAAGTAAAAAAATAGTTGAAACTTTTAATAATTTTTTTTAGAAAAATTGGTAAGAATTGTTATTGATTGATTCAATTAATTTATTTTCTGATAATACGAAAAATTTAAGTGAATATTTTTGTAAATTATAAAAAAAAAAAATTTTGCTGATTAATAAAAAAAAAAAAAAAAAAAAAAAAAAATCTGCAAAAATATTTGTCTGTTCCTATTAATAAATTTGACTGAAAATATTTTGAGTTTCAGTTATCTTTTTTTTCTCTAATGTCATAATAAGTTAACTAAAAATAAAATTTTTTTCCAGTTAAATTTTTACAGAATTGTTATCAGAATCTACAAATTTCTTTGTAGGTCCGCATTCATACAAAATATTTACTGATTCAATGAATTTGGTTACTGAAAACGAAATTTAGTTTTTTCTGTGCATGCAAATCAAGGCGAATTGATACCAAGTGGTCTTGACTTGAAACTCTGCATATTAGCCTTATGAATAATATTTCCGAACGTTTTGCTGTGGTTTGACAGCAGAGGAGTTATCAGCTGATCGTCAGCTGATCCGAAAGCAATTGAATTTGGTTTTTCGCACTAACCATAAACAGCTGTTTGCTGGTTAGACACATTTGCGGTTGCACTTTTAAAATGAATTAACAAATGAGAATATAAACAGCTGTTTATGGCTATGGCAACACTAATAGGTGAAGCAAATATATTTATGGTTATGGCTATGGTATGGCACGTCTGCTTGAATTTAAAGTATGTTTGACTTAAGGTAGAATTAGTAAAATCGTATCATTCTACTTTACAGCTTGCCGTATCGTTCAACTTTGTGCACAAGTTATAGAAAATGTAACAGTTTGCATAGCACATTTTTTTTTGTCTGGCATTTTTGACATTCGCTACAGAAAAATCTGTTTTCTGCAGATTCCTACGTCAGCAGTGCTACCACCAGATATTTTATAACTAGTAACATGCATGGTATATCGTACGGTTTTTGTCAGCTGACACGCAACATCACGATACGATTTTACTAATTCTATCTTTAGAAGAGCATCACTTAGACAAGAAGAGATAAATTCGAACATTGTAATGGCGCTCTATGCTCTAGAGGTAGTTAAAGGAACATGTATATGTAATGGCCAGATAGTTATTTTGTGACTTATATTCCTGCAGGGTGCTTGATGCTATGCGTATCAGAGATCTGCATGATTACAAATCAAACGGTATAATTTTGGATTTTCTAAAATTAATATGAAAAAAAATTGCATGATTCATACCAATAAGACTGTTGTTAATAAATGCATGTCACTGCTTGCAATTTCTATTCATTCATATGATTCACTAAAACAATGAATCAGTATGATTGTTTTGAAAACTTCTTAAAATCCCTTCTGACAAATATAGTTTTATGTAATATTATAAAATAAAATAGCTAGGCTAATTTTATTTTATAAACTATTTTAATACGAGAAAAACTATTAATTAATACGTAATGTTTAATTAACTTAAGACTTCATCTAGTCAACATGCTTTTGTGAGTTATTTGATTGCTATACAAAACAATCAAACAAGAGTAAGAATTTTTATTATTTTTTAATAATAGCACCAAAAAAAGAGAGTGAGTTAAAATGACAGTTAGTTATTAGAGAGGTAACTCTGCAAGCAATATCATTAGTACATGTTGAAGCAGTGATGCCAACTTTTGAGACTCAAAACGCGTAAAAATTTTTGAAAAAAGGGCTAGAAATGGCTAAATTGAAAAAATATTCAAAAATAAAAAAAAAAATAGTAAAATTTTTCGAAAAAGCGCGAAAATTAAAATTAATTCATTAATTAATTAAAATGTTTCTGTTGAAAATAAAAACATCAAATCAATTTTTGTAAAGTAATTTAATAGAATATAAATAACTATCATTAGATCAACACATACATAGTTTTAGAGCTTCAATATTGTACTTTTTTCATTTACATTTCATATTACATTTTAATAAGATATGTACATACGTGGATTAAATAGTTAGCTTATACATATAATAGAAATAAATATACATATGTGTGTTTACATAAGTATATACATTTAAAATTGGCCGTTATTAAGTCATGTTTTAGACTTGGCAGTTTTTCTTGAAGAAGTTGTCTTCAATTCTCTTTTAAAACTGCTCGTTTGTTCACACACGGTTTCTTGTTCCATTTTCCTATTGTTTTAATGCTGCGAATGAAATAACAAAAGAGAATTGAAGTAACTTCTCTGTACAAGCAAGTCAGTACCCCTCTTCTTTCTTCTTTCCTCTCTCTCCCAGAAACTCAGACTTGCTTCAAGAAAAACTGCCGAGTCTAAAACATGAGTAAATAAAATTTCGATTTCTCGCTCTTCCAAAAACATACATTATCTGTTTTAGGCTGTACTGAATAACTTTCAAGGCATAAAAAATTTTGAAGAAATAAAAGATTAGTCTATATTATTCTTCTTTTTTAAATTGGTAAAGCAATATCGACTTTATACTCATTTTATTTTGCTAGATTAAAGGAAGAAAAAGTTCGCAAAAGTTTAAATGTAGCCACATCGAGCAAAAACTAAAAAGGGCTGATAGGCTATTGTAAAAAGTGCTAGGTTTAAGCCTTTTTTAGTTTGGGGCTAAAAATATTTTTTCGCGTTTTGACTGCCTGAAAACGGGCTAAATCAAGCCCTAAAAGGGCTAATTTGGCATCACTGTGTTGAAGAACAAAACAAAAGCATTATAAAAGTGAGTGGGGAGAGAAAGTGTATCAACTCTTATAGTTTTCTAATGAGTATTGGGAAACACGCAATCTCTTACACGGTTAGTGGTACCTCCCTGAAACACAGTACAGGTGCTGTAAGAAGTCATTGCCTCGATGCCGAAGCCTGTGCTGGTTCAAACAAGGGCAGTTATGAATACTTCTTCTCATGAAACAGCCTGTAGTGATTATGTTTGAATAAAACTTCTTCATAGCTTAAACTATGCTATAAGAGACCAGTGATTGGCAATGAATCGTTTTTTCGCTATTCATATTGACTCATGAAATTTTAAATATAAGTGAGTAGACATAATTTAAATTCAACTAGATACTCTGATTTACGCATACTTAGTTTACATCTGGCATTTCTTGTGTGTCATTTGCACAAAAAAAGCGTAACCAACTAATTACTAATGAAAAAGTGTTTGATTCAGACATGTATTTATTGATTTAAACAGTTTGCAATCATGCTGTATTCTATAAAATTATCTATTAGTTATGTATGAAACTATTTAACTTAATAAATACATGTCTGAATCTAAAAGTTTTTCATTAGTAATTAGTGGTTAAGCTTTTTTCACGCTTGTGTGGCACATGGCACACAGATGGAAACCCGGCCAAACACATAACCTCATAATGAGAACTTTAATGTTCGTATGCGCAGTTCGCATTTTGAATCATACTTATTTTGCATAGTCCATAGGCATTGAGTTAAGGAGAGTCGAAATCAACAACGTCATAGTGTGACGTTGCTAAGTGTGAGTTCGATGCGCACTTCAAACTTTGGAGTGAATATGATTCATAGTCAACATTGGAATAAGTATAAGTGCGTATAAGTACAAGATATCGAGCCATAAACGCTAAAATAGCTTAAGCGACACCTTTTTTGGACTTGGTTTTTTTTTTTTTTTTTTTTTTTTGACGAAAATCGGCTATTTACGATAGCAAATAATCGATTTTGGTCAAAAATTGATGTTTGAAAATTATGTCGTTTAAGCTATTTTGGCGGTTATGGCACGATATTTAAGTCATGATTCAACTCTACACACTTTTTCACTACTCATTGCTGATCTCTGATGGAGATATTTTTTTTTTGAAGAGAAATAAAAATGCAGCGAAATTAACTTCACTAAAGTACAGTGTCCTGAAAAATAATTCGCTATGACGAAACATACTTTATACAACATCCAAGCCATATAAATAATGTGGAAGGTTTTACAAAAGAGCTTTGTGCTTTCACACCGACGAGAGCACAACAGCCAATCAGTTATGATATCAATGTGATATCAATGCCTGCTGCTTACTTTGCAAAGAAACAAGAAGAAATTGTGAGAACTTTCAAAGCTGTTTCACTGCAATGCAAGAGACAGAGTCGCTTCGCTTGCGATAAAGAAAATGTGAATCTGTTATTTCTTTTTTACGATAGTCTCCCGCTTTATCTTATTCACTATTTAATTCAATATTATGTGGTAGCTCTGTATAGAAAATGTGAAAATAAGCGAATAGCACAAAGAATAATAAATAAAACTCAACAAATTTGATCTTGTGAATTAATTTTTTTTTCTCCAAACCGACAGCGAATATCGTTAAAATATGTTACTGAATGGCAAAGTCGATACATTTTCGTTATACATATTTATTGTAGCGATACGATTATCGTAATAAAAAAAGTTACTGAATCCAGGCACTGATACTGAATTCGCCTTGGTCAGAGAATGTCTGTTTGGACGTAAGTATGTAGCTGCTCTCTAGTTTTCGTTCGTTATAGGGGAGTTTGAGTGTATTATTGGGGTATGTTCTGGCACTCGCACTCAAATAGTTTGTAAGTTGCCACACATGTTCTGTTAATCATGCGTTTTGCTTGCGACTTGCCATATTGATTTAGGTCTGCTGTTGGTTGAAATCGTCAGTGTATAAGGAAACAAAAGAACATTTTATAAATTCAGTTTTTTTAAATAAAATTTTGCGAAGTTTTTATTATTTTTTTTTATTAAAATCGAAAGAAAATATATTTCATTTCATTTAGTAATCATTTTAGTGTTTCTTTATCGGTTCACTTCAGTATACGCTAACGATTTGAGTCCTGCGATTGCGATTTGCAGAACATCTCTCTTGCGAGTTTAAGTTGCAATCGCAAATATTATGCGATATGCGAGTGTCAGAACATGCCCCATTAATGCTTTGCAGGCTTAAAATCAATAAATTATTTAAATTATATCTTTTAATTACCATTTAATTTAATTTCCTGTGTGTGCATTAAATAGCAAATTTCCGCAAATTCAGGAGCATTTTTCACATTTTCCATTAAAGAAATCTCTCTTTTAAATCGCCGCCTTTGGTTCAGCTCATGTTTTGTATATTTTTTTTTTCATACAAAGATATTATGTTGCACATCACAACATCATTTTATATCACTCATGTTCGTATTTTAATGGGCTAGCAGCATTGTTATTTGTTATTATGCTTACATTGTAGTTCGTTCCATGAATACGTTAATAATAATGATGCCATTTATGTTTGGATGATTGTAATTGTATGTACATGCTTTGTGCGTTCTAATGAACAATCATCGTTGCTGGGATATATGTACATTAGTGATGAGCGATAACGTGATTTTTTTAATAATGTTGCTCCTTATGAACGTTATTTCTAATCGCTTTTCTTTTAAACTGTGACTGTGGTCACAGTTTAGCAATATTTTGTTTGTAGCAGTTCTGTTATTTTGAGAAAATCTAATAAGAAGAACAGCAGTCAAATTAAACAGTGACTGTGATCACAATTTAACACATTTCAGCTCTTCTGCTTTAAAAGTATTTATTAGTATTGGTTTGTCAGATTTTTTCCGACCTATTTCGCCAAATTGATTTTAAAAATCGCCAAAAGTCGCCAAAAATTAGTTTTATGTAGTTTTTCTTAGTAAATATTTGATAATAAATTTGTTTTGATATAACAGTTTTTTAATAGAAATTTTTATAAAATGATCGTGTCAAAGTTTATTATAAAATCGCCAAAATAAGAAATAAAATCGCCAAAAATTAGTTCTTGTAAATTTTTCTCATCCAAATACAAAATTCATTAATAACTATAATTAATATAAGAAAAATTATCAAAATTAAATTGTTTTAACTTCTTGCAGACGAGTTTTGGTAGGATTTATTTTTGAAACTACTCCTTCCACAAACTAATTGTTCTGAATTAGAAAAAATTTGAAGTTCAATTTTGTTAAAAAAAAAATAGCCATAATAATTGCCAATATATTTATTTATCGCCAGAAAAATCGCCATATCGCCAAACAAAAAATTTGGACGCCAAACAAGTTGAAAAATCGCCACGTTTGGCGAGAAATCGCCATATCTGACAGCCCTGTTGGTGTCTTGATAAATACTAATAAGAAGAGCGACAAGAATAAACAATTAGTAATCAACCCCATCCATACATTGAGCATGGTCGTATAACAGGCAGATAGACAATAAAATTGCAAATATAAAAATGTGAGCTGTACATAGTTGCCAGAAAAGACGATTTGACACGATTTGACGATTTTTTCTTGACAAAAGCTGAATGTGTAAAAAAAATTTATGTGATAGCTTTATTTACTGTAAAGCAGTGGTGTCAAAAATAAAACTATAGTTGTATGTGTGAGAAAAGCTGTCTCATTCGTCTCTGAAGTACATCGAAAAAAATAAATATTTGCAACAAATGCAGTTTAGTGAAGCAGCTCAAAATATATAAAAAGGAGTCTATATAGTAGAAAATTAAAAAATAAGGAATAAAAATTAAATAAAAAAGTTGCGGGCGACCCATATTTTCCGAGTTACGGCGCTGTAAACTTTTCATAGGAAACTGTGAAGAAATTCCAAAAATAAATTTTTAAATAACTTATCTGATAGAAACTTGAAAAATAAGAAGAAAAAATTAAACAAAAAAATTGGCTGCGACCAATATTTTCCGAGTTATTGGTCTTTTAAGTTTTGATATTAAATGCAATTTAGTGAAGCTGCTCCAAAAAAAAAACCAAAATGTCTTGTTAATGTATATTCATTTCTTTTCTTAAAAGTTTTGTAACATAAAATACATTGAATGTCGCAAAAAGCATTACTGATCATAGAATATTTTTCGCATACCACTTTTTTTCTTTCACTGTATCTATAAAGAATTTAATACACCCGCCGCGCATGTGTTATCGTCGCTGTTTCATTGACGACTAAATGGAAGAGAATAAGAATGTGTGTGATTTTAGTTTGCACAATTGTGCCATGAAACTGACATCATTGCTGTAAAGTTAGCATATAAGAACATTCACAGTTTGTATGAAAGAACTATATTTCCAAAACCTGTTACTTGATAAATTCAGACACAGTTGTGATATGTGATTTTTCAATCGCTGTGAAAAAGTAACAGGTTTCCAAATATCGCTCAACTCTAATGTACATACATGCCACCCACATGTACAGTACTATACGCTTAATTGATATATTTTTTTTAATTTAATGATTTTTGATGCCATTAACTGCATTATGCGTATGCAACTGTGTCGTTTTATTTTCTAACGCAGTTAAATATATTTTTGAATTAATTAAGTGGAGTCAATTAACCGGAAAGTACTGTATAATATATTATTATTATTTTTTCCAAAGAATATTTATACGTAGTGTGTGTGTGTGTGTGTGTGTGTGTGTGTGTGTGTGTGTACATGTGTACATGCTCAGGTGTCGCTAATAAATATGCACAAGTTTATAGTGGCATTGAATATTTCAAATATTATTTGACTTTAGCATGAGTGAATAAATAGAATTTGGAAAATATATTTGGGACATTCAAACGGTATTCGAAAGTGTTATAGAATCATAATATTTAAAAATTTTTGTAAAAAAAAAATAAATAGAATAATAAAAGCAATAATGTTTAACAAATAAATTTCCATATAAAATTTGTTTTGTAAATTATTTTTTTTTCTGAATAGGCCCTATGACACTATGATACTTCAGACTATCGTTTGAATACCCCAATTGTTTGTATATTAAAGCGCGCCACCTTACAAGCAAAAAAAAAAAAAAAACAAAATAAGCCGTACACATTCGCATATGAAACATTATTTCTAAAGGCAATTTAAAGAAAAATGTTTGCAAATTTTTTTTAAAAACTTAGGGGTCTCCTTTTTCGAAGTTTTCTCTTTAACTTTGGCATTTACAGTCAGATCTTAAACGACGATATCTCGATGCTTTTGCTTTTTTTACATTATTTCATGTTATATTCCATTGACCTCAATCATCCCATCCTAGTTTCTATTAGATACCCTAATGTACCTCCTTAATGCCAGAAAATTGAAGTTGGCAAAGAACCATTAAACTTTTCCAAGTAAGTATGTCCCTAACTCTAGCAGAATAGTTTAAAATTTTTATATTTTAAATTTAGTATAATTATTCGTTATATCTTCGGCATTTTTAGCCGAGAAGTTTAAAATACTAAAATGAGCTCTCATCGAAGAATTTATGAAATAATAGCGTTACTATTTTACGGTTAAGGTTTTGCAGCTGCTTTTCGTCTTACCAGTGAAATAATTGCTGATATTTGGTTTTCATTTTTGATATAGTCAAGGCTTAAGCGCCATTCTACAATACATATCTTGAATTGGTTGAATGCCAAAAGACGTTCAACAGATCCTCCGTCCGTCCGTTCATCGAAAACAGGGATCTTTCTCTACGCTCAAAACTTTGATTTTAACAAATAAATTTAGTAAAGTGTGACTTTGACTAGCACACGAAAGGTTTGGTACGGACACTTCATATCGTTACCTTAATATAAAAAGGCCCTGACTCATTACTTTTTTTGATATCGAGATTTTTGCATTTTTCGATACATTAGATGTTCCTATATCGAAATATAGAAAAAAGCTGGATTTGGAAAATTTAATGCGTTAGGGCCTTTCTATATTAAGGTAACGATATGTAATATTATACGAAATTTAGCCTCTACAATCGTATGTCTTACCCAATGTAGACATTTAAAAATAAATTCAGTGAAGTGGGACTTTGACCCGCGCACGAAGGGTTCCGTACGGACACTAGATATGTAATTCAATATGAACTTTAGCCTATATAAAATATTGTTTTGTAATTTTTTTCGTTTTTGGGTTTTTTCGGTTTGGAGCGATTTTTTATAGTTTTGGCGTTTTTTGCGTTTTTTCCGTTTTGGCGATTTTTTTTAGTTTTGACACTTTTTTCTCGTTTTGGCGATTTTTTTTGGTTTTTTTGCGTTTTTTTTAAATTTGGCGTTTTTTTATAATTTTGGCGATTTTTTTTTCATATAATTTTTTTTTTAGTTTTAGCACCTTTTTTGCCTTTTTCGCGTTTTGGCGATTGTTTTTCGGTTTTTGGCGTTTTTTTTCATTTTGGCGATTTTTTTCATTTGGGCGAATTTGGCGATTTATTTTAGTGTTACAATTTTTTTTTAATTTTGGCGATTTTTTTTAAATTTGTGGCGATTTTTTCCGATTTGGCGTTTTTATAATTTTGGAATTTCTTACTTTTACCGTTTTTTGAAAATTACAAGAGTTTGCATCTTACGGTTTCCAAGATATATCAAGTTGTCAAAATTACATAGTCAAAATTGCATTAACTGATAGAACACGCTTTAATTTTGATTTTTTCAATTTTAGTTTTAAATGGTGTAGTCTGCATAAAAATGCAGTAGCTTTGAAAATTTTATGGTGGGATCCAGCTCTAGTATCTAACAACTCTTTTTGAACTAGTACGTTTGCGTTGGAATCAAAAGTTGTTTCAAATCTAGACTTGTGTCAAAAACGACCGACTGAATGAGTTCAACCCAAGTCCATTCAAATCCATTGAATTTACATTGACGTTTTTGACCGAACTTGATGTCTCCCACAGCTCATTTTAGCAATAAAGAGCTGATAGACATTTTAATTATATGGGTTTGATCATTGGTTTGTGGCAAAAATGATTTAGTGAAGCTTAGTTGGACACAGGTTTATGTTGAGTTAGACTTGGGTCGATCTCGTTCACTAGTTAATTTTTGCCACAAGCCTATGATCAAACCCATATAATTAAAATGTCCAGTAGTTCTTTTGGCCGAGTGGAACTCATTCAGTCGCACGTTTTTGACACAAACCAATGATCAAACCCATGTAATTTAAATGGGTTTGTGGCAAAAATTAACTAGTGAAAGAGTTCGACCCAAGTCTAGTTTGACTCAAAAATGAATTAGAGAACGAGTTCGACTAAAATCTAATAATTATTAAGGCCCAACTATAATATGAATAAGCTAGCTAAAGCAACTGTGCGGTTACATACAGGGTGGGCCAAAAGAAACCAAGGGGTGTAAAAGTTTAATAACTTTTTTGTTTATTAACTTTTTTTTATTTTTTCTTTCAGATTATATAATATACAAAATGGAAATTTTTTTATACTAAGTATGAAAAATGATGTCTCTTAAATGACCACCGTTTTCAGCTTCGCACTGATGGGCTCTTTTTAGAGCATTTTCCATAACATCTTTCAAAACTTGTGGCTGTAGCGTTCGAATTTCTGCAACAATGTTTGCCTTGAGTTCAAGGATTGTCTCTGGCTTGTTCACATACACTCGCTCCTTCAAAAAACCCCAAAGAAAATAGTCGGGTGCTGTCAAATCTGGCGATCGCGCTGGCCAAATAATTTCCGAATTTCGAGATATTATTCGCTCTCCAAAAATTTGACTTAAAAGTGCCATTGTGTCTCGGGCAGTATGGGCAGTGGCTCCGTCCTGCTGAAACCACATAGCAGGTCTGTTTTCAAGAGCAGGACGTAAAAAATTTTCTATCATAAACCGATACCGCTCTCCATTTACGGTTACAGCACTTCCATCTTCATTCTCGAAGAAGTAGGGCCCAATGACATTTTCAGATGTGATCCCACACCATACTGTACACCTGATAAGGTGCAATTGGCGTTGATGAATGGCTCTTGGATTTTGAGAACCCCAGAACCTACAGTTCTGCTTATTAACAAAGCCATTCAAATGAAAATGAGCTTCATCACTCATAATCAAATTTTCATCTCTGGTTTAAATAATAAAATTCTATTGTTCTGGTTCTCTGTTCAGTTGTGAACCTCTCCATTATAAATTCTCCAAGTGTTGTCTATATAATCTGAAAGAAAAAATAAAAAAAATTAATAAACAAAAAAGTTATTAAACTTTTACACCCCTTGGTTTCTTTTGGCCTACCCTGTATAAAACGCATGTGGCAAACTATAATGTACTTAACAAACTTTTCGTCAAGTTTCGTCAAATGTCATTTGCTTAAGTAAAGTGTCAAACAGAACGCACATTCCGTAAGGAAATAACTGTTTGTGCATCTTTTAAACTCAAACAAGCAGCAGCAGAAAATATTCATTGATTTTAAATATTTTTTTATTATTTCTTATTTTAAACTCGGAAAATAAAGCAAAACTTTTATTTTCATTGTTTGTTTTACAATACACATATACACACATACACATGTATTTACTTATGTATATCCACTGTTGTACTTTTTAGTAGGCAAAACAAATAAAACAAGTAATAAGGTGATGGGATGGATATATTTATATGTGAATTTTTAATAGATTAGGACATTCTTTCAAGTTAGTTTGATTGAATTGCATTCATTTAGGAGCTATGAGAAGAAACAAAATTACTACAAAATTATTGACAATACCTAGATGTGCAGCTGTGGCTAAAGAATACTTAAGTGCATGTAAGTACATTATGGCCACCTAAAAGTCACATCTGAATTGTTTAAGCATTTGACAGACTTATCGTTCCATTCTGACATTAGCTTAAGCCAGCTTATTCATATTATAGTTGGGCCTTTAGATTTGTGTCCAACAGTTCTTTTTGAACTAGTTTAAGAGCGTTTGAATCAAAAGTTGCTTCAAGCCCATTTAATTTACATTAATGTTTTTGATCGGACTTGTGTCCAACTGAATAGTCGAATAAATTTTGTTCGCATGTCAAGGAAGTGTGTGTATTGTATGTGTGTGTGTGTGTGTGTGTGTGTGTGTGTGTGTGTGTATGTGTGTGTGGGTGTGTGTGTGTATGCCCTTCCGCCCCTCCAGCAATATGTTGATCATGACGATTAATTGCAATTTTCACAGTTTGTGTTTTTTTTTTCAAAGCCTTTACAACTCTGATAGTTGCTGCTTGATTTGAAAAACATTTATGGAGCGTATTTATTTATCGTGGCATTGTTTGCAGTTGCATTTGCATTGTGACCTTTTGGCTTTATGGCTTGCGGCAAAGGCAATGGACGTGGATGCTAACGATGATAATGAGGTTGCTGCTGCTGCTATTGTTGTTTCTGTGCATTTCATGCACAGATTCTTAAATTGAAATGTTACTTACTGCATGCAGTAGCCAATTTGTTTAACTTTTTTTTTTTTTTTTTTGTTGCCATTGGTGATATTGTTTGAAATTAGTTTTTATTTTTTTCTCTTTTGAATATTCACTATTGATTTGAAATGCTATTTTCATTATTTGTGTTTTATTTTCATATATACGGGGTGGGCTTGGTAGCAGATTATATGCTTAAGTTTCTTTTTAATCGACTTAAAATAAAAAGGAGGAGGTTATCAATTTGTCTGTTTTTTTACATTTTTGACCGATTGTAAAAATTCTATTTTTGTCTGCGAGGGAATAGCTTCCAATTGGTTCCATTCAGCGTTACCATGTGTAAAGATTTATCATATTTTTTAAGATTTTCGAGATGTTAAAAATACTAAAACATTTCTTAGCGAAATATAAGATTTTTGAAAATGTAATAAATTTTAAAAGTACAATTTATTACATTACATGGTATTAGTTGAAGTTCTTTTTGACTAAACTACTTCCATATTTTCTTCTTTGCTTCATACAAAGTATGAAAGGAAGTATCACCAACACTATTTATATACTATGATTAAATTTCAACGCTATTATCCTCAATGTATATTGCAAACAAAAGTCTATATGCAAAAAGCTAAATAAGTGTAAACCTTTTTTTCTGATCAAGCACGCATTCTGCTAAACGAAATAAATTTGCGTATTTTAAATCTGGCAGCAAATTACGGCATTCAATATCGATAAAAGTCGAGGTATATTAATAATCTTTCAGTAAAATTATCTAAAAAAAAAAAAAAGATTTTTAATAAGAAAAAACAGATTTATTTTGGTCGACTTGAAGATTTTTGAAAACAAAATATGGCAACACTGGTTCCATTGCAAAAAAGTGGGTGAAAATCCGCCCACACATTGTTCCATTTGATTTTATGATATATCTATATGATTGCAGACGCCTTTGGTTCTTGCAATTACACAAATTTTAAAGTTAAAAAAATAGGCGGCGCTACGCCCAGCTGATAGTCGTGCGTAAGTATGTGAATATAACCAGAGAGTTATTATTGTGGTATAAACGGTGAGCGTGGGCAGAGTGAGTCTCGTGTGTAACGAGCAGCAAGGGGTATTGCTTCAATACTAGCGTAGCCAGTTGTGTCCCAGTCGAAAACTAATGGCGCTTTCTTTTCTGGGAAAAGTGTAAAATTTTTTAACTTTTTATTAAAAAAAAAAATACATTTTAGCGTTCGTTTAAAGAAAAAGTTTAATTTCAGAAAATTGTTTTATTGCGAATTTTCATTGAAAAGTGTAATAAGCGCAACATTTTTTTCAGAAAAGAAAGTGCCATAAGTTAACTTTAAACTAACTTAAAGTTAACTATTTCGCAACTAGTGCTGACTGACACTTGGATTACTTTCCAATGTAAACAACTAACTGTTTTGCGATGTCCTACACACAGAGAAAAAACATATTAAAATCAATAAAAACCATATTAAAATAATAAATATTAAATATTAATAATAATTAATAAATAAATATTAACGAAAGTCTAGTCATGTTGAAATTTCTTATTTCAATATGGAAAAATATTAATTTACAGTATTAATTTATTAATTTTATTTAATTTTAAGTACCTCAATATACATTTTCTATTACATTGAAAATTATTGAATTAATGTTACGAGATCTTATTGCGGCTTTTCCCTGAGTGAAGGCGGCAGCCAATTGTCTCACTCTGCATTACTTTTCAACTAATTTAAAGTTGATTTTTATTTAAGTCAAATGGTAGTCAATAAATTAAATTTTTTTTGGCTGGGGTTCGAACTCTGTATCATCACACCTTGTATGGTCAACGCGCTGCTATCAAGATAACTTAGCTGAGCTTATGTTCCATCTAAAATAATAATAGCAAAATGTTAATATAAAATTTAAATGAGTTTCAAAATAGCTGAGAGTAAACTTATTGGCTCTCACCAAATCCGATTAAATGATTAAACAGAATACCGGCTTCAACACATTTTCCATACAAATTTACACAAAAAAAACAGCCGCAGAAACCGGTCGTCAGCGTGACCGTTTGACCGACTAAAGTGGCAAATTGCAACTTTTTCGACTGCCTTTCCCCTTTTTCGACTGCCTTGCCACTTTTTGTCCCCACTTTTTTTTAGGAAGAGTTATATGAAAATACATTAAAAATAAAAAGTTTAGTGTAGTTTTCTCGTTTTTTGTTAATTTTGCCCCTTTTTTTTGATAAATCCCCTATTTGGTGCCACTTTTTGAAAGATGTCATCGGTCACCCTGCCGGTCCTGAGATAGAATCTATTTTATTTTGAGAGCGTTTTTTCTTATACTCTCACATATCAATGTTCATTCTCACAAAAATGTTAGCATACTTTCAATAAATTTCATAAATTTTGTAAACAAAACTACAAAGAAAAATAAGCACAAAAGAAAATAAAACAAAAATTAGAGAGCATTTGAAGTTACTGCCGTCGATGTTATTATGGTCTTGATTAAAGGCTCAGTTAGCCGACTGTAATGTAAAGTAACTGTAACGTAGGAAACAGCTGATCGAGAATTTTATTTGAAAAGTAGGTTATGTTACATTACATCTCTATAATCATTTCCATTACTTTTCGCATAACAAAATCGATCAGCTGTTTCTTACTGTTGCGGTTACATTACATTACAGTCGGCTAACTGAGCCTTAATTTGTCAGCGATTTTCCTGAAGTTGCAGACTTTATTCTGCTTCTACATTAAGAATTAATTTTGTGTAAGATCTGGATGAAATTGAAGTTAAGGCTTCATTAGTCTTTACTTTCTTTTGCTGTTCTGTGCCGTTCCTTTCTGTATTTTGCAATTACTTTGTCTGTGAAAAAAATCAGCTGGCAACCTGTAGAATTGATTACACTTGTACACAAAATATCACAACACACTAATACATACACACTTTTGGCTGTCACTTAACGTTGAATTCTATTTTCTACAGATTCGTCCGCAACAGAACAGAACGAAAAAGTAAAAACTAACCACACATACAGATTTTCAACTCAACAGAAACAAAACAGCTGATTCAGAACAGAACAGCACGTACAAACTAATTCTGCCTTTAGATTCTAGTTAGTCTACGAAAAGTTAACTATAAGTTGATTATTTTTGTAGTCAACCACACATACTCCGACAGGGCTGAGACGAGTGTATACTACAGTGAAGTAGTATACAGCTTTTTATATTTAATTTGTATATATAATTACTGCATACAAAACGTCACAATGCTGTGAATACCGATTACTTTTACTTGTGAGTAATAAGCAGTAGCAACAAAAGACTTACTTAATCTTGTTTAGTGGTCCAATTGAAAATATAATGAAATAATTCTTTGGACGTTCTTTTCACAGAAAAAAGTATTCACCAATTAAATTTTTCAATTAAGAATTTAATTGATTCAATTAAATTGTTAATTGTATTAATTATTTTAGTAGAAAAACTTAATTGATATTATCAATTTGCTTATAGGTGAAAATTTAATTAATTTTTTAATTGATATTACAAATATTTTAATTAATATTACAAAATTATTCATGTTACTTTTTTGTGTGTTGGCTTTTGTGCTTTATGATAAATTTTGTTTCAAAATTTAAATTTAATTTAAATTTTTATAGCTGACATAAAGCTATTGTTGAAGTTACCAGACTTTTAGCAGAAAAATTATTGAAAATTTATTTTACAAATGACAATTTTTTGTTTCGAAATTTTGAGTGAGCTTTGAATAAATTCGATATATTTTAAAAATAATAAAAGTAAATCATTTGGAAAAAAAATTAAAATTTCTCAATTGTTCTCTAAGCAATCCCAATTGTTCTCGTTTAATTGATTTACCTAAATCTTGTGAAATGGAATAATTTATATTGCATTAAAATCAAAACATTCACAAATTGTTTTTCGCCTACTGTTTTTGCTTTATTATTCAACAGCAATCATTGTTATTGATTGTTTGAAATAATATTGCTGCTGCTGCTGCTGCTGCCACTGATTCGTATTATTGTTAATATTTATTTAATGCTTTTTCCTTCCCTCTCTCTCTCTCTCTTTGCTTTAGTTTTCCATTAATTCAGTGTAACAGTTGTTGAAAATATTTTCTTCAATTCCATTATTATAAGTTTTCAATTGAGTTTTCAATATTGTTTTTTTGCAGTTGAAAAAAATATTTATTTAATTATATAAAAAGGAATTATGATAAACTTTTTCATGATTCTTTCATGTTTTTTTTTTACTTTGAAATTAATTTCTTTTTAAAATTTTATAAAGTTTTTTTACAAAACTTTTTTTTTTAACAAAAGTTTTCATATGGAGAGGTAAATGTAAAATTCTTTTCAATGGAATAAGTTGAAAATACCGTATTAGAAATATTTTTGTAGTTTAATTGGTTGTACATGCATACATTTGTACTAGAGAGCTGCGTAAACAGTCTTGAAATTTAAAAACGTCATGATTTTTAAATGTATTCACGTCGCATGTATTATACTAAACCAATAATAAATGCTGTCGTACTGTAAGCGAAGCACGATGGATGTATTGCTGTACGTGTATATCAGTGTTAACAAGCGAAAACGCCACGACAGCAAAACAAAACAAACACTCAAAAGAAGTACTGTTGATTAGTGTATGCTTGTTATTTTTCATATTGTACGTTTGAGTGTGTTTGTAATATGTAGATGGCAAGCTATTATGTGATTAACCGCCCTGCAGAAAGTGCCAATAGTGAAATTGTGGTGATTTACTAGTGACGTTGTCAGTAGTACTACTGACCAGGTGTACCCCAGCCAATGTAATCGTCTATTGACATTTAACATTAGCTTGTCATTGAAAATCCACCACTAGACTATAGCACTACTGACTTAGTAGTTCTTTCGGGACCACATGGAGACATTGGCACCAAAGATTCACTAGTAAATTTTAGGGGCTCTAGTCTACAATATCGATATATCCTCTCTCGTTGTCAATAGTAAACCTATAGTGATTTTCCAGTGACCAGGTGTTATTTATTCATTAATAATTATCACATGTAATTTGGCTTAAAAAAGCGATACGAACTTTAGCCCGTTCAAATCACAAATATAGAAACAAATGGAGTTCGAATAATAATTAAAATTAACTAAAAATTAATAGCCATGGGCCTGTGGCAAAAATTAAATAAAAATATACTTAATAGTAACAAACCAAAAAAGTTTGTCTTAAGTAGAACAAAAAATAAGCAAATTAAGTAACATGTGTATAATTAGTAAAAAAGGAACAAAACGACAATGGTAAGACTGTTGTAAATATAGTGATGGTAAAATTGAGCTTACAATACAAAAAAGCTTTCAGCAAATTGAAATACGATGAATCAAACCAATTCACATATTCCATTTGCAATAAAATGCTAAGTATATAAAGCAGAAATCTACATCAACTGACACCACACACAGTGGACCAAACACAAAAGAACGCTGATGATGAAGGTTAAGTGGCCTTCGAAAACGGCTGGCTGTTCCGTTCAACTATGTGTTGTTAGTCAGAATATTTACAACAGACTTTGGTGTTATTTGTTCATTAATAATTATCACATGTAATTTGGCTTAAAAAAGCGAAATTAGCCAGTTCAAATCACAAATATAGTAATAAAAATATTTTGTTAAATAATTTTATTCGAATACTTTTATGCGATTAATTTGACTCGAACTATTTTTTGAGCGAAATTACTTGAACAAAATTATTCTAATAAAATTATTGCAATTTAGTTTTCTGGCGAAGCCTGCAAAAGGATCCTTTAAATTTTATTCGAATTGTGTATGCTATTTTAATATTTTCATTTGTGTGAGTTTATTCGAAATATTTCATTCGAATAATTTTATGCGAACAATTTGACGTAAAAAATTTCATTTGAATATTTTAAATAGTTTTATTCGAATGATTTTATTCAAATAACTTTATGCGATTAATTTTAATGAAAATTATTTTGAATGAAATTAATCGAAATAAGTTATTCGAATAAAAAATTTAGTTAAGTTTTTATTTGAATGAGTGCTGTCCAAACTAGTTTGAACAAAATAAGTACAGGGTGGGCCAAAAGAAACCAAGGGGTGTAAAAGTTTAATAACTTTTTTGTTTATTAATTGTTTTTTATTTTTTCTTTCAGATTATATAGACAACACTTGGAGAATTTATAATGGAGAGGTTCACAACTGAACAGAGAACCAGAACAGTAGAATTTTATTATTTAAACCAGAGATCAATTATTTTAAGCTCATTTTCATTTGAATGGCTTTGTTAATAAGCAGAACTGTAGGTTCTGGGGTTCTCAAAATCCAAGAGCCATTCAGCAACGCCAATTGCACCCCATCAGGTGTACAGTATGGTGTGCGATCACATCTAAAAATGTCATTGGGCCCTACTTCTTCGAGAATGAAGATGAAAGTGCTGTAACCGTAAATGGAGAGCGGTATCGGTTTATGATAGAAAATTTTTTACGTCCTGCTCTTGAAAACAGACCTGGTATGTGGTTTCAGCAGGACGGAGCCACTGCCCATAATGCCCGAGACACAATGGCACTTTTAAGTCAAATTTTTGCAGAGCGAATAATTTCTCGAAATTCGGAAATTATTTGGCCAGCGCGATCGCCAGATTTGACAGCACCCGACTATTTTCTTTGGGGTTTTTTGAAGGAGCGAGTGTATGTGAACAAGCCAGAGACAATCCTTGAACTCAAGGCAAACATTGTTGCAGAAATTCGAACGCTACAGCCACAAGTTTTGAAAAATGCTCTAAAAAGAGCCCATCAGTGCGAAGCTGAAAACGGTGGTCATTTAAGAGACATCATTTTTCATACTTAGTGTAAAAAAATTTCCAATTTGTATATTATATAATCTGAAAGAAAAAATAAAAATAGTTAATAAACAAAAAAGTTATTAAACTTTTACACCCCTTGGTTTCTTTTGGCCCACCCTGTATATTTAATTTTCATAATTTTTTTTTATATCAACCTTGAAATTATTATTATTATTATTATTATTATTATTATTATTATCATTATTGCCCTTTTTGCGATTAAATGTCGAATTATAAAAATATCAATTGTCAACACTAATAATGTGCGCGACAAAAAGATACTTTTGTAGCTTATATACGAATCTGTCATAAAATCAAACGTACGAGGACTTGTGTTAACCTTTTTGAAATTTAAATTACTTACTTGTTTTTCTACCTTTGAACTTAAAACAACCAAATCAAAACTTGTAAAATAAATCATTGGAAAACACTTTCTTACATAGTATCATCATTATAAAGGGAATTCAAGGTGAGCACCAATCTCAACCAAGCTCATATATAAAATAAAAGTCTAATACGTTTCTTTTATTTTCCCTTATACCGGATAATTATAATCATCACCCTTCGAGTGATTATAATTAAAAAAATATCCCTCTTTTCAAGTGCTCAAGGAAATTTATCATAGCTCCCTCTTCACCGCAACCAACTACAGGGATATTTCTTAATAATAATCCCAAGATTATTCAAGTGCTTTTTGAAAAATTTCATGTGTATAAGCTTATGCAAACAGTATTATTCGAATAATTTTATTCGAACTACTCTACTTGAAAATCTTATGAATATTGTTTCCAATTAGTTTTTTAAAATTTTCAAGATATTTTTAACTAATTTTATTCTAAAACTAAAAATTATTTCTGATTAAAAATTCACTATAGTTCAATTAATATCTAAATATGTCTCACTAATTTTATTCGAGTAATCTTGTGCGACTAATTTTATTCGAACTATTTTTTGATTGCAATTTTTTGAACAAAATTATTCAAATAAAATTATTGCAATTGGGGTTTGTAGTGAATTATGGGCGCTGGTTGAATAATTTCATTTGTACAGGGTAGTGCAAAATGAGCGGTATGTTTTAAATGGTTTGGAACTTTTTTATTTATCCGATTATTGTAATTTTTTTTAAAGTCAGTACATTATTGGGAATTTTTTTGCAATTAGCTTTAAAAAATGACATCCTGTAAGTGATGTCCGTTTTCTGCTTTGCACATACGTGCCCTTTTTAGTATATTTTTCATAACTTTTCGCAAAATTTCGGGTGTAGTGGCCATGATTTCATTTCGAATGTTGGTTTTTAGCTGGATTATGGTTCTTGGTTTGTTAAAGTACACTCTTTCTTTCAAATATCCCCAAAGAAAACTGTCAGGAGCTGTTAAATCTGGTGAACGTGGAGGCCATTTAATGCGTTCGCCGAATATGTCCCTGAATAAAGCTATTGAGACATCTGCAGTATGTGCTGTGCCTCCATCTTGTACGATCGTGTAATGATTCATAATTAATTCCCCAAGTCTACTTCGCAAAATGCTGAAAAAAACAGAGAAAGAATAATAAATAAAGAAATTATTAAGAATTCAAATTATATACATACATAGCTGACTCTGCGCCACCCTGCATTATTTTATTCAAATAATTCTATTCGAATATAATTTTTGTAGTATTTTTTTATATTTTATTTGCAAATATTTTTTAAAAACAATTTTATTCGAATATTTTTATTCGATTAATTTTATTCGATTATTTTTATTCGATTAATTATATATGATAAGTTTCATTTGAAATATCGTTTGAATTCAATTACTCGAACAAAAATCTCCGATTAAATTTATTCGAAATGAGTTTTTTTAGTGAAGTAAACGCCTGTTCTAATTGCTGCGAAGGATGCTTTCAATTTCTGATTGCTTAGTTCTAAAAAGGAAAAAAATATCATCAGTAGACTTCAACCACACATTTTTAACAGTCACAAACCTCTTATCTTATGCAAAGACTTTCAAAAACTATTTGAGAATTCACAAATAATAATGTTTTTGAAAATCACAGAAGAAAAATACTATTTAATAATTTATATTAATAACAATGGTGATAAAAACTGTGTACATAATAAGCAAATACTCGGATGTAGAATTGCGCTGAGTAAAAAAAGTCAGCTTATTTTTCAGCTTTCTTCCCAACGGGTGTATAGTTTATAGTTTTTGTTGACTTATGGATCCAACCTCGTAGATAAACAGAAATTTCGTTGCGTTAAATAGTATTTTCAATATTTATTTCATGTCTGTTGTCAAATGGTAATAAATTTAATTGAAAGCGGAAACGGAAACAATCACTCTTTTGTTTAGTATAGGTATTTTTATGTTGATATATAAATATTTACACACATTGTTTTGTTTGCATTTAAAGTATTAATATTCTCTATTAGATAACAAATCAATTAATTTAATATATAAGTAGGGTTTGGGATTTCTCGGACTTTTGCACTTCCCGGGAAACGGGAATGATGAAACAATCACGGGAAAAGATAATTTTCTAAATTAAGTAGATTTATTGAATGAAAGTTGGCAAAATTTCGATTGTTTTATCAATTTAAGCATTCTTTTTAAATAAAAGTTAATACAAAAGCAGTTCTAGGACAAATTTTTAAGAATTTTTAAGTGAATTCAAGCCAATAGCAATTACACAGTAAGAGATCATATTAAGACTAATTGACGACTGTTACAATCAGTAAACAATTTTATAAGGCTTCCAAATTATTTTATTAAGAAATTTGCTGAGCTTATTTCTTATTCTTCTTGAGAATTTTCCAGGAGGATTCTTATCGTTACGCCACATTTACACATGAAAGTACTTTCTTGAAATTTCTGTATACGTATTATGAATAAAAATTCTAATGAAATAAATGACTTTCATGAAAATTTCTTGTTCCTTTTCATGGGAAACTGAAAGCTCATTTTAAAAATGTCGTCGAAACGCAAAGTTGCAAGAAATTGTTTTGTTTACTACTTATTTAGAGTTACCCAGAATATTACATATACAAATGTATAAGGGAATAAATTGGGAATTATTATTATTGTATATATTTTAATATTATTATTGTTGTAAAAAGGTTTGAAAGGTCTTCTTCGTGTTTATTTGAACATAAGATATTACAATTCTTCAAATATTTGTAAAAAATAAGCATAATTTATAATACCTATATGGCACAATCCTGTATATTTGTAAAAATATTAAAGGGGGGTAAGTAACACTGTTAACCTTTTTCATTTTACTTTCTGAAAACATCAAAAATTTACTTTCCTGAAAAAATCGTTGGAAGCTGACTGGAAATTAAAAACAATGTGAGTGTGGTAGTGAACAAATTTGATTGTATTTCTACTTTCTTGCAATTAATTTCATGTGTAAATGGTAGGTTAAGTACAAGCTAGTTCATAATCTAGTATTATAATCAGCTGCGCCAAATTTTACATATCATAAGCCGCAGTCTGTCTAAATGTCTTTGATTTTTCATTTTATTTCTCCCAAAATATTTCCTTCAGGGTTGCAATAATAACATCGGCTTATATTAAAGTTAAGTATTGTCACGTCACAGTTTTTACAGCTTCTATGAGCTTAAAATTTTTGCTACAATTTCCAAAAAAAAAAAATTGTTTACTTTAGGAAACGATTTAATCATTACTGCTTGTTTATCGGTGTCGAAGGAATAATTTTTTTACATTTACATTTGAAACAAAAACAAAATTTAAGAATTTGTTTTTGTTTTAAATAAAATTTTTAGAATGAAAAATTTCATAAAAAGTATTTCATAGTGTAAAATTAGTCATAAAATCATTCAAACGAACTTTTGTAATATATAAAAAACACTGAAAGTTTTGATATTAAAGTAAAACAGGATTATAATAGAAATTTCATATATAGGGACGAAGATAAATTTCACTGTCACTTTCGCCGTTTGTGTGTCACAAAAGTCTATATATTTGTTAAATAACGTGTACTTTTAATTTCCCGTTTTCCCGGGAAAAATCTCTAAAATTTCCCGGGAATATTAGGTAGACATTTCCCGGGATTTCCCGTTTCCCAAACCCTATATATAAGGCAAACTAACTAATCAGCCAACCACAAACTTATACATTTAAGTTTAACTAAGTGAAAGAGATTATGAAAATGATTTTAAATTTTTATAATATATATACATATATTTAATTGGCTGCTTATGGTTTAACTACACAATTTCATTTCGTAGTAATTAAATAAAACATAAAATTGAATTAGAAATATAACACTGCACAACAGTGATTTGGATGTTTAAATAAAAATAGCCGATCCTACTGTATTTTTGCCTCCTGATTACGATAGTGTCATTAGTTTTTCTCTATCAGCTCTAGTTTTGAAGATATAGTGTCATTTAGGATTCGCATAATTTGCATCTCTTTTTGTATTATACCGTTAATATATTACGAATGGTACTCCAAACTTAAAAATACTTTCTGGATTATTTATCTACACAAAAATCCCTTTCATTTAAATAGATTCACATTGATGAGTATATCAGGGTATCTGACTATTATTGCAAGGATGTCAAAAATCGTGTGTTTTTAGTTCAGTCCTTTTAAAATTTTTTGATTATAATTTTTTTGACCAAATATAACTAATTCTTATGTATTTTTGTTCGCTGATTACAAAAATAGTTTTATTGATTTTCTAGCACCTCTAGTTTAAGAGATATTTTGTGTTACATAAAAAAAATTCTTGAATTTTTTTTTCCAAAGACATCCAAAAAAATTTTTTTTATATTACATTTGTGCATTTACAAGTTATTAGTGCAATTATTACGCAAAAAAAATGTTGTATGGACCAGTCCAGAAACTTTTTATGCTATTTGTAGTTGTAGGAGACAAAAATACAGTAGGATCGGCTATTTTTATTTAAACATCATAAAAAAACCTCTATTTTGTTGTGCAGTGTAATTGATATTTAATTTGAAGAAATTAAATGCAACTACATAAGCTAAATATTTATCTGTAATGCATATCATGAACTAGGGATTGCCGTTCGGTTTTAACCGCAACCGAAACCGAAACCGACAAAAAAAAGCGTCGGTTTTTAAGTTTTACTTTAACATTATTATCTTGTTTAAAAATACAGCAAATATACATACTTTACATTGAAGACTTTTATACATTACTAAGCATTCTGTAAAGAGGAAAGGTAAGAAAATTGTAAAATTTTACGAAAATTATAACAATTCTCTGCAGGAAGAATTGTATCAAAAAATCTCTAGCAGATGTAAAGCAAAAAGACGACAATTTTAACGTTCTTTGACAAGAATTTGTACTTTATAAAAAAAAAAAACGAACAACAAAACAACCAACATATTATTGCTTAACAAGCCAATTACACAATAAAGCCCTATTCAACTAAAAGCGAAAGAGTGTTTTCTGTCGCTGGTAACTTCTACACAACAATAAGATTTCGTTTAAACGACTCTACATTGAACGCTTTAACGTTTCTGAAATTTTATTACTTGGATAATTAAATATAAATCTTTTATTCTTAAGCTTTCTATACACATACTCACTACCAAATGTTCCTTTTCTAATACATATAAGTACCTGAATTGAATACAAACCAGAGAAACTTTATCTTCCCTATAGTAACAATTTGTTCCCTCGAAAATTTTTCCCAGAAATAGTTTTCCTTTTTTGGTTCCCCTTATCATGAATAATCTGGCTTATTTATTGTGGTTGGCGTATTTGAAATACAACTACGACTGTTTGGTAATAGATTAAAGAAAAACTATTGAAGTCTTCTTTAATCTATTACCAAACAGTCGTAGTCGTATTTGAAATACGCCAATCATGATAATTCAGAATATTTTCACGTGAATTTTTTCACTTTTCTCTTTTCCCACATCGAATAATTTCGATATTTTTCTTCGAATTATATATTAAAAGTTATAATTATTTATTTTAAGGACAATAATTCCCTACAACACATTTTTTCATAGATTATGAATCTCTTTGGTTCACTGACAGTAAAATTCATGGTGGTGCACAACCGTGGTATACTTAATGAAAAAATATCTAAATCAACAGAAGCACCTCCATGAGTACAACTTTAAAGTTAAATAAGTTTCATTTATAACCTAAAATGTGTGTGATTTTATTATTCAACTTAAATTTGTCCGATTTTCAGTTAATTTTTAAGCTTTACAAAAAATCTTCTTTTTTTACATTCACGTGGACTGATAGCGGGGAAAAAATTTCACGGGATATTCAAGATAGCATTTTTCTCTTCAAAGGCAATAAAAAATTCAATTTTTTTCACGATAGGGATGATTATTTTTAAACCATCATTTATCTTTCCAGCATACATACATATGTATATATATTTTTAAAACCGAAACCGAACCGAACCGAACCTAAACCGACCGGTTTTAGTAGCTTAAAATCGGAATCCGCGGTTTTCTAATTTCCACGTTTTTTTTTGGCAAACCCTACCATGAACTAATTAAAAATAAAAGACTAGGAAATAATTTTAAATTGAATAAATATGCAAAAATACGAGTACCTAGATATAGTTTTTATCACATGTTTTTCAAGAGCTAAATTTTATTATTATTTTATTAATATGGGAATTTTTGATAATGTTCTTTATAAATTTCAACTTCTAGCAAAAATATAAATGAGTTGATAAAATGCGAACAGCATCTGAACTTGTAAAACCCAAAAAGGGTTTTGTTAGCTGCCATAAATACTTTGATAAATTCCGTACAACAAATAGTTTTAATATTTTTGTGCTACACAGTGCAAGTAAAAAGACTTTGAAAATTGTTTTGAAAAAATTTCATTTCATGTTGCAACTTTAAAAACCATATTGTTATGGCAATATTTCAATTGGCAATTATTTTAATTTTGCCATCTATACTTTACTCACCTTTATTACCTCTTTATTTTTTCAATCTAATTATTAATTAATTCTTAATAAATAATTAATTAGATTACACAAACCAAAACCGATATTTATTTATTTAAGAGATCTTAAGCATATCTTACAACTCGAATCAAATCAAACTTATTTTTTTTCAACATAAGCTTTAACATCATAACATGCCTTATTATGAGGATATAGTGTAAATTGTATCATATACTCCCCATTTGGAACGAGCAAGTTAGCCAACATTTCATTTCTCAACACAAAGTTTCGCACAATAATGTCATGCTAAAAGAATTGAATTGAAAAAAAATAATGTATTATGTGACTATCAAGGCTAGCGATAATTTCAATAGATTCCTTATTAATCTATTCTAAAATTATTGGATTATTAATTATTTTAGATTTATTAAATATTAAAATTTATATAACTTACGTTATAGGGACAGGTGTGATTTATATTCGAGAAGTTAAGAAATGCATCAGCTGCAATTTTGAAGATTGGATATTTCTTTTTGTTCTTCATAAAATCACAGAAATTTACAGTAAAATTGTATAAAAAAGGACGATATCCATTGGATTTTTTGAAAACACTGAATCGTAGCTGTAGTTGAAGATTGTGTAATTAAATATGCAGCAATATTTTTCCATAAGGATACGAATACTTACCGACGCCTGGGTAACAGGCTTTTGCAATAATTCCGTATAAAAATTTAAAGCAATTATACCTCGTCCGATTACTTTAAGGTCACATTCCTTAACTTGGCAAAATGTCGGATCCAATGTTTCACATTTAAAGTTTGTAAATTTCATTGCAGCCACAGTTAAGGCAATGAAAACAGAGAATATCACAAGTAAACTCTTAGAATACATTTTGTTAAGTGGAGATTTAGTTAGCAGGCCTTTTATACCAAATATATGTATCTATCCACCAATTTGTGGAGCGAGAAGGGAACAAAAATACCCTTTTAATTAAAATAATATTATTTTTAAATTGTTTACAAATAAAATGAAAATATGTGAAATTAAAAATCAATTACTTTTTGAAATTAAATGAAAATTTTCATTGTAAAATCAGATTTATTATAAATACATATGTAGTTATCATCTCTGCTGCATCTTCACTTTGCTGTAAATAACAGATTTAATTTTTAATTATTATTAAGCGGCTTGCAGGAGTCGCACAGTGGCGTCTACAGCAAATAATATTGATATTAAAAAGTTTTTTAAACCTCTTAAAAAAGTCACCAGTGAAGTGAAAGTGATCAACAGGGAAACCGCAAATATGCAATTGCATGGATTTTCTTGTGTGACGTATTAATAAGGAAACAAGATATTTATCTGTTTTAGAACTTTTTATGAATGTTGGCATGGATTTGTTTGTGCATATTTTTGCATATTTTAGCCTTTAAAGCATATTTTTAGCATACTTGCGAATTTTAAGATTATAATTTGCGTTTTTGGGGCATATTTTGATACTTTAGAGCTTTTTTAATATGCCTATAAGAATATGTGTTGACTAAAATTTTAATTTTTAGGGTTCCGTACACCAAAGGTGAAAAGGAACCCTATTGTTTTCGCTACGCTGTCCATCTGTCCGTCACACGGTATTTTCTCAGGAACCGTAAGAGCTACGGACCTGAAATTTGGACAGAGTATGAAGAACCTTGGCCGCTACAACAACAGATACATGAGAATTAAAAATTAAATGGTGTTCCAAAACGAGCAACGAAAAATGTTAAAATCCCATGTAATATACATACAATTGTATGAACATATGTATATTGAAACTTGAAATTTGTAAAATTAGTGTATTTTTATACAGACTACAACAATTAACACTAAAATTTAAAAAAATTTAAATTGAAGGGTGGTCGATCAGTTAACGCAATTTTGACTATGTAATTTTGACAATTTGCTATATCTTGGAAACCGTAAGAGGCAAACACTTGAAATTTTCAAAACCGGTAAAACTAAAAAAACCGAAAATTATAAAATCGCTAAACAAAAAAAAAAAATCTCCACAAATTAAAAAAAAATCGCCAAAACGAAAAAAATCGCCAAAATTAAAAAAAATCTAACACTAAAATAAATCGCCAAAATGAAAAAAAAACGCCAAAATGAAAAAAACGCAAAAATCGAAAAAAATCGCCAAAACGCGAAAATGTCGCCAAAACTAAAAAAAATTTTAAATAAAAAAAAATCGCAAAAATGAAAAAAATCGCCAAAAATAAAAAAAATCGCTAAAATTAAAAAACGCCAAAAACCGAAAAAAATCGCCAAATTAAGAAAATAAAGAGTCAAAACTAAAAAAGGAGCCAAAACTTAAAAAAATCGCTCAAAACTTGAAATTTTCAAAAACGGTAAAATTAAAAAAACCAAAAATTTTAAAATCGCCAAACCAAAAAAAAAAAACGCCAAAAATTAAAAAAAAATCATAAAACGAAAAAAATCGCCAAAATGAAAAAAAGTTTCTAACACTAAAATAAATCGCCAAATTCGAAAAAATCGCCAAAATGAAAAAAAAACGCCAAAATAAAAAAAACGCCAAAATTGGAAAAAATCGCCAAAACGCGAAAATGTCACCAAAACTAAAAAAAAAAATTAAATAAAAAAAATCGCAAAAATGAAAAAAATCGCCAAAAATAAAAAAATCGATTCATTATTTTGCTTTTTAGTTTTCTTTTTCGACAAAATGTCCATTTACGTTTAAATACGTGGCGTTTTTCTTAAGCAAATTTCTACTCAAACCATTATATATTGCAAAAAATATAAAAATTCGCAAGGGATTAAAATAATGGAAACAATTTCCCAAAGCTAATTATATAGACCGCAAAAAAAGTAATAACTCGAGTATAGACAGCATATATGTAAATCGCGAAAACTTGCAAAAATGCGAATATCTTCTAAAAATTTCCAAAGCCTCAAAAACTGTAAACGAGCAAACTCAGTAGATTTTATGAATCAAAAATTATCTCACGTGCAAAAAATTTGCGAAAATTAGCGAATAATTTTTTAATTGAAAAAAACTTAAAATTTATTTAAAACAAAAAATGCTTAAATTGTAAGGAATGCAGAAAACTTTTAAAAATCCGCAATTACGAAAATTCGCAAAAACTTGCTGACATCAAAAATATATTAAAGTTTGATACTTAATAAAAAAAGTTTAAAACTGTTAAAAAAAATTGCAAAAATTTGCAACAAATTGCAAAAATTGTAAACAAGCTCCAAAATTACTTAGAAAAACCTAAAGATCTAAGAAATTCTAAAAATCGCAGAAAATTGGCAAAATTATGAAAATTCGCACAAATAGATATGTAGATGTATTAAAAATCGGTAAAATGGTAAAAAGGCAAGCCTTAAAATAACACATAAATACTTAGAGATATAAGAAATTCCAAAAAGTCGGAACAATTCGCGAAAATGAAAATTTGCAAAAACTTGCTAATACCAAAATGATAGCAAAGTGTGATATAAAATAAAAGTCGCCAAATGTGTAAAAAAGGCAAAAACTGCAACAACAAAAATACTTCAATCAGAAAATGATGTGGCTTGATTCAATCCTAATTTGTTAAAATTACACACAAGAGCAATAAGTTTTATCAAAAATTACCTGATCGCAAAACTTAAGAAAATTTGCAAATATGTAAATTCCAAAGCCTTAAAATTTTAAAAGGTCAAATGCTCGAAAAAATTTTGTTTTACATATTGCAAAAATTCGCAAATAATTATCGGAAACAGATAGAAGCCGTTAAATAATTTTCTCATAATTTTGCATATTCGTACCAAATATTATTTAATTTTTGTAATATTTATTCTCATTTGTTTTGTATCATATTGTTTATGTTTCAACTAACACACTAAAATATGAGGGGTTACTCACAGCAGTCGCATTTTAAACTAGTTAAAAAGTTTAGAACATTATGACGTTATGACTTTAACACTACCGTGTGAATACCCCAATTATATAGGATGAAGTTTGTATTAAATTACATATCTAGTGTTCGTACGGAACCCTTCGTGTGCGAGTCAGAGTCGCACTTTACTGAATTTATTATTTTTCATCTAAATCTAAATCTCATTTCCAACATTCCATGTGTATAAACATTTCTCTTACACAGAAAAAATTATTCCCAAAAAATTTTTAAACAAATATATGTTTGAAATCAAATTTGGTTTCAGTAAATATTCTGTACTGTTTCACTAAATTAATTTGTACCAAAAAACTGTGTAGAGAAGAAACAAGCCACGACGTTTGTCGGCTACTTTTCGGCATTTATATGTATAGAACACGATCGATCAATCAAAATAAACAACAACAACCGCACAACAGCACGTTGTTCCTATCAACAAGTAAGATAAACACCAACACACTGAAATAACATTTTCTCTCAGCCGAACTATGATTAATTTAAATTTTTACAAAATTTTTATCAGAATTTACAAAATTATTTGTAGGACCGCATTCAAATAAAATATTTACTGATTTAACGAATTTGGTTACTGAAAATGAAATTTAGTTTTTTCTGTGTATATTTCTATTACACAGTTATTGCGGACGTTAGTTTCAATAAAAATTCGGTTTTGCTATTTGTGACGAACTCTGCCCCGCGTAGACGTTGAAGGGACATTGTCAATGTATAAAAGTTTATTTGGATGTGACAGGCAACTATTTTTATTTGAAAATCTAGGTCAATATTTTGTTGTTTATTGCCATAAAAATTATAAATAAAATTCTAGTCTTTTTTATCCGAAATACAGTTCCAAAATTGTAATTCTGATATCGTGATCTCTTTCACATCCTTATTCTTATTTTTAATGCGGCAGTTATTCGCTGTTAATATATTTTTAATGTTTCTTTCCATTTGTTTATTTTATTTGTGTCTTATTAACCGCCGACTAAAAAAAGGGGTGTTATAAGTTTGTAGTGTGTGTCTGTGTGTCTGTGTATCTGTGCGTCTGTCCGTGTCCACGTACAGGCGAAACTGCTGGACTGATTTGCATTTAGGTTTTTCTGTTTGAAAGATGACTTGATCGAGAGGGTTCTTAGCTATGTTTGAAGAAAATCGGTCCAGACATTTAGAAGATATAACATCTTTTCTGAAAAAAGTTGGGGGTTTTTAAAATTTTTAATTTTTGTTATTTTATATGAAAATATTCAGGTATGTGATGGAAAACGATCGTTTTCAAAGCAATCGTGTTGAAAAGGTGTGTTGAATTCCGATCGATTTTGAGTAGAATTTTTGAGCCAATCTGAAACTGCTGACTTTTAAAATGCACACTAAAATATAAAATTTAAACCATATAATAGGGCTGTAGAAAGAAATTTATCAAACATTTTTAGAAAAACCATTAAAACTAATTTTAAAATTATTGACAAAACGACTATAGAAAACACATCACATCTTTTATCGTTTTCAAATTGATTTTGTGTCTAAATCGTTTTTCATCACATGCCTGATTGTTTAATTTTTGAATAAAAAATATATTTTCATTTCCCGAAAATTTTTTAATATAATTTTTTTGGGAAATTTTTCACTTTTGCGGCTGCCTAAGCGCTACATAAATGGTGCTAAGAAACATGCCTACACGCAGAGAAAAGATATGGTTGTAGAATGGTTGAGAAAATAATATTAATATCTCTGAAACAACTTTGTGGTCTTTGAAAATTAATTATTGTTATTTTAATCATTAATTTCGTTATGTTTATGTATAATTTTATAATAATAATTTCATTATTATACTTATAAAAAGTGTGATATGGTTAGAGTTTAACAATACAGTTTTTAAGCTATTGCATAGCTTTTATCGCAGGCTTTGAGGGTGTCGACCGAATCAAGAAATTCCGTAACGAAAAAAAAACATAAAACTATATTTATTTTATATTAAAGTATGCTATTGATTTCATTAACATACAGTATTGCTGGAACAGATTTTTGCATGTTGGAAAACACAATGTGGCGTACTTAAGAGCAATCGTGGCTGACAAAAAATGATAAACACAAACAAACAGACAATTCGTAGGTTTTTTAATTTAAAAAATAAATTTGCATAAGTTGATAAAAAAAATGCTAAGCAATAGCTTTACCGTGGCAGTCCCCTAGTGCCACACGTTTTTGTGTTTGTTTTTTAAATTTATGACTACAACATAATTTTTGTTATTATGTAAAAATAACATAATTTAAATAACAATATAATGTTATCCAAAACCATAGTATATTACGTTTTAAAACAAAATCTTTTTCAGAAACATCTTCTGTCAGTTGAGTGTTTCGTTTGAAAACTATCGGTAGTGCATGCGTAGAGTTAAATAAATAAATAAATAAAGTATAAACAAAAGGGTAAATCAATAAAATATGTATATATCCACATAATTTTATCTCCTTATACAGACGTGTCTGTATTTCGTGTATACCCTCATATTTTTATTTCGAATTTAGCGCACAGTTGTTTTAAACAAAAGATCTACCAATAAATATATGATTAAAAAACAAAATATTATTATTATATAAAATCATACTATGGTCGTATGGCATGGTAAGTCTCAATTATATTTTAGTCACATCTTACAATAGTGTTGTCATATTTACAATACTAAGATAAGGCATAACAAAATTAATTGTTTTTGTGAAGAATATTATTATTAACTCAGATAATAACAATAATATAATTTGACTGCAACCATAAAATTCAATTAAAGCATGTTGCTGTTTGAATATGGTTACCTCAACCATATATATTTTTTGCGTGTAGGTAGGACCAGTAAGCCCGTGACTTTGTTAACTTCTGTCAACAGCCAACTGTCAGCTGACTCGTATTAAAATTTTAAAGAGCTGCGTTATTTAGGTTTTATTCGTCAGACATTGGCAGCAAACCACCGTATGATTTGAAAAGAAAATGGAAATAAATTTAGTAAAGTGCAAACGAAGGGTTCCGTACGGACACTACATACATATGTATGTATACTGAAAGGAAAATCTTCATGTCAGCTATCAATTTTTTTCATTGAATCAATGAATTCTGTCATTAATAACGAGCTTACGTAAGATTTCATTGCATTAATGAAAATGTTTCATAAAGTTTCATTTAAAACACTTGATCCAAACTCTTTCATTCAAAAATGAAATAATGCCATTATATATATGAAATTAAGTTATTGATTGCACTTTTTGTATAGCCTGTGAATGAAGTAAGCACATGGACTGAAACTTTATACTAACATTTTATTAATTATTTTACCTCGATAACGGCACATTGCTACCACGTTTACAATCACTCAGTGTATCGAGAACTCGCACTCTTCACTTTCATCATTAATTTTTAGTTATGGCGCTTTGTTTTCTTTTTTGGTGATTTTTTGTTTGTTTATTTTCTCTATCCGAATATTTTATTGTTATTGATTTTGTAACGTCTTTTGATTCTACGGTAAAAAAAAAATTAATAAAGGGGTAGCTACGCACGTTTGCATATCAGGTGACGATATGTACATATGTATGTACATATATCACATAAGAAGGTTTTAAATAAAGAATCAGAGATTTAAATCACACCCTGGCTTTATTGAACTATTGATTATTTTAATTTTTTCTTTTCCTCTAGATTAAAAATTATCGAGAGTCTACTGTATTGGCATATAAGTTTTGAAATTCTTATTTTCAATCTTGAACTAATTTGCTATTTTCGCTATTATCTTCCTATTAGCTTTTCAGCCTTATCATGGATGCCTCAAATGAAAATTACCGAATAAATTCAAAGTCAGTCAACTGTTAGTTTAGTGGAGAATGGCAATGCAAATTTATCAAACCCAACCAATTTATTTTAAGAGTTGAAAACCGCGATAGGGGCATTAAATCTCATTAAATGATCATTCTTATCAAAATATTCATAAATTTGAAGTATATATACACTCTGTTATTAAGGAAAAAAGTTTCTAAATTTAATTTAAAAATTTTTTCTAAATTTAAGTAATTTTTTATAAGTCAAGTAAATTTTTACAAAAATCTAGTAAAAATTACTTAATATGGGTGTGTGCCAAACGGTAGAAAAGTACTATGGTAAAAAAATATTTTCCTGTGGGGAAAAAATTTCATTTTTCTGCTGTGCCAAATGATATCTTTTTTGACAATGTAAAATTTTGACAAATTCGCTTTAGCATAGAAAGAAGCTGTTGGAAAAATTGCTGCGGCGGCGAAACAAAAAATTTGACTACAAGCCACCGACTACCATCAATTTTTTTTTAAATAAAATTTTTGTATAAAACAATATTCTCGTAGTAAAAAATTATATAATATTATATAAATGATGCAAAATTTTTCACAAATTATAATAAACAATGCATTTTTCACAGTCTAACTACATTTAAGAGGCGTAAGAATGTATGTAAAAGGCGACGGCTCGAAGCGACGGCGGTGGTTTTGCCTTTTATGATACCATGCTTCTTATTTTCTGCTTGTCAAAAATTCTAGTAGCCCCCAAGGCTAGTGAAATTTTATTCACCTCAGAAGCGTCAAAAATTTACTTACACTAGTACTTTGCTACCGTTTGGCACAGGCCCTATGAGTAAAAAATAGTTCATAAAAATACACAAAAATGTTCACATTCAAGGACAAGTATACCGGCTTAAAAGAAATATTTACCAAAAATTGGAAAATGGTTTAAAAGTTTTGGGAAAATGTATCCTAAGAACTAGTCAATCTCGTTTTAAAACAAAAAATAAATTTTAAGAAATGGCTTACTCCCGATTAGTTCATCAAATTTGACTTACTTGAAAGATATAAAAAGATATTCTAAATTTTAGAAAAATATTTACCAGTTTTAAGTATTTTTTTCTTTTATAATAAAAGATATATTATATTTTGTTTGCATTAAGCAAAAAATCTAAGCAAATTTTTCATATTTCCGAATAATATTTGAACTTGAAATATATTATTTTGAAAATAAAATAAAATTTTAAAACTCAAAAATTTCAATGCTTATTCAGGATGCCCTGTTAGGCAATTGGTTAGAGTGCTTGCCTATCGGTCAGGAGGTTGTTGATTCAATACTTGTCTCCTCTCAACGAATTAATATGTACTAGATATACCAAACGGACGACACAATCGTCCCTATTCTGGAATCAAAATGTAAATAATTTTATTAAGATTCAAAGAAAATGTATCTAAACGTCATAAAAAATTTATTAAAACACAGCCACATACAGACACTAGAGCTGCAAAACTATCGATAGTGGCTCCATTCGATAGTTTCGATAGTATTTTTTGATGCCATCGATACTATCGATAGATTTTGATTCTTAGAAACACCCCTTTTACACACGGAAAGTTTACTTTGCAAAGTCTTAATTCAGGTGTGTGAAAGACAGAGTGATAAATACTATCTCTTTCTGTCTTTCTCCCTGCTGAATTAAGGTTTGCAAAGTAATTTTTTTAATCATTGCATAAAGTAAAAAGAAAGTTGATTTTTTTAAAACTTTTAGTTCCAATGTTTTTAGTAAACATATTCAACAAACATATATACACAGTTCTATAAAAAAAATAATCGAAAAAGCAAACAGATAGATATGTGGATCAATAAAAAATAAATTAAAAAGGAATAAAATAAAAAAATGTTTCATCATTACTTAAACTATTGCAGTTAGCTGAAAAGTATTCGTTTAACAGAAGGAGAAGCAAACTATTTAGCGTCACCTTTTATTTAAAATTAAAGAGCGTAGACAGTCCAGTAGTCGTCAAATTTAGCCGCCGTCAAGTTTCTTCAAGTATCAAAGCCGTTGGTGCATAATAATTGTATTTTTATGCAATTTGCATCTAGTAGATAAAAACTGACATCTTATGTTGAAACAAATCAAAACTAATTAATTTGTTTTCACATTTATGTATATATGTAATGATAACCATTACCAAACCAGGCGGCGAAATTTGAATGTTGCATTTTTTATTACACAGTCGCCATCATTCCGTTTTTATTGACTTTGATTTTTTCTCTTTTAGTAGAGTGTTTTTGTCGATAGTATCGCTATCGAAAAAAAATATCGATAGTCCACTTAAAATATAACTATCGATACTATCGATAGTACCATCGATAGTTTTGCAGCTCTAACATACACACACTTGTATACATATGTAACCATAATTAAATAATACATGAAGTAAACACAAACAAAATCCCTTTAGCCATTATTTCAACTCTCTTCCTTTAAATTAGAGATGTGCAAATGTCGTGATTTTATCGTGTCACGCGTGATTCACGTGATTCGTGATCAAATATTATAACTAATCACGCGTGAGTGCGTGAGCGTGAGTGAAAAAAATTTACTCGTGCGTGATCGTGCGTGAGTTTTTTTTATAATCATTATATAATTATTATTTTATAATAATAAATACATGTATGTATAGTAGTATGTATGGTAGTGTGAGCTTACAAACATAATAATATTTCGGTGCCGAAATCGGAAGATTTTGTCGACCAATCGTTACGAATTCTTTACGAATTCGGAGCATTTTGTTTTGTACACAGCTTTGTACAGCTTTGTAAGTATGTATGTACGTATGTTTCTTAGATACCCTGTAGGAAGTATCAATTGAGAAATACTACTGATTCAACAGTGCCTTTGTCAACAATACTACTGACGAATTGTACCGCAGAAAATGTTTTTTGCTTTAGGGTCCGTCCATATACTACGTTCGAGGGTTCGAGTTTTGTTATGATTTGTTATGGTGGGGGTGGGAGGGAGTCCTTGAAAATGTTACGTAACAGAAAAATTTTAGAAATTTGTATGTTTTCTCATATAATATGATTTTCTCATTTATTTGATTATCATTTATTTAATTGATCATACGTCTTATCTTCACATTTATATTATGTATGTATACATATGTACATAAATGTGCGGGATGACAATTTTTGATATACGAGAAATCGAATATGAATATTTAAAACGATATTAAATTAACTTTGCTTTATTTTAATTTACATTGTAAATTTTACAAAAACACGGAGCATTCATATATACATAGATATGTACATATGTATATGTAAGAACCTATTTTTCAACCCAAAAAACATGCAAATTATATTATAAATATACTTTTTCGTGAGCGTGCGTGATCGTGATAAGTTGTAAACCACTCGTGCGTGATTAAAAATATTTTATTCGTGAGCGTGCGTGATCGTGAAAATCTTCAAAACCATTCGTGCGTGAAAGTGCGTGAGTAAAATATTTTTCTGCGTGAGCGTGCGTGTCGCGAGTCAGAAAACACTCACGTGCACATCTCTACTTTAAATATTATGGCTTTTATACAACAAACAGGAAAAAAAATTGTTAGATCAAGAGAAACACTACACACACACACACACTGCAAACACACACAAACACACACAAAAACACACACACACACACACTATAAACACACACACACACGCGCACACACACACACACACACACACACACACACACTACAAACACACACACACACACACACACACTACACACACACACACACACACACACACACACACACACACTACAAACACACACACACACACACACACACACACACACACACACACTACAAACACACACACACACACACACACACACACACACACACACACACTACAAAAACACACACACACACACACACACTCATGTTTTGTTTCTTTTTTACTTGTAAGCTAATAAATGCGTGAGTAATATGTGTGCATGTAGTAGTAGTAGCAATTTTAAACGGTTATAGCTCCCAAAATGCTGAAGCGATTTCCATAAAATAGATTCAGATTCTGCACATCTGTAAAGAAAATCCTTTAAAACCATATAAATCTTTTTAAAATCGGTGCAGTGGTACCAGCGTAAAAGGGATTACAAAAAACATGTTCGCCTATTAATTATATTTATATATATGGTGAATTATTTAAGAATAAAATATAAAGATATAATAAAAAACGTAACATATGGTGTAGAATTTAATTAAAAATAAAAATAAGTACCAGAATTAAAGACATAAAAAAACTTTGAAAAATTTACTAAATTTGAGATCAAAGATGAAATTTTTTTTTTTTTTTGAAAAGCTCAGAGTTTTATGGGAAAATTTTACTTAATTTTAGAAAAATTTTACTTAAATATAAAAATATAATTACTATAAACTAGTTCATTAATGAACTATCGCGAAATCTAATACTTACGAGATTTCGGGCTAAATCTAACTGATTTTTACTTGATTTCCCATACAAAACAAAATCTAGTTTGTGAGTAGATTTGTAGTTAATCCACTCAAAATCTAATATTTTTATATTATTTCTACTACCCTGTACAATATATTTATATAAAAGATGATTGAATTAGCTACGGTCTGCTTAAAAAGGTGTGTGAATTGGCTACATTGCAGTTGTTTGGTTGTAGTTTTGGCAATTTTTCGGTTAATGGGTTTTGTTTTGGAAAAAAAAAAAAAAATTTTGATAAATGACAAAAAAAAAACATGGTGTAAAAGGTATTGATTTTCGTAAAGATTTTTATTAAAATATGCTAGATTTTGTGCAGGTATATGTAAATGCCCTATAAATATTTTGTTGGTATAAAGTAAAAAAACAACTTTTTTTTACTCAAATTTAGAACATTTTCCAAAGTTTTAGTTAGTTTTTTTTGAGTCTAGTTTCCAAAATATCAAAATCTGGTCCCAAATAAATTTTTAATTAGGCAACATAAGCCGAAACCGATGTTTATTTACTTAAGATAGAACATTTTATAAATCCAATTTACTCAAACTCATTTTATTTCAATATAAGCTTTAACATCATAACCCGCTTTATTATTACCATGCGTTACTATTTGCACCAGGTATTCTCCACTTGGCATTGGTAACTTAGCTAACATATCATCTCCCAAAACAAAGTTACGCACAATAATGTCATGCTAAAAGAATTGAATTAAAAATATTTATTATGAAAGTATCAAGCCTAGCGATAATGTTCCAAATATTATCATCAGGGAAACCAGAAATATGCTCTAAAAAAAGTATTTTATGCGCATTCAATATGCACTAAAAACTTGAAAATATGCTCTTAAAAATAAAATAAATTAGTTTATTTGTAAATGAAAATATATTTTTAATTCAAAAATTCGACAATATTTTCATAAGAAATAAGGCAAAAATAAAATAAACCAAAGAAAGGAAACAATAAAAAAATTAACAAAGAATAACTGCCGTATTAAAAAAATTGCCATAAAAATTTTGATTAAAAAGCAAATTATACAAATTATTAGATAGTTTTTTTTATACTCTCGTAAAAATTTAACTTCTATATCAAAAGAGATCACGATATCAGAATTACATATTTGAAACTGTATTTTGGATAAATTAGACTAGAATTTTATTTATAATTCTTATGGCAATAAACAGCAAAATATTGACCTAGATTTTCAAATAAAAATAGTTGCCTGTCACATCCAAATAAACTTTTGCACATTGAAAATGTCCTTTCAACGCCTACTCGGGGCAGAGTTCGTCACAAATAGCAAAACCGAATTTTTATTGAACTAATTAACAAACACAATAAGCGCGTAATATACAAAAAAAAAATGTATACACTAGATGGAACATTGGAAATGAGATTTAGAAGGCGAAAAATAAAAACAAATATTTTAACCAACACATAAGCTTGCAGGCGTTTTAAAAAACCAGCTATAAAGTATCAAATTATGCCCTAAAAGCGTAAACTATGTTCCAAAAATTAATAAATATGCGTGTAAGACTGATATATGCAAAAATATGCAGTAACAAATCGATGCCTACATTAAAAAAAAAAAAGTTCTGAAACGGATAAATATATTGTCCCTGTATTAATACGTCACACAAGAAAAAACATGCAATTGCATATTTGCGGTTTCCCTGGTTATCATCAATATACTCCTTATTCATCTATTCTAAATTCATTGAAGTAGTAAAATTTTCAGAAATATTTGCAACAATATTGAAGGATTTAGGTATATTAAATTTTTTTTAACTTACATTGTAGGGACAGGTATGATTTATATTCGAAAATTTAAGATATATATCAGCAATAAACTTGAGGACTGGATATTTCTTTCTGTTCTTCATAAAATCACAAAAATTTACAGTAAAGTTGTATAAAAAAGGACGATATCCATTGGCTTTTTTGAAAACACTGAATCGTAGCTGTAGTTGAAGATTGTGTAATTAAATATGCAGCAATATTTTCCATAAGGATACGAATACTTACCGACACCTGGGTAACAGGCTTTTGCAATAATTCCGTATAAAAATTTAAAGCAATTATACCGCGTCCGATTACTTTAAGGTCACATTCCTTAACTTGGCAAAATGTCGGATCCAATGTTTCACATTTAAAGTTTGTAAATTTAATTGCGGCCACAGTTAAGACAATGAAAATAGAGAATATCACAACTAAACTCTTAGAATACATTTTGTTAAGTGGAGATTTAGTTAGCAGGCCTTTTATACCAAATATATGTATCTATCCACCAATTTGTGGAGCGAGAAGGGAACAAAAATAGCCTTTTAATTAAAATAATATTATTTTTAAATTGTTTACAAATAAAATGAAAATATGTGAAATTAAAAATCAATTACTTTTTGAAATTAAATGAAAATTTTCATTGTAAAATCAGATTTATTATAAATACATATGTAGTTATTATCATCTGTGCCGCATCTTCACTTTGCTGTAAATAACAGATTTAATTTTTAATTATTATTAAGCGGCTTGCAGGAGTCGCACAGTGGCGCTAAGAGCAAATGAATTTACAAGAACTCAGTCGTTCATATGTTACTTTTTCGCTCAGCAGCCTGTTGCGCTACAAGCTAAGGGTGCGAACAGAGTGAGCGCTGATGCCGAGTGGAGCCGAGCCGAGCTTATTGACGCTTATTTTCATGCGAGAAGAAAATTTGTATATAACACAGTGAATGCGAGAATCAGCGCTGAAATTGTGTTAATTCCATGTGTTTTGCTTTTATTTTATTTACTCTTGTTGTTCATTTGTGTTTATAAAATTGCTGTACACGGTAATGGATTCATCTGATGAAGAGTATTTTGCTTCTCCTAGTGTGATTAATGCAATTATTAACACAAAAGAATTTGGAAAACATCCAATTACACTAAAAAGGAATGAATTTGGTGAATTTCATCATTTCTCATCGATATCCATTTTCTATTATTTTTAAACCATTAAAATCACAACTGCACGCTAAAAAGTAAACATAAACTATGTTTTCTCGCACTCATCGGCTTTGCTCTCTGCTCTTGTCGGCGTTCACTGTGTTATACACAAGCTTATTTGTATTGAGTTGTACGTAATAGTTTTATCGCACTGACAATATTTATCGCACTCACAATCTCGGCTCGGCTTTAAGCGCTCACTCTGTTCGCACCCTAAGATTTGGCTTCCTACATAGTGCTGGATAGGGTTTGCCAAACACCGTGGAAATTAGAAAACCGCAGTTTCCGGTTTTAACGACAATTTTGCTTCATGCCTTCTAAAATGGAATTTAAGGCAGCTGCCTTTATATCGCTGTTCATATAATTTTTTGAGCGCACATTGTAAAGGCATTCACTTTGTTCATATAAAACAATTAATGATTGCACATTGTTTCTGCTCCATGAAAATTCCATTTTTTTCAGTTATAAACTTTTTTCAAAATTTAATATTAAATATTTAAATGACATTGTTGATGTGTGAAAAATGATATGAAGCAACAACATGAAAGTTGCGAAGAGTGTGAAAAGAGAAATAAAAAAAAGCAATGTGAGTCCGATCACACAGGAGATGTGTAAACATCTAGTAATGAAAATTTTTTTTCAAGTTGAAATTACTTATGCTTTTAGTATCTTTTTTTAAATTAATTAATTAAAATTATCAAATTTTCAATATTGTAAATACATATGAATTTGTTGGTTTTTGTTTGTTTTATTAAACTTATTTGGTTAGTAAATGGGCACACTGCAGTATATGAAAATGTACTGCATTAAAAATTGCAGTAAGCAGTAAATTTACTGATTACTAAAAAAAAATTCAGTAAATTTTTACTGCTAATAAAATTCAATTTGCATTACCAGTAAAATCGTAGGGCCGTATTCATAATAAAATTGTAGCAAGTGGCAAAGTTTTTTCATTCAAATTTTGAAACTTTTGTATGAAAAACATTTAGCCACTTGGTAGAATTTCATTATGAATACGGGCATTACTGATTACTGAAAATTCAATGCACCTCATCATATAACAAATCATTTAGGCAATTTATAAAAACTGTAGAAAAAATTGTAGTAATCAGTAAAAATGTACTTGTTAAAAATTTTTTATTATTTTTACTGAAACTTTAGTGGTACTGCAGTGCTCATCTATGGTAAATGCCTTTACTTTTACTTTTTAATTTTTAATTCCTGTTGTTCATCGTTTAGTTGTTTCTGTTCTTGTTGTTGTGTACGCATTGCAATTAAAATAAATTCAGTAAAGTGCGACTTTGACTCGCGCACATTCGGTTTTGATCATTTTTTTTTTGATTTAGCTTTCTTCCTTTTTTAAGTTTTTTCAGTTTAAACGATTTTTTTTTCAGTTTTATCGCTGTTTTCTCGTTTTGGCGTTTTTTTCTCTTTTTGGGTTTTTTTAATTTTCGCAATTTTGACGATTTTTTCATTTTTGGCGTTTTTTTTTCTGTTTTTTGGGGTTTTTTTATTTTGGCGATTTTTTCTGTTTTTGGGGTTTTTTATTTAGGCGATTTTTTAATTTTCGCGATTTTTTCATATTGGCGATTTTTTTGTTTAAGGATTTTTTTGGTTTTTCGCGATTTATTTTAGTCCTACAGATTTTTTTTAATTTGGTGCTTTTTTTCGTTTTGGCGATTTTTTTTGTTTTTGGCGATTTTTTTATACTTGGCGACTTTATATTTCTTTGATTTTTTAGTTTTACTGTTTTTGAAAATTTCAAGAGTTTTACTCTTACGGTTTCCAAGATACAGAAAGTTGTCAAAATTACAAAGTCAAAATTGCATTAACTGATGGAACACCCATTGATTTAAATTTTTTAAATTTAGTGTTAATTGTTGTAGTCTGTTCATATGTACATACAATTGTATGTATATTACATGGGATTTTAATATTTTTCGTTGCTCGTTTTGGGACACCCTTTAATTTTTAACTCTCATGTATTTGTTGTTGTAGTGGCCAAATGTCTACACATTGTGTCCAAATTTCAAGTCCGTAGCTCTTACGGTTCATTTTCACCTTTGGTGTACGGAAATATACAGAAAAATAACCGGCAGCGGCGCACCGTCGGCTTCGAGCCGGTCGACTTGTTTCTCTGCTTGGTATTGCTTCTTTCAAACACTAATACACTCATACATAGCTCACACCGATTGGACAATGCTGTGAAAGAAAAGCAAAGAAATCTCAGCAAAGAAATCAAAGTCAAAAGATTTTTGCCCCCTAGCGTATAGATGTTTACACATCAAAAAAATGTCTTTAAATGTCTAGTACAAATAGTCTAGTACACGCTCTACCTCTTCAACCCCTCGCCTACAAACTTCGTCTGTCTGCCTTTTAATTTCTCAATTGTAAAAAGGGACTATGCTGACTTCTAAAACCAAATTGATGGTCCGGTATGCAAACGTTATCAGTTAAAATTGGGGACAATTTTATCATGAGTAACTTTTTAAAAAGCTTTGACATTAATTACAGTAAACTTATTAGCCTATATGACTCAGCCTTGGCTTTGGTATCATTTTGACCTTGGCAAGCTTCCAGTGTTGTGGATAATACTCCAGTCATAATATGGCATTAAAAATTAATAACAGGATTCTAATTGCAATAGGAGGCAACTTCCTCAGCATCTGGTTACCAATTCCAAAGCCGGAGCTTTCTTTGGGTTGAGTTCAGCAATTACTTTTTTGTACATCACACATCTAAAATTTTAAGGGTCGAGGGGGTAGAGCAACTACACTCGGCAATTCAGCAACACCAAAGGGTCTAGTCTATAATTCGAAACAAAAGAAAATATTTTCGAATTTGTATCTTAATAACATGTAAATTCGAAAACCTTTTCTTTCGTTTCGAATTACAGAGTAGATCCCCAGTACATGCGTTTGGCGTGAATACGGATTGTAAGTACTCAGCAAGTATAGCTTGTTGCCCAACCTTCAGTCGAAGTGCGCAGAGGTGGTTTAAACTCAACGGGTTTTCTAAGATTTCTAGCAGCGCGCCATAAATTAAATTAAAATTAGATGCTGATGTCACATCAACACCTTCCAAATAATTTTCAAGAGATGCAGTTTTTTCAGATGCTAGCAACTCTTGGAGTCGTTTAGTACACTCTTTAAGTCTGACTTTATGTTGGGGTGATCTGTGCTGTTGCCACTCCTTTCTAGCTCTTCTTTTTTTTTACACACGAGACGTTCAATAACCGTAGAATAAATTCTATTAAACCCAGTCTGCGGATGAGAGGTAGTGGCATGTTTAGCAGCCTGTTTAATATTTTCGTTCAGTTTGGCAATGTTAGATTCAATATCATCTGGTGTTCTTAGCGTAAGATATTTTTTGAATCCCAGCCAATTAACACGATTTATCATCTTCACATATGGTTGAGGTAAGTCACTTCTTAGTGGGCTACAAATTGTAACGATCGTGGGAGAGTGATCGGAGGAGAGATCTAGAGAATCTTCAACATGAACTAAATCCCTAGAGATATTTTTCATGACTTCAAAATCTATAACATCTACAATTTTTTTTATGTCCGTAGACCAGTAAGTGGGTTTCCCACTCAAAACGACATGCAAGCTAATTTTTGAAATTGTGTTGAACAATGCCCGACCTCTAGGTGTAACAAGACGCGAGCCCCAGTACGTATGTTTTGCATTGTAGTCGCCAGTTGCTATAAACCAAGATCCAAGAGATTTGTAGAAATACTCATATTGATTTTCAGTAATTGAGAATCTGGGGGAGTAAATTGAAGATATTACAAAATTCGTACAAAAATTGTCTACGCAAATATTAGTTGCTTTTAGATGTTCTCAACAAATATTGTCAAATTTATATTGCTTGAGTCTTGAAAAGGCTTCTCGAAGTCAAATGAGTCTCAGAGACAAACATTATGTGAATATTTTTTTTTCCATGAGGAAGTGCTAAATTTAATTTTTATATTGGCGAATGCCGTTTGCGTTCCAGAAACATATATTTAACGTGTTCATGGCTTGTTAATTAATGCTTGAAGCAGTGTATTCTGCATTTGCATTTGCATTTCTTCCATCATGCTATTCATATTTGTTGTAAAATTATTTATTATCAATAGTAGCTTCAAGCCGATTAAAATTAAAGCTTGAGTTGGTATTTGTTGAATTATTTGGCGGTGAAACATTTTGTGTAGGAATAGAATTTAACTTAGCAGCATCGGCATACGATATACGTGAAGTGATTCATTGGTTGGCTCATTTGAGCAAAAGTGGCGGGGTAAGCGCTTGCTGTTTGAACTGGAGCTAATTTAGGTTTTTGCACCATAGTCTGCTCATCTGTCCATTCCTACTTGTAACTTTTGTTTGCGGTTTTTTTGATGTGTAGGGGGTAAAATTCTTTTTCACAATACAATCACAAATTTTGCTGAGATTCACACCGCGTTGTCAAATCGGTGTGAGCTACATATGTATGAGTGTATTAGTGTTTGAAAGAAGCAATACAAACTTATTTAAAATATTGTAAATACATAGGAATTTGCTGGTTTTGGTTTGTTTTATTTAACTTGATAATTGCTTTATTAGGTGAAAATGAATCGTAAGAGCTACGGACCTGAAATTTGGACACAGTGTGTAGACATTTGGCCACTACAACAACAAGTACATAAGAGTTAAAAATAAAAGGGAGTTCCAAAACGAGCAACGAAAAATTTTAAAATCCCATGTAAGATACACATATACAATTGTATGTACATATATACAATTGAAATTTTAAATGTTAGTGTATTTTTATACAGACTTCAACAATTAACACTAAATTTAAAAAACTTAAATCAATGGGTGTTCCATCAGTTAATGCAATTTTGACTTTGTAATTTTGACAACTTGCTGTATCTTGGAAACCGTAAGAGCAAAACTCTTGAAATTTTCAAAAACGGTAAAACTAAAAAATCAAAAACATATAAAATCGCCAAATCTAAAAAAATCGCCAAAACGAAAAAAAGCACCAAATTAAAAAAATTTCTAAAAAATTTCGCCAAAATGAAAAAACCCTTAAACAAAAAAATCTCCAAAATGAAAAAATCGCCTAAATAAAAATACCCTAAAAAAAGAAAAAAATTGCAAAAATTAAAAAAATCGCCTAAATAAAAAAACCCCAGAAACAGAAAAAAATTGCAAAAATTAAAAAAATCGCCAAAATGAAAAAACCCCAAAAACAGAAAAAAATCGCCAAAATGAAAAAAAATCGCCAAAAATAAAAAAAATTGCGAATATGATAAAAACCTCAAAAAGAGAAAAATACGTCAAAACGAGAAAAAAGCGACAAAACTGAAAAAATCGTTCAAATTGAAAAAGCTTAAAAAAAGGAAAAAAGCCACATCAGAAAAATGCTCAAAACCAAATGTACGGAACCCTTCGTGCGCGAGTCAAAGTCACACTTTACTGAATTTGTTTTAATTGCAATGCGTACACAACAACAAGACCAGCAACAACTAAACGATGAACAACAGGAATTAAAAATTAAAAAGTAAAACTAAAGGCATTTACCATAGATGAGCACTCCAGTACCACTAAAGTTTCAGTAAAAATAATAAAAATTTTTTAACAAGTACATTTTTACTGATTACTACAATTTTTTTCTACAATTTTTATAAAGTGCCTAAATGATTTATTATATGATGAGGTGCATTGAATTTTCAGTAATCAGTAATGACCGTATTCATAATGAAATTCTACCAAGTGGCTAAATGTTTTTCATACAAAAGTTTCAAAATTTGAATGAAAAAACTTTGCCACTTGCTACAATTTTATTATGATGATGGCCCTACGATTTTACTGGTAATGCAAATTAAATTTAATTAGCAGTAAAAATTTACTGAATTTTTAAAGTAATCAGTAAATTTACAGCTTACTGCAATTTTTAATGCAGTACATAAATATATGTACATATATATACTGCAGTGTGCCCATTTACTAACCAAATAAGTTTAATAAAACAAACAAAAACCAACAAATTCCTATGAATTTACAATATTGAAACTTTTGATACTTTTAATTAATTAATTTAAAAAATATACTAAAAGCATAAGTACTTCCAACTTAAAAAAATTTTTTTATTACTAGATGTTTACACATCTTCCCTGTGATCGGACTCACATTGCTTTTTTTTTAGTTATTCTGACTATGTAAAAAATATTAGCAAAGCAAATAAAGCTTATTTATCAAAATCAATATGTATTACGAATTATACGAATATAATGTACTACGAATATTTTTTTTTTGTTTGCATGATATTTTTGCATATTATCAGCGTTGTCAACTTTCAATTTTCAAAACGCACCAAAATAGAGAAAAAAACGCGCCATTTACAAAAAATTCAGTAAAGTGCGACTCTGACTCGCGCACGAAGGGTTCCGTACGAACACTAGATATTTAATTTAATACAAACCTCATCCTATATAATATATAGTTTTGGCATTTTTTTCGTTTTTGGGGTCTTTTCGGTTTTTTTTTTTGTTTTGGCGTTTTTTGCGTTTTTTTTCGGTTTTGACGATTTTTTTAAGTTTTGGCTATTTTTTTAGTTTTGACACCTTATTTTCTCGTTTTGGTGATTTTTTCGGTTTTTGGCGATTTTTTTTATTTGTGGCGATTTTTTTAATTTTTGCTTTTTTTTATTATTATTATTTGGTTTGGCGATTTTATAATTTTCGGTTTTTTTAGTTTTACCGTTTTTGAAAATTTCAAGTGTTTGCCTCTTACGGTTTTCAAGATATAGCAAATTGTCAAAATTACATAGTCAAAATTGCATTAACTGATGGACCACCCTTTAATTTAATTTTTTTAAATTTTAGTGTTAATTGTTGTAATCTGTATGAAAATACACTAATTTTACAAAATTCAAGTTTCAATATACAATTGTATGTATATTACATGGGATTTTAACATTTTTCGTTGCTCGTTTTGGAACACCATTTAATTTTTAATTCTCATGTATTTGTTGTTGTAGCGGCCAAGGTTCTTCATACTGTGTCCAAATTTCAGGTCCGTAGCTCTTACGGTTCCCAAGAAAATACCGTGTGACGGACAGACGGACAGCGTATCGAAAACAATACGGTTCCTTTTCACCTTTGGTGTACGGAACCCTAAAAACGCACCTGCCTTAGAATTTCTCTTTTAGTTTAGAATGTTTATGGAATTAATTTTGCATAAAAAGTATAATATTAGTTTCTTGTGTTAAGGATTTAACACTAAAACAGGCTTTTACAGTTCAGGGTTAAAAAATATAAAACATAAAAAGCATAACAAATTTGTTTATATTCAATGAATATTATTTATTTGTACTACATAGACAATATTTTTTTTTTAATTTCATAAATTCTGTACAAAACGATTAATAGAAAGGATTCAAAACTAATATCCATATTTAAAATATAACAATAAAAACAAACAGCCTCTTACGATATATGTACATAATTAAAAAAACTCAACAAAAAAAAAAGCTAATAGGCCATTTACACCAGCACAAAATCTAGCAGATTTTAATTAAAATCTTTATGAAAATCTATGCCGTTTATACCAACATTTTTTTTTTTTTTGGCATTTATCAAGTTTCGTTATCCAAAACAAAACTCAATTACTAAAAAATTTCCAAAACTACAACCAAATAACTACAATGTAGCTAAGTTACACACCTTTTTAAACAGAACGTAGCTAATTCACTCATCTTTTTTATGAATATATTGTACTGGGCAGTACAAAATAAATAAAAATATTAGATTTTGAGTAGATTTTGTTTTGTATGGGAAATCAAGTAAAAAGCAGTTAGATTTAGCTTAAGATCTCGTAAGTACTAGATTTTGAGATAATGCAAATGTATTATAAACATATTCGTACATACATAGTATACATGTGCCCTCAATTATGATCGAAGTCATATGCATCTTTGATTCGATATAGTAAAATAAATTTATATTAATCGAGACTAGTATAACTCTAAATTAAACTGTTGCATAACAAAAAAATTATTTTTGGATTTGTTCAAATGTGATGTATTAAATATCTCGACTAACTTATACAACTTTCATAATGAAGGGCACATACGATATGTTTGCATTCATTTGTACAAGGTGATACACTTTTGTAGATTAATTTTATAAATTCCGCTTAAACTTTTTAAAAAGAGATTAAAAATTAATTATTTCGAAATAATAAAGCTAATATTTTCATTATTAAATGAGCCATTTTTAGTATTTCCCCCAGCTTAAAAGTCTAGTTTAATTTTTCTTCTCTTCTTTAGAAACTCACATTAATTAATAAAAAATATTTCATTCAATAAGAATTGAAATTACTGAACTTAAGCCAGAATAAGAAATTATTTCTGATTGAAATTATTTCTGATTAACTTTCATTATTATTTCATTTCAAATTGTGATATTTTGTAAACATCATTACTATTAATATGGTAATTAACACTATCAGAAAGTTGGTGAGTTTCACAACAAGAATTTTCCGGTTTTAACCCATTGTTCTGTTAAATTTGCGCACGCACCAACCAAGGAATTTTTCGCACAAAAAATTTCAAAAAGCACCCAGAATGGTGCGAAACGCACCAAGTTGGCAACGCTGCTTGTTATGTATATAAGACGTCTGTTTACTTACTATGAAGGTTCAACATTTCAACAACAACAACATTTCAATTGGCTATCAATTATGTTAATTTTGTCATCTATACTTTACTCACTCACCTACATTTGTTCAACTCACAACCTATTGTAAGTGTGGTAGGTCGTCAAGCTGTACAATAGTTGTAAAAATGTTGTTGATAATTTCCATAGAAACGTATTGTACGACACCTTCAACATTTTCCCTATGTTTATTGAATGTCGTAGAATGGCATCAGGAATTCATAAGCTTATAAAAGTGCTAATATTTTTTAATTACATTTACCTTGTAATGCAGTTTATTTTTCAGCTGGGTTATGACTCAGTCTGCCCAGGGCCTAGTCAAATGTCTGCTTCCTTTGGATAGAATGTAGATGTTGTTATACTAACACAATCAGTTTTATATACGAACACACGACTTCTAACGTCTACTCTATTAAAAAGTGAAGAGTATGAAGCAGTGTTGCCAGAAAGTGATGATGAGAGAATGCTAAATCGGAAAAAAAATTCTGCAGAAGAAAAGTACAATACTAGATTTAAATTTAAAAGAAATTATTGAAATCAGCGTTGTCAACTTTAAAATTTCAAAACGCACCAAAATGGAGAAAAAACGCTCCATTTGCAAAAAAAAACGCACCAATCTTAGAATCTCTTTTTTTAGTTTAAAATGTTTACTGAATTAATTTTGCATAAATGTACATAATTTTTTGTATTAAAAATATAACACTAAAACAGGATTTTACATTTCAGGGTTAAAAAAAATAAAACCTAAAAAACTTAGCAAATTTGTTTATACATATTCATTTGAATTACATAGATAATAATTTTTTTTAATTTCATAAATTCTGTACAAAACTTTTTAAAGAGATCAACGATTATTAGAAAAAATTCAAAACTAATAAAAGTTCTTTATTTATCATTTTATTCATATATTTTAAAATTTTTTTTATTCGAAGTTTAATATATCCACATTAAAAACTTAACAATAAAAATAAACATCCTTTTACAATATATGTACATAATTAAAAAAAATAATAACAAAAAAACTAAAAAAATTCGTACATACATAGTGTACATATGAAAGTGGTCTAGGTCATAAAATTTTTGATTCGATATAGTACATTTTGATTGACTCTAAATTAAACTGTTGCATAACAAAAAAATTATTTTTGGATTTGTTCCAATGTAATCTACTAAATATCTCGACCAAAGAAATATAAGACTTATATAACTTTCATAATTAAGGGCACATACATATCTTTGCATTCATTTGTACAAGATGATACATTTTTGTATATTAATTTTATAAATTCGGTTTAAAACTTTCTAAAAAGATACCAAAAATTAATTATTCCAAACAACAAAAGGTAATATTTTCATCATTATTGTTATCATCGGGCCATAAGAGATTTCTTTTCAAATTGTGATATTTTCTAAACATCATTAGTATTAATATGGTAATTAACACTATCAGGAAGTTGGTAAGTTTCACAACAAGAATTGTCCGGTTTTAACCCATTGTTCTGTTAAATTTACGTTGGCCACCAAAAATTAAAAAACGCACCGAAATTTAAAAAAAAGCGCAACTAAGGAATTTTTCGCACAAAAAAATTCAAAAAGCAGCCAAAATGGTGCGAAACGCACCAAGTTGACAACGCTGATTGAAATAGCTTTAAATTTCATGTTTATACAAACTTATTAGTGTTTACAGGTAATAGAAATATAAAATAGTAAATGCCTATTTCACCAAGTTATTTAAATATCAATTCATATTTAAAAGTAATTTTTCCATACAAAAATTAATGAAAATCGACATTGTTGTTTTTAGGAACTGTTACAATTAACGTAATAAAATTTTTTAACGCACTAATAATCCTAAATTAATATTTTACTCTTTCGGTAAAATATTTCTTCATTAAAAATACACAAAAATTGATTTGCTGGATCCTATGCGTATTTCACTGTTGCTATTCCAGATAATCAGGGAGCCTTTACACTGCAATGCACGTACACGCAAAGAAAAGATATGGTTGAAGAATGGTTGAGAAAAGAATATTATGTTCTCTGAAACAAATGTGTGGTCGTTGAAAAAACTAGTTATTGTTATTTTAAACATTTATTTCGTTACGATAAACAGAGTAATGTTTGAATTTAATAATTACATTATCACATCCATAAAAAAGTGTGATATGGTTAGAGTTTAACAATACAGTTTTGTTAAAAATTTATGACTACAACATAATTTGTATTATTATTTAAAAATAATATGATGTAAATAACAATATAATGTTCTCCAAAACCATGCCATTTTAAGTTAAAAAAAAATCTGTTTCAGAAACATCTGTCAGTTCGGTATTTCGTTTGTAAGCTATCACTAGTGCACGGGTGGTATTAAATAAATTAATAGATAAATAAAGTATAATCAAAAGGGTTGGCCAATAAAAATATATAAACATTTGTGTATCTCTTTATACAGACATGTCTGTATGTCGTGTAAGTACACATTTCTATATATACATTTTATGTCAATAATATTAATTTATTTTTATTTCGAATTTAACGCACAGCTGTTTCTACAATAAGTATATGATTAAAAAAACAAAATAGTATTATTACATTAAATAATACTGTGGTCGTATTTAACAATATTAATATAATATTAGATCATGGTATGGTGAGTCTCAATTATATTTTAGTCATATCTTACAATAGTGTTGTTATATTAACAATAATAAGATTAGTTACAACAAAGTCAATTGTTCTTGTAGATAATATTATTATTAACTCAGATAATAATATAATTAAAGTTTGCTTTTCTATTAACAATAATATGATTTGACTGCAACCACATAATTCAATCATAGTATGTTGCTGTTTGATTATGGTTGCCTCAACCATATTTTTTCTTTGCGTGTACATTTATGAGTATAATCTATATACAGAAGAATTTTTTTAATAAATTATAATTTTTCATTTTCAACAAAATCTGCCAGAAAGCATTTAGCAGAATTTTTTAAAAGCTGAATGCTTTTTAACTAATGAAAATGCCATTTCTGGCAGTGAAAATGCTGAAATGGCAACAATGGTATGGAGAGGTGGAGAGGTGGTATTATGTCTGGTTAATTTAAGAAAAATACAATGAGTATAGAGTACTTTCGGGAGACTTTATATTCCGCTACCGTGCAGCTAACTACAACGAGCACGAAGTAAATTCGGGAGACTTCGTATTCGGCTAATTTACGAAATAATATTACTACAAAATATAAAGTAAATTCGGGAGACTTTATATTCGGATACCATGCAGCTTCGCTAAAATACAGTTCATCTACTGGCTAACTATTTAGAACAAGAGCGGTAAGGCTTTCGGTCGACACTTTCAAGTGGCTTACTTATAATCAGCGTTGTCAACTTTTAAATTTCAAAAAGCACTGAAACGTAATTTAAGTAAAAAAGCACTAAATCAAAATTTTTTGTTTTGTAAAAAAAATTTTTGTATATAAAAAATATAGAAATCGGTTGACCTTGCATTTTATTCCTAAAACTTCAAATTTGAAGCATCTGATACACATTTTGATTCTATGAGAATCAGTGAATTCTAAAATAAATTTGGCGAAACTTTTTTAAATTTTAAAAAAAAATTTAATTTTTTTCGTCAACTGAAATTAGCAGTAATTGGCAAGTCTTTTTGACTTTCTGATTAGATTTTGAACTCGATGGGAGTAGTAGTTAATTTTTTTTAAAATCAAGACTTTCAAAATTTGATTTTCATTAAACCATGCTGTGGAAACATTCTTTCACAGCAAACGCAATATTAATAACAAAGTAACAAAATATAAAAAAAAGTAATTTGCAAGTTAACCAAGTTATATAAACTTAAATTATATGTACTATTATGTTAGAAAATAGGACCGAAGTAGGTTATAAATATGTAACTTAAAACGGCAGCTCTATTAGCATCACAAATTTCTCGTTTCAGACCGCTTTTATATAAAGCCAAGTGTAAGGACAACTTTTTACGTAGTTTAGACTTAAATAAAGTAATAAAGGTAAAAACGTGATCAACTTCTGCTTTTAAACATTAAAGTTTGATGGGAATGCAATTTAGATAATGCCCCAAACGAGTTTATATCAAATGAATCGTTATAAGACTTTATTTCTGCCCAAAACTCGATAGCGAACTCAAAGTTTATCCATTGCATTAAGTGAATTATTCTCTTTTTACTGTATATACTAGAAAATATTTCGCTATTAGACTATGCTTGCATTATATCTTCTTGGTCGTGTGGCAAAACACTGTTTCCAATAATTGTGCTTAAAATGTGAAAGTTTGAGAATAAAATGCACGTATATATTTCTTCAGCCAAGTTTTGTACAATCTTATTAGAATATTTTGAAATGTTCCATTTAACTTCAGTGCTTATGTTTTTTAAATGTTAGACTTCTACAAAAAAAAAAAATATATATATATATATATTGTTACGAAAATAGCCGTCAACAATGTTAAGCAACATTACAAAAAAATATTCCAACAGGGTTAATGTAAATGCTACGCGAAAATATTCCTACAGGGTCAAAGCGAAGAATAGTCTAGAAAGTAGCCAACAACTAAATAAGCATGCCTAGCTTGATTAAACAAGCAAAAGCAACAACAACAAAAAAAAGCGTCTGCTTATTATGAAGATTCACATATTTGTACACATACATACATGCCAATTCAAACGAAAAGCAAAAGATAAACAACCACCGTGTGTTGCTTAGTTAATGATTTACACACGTACGCATATACACATGTATGTACATAGTTACCACATGAACTTAATTAGGCAGCATATAAGATGATAATGATCGTCTAGACGTTGCTTGAAACTTCTAGTGGAATTTCTGTGAAATATAAATAGAGGTGACGCATCCAATGGTGAGTTAGTTGCAGTTGTAAGTCAGTCGCGAACAGTTATAGTTAGTGCTAATCAGAAACTAGTGAAGTTAAGAACTCGTTAGACAGTTGATAATTTAGTTGTGAATTAATAATAGTCTGTCGTGGAATTGAGATTATTGTGGAGTCTATCGTGTGGACTGGAGTAAAGGGAACAGCGCAGCGAATAGACGTGTATAAGGGTGTAAGTAAAGCCAGTGAGTCTTTATTGGTGTATCAACTGTGAGTGTCGGCAGAGTGAATGCCGTGTGTGACAAGCAGCAGACAAAGAAGTATTGGTGTATCAACTGTGAGTGACGGCAGAGTGAGTCTCGTAAGTGACGAGCAGTAGACAAAGAGGTGTCACGTGATTACTTGCGCAGCCAGCTAAGAGACGTGTGTAAACTACAGCGAGGAAGGCGTAGTGGTAACCAGTTGTGAATATTTGTGTGTAATTTATTAGTTTAAGTTGTATTAGGTATTTAAGCTCTTGAGTAATTTAGTATAAGTGTATTTGTAAATAAAACTTGTATCATTCTTAACCCTAATTACTACACTCGGCTCTTGTATTCATTTGCAAATCTTCGGATCTACGGAAAAGCGTTTTTATAGAGAGAAAAACGTAACATTTGGTGTCAGAAGTGGGATTTGCAAATACAAGCGATACGTTTAAAAAGGGTTAAGCGAAAAGCAAGAGTAATAAGAAAAGGAGAACCTCACACGTTTGAAAAGCTTAAACGTGAACAAAACCACATACGTTTGAAAAGGTTAAACGTAGTAATTGGTTTTTGAGGAAAATGAAATTTCAAGAGCTTAATGTGAAGCAACTCAAGGAAGAGTTGAATAAGCGGAAACTGTCGACAACTGGTAATAAAGTACAACTACAGGAGAGACTACTACAGGAGTTCCAGCGGCGCAACATCGAAATCGAGACATATGAGTTCTAGGAGAGAGAGCGTTTGGAAATGAGGGTAAAGTTAGATGATTTTATGAGAACAGTAAGAGAATTGAGAACTCAAATCGAATCTGACAACAAGAAATTTCTGGAAATGTCAAGAGAAACTTCAAGAGCCAAAACCGAGAGAGTGCGAGTACGAACACGAGTACGAAAAACATCTAGGGCCACAAATTACACACTTGACAAATGGAAAGCGAACACTATGACAAACGTTCAAGAATCATCTGGAGCCAGCAATGAAAAACGTCAGGAAATTGCTGAAGACGCAAACAGACGGGCAGATGGTGTAGAAATGCAAGTCAGTAAATCAGACGAAGAGATTTCTGACTTGGGAAACAGCGTCTACGAAAACATTTCTGCCACAGAGCAGGATGCTGACGAAAAACTAAAGACAGAAGATGAAATCAACAGTTGTCAGTGTCAACAAGCTGAACGTGAGCGAAGTTTTCCAGAAGTTTCCAGCAAAGTAACTGAAGCTCGTGACCTATATGATAGTCAAGCAGTTTGTGACACGGCGGAATTAGCTATGCAAGTCAGTAAATCAGACGAAGAGATTTCTGACTTGGTGAACAGCGTCTACGAAGACATTTCCGCCACAGAGGAAGACGCTGACGAAAAACTGAAGGCAGAAAATGAAATCAACAGCGGTCAGTGTCAAAAAGTTGAACATGAGCAAAGTTTGCCAGAAGTTTCCAGCGAAGTAAATGAAGCTCGTGACCTAGATGATAGTCAAGCGGTTTGTGACATGACGAAATTAGCTATGCAAGTCAGTAAATCAGACGAAGAGATTTCTGACTTGGTGAACAGCGTCTACGACGACATTTCTGCCACAGAGGAAGACACTGAGGAAAAACTGAAAGTAGAAGACGAAATCAACAGTGGTCAGTGTCAACAAGTTGGACGTGAGCCAGAAGTTTCCAGCGAAGAAAATGAAGCTAGTGACGTAGAAGATGTGGTGGTCTGTGAAACAGCGGAACAAGCTATGGGTGAAATGGTCTCGCTTGCTCAGGGTAAAGAAACTGCTACAGCATACAAAGCGCATAGCATAAAAGCAGTCAGGAAGAAAAAGACAACTTCTATACGGAGCCTAAAGCGTGTGGTAAGGCAAGCTCTAGTCAAGGTACAAGGAAGAGTCGGAGCCAAAGGCCATAAATGTGGAATGGTAAGGCAAGCTCTACTTAAGGGACAAGGTAGAGTCAGAGCCAAGGGCCATAAATGTAGAATGGTAAGGCAAGCTCTAGTCAAGGGACAAGGTAGAGTCAGAGCCAAAGGCCATAAATGTGGAAGGAGTTGTCATCTACAGCGTACGGCAAGGCAAGCTGTAGTAGAAATACCAGGCAGATTAAGTACCAAGGGCTGTAAATGTCAAAGATGGTTTCATCTCCAACGAACGGCAAGGCAAGCTGTAGCGGAAATACTAAGCAGAGAAAGTACTACCAGGGGCCACGAATATCGAAGTAGTCACCTCCAGCGTATGGCAATACAAGTTCCAGTTGAGAAACGAGACAGAGCCAGAACTAAAGCCGACAAATATGGAAGAGGTAGTCGTCTCGAGCGTAACTACAAGGCGTTTAGAAAACGAAGAAAGAAAAGGCGATGATGTGCCTATTCGGGGCGAATAGGCTTAAGTGGGCGGCAGTGTTACGAAAATAGCCGTCAACAATGTTAAGCAACATTACAAAAAAATATTCCAACAGGGTTAATGTAAATGCTACGCGAAAATATTCCTACAGGGTCAAAGCAAAGAATAGTCTAGAAAGTAGCCAACAACTAAATAAGCATGCCTAGCTTGATTAAACAAGCAAAAGCAACAACAACAAAAAAAAAGCGTCTGCTTATTATGAACCCGGTGGCGAACGTCATGATGATTCATCGTGAAAAGTACTGACAATGTTAAATCATAAATGACAGACGCTGAATTTTCTTTGGCGTCATACATGAATTTTTTAAGCAATTGTCCAAAACATCATAGATGATCCAAATTGATTTTGTTTAGTAGGCGTCCGCGTATTAGTGAGTCCTAACAGACAATATCAACGATATTCATATATGAGTTTTTATGTAATTCGTCACAATCCCAGAGATTTGTAGTAGACAAAATCACTTTACCTCTTCTGTGAATTTTTCTTTTATGAGTCGTTATATAATTTTTTACTGATTTTTCATAAATGAATTTTTATGCTATGGGTGTTCATTCCATACCCAAAGTTACAACACAAAAAGATTTCTTTTAAAAACATTTAAACATTTTTATTAAAAAATTAAGGCACTAATTCAAATATTGTTAAAAATATAATATAATATAAGAAATAAAAAAAATTAACTCAAATCAAAAAAGACATTAATAATTAATTTTTTAATTGCCATTGTAATGACCTTAGACTAAAAATTTTGAAAAAGTTGTACTATAAAAAGTAATTTTTAGATTGTTAAATGTTTAATTGATTTAAGTTTCTTGGCTTTCCATAGATATGTTGGATTCATCTTTTCTAGAGTGGCGTTTAGCGTCTCTATTTTTTACTTTTTTAATAGCCGAGCGGAAGTTGCAAAGAAATTTTTCAAAAGACTGGAAGCTTGTGCATTCTAATTAAAGAGAAATAGAATAGAAATAGAACTTGATATTTAAAAAATCTTTAATTTTATATGATACTAACCTTTCAAAGCCGTTGTTAGGTTCGAATACAACTTTATTGCTTTCTTGCCTTTGGTTCCATCATAATTGTACTGGGAAAGTAAATTCGAATCAAAAATTCTTTCCAAGTTTCTAGCCAAATCGTCGCAAAGTAATCGGCGCATAGATATCACCTTCAAAAATAATGTTATGTTAAGAATTTTATTGTTTTCCTTTAATATTTCTTCACATACCAAGTTTTCGCGGTTTTCTCCCATAAGGTCATCTTCAAGTGATTTTAGCTCATCGTCGGATTTTATAGGAAATCGGACAGAAGCCAAAGATATATTAGACAAATTTCGGGACAATAAAATGTTATGCTCGCCCAAAATTTTCGCCAATTCGTCCTGTTTTTTAAGGCAGTTGTCAAGCTTCATTTCCAGTTGAACCTGCTGTCTCACTATTACATCAATTGTTGCAGGTAAATTTTCTAGTCGCTCGAACTTTTTTAAAATGAGATCCAATTTAGATTCGGAGTTCATATCTAAGAATTAAAAGATGCAAAGCCAAAAAATTTTATCTCCAAGAAAATAAGACAATTACGCAGATTATTTTATTTACTTTATTTAAAGAAATAATTTAATCAATTAACAGTATGAAGCAAGGGCATTAAAACGTTTCTATTTTCAAATGGTAGCAAAATCATTTTGGAATGAATTTGGTTAATGCTGAATGTGATTTCTGTTTCATTTTCTTTGCCATCAGATTCATAAATTCCAATAGAATCTGATATGGTTGGTAAATTAAAAAAGCTTCTAGTATTGGTTATTTGTTTTCCTTTGACAATATCTCCAGAAAGTGATGATACCTTTACAATTATTGTTTTCTGTTGCTCCTCAGACTTTATTGAACATAAGTTATTAGGAAAATCCGGACTTATGTAATAATTAATGTTAGCTACGTTTAGAACTCTTCCCTTTTTTAAATCTCGTTTGCTGTATATGGTGTAATTGTTTATTGTTGATGCATTCTTTAGCTTTGTTTTTAATTGTGACAGCACATTGGAAGGACGTCGCACAAATTTCTTTATATGTCTTAGATAATTTTCGAAATCATAAGCCGCAAAATTGTTGGGCAGTCCAAAAGCTTCAACACAATCAGGAAAGTGCAGCAGGTTGTGCACGTTATACACTAAGTCCCTCTCAGAATACAAATTTGGGTAAAACAAAACGAAATCAGACAGTAGTTGTCTTGCTGTTGCTATATTGGTCTTATAGTGAAGAGGACAAGACAATAACCTATAAGCGACACTTAAAAGAAGAAAATGATAATAAATATCATCATTCACAATGCCTTTTAGCGCAACTATCCCCAAATATAATATGAAGTGCCGAAATTCCAATGCTTTCCATCTTCCAAGCTCTGACAAAGGCCTTGGGTGTCGGCCAAACTCTTTAGGCAGAAATCCACTGTAAGACTGCAGCTTTACTGATAATAAGTTTCTATTTTCTAAAGACATTTTGGCAACTATCTGTTTCAATAATTTTCTTCCGACGCCCAAATCGATCAGGTGCATGCAGTCCAGAGGGATTTGACTTGCCATTTTTACACCCATACGCTCAAGGTCGCTTTGCTCAGTTTTAAATTGTATGCTGTGATGCTCAAGTTGACTTCGAAGACTAAAGTTTTCATCTGTTCTCAAAGGTCCAGCTATTGTATCATAAACGGTTACATGCCCTACCCTTCTTCCAACTTGTTGACAACGACTACATCCATGGAAAGAGCAATGACCTACAGTACCAGCAACAAAAGCGCGAGCCGGTGCATCACAAATAAATAATCTTATTTTAAATGGTAAAGTTTTATCAGTACAAGTAAGACCATCAGCAATTAATTGTTTTGCTTCATAAATGAAATCATGTAAAAAAGAATTTATGCATTTAGGTTTTCCTTCACCATAAAATGCTCTAATTAAAAATACAGATTTTATCGTGGGACTTACGACTTTGCCCAAAATGGGCCACAATGACTTGTTTGTGCTTTTATATAAAGGAACTCCGTCAAGTCCTATGTCAATAGTTACTGTTTCACTTTCTGTAAAGTAGTTGGAAATTTTCAATAACTGGTGTGTAAGTCCCAAATGATAATATTGACCAGGATTTACGCTACGAAGAACCATTTCTTCTCTTTTGATATTGAGAAGAGTGTCAATATTTAGAGGCACATCCATGTGTTCCTCTTGTAAAATCTTAAGCAACTCATTACCAAAAGCTTTTCGAATATGATATTTAACAAAAAGCGTTCTCAATTTTTCCCGTAGACTTATAGGGATTTCCTCGACTCTTCCGTCAATATTAATCACTTCAACAACACTTTCGGAAGCAATTTGCCTTATATTTATGTTTGGGCTAAGCTGGTTCAAACGTTGTAAATATTGAGTCTGTTGTTTTTTAATTGCCCTTTTCAATTTTCTTTTCGATGACATTTTAACTTACTTTTTATAATTTTTAAAACTTATTAACTGATTTTAAAGTAAATTATATATTTTATTTTTAGAAGTAAATTATATTTCTTAAATCACTTTTATAAACACTCTTCACTGAGAACTTTACTAAACTGAAGAAAAATGACATTTAATCTTAAATTGAAGAAAAAAAAGCAAAATAAAAAAAGAACCGTTATATATTTTTTTTCAATAGTTTATGCGCAGCAGAACAACTCAGCTTTACATCCACTCATAACAGACAATGTTGCTAAGTTTCAACATTCGTCAATGCGTTGACAAACAAAAATATAATAATCCGTTATTTTTTTTCCTTCAACCATTAACGAATACTTGTAGCAGACAAATTCCAGCAGAGTTCAGCTTGGTATCGAATAATAACAGACAATGTCGATTACTTTCAACTTTCTTTTATAAGGTGAATCTACTATAAAAATGTCTACAAAACTGTCTTTAGCTGTGTCGTTGTCACGTACATTCATCGACATGTCTATGCATATCGATATTTTCATACAAATTTCGCTATGAGACCTAGTTTGAAAGGAGGAATCATAGATGAAAATATCAATATGACAAAGTCGCTCAAAAAACCCAACCGGGAAGATTCACATATTTGTACACATACATACATGCCAATTCAAACGAAAAGCAAAAGATAAACAACCACCGTGTGTTGCTTAGTTAATGATGTACACACGTACGCATATACACATGTATGTACATAGTTACCACATGAACTTAATTAGGCAGCATATAAGATGATAATGATCGTCTAGACATTGCTTGAAACTTCTAGTGGAATTTCTGTGAAATATAAATAGAGGTGACGCATCCAATGGTGAGTTAGTTGCAGTTGTAAGTCAGTCGCGAACAGTTATAGTTAGTGCTAATCAGAAACTAGTGAAGTTAAGAACTCGTTAGACAGTTGATAATTTAGTTGTGAATTAATAATAGTCTGTCGTGGAATTGAGATTATTGTGGAGTCTATCGTGTCGACTGGAGTAAAGGGAACAGCGCAGCGAATAGACGTGTATAAGGGTGTAAGTAAAGCCAGTGAGTCTTTATTGGTGTATCAACTGTGAGTGTCGGCAGAGTGAGTGCCGTGTGTGACAAGCAGCAGACAAAGAAGTATTGGTGTATCAACTGTGAGTGACGGCAGAGTGAGTCTCGTAAGTGACGAGCAGTAGACAAAGAGGTGTCACGTGATTACTTGTGCAGCCAGCTAAGAGACGTGTGTAAACTACAGCGAGGAAGGCGTAGTGGTAACCAGTTGTGAATATTTGTGTGTAATTTATTAGTTTAAGTTGTATTAGATATTTAAGCTCTTGAGTAATTTAGTATAAGTGTATTTGTAAATAAAACTTGTATCATTCTTAACCCTAATTACTACACTCGGCTCTTGTATTCATTTGCAAATCTTCGGATCTACGGAAAAGCGTTTTTATAGAGAGAAAAACGTAACAATATATTATATCAGGAAAATTCTTTTTGAATTTTGCGTTTAGTGCCACCGCCAAGAAATAAAAAGCACAAAAAATTAGTTTAAAAAAGCACCGAGCACTAACTTCAAAATTTTTCGCGTCGAAAATTTCAAAAAGCATCAAAAACGGTGCGAAAAGCACCGAGTTGACAACGCTGCTTATAATTATCGTTAGTACGATCTCGGCACTTGATGATGATCATTGCGTACAAACGTTGATTACTTATACATTGCGTTGGATGTTGTGGTTCGGTTTCAATCAGTGTTGGTGTCTGGCTATGTGTATGTATGTGTATGTCGTGCTTTGTTCAGGTATACGGTAAAAGGTACGTGCGTTTGCACTTTTTATTGAATAAGAGTAAAAGTGTATATGTATTTGTAACGTCACGTTACAACCATAATTTGAATTTATTAGTTTAATAAAATTAGTGCAATTATTTATATATATATATAATTGCCGGGAAACCCCTAAAAACAGTCCCGTTTCTTTTTCCCATATAAACGATTTCTAAATAAAATGTAGAGTCAATTTGAACTTTATTGCTATTCAAACTTAATTTTAGCTAACTTCAGTTGTTAATCTATCAAATTATTTTGTTTTATATAGATTGATAAATACTAAGTTTTATCAAAACTTTAATTTTTGAACGCAACCATTATATTTGACATTAGATTTGGCAACCAACTAATATGTCAATCCATTCTGTCGCACTTCAGAACACGGAAAAAAGTATTGCGATATTGTGTTACAATATCTATGAGTGCGCAAAAACCTTATATACTTTGGTGATCCTTTGTGATAGTGACATTCCAAGTAATGTGCTCTTTTTTTTTTTTTTTTTTTTTGATATTTGTGATTTTCATCAGACTCTTCCAGTTATACCCCAATCAACTGTTGCTGATGAACTAAATGCATGCCTAAAATCATCAAATTTGTGACAGTATGTAAAGACACTCCAATTAACAACTAACATAAGAGTATTTTTGCAACAAGATAGAACTAGAAATATGTTTGCGAAGCAGTTGTTAGACATTGGAAATAACAAAGTTGCAGTGGACAGACACCTCGACCGGATTCATCACATTGCCAACAGATTTCTGTCACATCACAGACTCAAAAAAGGAGCTTATTCAGCGTGTTTTCTCAGATATAGAGCAAAAGTTAAATAACAATAATTGGCTGGGTGAACGAGCAATATTGATGGCGAAAAATAAAGATGTCGAGGATCTCAATGCAACCATTCAGAATTTTCTTCCAGGACAGTTGGTTTCCTTCAAATCCGTCGACACCGCTATGAACCAGGATGACGTAGTCAACTATCCCACGAAGTTTTTAAATTCACTGGAATTGACTGGATTACCACCTCACAATTTGCAGTTAAAAGTTGTATCAGTTTTCATCATGCTGCGTAACATTAATCAACCTCGACTGTGCAATGGAACAAGACTGGCTGTGAAAAAGCTGATGAATAACGTCATTGAGGCAACAACCATAAAAGGAAAATACAAAGGAGAGGATGTCTTGATCCCGCGGATACCGATTATTCCAACGGATTTACCATTCGATTTTAAACGCTTACAATATCCAGTAAGTCTGGCCTTTGCAATGACGATAAATAAATCGCAAGGACCATCATTAGAAGTTTGCGGAATCAACTTGGAGTTTCCCTGTTTCGCGTATTCTTTGTTTATTTACGAACCACAAAACAAAACTGATCATAACAGTGTGTGTCTCTCAATATCAAATTTAAACCTTATAAGTAGCCAGTATTTCAGGAAAACTCTGTTTTGTAAGTAAGCAACATGATGTGTCGAAAATAATAATATAACTTCATGCTGGATTCAAAAAATGCTTTTTTATTAAATACGGATTCGTTTTGGTAAGAGGATATATAGAGGTTTGTTTGTTTCAAGATAATATTTTATACAAAAGTTTAGGTCTTTTATTTATCAACTGAGGCAGTACGAAGTCTGGCGGGTCAGCTAGTATATGTATATAAATAAAAAGAAATTCGCGAAATGACGGAAATTGGCAAAAAGCTACAACAGCAGGATGACAAAGTCTAATAATTTTTTAAACTCTTCAAAACTGTTAGGACGCTAAAAAAACCACGCAAAAAGCCGCTTTTTTGCGCACTTTGCAAAAAATCGCGAAAATTTACAAAATTTTATATCAGCCATAATATTGATTAAAAATCGCCAAAATTGCAAGGAAGGCAAAAAATTAGGCAAAAATCGCGAAAACGGAACAGTAGAAGATAAAAAAGTCTAATATTTTTTAAAAATCGGCTAAATTTTACGGAGGCAAGTTTGCAAAAATTCGCGAGAAGTTGCAAAATCGGAAGCAAGCTGGAATGAAAGTGATTGTCTTCATCAGAATCACCTGAAATTTTTTTTTATGAAATTGAAATTTCCCTTATCTTTTATTCACCCGAAATCCACTATTAATATTTCTACAGCATATTTTTCGCATAATACAGAAATTTTGAGTGTGCTTTTTTTGCTTTTATTAAACTATTTTCGTTATTTTAATATTTACGCTATTTTCATTCTTTCTCTTATTCTTTTTAAATATTCGACATTTTTAAAAGTCTAGCAACACTTACAACATGCCGTTCACAACCACCATAGTTTTAGTTAATATTTACAATCTACAATCTACACTAGGTTGTGAATTGGTTAATTTATTTTATTTTTTCAATCTAATTATTAATCCTTAATAAATAATTAATTAGACTACACAAACCAAAACCGATATTTATTTATTTAAGATATCTTAAGCATATCTTACAACTCGAATCAAATCAAACTTATTTTTTTTCAACATAAGCTTTAACATTACAACACGCCTTATTATGAAGATATACTATAATTTGTATCATATACTCTCCATTTGGAACGGGCAACTTAGCGAACATTTCATTTCTCAAAACAAAGTTACGCACAATAATGTCATGCTAAAAGAATTGAATTGAAAAAAAAAATATTACGTGAGTATCAAGGCTGGCGATAATTTCAATAAATTCCTTATTCATCTATTCTAAAATTATTGGATTAGTAATTATTTTAGATTAATTAAATATTAAAATTTATATAACTTACGTTATAGGGACAGGTGTGATTTAGATTCGAGAAGTTAAGAAATGCATCAGCTGCAAATTTGAAGACTGGATATTTCTTTCTGTTCTTCATAAAATCACAGAAATTTACAGTCAAATTGTATAAAAAAGGACGGTATCCATTGGCTTTTTTGAAAACAGTATATCGTAGCTGTAGTTGAGGATTGTGAAATTAAATATTCAGCAATATTTTTTCCATAAGGATACGAATACTTACCGACGCCTGGGTCAAAGGCTTTTGCAATAATTCCATATAAAAATTTAAAGCAATTATACCGCGTCCGATTACTTTAAGGTCACATTCCTTAACTTGGCAAAATGTCGGATCCAATGTTTCACATTTAAAGTTTGTAAATTTCATTGCAGCCACAGTTAAGGCAATGAAAACAGAGAATATCACAAGTAAACTCTTAGAATACATTTTGTTAAGTGGAGATTTAGTTAGCAGGCCTTTTATACCAAATATATGTATCTATCCACCAATTTGTGGAGCGAGAAGGGAACAAAAATAGCCTTTTAATTAAAATAATATTATTTTTAAATTGTTTACAAATAAAATGAAAATATGTGAAATTAAAAATCAATTACTTTTTGAAATTAAATGAAAATTTTCATTGTAAAATCAGATTTATTATAAATACATATGTAGTTATCATCTCTGCCGCATCTTCACTTTGCTGTAAATAACAGATTTAATTTTTAATTATTATTAAGCGGCTTGCAGGAGTCGCACAGTGGCGTCTACAGCAAATAATATTGATATTAAAAAGTTTTTTAAACCTCTTAAAAAAAGTCACCAGTGAAGTGAAAGTGATCAACAGGGAAACCGCAAATATGCAATTGCATGGATTTTCTTGTGTGACGTATTAATAAGGAAACAAGATATTTATCTGTTTTAGAACTTTTTATGAATGTTGGCATGGATTTGTTTGTGCATATTTTTGCATATTTTAGCCTTTAAAGCATATTTTTAGCATACTTGCGAATTTTAAGATTATAATTTGCGTTTTTGGGGCATATTTTGATACTTTAGAGCTTTTTTAATATGCCTATAAGAATATGTGTTGACTAAAATTTTAATTTTTAGGGTTCCGTACACCAAAGGTGAAAAGGAACCCTATTGTTTTCGCTACGCTGTCCATCTGTCCGTCACACGGTATTTTCTCAGGAACCGTAAGAGCTACGGACCTGAAATTTGGACAGAGTATGAAGAACCTTGGCCGCTACAACAACAGATACATGAGAATTAAAAATTAAATGGTGTTCCAAAACGAGCAACGAAAAATGTTAAAATCCCATGTAATATACATACAATTGTATGAACATATGTATATTGAAACTTGAATTTTGTAAAATTAGTGTATTTTCATACAGATTACAACAATTAACACTAAAATTTAAAAAAATTAAATTAAAGGGTGGTCCATCAGTTAACGCAATTTTGACTATGTAATTTTGACAATTTGCTATATCTTGGAAACCGTAAGAGGCAAACACTTGAAATTTTCAAAACCGGTAAAACTAAAAAAACCGAAAATTATAAAATCGCTAAACAAAAAAAAAAAAAAAAAAAAAAAAAAAAAAAAAAAACCACCAAAAATTAAAAAAAAATCGCCAAAACGAAAAAATCGCCAAAATTAAAAAAAATTCTAACACTAAAATAAATCGCCAAAATGAAAAAAACGCCAAAATGAAAAAAACGCAAAAATCGAAAAAATCGCCAAAACGCGAAAATGTCGCCAAAACTAAAAAAAATTTTAAATAAAAAAAAATCGCAAAAATGAAAAAAATCGCCAAAAATAAAAAAAAACGCTAAAATTAAAAAACGCCAAAAACCGAAAAAAATCGCCAAATTAAGAAAATAAAGTGTCAAAACTAAAAAAGGAGCCAAAACTTAAAAAAATCGCTCAAAACTTGAAATTTTCAAAAACGGTAAAATTAAAAAAACCAAAAATTTTAAAATCGCCAAACCAAAAAAAAAAACGCCAAAAATTAAAAAAAAAATCACAAAACGAAAAAAATCGCCAAAATGAAAAAAAGTTTCTAACACTAAAATAAATCGCCAAATTCGAAAAAATCGCCAAAATTAAAAAAAACGCCAAAATAAAAAAAAACGCCAAAATTGGAAAAAATCGCCAAAACGCGAAAATGTCACCAAAACTAAAAAAAATTAAATAAAAAAATCGCAAAAATGAAAAAAATCGCCAAAAATAAAAAAATCGATTCATTATTTTGCTTTTTAGTTTTCTTTTTCGACAAAATGTCCATTTACGTTTAAATACGTGGCGTTTTTCTTAAGCAAATTTCTACTCAAACCATTATATATTGCAAAAAATATAAAAATTCGCAAGGGATTAAAATAATGGAAACAATATCCCAAAGCTAATTATATAGACCGCAAAAAAAGTAATAACTCGAGTATAGACAGCATATATGTAAATCGCGAAAACTTGCAAAAATGCGAATATCTTCTAAAAATTTCCAAAGCCTCAAGAACTGTAAACGAGCAAACTCAGTAGATTTTATGAATCAAAAATTATCTCACGTGCAAAAAATTTGCGAAAATTAGCGAATAATTTTTTAATTGAAAAAAAACTTAAAATTTATTTAAAAAAAAAAGCTTAAATTGTAAGGAATGCAGAAAACTTTTAAAAATCCGCAATTACGAAAATTCGCAAAAACTTGCTGACATCAAAAATATATTAAAGTTTGATACTTAATAAAAAAAAGTTTAAAACTGTTAAAAAAAATTGCAAAAATTTGCAACAAATTGCAAAAATTTGCAACAAATTGCAAAAATTGTAAACAAGCTCCAAAATTACTTAGAAAAACCTAAAGATCTAAGAAATTCCAAAAATCGCAGAAAATTGGCAAAATTATGAAAATTCGCACAAATAGATAGATGTATTAAAAATCGGTAAAATGGTAAAAAGGCAAGCCTTAAAATAACACATAAATACTTAAAGATATAAGAAATTCCAAAAAATCGGAAAAATTCGCGAAAATGAAAATTTGCAAAAACTTGCTAATACCAAAATGATAGCAAAGTGTGATATAAAATAAAAGTCGCCAAATGTGTAAAAAAGGCAAAAACTGCAACAACAAAAATACTTCAATCAGAAAATGATGTGGCTTGATTCAATCCTAATTTGTTAAAATTACACACAAGAGCAATAAGTTTTATCAAAAATTACCTGATCGCAAAACTTAAGAAAATTTGCAAATATGTAAATTCCAAAGCCTTAAAATTTTAAAAGGTCAAATGCTCGAAAAAATTTTGTTTTACATATTGCAAAAATTCGCAAATAATTATCGGAAACAGATAGAAGCCGTTAAATAATTTTCTCATAATTTTGCATATTCGTACCAAATATTATTTAATTTTTGTAATATTTATTCTCATTTGTTTTGTATCATATTGTTTATGTTTCAACTAACACACTAAAATATGAGGGGTTACTCACAGCAGTCGCATTTTAAACTAGTTAAAAAGTTTAGAACATTATGACGTTATGACTTTAACACTACCGTGTGAATACCCCAATTATATAGGATGAAGTTTGTATTAAATTACATATCTAGTGTTCGTACGGAACCCTTCGTGCGCGAGTCAGAGTCGCACTTTACTGAATTTATTATTTTTCATCTAAATCTAAATCTCATTTCCAACATTCCATGTGTATAAACATTTCTCTTACACAGAAAAAATTATTCCCAAAAAATTTTTAAACAAATATATGTTTGAAATCAAATTTGGTTTCAGTAAATATTCTGTACTGTTTCACTAAATTAATTTGTACCAAAAAACTGTGTAGAGAAGAAACAAGCCACGACGTTTGTCGGCTACTTTTCGGCATTTATATGTATAGAACACGATCGATCAATCAAAATAAACAACAACAACCGCACAACAGCACGTTGTTCCTATCAACAAGTAAGATAAACACCAACACACTGAAATAACATTTTCTCTCAGCCGAACTATGATTAATTTAAATTTTTACAAAATTTTTATCAGAATTTACAAAATTATTTGTAGGACCGCATTCAAATAAAATATTTACTGATTTAACGAATTTGGTTACTGAAAATGAAATTTAGTTTTTTCTGTGTATATTTCTATTACACAGTTATTGCGGACGTTAGTTTCAATAAAAATTCGGTTTTGCTATTTGTGACGAACTCTGCCCCGCGTAGACGTTGAAGGGACATTGTCAATGTATAAAAGTTTATTTGGATGTGACAGGCAACTATTTTTATTTGAAAATCTAGGTAAATATTTTGTTGTTTATTGCCATAAAAATTATAAATAAAATTCTAGTCTGTTTTTTTATCCGAAATACAGTTCCAAAATTGTAATTCTGATATCGTGATCTCTTTCACATCCTTATTCTTATTTTTAATGCGGCAGTTATTCGCTGTTAATATATTTTTAATGTTTCTTTCCATTTGTTTATTTTATTTGTGTCTTATTAACCGCCGACTAAAAAAAGGGGTGTTATAAGTTTGTAGTGTGTGTCTGTGTGTCTGTGTATCTGTGCGTCTGTCCGTGTCCACGTACAGGCGAAACTGCTGGACTGATTTGCATTTAGGTTTTTCTGTTTGAAAGATGACTTGATCGAGAGGGTTCTTAGCTATGTTTGAAGAAAATCGGTCCAGACATTTAGAAGATATAACATCTTTTCTGAAAAAAGTTGGGGGTTTTTAAAATTTTTAATTTTTGTTATTTTATATGAAAATATTCAGGTATGTGATGGAAAACGATCGTTTTCAAAGCAATCGTGTTGAAAAGGTGTGTTGAATTCCGATCGATTTTGAGTAGAATTTTTGAGCCAATCTGAAACTGCTGACTTTTAAAATGCACACTAAAATATAAAATTTAAACCATATAATAGGGCTGTAGAAAGAAATTTATCAAACATTTTTAGAAAAACCATTAAAACTAATTTTAAAATTATTGACAAAACGACTATAGAAAACACATCACATCTTTTATCGTTTTCAAATTGATTTTGTGTCTAAATCGTTTTTCATCACATGCCTGATTGTTTAATTTTTGAATAAAAAATATATTTTCATTTCCCGAAAATTTTTTAATATAATTTTTTTGGGAAATTTTTCACTTTTGCGGCTGCCTAAGCGCTACATAAATGGTGCTAAGAAACATGCCTACACGCAGAGAAAAGATATGGTTGTAGAATGGTTGAGAAAATAATATTAATATCTCTGAAACAACTTTGTGGTCTTTGAAAATTAATTATTGTTATTTTAATCATTAATTTCGTTATGTTTATGTATAATTTTATAATAATAATTTCATTATTATACTTATAAAAAGTGTGATATGGTTAGAGTTTAACAATACAGTTTTTAAGCTATTGCATAGCTTTTATCGCAGGCTTTGAGGGTGTCGACCGAATCAAGAAATTCCGTAACGAAAAAAAAACATAAAACTATATTTATTTTATATTAAAGTATGCTATTGATTTCATTAACATACAGTATTGCTGGAACAGATTTTTGCATGTTGGAAAACACAATGTGGCGTACTTAAGAGCAATCGTGGCTGACAAAAAATGATAAACACAAACAAACAGACAATTCGTAGGTTTTTTAATTTAAAAAATAAATTTGCAAAAGTTGATAAAAAAAAATGCTAAGCAATAGCTTTACCGTGGCAGTCCCCTAGTGCCACACGTTTTTTTGTTTGTTTTTTAAATTTATGACTACAACATAATTTTTGTTATTATGTAAAAATAACATAATTTAAATAACAATATAATGTTATCCAAAACCATAGTATATTACGTTTTAAAACAAAATCTTTTTCAGAAACATCTTCTGTCAGTTGAGTGTTTCGTTTGAAAACTATCGGTAGTGCACGCGTAGAGTTAAATAAATAAATAAATAAATAAATAAATAAAGTATAAACAAAAGGGTAAATCAATAAAATATGTATATATCCACATAATTTTATCTCCTTATACAGACGTGTCTGTATTTCGTGTATACCCTCATATTTTTATTTCGAATTTAGCGCACAGTTGTTTTAAACAAAAGATCTACCAATAAATATATGATTAAAAAACAAAATATTATTATTATATAAAATCATACTATGGTCGTATGGCATGGTAAGTCTCAATTATATTTTAGTCACATCTTACAATAGTGTTGTCATATTTACAATACTAAGATAAGGCATAACAAAATTAATTGTTTTTGTGAAGAATATTATTATTAACTCAGATAATAACAATAATATAATTTGTCTGCAACCATAAAATTCAATTAAAGCATGTTGCTGTTTGAATATGGTTACCTCAACCATATATATTTTTTGCGTGTAGGTAGGACCAGTAAGCCCGTGACTTTGTTAACTTCTGTCAACAGCCAACTGTCAGCTGACTCGTATTAAAATTTTAAAGAGCTGCGTTATTTAGGTTTTATTCGTCAGACATTGGCAGCAAACCACCGTATGATTTGAAAAGAAAATGGAAATAAATTTAGTAAAGTGCAAACGAAGGGTTCCGTACGGACACTACATACATATGTATGTATACTGAAAGGAAAATCTTCATGTCAGCTATCAATTTTTTTCATTGAATCAATGAATTCTGTCATTAATAACGAGCTTACGTAAGATTTCATTGCATTAATGAAAATGTTTCATAAAGTTTCATTTAAAACACTTGATCCAAACTCTTTCATTCAAAAATGAAATAATGCCATTATATATATGAAATTAAGTTATTGATTGCACTTTTTGTATAGCCTGTGAATGAAGTAAGCACATGGACTGAAACTTTATACTAACATTTTATTAATTATTTTACCTCGATAACGGCACATTGCTACCACGTTTACAATCACTCAGTGTATCGAGAACTCGCACTCTTCACTTTCATCATTCATTTTTAGTTATGGCGCTTTGTTTTCTTTTTTGGTGATTTTTTGTTTGTTTATTTTCTCTATCCGAATATTTTATTGTTATTGATTTTGTAACGTCTTTTGATTCTACGGTAAAAAAAAAATTAATAAAGGGGTAGCTACGCACGTTTGCATATCAGGTGACGATATGTACATATGTATGTACATATATCACATAAGAAGGTTTTAAATAAAGAATCAGAGATTTAAATCACACCCTGGCTTTATTGAACTATTGATTATTTTAATTTTTTTCTTTTCCTCTAGATTAAAAATTATCGAGAGTCTACTGTATTGGCATATAAGTTTTGAAATTCCTATTTTCAATCTTGAACTAATTTGCTATTTTCGCTATTATCTTCCTATTAGCTTTTCAGCCTTATCATGGATGCCTCAAATGAAAATTACCGAATAAATTCAAAGTCAGTCAACTGTTAGTTTAGTGGAGAATGGCAATGCAAATTTATCAAACCCAACCAATTTATTTTAAGAGTTGAAAACCGCGATAGGGGCATTAAATCTCATTAAATGATCATTCTTATCAAAATATTCATAAATTTGAAGTATATATACACTCTGTTATTAAGGAAAAAAGTTTCTAAATTTAATTTAAAAATTTTTTCTAAATTTAAGTAATTTTTTATAAGTCAAGTAAATTTTTACAAAAATCTAGTAAAAATTACTTAATATGGGTGTGTGCCAAACGGTAGAAAAGTACTATGGTAAAAAAATATTTTCCTGTGGGGAAAAAATTTCATTTTTCTGCTGTGCCAAATGATATCTTTTTTGACAATGTAAAATTTTGACAAATTCGCTTTAGCATAGAAAGAAGCTGTTGGAAAAATTGCTGCGGCGGCGAAACAAAAAATTTGACTACAAGCCGCCGACTACCATCAATTTTTTTTTAAATAAATTTTTTTTATAAAACAATATTCTCGTAGTAAAAAATTATATAATATTATATAAATGATGCAAAATTTTTCACAAATTATAATAAACAATGCATTTTTCACAGTCTAACTACATTTAAGAGGCGTAAGAATGTATGTAAAAGGCGACGGCTCGAAGCGACGGCGGTGGTTTTGCCTTTTATGATACCATGCTTCTTATTTTCTGCTTGTCAAAAATTCTAGTAGCCCCCAAGGCTAGTGAAATTTTATTCACCTCAGAAGCGTCAAAAATTTACTTACACTAGTACTTTGCTACCGTTTGGCACAGGCCCTATGAGTAAAAAATAGTTCATAAAAATACACAAAAATGTTCACATTCAAGGACAAGTATACCGGCTTAAAAGAAATATTTACCAAAAATTGGAAAATGGTTTAAAAGTTTTGGGAAAATGTATCCTAAGAACTAGTCAATCTCGTTTTAAAACAAAAAATAAATTTTAAGAAATGGCTTACTCCCGATTAGTTCATCAAATTTGACTTACTTGAAAGATATAAAAAGATATTCTAAATTTTAGAAAAATATTTACCAGTTTTAAGTATTTTTTTCTTTTATAATAAAAGATATATTATATTTTGTTTGCATTAAGTAAAAAATCTAAGCAAATTTTTCATATTTCCGAATAATATTTGAACTTGAAATATATTATTTTGAAAATAAAATAAAATTTTAAAACTCAAAAATTTCAATGCTTATTCAGGATGCCCTGTTAGGCAATTGGTTAGAGTGCTTGCCTATCGGTCAGGAGGTTGTTGATTCAATAATTGTCTCCTCTCAACGAATTAATATGTACTAGATATACCAAACGGACGACACAATCGTCCCTATTCTGGAATCAAAATGTAAATAATTTTATTAAGATTCAAAGAAAATGTATCTAAACGTCATAAAAAATTTATTAAAACACAGCCACATACAGACACTAGAGCTGCAAAACTATCGATAGTGGCTCCATTCGATAGTTTCGATAGTGTTTTTTGATGCCATCGATACTATCGATAGTTTTTGATTCTTAGAAACACCCCTTTTACACACGGAAAGTTTACTTTGCAAAGTCTTAATTCAGGTGTGTGAAAGACAGAGTGATAAATACTATCTCTTTCTGTCTTTCTCCCTGCTGAATTAAGGTTTGCAAAGTAATTTTTTTAATCATTGCATAAAGTAAAAAGAAAGTTGATTTTTTTAAAACTTTTAGTTCCAATGTTTTTAGTAAACATATTCAACAAACATATATACACAGTTCTATAAAAAAAATAATCGAAAAAGCAAACAGATAGATATGTGGATCAATAAAAAATAAATTAAAAAGGAATAAAATAAAAAAATGTTTCATCATTACTTAAACTATTGCAGTTAGCTGAAAAGTATTCGTTTAACAGAAGGAGAAGCAAACTATTTAGCGTCACCTTTTATTTAAAATTAAAGAGCGTAGACAGTCCAGTAGTCGTCAAATTTAGCCGCCGTCAAGTTTCTTCAAGTATCAAAGCCGTTGGTGCATAATAATTGTATTTTTATGCAATTTGCATCTAGTAGATAAAAACTGACATCTTATGTTGAAACAAATCAAAACTAATTAATTTGTTTTCACATTTATGTATATATGTAATGGTAACCATTACCAAACCAGGCGGCGAAATTTGAATGTTGCATTTTTTATTACACAGTCGCCATCATTCCGTTTTTATTGACTTTGATTTTTTCTCTTTTAGTAGAGTGTTTTTGTCGATAGTATCGCTATCGAAAAAAACTATCGATAGTCCACTTAAAATATAACTATCGATACTATCGATAGTACCATCGATAGTTTTGCAGCTCTAACATACACACACTTGTATACATATGTAACCATAATTAAATAATACATGAAGTAAACACAAACAAAATCCCTTTAGCCATTATTTCAACTCTCTTCCTTTAAATTAGAGATGTGCAAATGTCGTGATTTTATCGTGGCACGCGTGATTCACGTGATTCGTGATCAAATATTATAACTAATCACGCGTGAGTGCGTGAGCGTGAGTGAAAAAAATTTACTCGTGCGTGATCGTGCGTGAGTTTTTTTATAATCATTATATAATTATTATTTTATAATAATAAATACATGTATGTATAGTAGTATGTATGGTAGTGTGAGCTTACAAACATAATAATATTTCGGTGCCGAAATCGGAAGATTTTGTCGACCAATCGTTACGAATTCTTTACGAATTCGGAGCATTTTGTTTTGTACACAGCTTTGTACAGCTTTGTAAGTATGTATGTACGTATGTTTCTTAGATACCCTGTAGGAAGTATCAATTGAGAAATACTACTGATTCAACAGTGCCTTTGTCAACAATACTACTGACGAATTGTACCGCAGAAAATGTTTTTTGCTTTAGGGTCCGTCCATATACTACGTAACGCTGTAGGGGGGAGGGGTGGGGTTCGAGTTTTGTTATGATTTGTTATGGTGGGGGTGGGAGGGAGTCCTTGAAAATGTTACGTAACAGAAAAATTTTAGAAATTTGTATGTTTTCTCATATAATATGATTTTCTCATTTATTTGATTATCATTTATTTAATTGATCATACGTCTTATCTTCACATTTATATTATGTATGTATACATATGTACATAAATGTGCGGGATGACAATTTTTGATATACGAGAAATCGAATTCGAATATTTAAAATGGTATCCGCGAATACGAATATTTAAAACGATATTAAATTAACTTTGCTTTATTTTAATTTACATTGTAAATTTTACAAAAACACGGAGCATTCATATATACATAGATATGTACATATGTATATGTAAGAACCTATTTTTCAACCCAAAAAACATGCAAATTATATTATAAATATACTTTTTCGTGAGCGTGCGTGATCGTGATAAGTTGTAAACCACTCGTGCGTGATTAAAAATATTTTATTCGTGAGCGTGCGTGATCGTGAAAATCTTCAAAACCATTCGTGCGTGAAAGTGCGTGAGTAAAATATTTTTCTGCGTGAGCGTGCGTGTCGCGAGTCAGAAAACACTCACGTGCACATCTCTACTTTAAATATTATGGCTTTCATACAACAAACAGAAAAAAAATTGTTAGATCAAGAGAAACACTACACACACACACACACTGCAAACACACACAAACACACACAAAAACACACACACACACACACACACACACTATAAACACACACACGCACACACACACACACACACACACACACACACACACACACACATACACACACACTACAAACACACACACACACACACACACACACACACACACACACACACACTACAAAAACACACACACACACACACACACTCATGTTTTGTTTCTTTTTTACTTGTAAGCTAATAAATGCGTGAGTAATATGTGTGCATGTAGTAGTAGTAGCAATTTTAAACGGTTATAGCTCCCAAAATGCTGAAGCGATTTCCATAAAATAGATTCAGATTCTGCACATCTGTAAAGAAAATCCTTTAAAACCATATAAATCTTTTTAAAATCGGTGCAGTGGTACCAGCGTAAAAGGGATTACAAAAAACATGTTCGCCTATTAATTATATTTATATATATGGTGAATTATTTAAGAATAAAATATAAAGATATAATAAAAAACGTAACATGTGGTGTAGAATTTAATTTAAAATAAAAATAAGTACCAGAATTAAAGGCATAAAAAAACTTTGAAAAATTTACTAAATTTGAGATCAAAGATGAATTTTTTTTTTTTTTTTGAAAAGCTCAGAGTTTTATGGGAAAATTTTACTTAATTTTAGAAAAATTTTACTTAAATATAAAAATATAATTACTATAAACTAGTTCATTAATGAACTAAAAATTTAGTAATAATGCATTTACATTATCGCGAAATCTAATACTTACGAGATTTCGGGCTAAATCTAACTGATTTTTACTTGATTTCCCATACAAAACAAAATCTAGTTTGTGAGTAGATTTATAGTTAATCTACTCAAAATCTAATATTTTTATATTATTTCTACTACCCTGTAGAATATATTTATATAAAAGATGATTGAATTACCTACGGTCTGCTTAAAAAGGTGTGTGAATTGGCTTCATTGCAGTTGTTTGGTTGTAGTTTTGGCAATTTTTCGGTTAATGGGTTTTGTTTTGGACAAAAAAATAAAAAAAAAAATTTTGATAAATGACAAAAAAAAAAACATGGTGTAAAAGGTATTGATTTTCGTAAAGATTTTTATTAAAATATGCTAGATTTTGTGCAGGTATATGTAAATGCCCTATAAATATTTTGTTGGTATAAAGTAAAAAAACAACTTTTTTTTACTCAAATTTAGAACATTTTCCAAAGTTTTAGTTAGTTTTTTTTGAGTCTAGTTTCCAAAATATCAAAATCTGGTCCCAAATAAATTTTTAATTAGACAACATAAGCCGAAACCGATGTTTATTTACTTAAGATAGAACATTTTATAAATCCAATTTACTCAAACTCATTTTATTTCAATATAAGCTTTAACATCATAACCCGCTTTATTATTACCATGCGTTACTATTTGCACCAGGTATTCTCCACTTGGCATTGGTAACTTAGCTAACATATCATCTCCCAAAACAAAGTTACGCACAATAATGTCATGCTAAAAGAATTGAATTAAAAATATTTATTATGAAAGTATCAAGCCTAGCGATAATGTTCCAAATATTATCATCAGGGAAACCAGAAATATGCTCTAAAAAAAGTATTTTATGCGCATTCAATATGCACTAAAAACTTGAAAATATGCTCTTAAAAATAAAATAAATTAGTTTATTTGTAAATGAAAATATATTTTTAATTCAAAAATTCGACAATATTTTCATAAGAAATAAGGCAAAAATAAAATAAACCAAAGAAAGGAAACAATAAAAAAATTAACAAAGAATAACTGCCGTATTAAAAAAATTGCCATAAAAATTTTGATTAAAAAGCAAATTATACAAATTATTAGATAGTTTTTTTTATACTCTCGTAAAAATTTAACTTCTATATCAAAAGAGATCACGATATCAGAATTACATATTTGAAACTGTATTTTGGATAAATTAGACTAGAATTTTATTTATAATTCTTATGGCAATAAACAGCAAAATATTGACCTAGATTTTCAAATAAAAATAGTTGCCTGTCACATCCAAATAAACTTTTGCACATTGAAAATGTCCTTTCAACGCCTACTCGGGGCAGAGTTCGTCACAAATAGCAAAACCGAATTTTTATTGAACTAATTAACAAACACAATAAGCGCGTAATATACAAAAAAAAAATGTATACACTAGATGGAACATTGGAAATGAGATTTAGAAGGCGAAAAATAAAAACAAATATTTTAACCAACACATAAGCTTGCAGGCGTTTTAAAAAACCAGCTATAAAGTATCAAATTATGCCCTAAAAGCGTAAACTATGTTCCAAAAATTAATAAATATGCGTGTAAGACTGATATATGCAAAAATATGCAGTAACAAATCGATGCCTACATTAAAAAAAAAAAAGTTCTGAAACGGATAAATATATTGTCCCTGTATTAATACGTCACACAAGAAAAAACATGCAATTGCATATTTGCGGTTTCCCTGGTTATCATCAATATACTCCTTATTCATCTATTCTAAATTCATTGAAGTAGTAAAATTTTCAGAAATATTTGCAATAATATTGAAGGATTTAGGTATATTAAATTTTTTTAAACTTACATTGTAGGGACAGGTATGATTTATATTCGAAAATTTAAGATATATATCAGCAATAAACTTGAGGACTGGATATTTCTTTCTGTTCTTCATAAAATCACAAAAATTTACAGTAAAGTTGTATAAAAAAGGACGATATCCATTGGCTTTTTTGAAAACACTGAATCGTAGCTGTAGTTGAAGATTGTGTAATTAAATATGCAGCAATATTTTCCATAAGGATACGAATACTTACCGACACCTGGGTAACAGGCTTTTGCAATAATTCCGTATAAAAATTTAAAGCAATTATACCGCGTCCGATTACTTTAAGGTCACATTCCTTAACTTGGCAAAATGTCGGATCCAATGTTTCACATTTCAAGTTTGTAAATTTAATTGCGGCCACAGTTAAGACAATGAAAATAGAGAATATCACAAGTAAACTCTTAGAATACATTTTGTTAAGTGGAGATTTAGTTAGCAGGCCTTTTATACCAAATATATGTATCTATCCACCAATTTGTGGAGCGAGAAGAGAACAAAAATAGCTTTTTAATTAAAATAATATTATTTTTAAATTGTTTACAAATAAAATGAAAATATGTGAAATTAAAAATCAATTACTTTTTGAAATTAAATGAAAATTTTCATTGTAAAATCAGATTTATTATAAATACATATGTAGTTATCATCTCTGCCGCATCTTCACTTTGCTGTAAATAACAGATTTAATTTTTAATTATTATTAAGCGGCTGGCAGGAGTCGCACAGTGGCGCTAAGAACAAATGAATTTACAAGAACTCAGTCGTTCATATGTTACTTTTTCGCTCAGCAGCCTGTTGCGCTACAAGCTAAGGGTGCGAACAGAGTGAGCGCTGATGCCGAGTGGAGCCGAGCCGAGCTTATTGACGCTTATTTTCATGCGAGAAGAAAATTTGTATATAACACAGTGAATGCGAGAATCAGCGCTGAAATTGTGTTAATTCCATGTGTTTTGCTTTTATTTTATTTACTCTTGTTGTTCATTTGTGTTTATAAAATTGCTGTACACGGTAATGGATTCATCTGATGAAGAGTATTTTGCTTCTCCTAGTGTGATTAATGCAATTATTAACACAAAAGAATTTGGAAAACATCCAATTACACTAAAAAGGAATGAATTTGGTGAATTTCATCATTTCTCATCGATATCCATTTTCTATTATTTTTAAACCATTAAAATCACAACTGCACGCTAAAAAGTAAACATAAACTATGTTTTCTCGCACTCATCGGCTTTGCTCTCTGCTCTTGTCGGCGTTCACTGTGTTATACACAAGCTTATTTGTATTGAGTTGTATGTAATAGTTTTATCGCACTGACAATATTTATCGCACTCACAATCTCGGCTCGGCTTTAAGCGCTCACTCTGTTCGCACCCTAAGATTTGGCTTCCTACATAGTGCTGGATAGGGTTTGCCAAACACCGTGGAAATTAGAAAACCGCAGTTTCCGGTTTTAACGACAATTTTGCTTCATGCCTTCTAAAATGGAATTTAAGGCAGCTGCCTTTATATCGCTGTTCATATAATTTTTTGAGCGCACATTGTAAAGGCATTCACTTTGTTCATATAAAACAATTAATGATTGCACATTGTTTCTGCTCCATGAAAATTCCATTTTTTTCAGTTATAAACTTTTTTCAAAATTTAATATTAAATATTTAAATGACATTGTTGATGTGTGAAAAATGATATGAAGCAACAACATGAAAGTTGCGAAGAGTGTGAAAAGAGAAATAAAAAAAAGCAATGTGAGTCCGATCACACAGGAGATGTGTAAACATCTAGTAATGAAAATTTTTTTTTCAAGTTGGAAGTACTTATGCTTTTAGTATCTTTTTTAAATTAATTAATTAAAATTATCAAATTTTCAATATTGTAAATACATATGAATTTGTTGGTTTTTGTTTGTTTTATTAAACTTATTTGGTTAGTAAATGGGCACACTGCAGTATATGAAAATGTACTGCATTAAAAATTGCAGTAAGCAGTAAATTTACTGATTACTAAAAAAAAATTCAGTAAATTTTTACTGCTAATAAAATTCAATTTGCATTACCAGTAAAATCGTAGGGCCGTATTCATAATAAAATTGTAGCAAGTGGCAAAGTTTTTTCATTCAAATTTTGAAACTTTTGTATGAAAAACATTTAGCCACTTGGTAGAATTTCATTATGAATACGGGCATTACTGATTACTGAAAATTCAATGCACCTCATCATATAACAAATCATTTAGGCAATTTATAAAAACTGTAGAAAAAATTGTAGTAATCAGTAAAAATGTACTTGTTAAAAATTTTTTATTATTTTTACTGAAACTTTAGTGGTACTGCAGTGCTCATCTATGGTAAATGCCTTTACTTTTACTTTTTAATTTTTAATTCCTGTTGTTCATCGTTTAGTTGTTGCTGTTCTTGTTGTTGTGTACGCATTGCAATTAAAATAAATTCAGTAAAGTGCGACTTTGACTCACGCACATTCGGTTTTGATCATTTTTTTAATTTAGCTTTCTTCCTTTTTTAAGTTTTTTCAGTTTAAACGATTTTTTTCAGTTTAATCGCTTTTTTCTTGTTTTGGCGTTTTTTTTTCTCTTTTTGGGTTTTTTTAATTTTCGCAATTTTGACGATTTTTTCATTTTGGCGATTTTTTTCTGTTTTTTGGGGTTTTTTTATTTTGGCGATTTTTTCTGTTTTTGGGGTTTTTTTATTTAGGCGATTTTTTAATTTTCGCGATTTTTTCATATTGGCGATTTTTTTGTTTAAGGATTTTTTTGGTTTTTCGCGATTTATTTTAGTCCTACAGATTTTTTTTAATTTGGTGCTTTTTTTCGTTTTGGCGACTTTTTTTGTTTTTGGCGATTTTTTTATACTTGGCGACTTTATATTTCTTTGATTTTTTAGTTTTACTGTTTTTGAAAATTTCAAGAGTTTTATTTACTCTTACGGTTTCCAAGATACAGAAAGTTGTCAAAATTACAAAGTCAAAATTGCATTAACTGATGGAACACCCATTGATTTAAATTTTTTAAATTTAGTGTTAATTGTTGTAGTCTGTTCATATGTACATACAATTGTATGTATATTACATGTGATTTTAACATTTTTCGTTGCTCGTTTTGGAACACCCTTTAGTTTTTAACTCTCATGTATTTGTTGTTATAGTGGCCAAATGTCTACACATTGTGTCCAAATTTCAAGTCCGTAGCTCTTACGGTTCATTTTCACCTTTGGTGTACTGAAATATACAGAAAAATAACCGGCAGCGGCGCACCGTCGGCTTCGAGCCGGTCGACTTGTTTCTCTGCTTGGTATTGCTTCTTTCAAACACTAATACACTCATACATAGCTCACACCGATTGGACAATGCTGTGAAAGAAAAGCAAAGAAATCAAAGTCAAAAGATTTTTGCCCCCTAGCGTATAGATGTTTACACATCAAAAAAATGTCTTTAAATGTCTAGTACAGATAGTCTAGTACACGCTCTACCTCTGCAACCCCTCGCCTACAAACTTCGTCTGTCTGCCTTTTAATTTCTCAATTGTAAAAAGGGACTATGCTGACTTCTAAAACCAAATTGATGGTCCGGTATGCAAACGTTATCAGTTAAAATTGGGGACAATTTTATCATGAGTAACTTTTTAAAAAGCTTTGACATTAATTACAGTAAACTTATTAGCCTATATGACTCAGCCTTGGCTTTGGTATCATTTTGACCTTGGCAAGCTTCCAGTGTTGTGGATAATACTCCAGTCATAATATGGCATTAAAAATTAATAACAGGATTCTAATTGCAATAGGAGGCAACTTCCTCAGCATCTGGTTACCAATTCCAAAGCCGGAGCTTTCTTTGGGTTGAGTTCAGCAATTACTTTTTTGTACATCACACATCTAAAATTTTAAGGGTCGAGGGGGTAGAGCAACTACACTCGGCAATTCAGCAACACCAAAGGGTCTAGTCTATAATTCGAAACAAAAGAAAATATTTTCGAATTTGTATCTTAATAACATGTAAATTCGAAAACCTTTTCTTTCGTTTCGAATTACAGAGTAGATCCCCAGTACATGCGTTTGGCGTGAATACGGATTGTAAGTACTCAGCAAGTATAGCTTGTTGCCCAACCTTCAGTCGAAGTGCGCAGAGGTGGTTTAAACTCAACGGGTTTTCTAAGATTTCTAGCAGCGCGCCATAAATTAAATTAAAATTAGATGCTGATGTCACATCAACACCTTCCAAATAATTTTCAAGAGATGCAGTTTTTTCAGATGCTAGCAACTCTTGGAGTCGTTTAGTACACTCTTTAAGTCTGACTTTATGTTGGGGTGATCTGTGCTGTTGCCACTCCTTTCTAGCTCTTCTTTTTTTTACACACGAGACGTTCAATAACCGTAGAATAAATTCTATTAAACCCAGTCTGCGGATGAGAGGTAGTGGCATGTTTAGCAGCCTGTTTAATATTTTCGTTCAGTTTGGCAATGTTAGATTCAATATCATCTGGTGTTCTTAGCGTAAGATATTTTTTGAATCCCAGCCAATTAACACGATTTATCATCTTCACATATGGTTGAGGTAAGTCACTTCTTAGTGGGCTACAAATTGTAACGATCGTGGGAGAGTGATCGGAGGAGAGATCTAGAGAATCTTCAACATGAACTAAATCCATAGAGATATTTTTCATGACTTCAAAATCTATAACATCTACAATTTTTTTTATGTCCGTAGACCAGTAAGTGGGTTTCCCACTCAAAACGACATGCAAGCTAATTTTTGAAATTGTGTTGAACAATGCCCGACCTCTAGGTGTAACAAGACGCGAGCCCCAGTACGTATGTTTTGCATTGTAGTCGCCAGTTGCTATAAACCAAGATCAAAGAGATTTGTAGAAATACTCATATTGATTTTCAGTAATTGAGAATCTGGGGGAGTAAATTGAAGATATTACAAAATTCGTACAAAAATTGTCTACGCAAATATTAGTTGCTTTTAGATGTTCTCAACAAATATTGTCAAATTTATATTGCTTGAGTCTTGACTTTATTAGAATTGCTGATCCATCGCAAGCTCTTGCTCTAGGGTCCTTTGTATCATATAAAGTGTAGCCATTTATTTTGAAAAGGCTTCTCGAAGTCAAATGAGTCTCAGAGACACACATTATGTGAATATTTTTTTTTCCATGAGGAAGTGCTAAATTTAATTTTTATGTTGGCGAATGCCGCTTGCGTTCCAGAAACATATATTTAACGTGTTCATGGCTTGTTAATTAATGCTTGAAGCAGTGTATTCTGCATTTGCATTTGCATTTCTTCCATCATGCTATTCATATTTGTTGTAAAATTATTTATTATCAATAGTAGCTTCAAGCCGATTAAAATTAAAGCTTGAGTTGGTATTTGTTGAATTATTTGGCGGTGAAACATTTTGTGTAGGAATAGAATTTAACTTAGCAGCATCGGCATACGATATACGTGAAGTGATTCATTGGTTGGCTCATTTGAGCAAAAGTGGCGGGGTAAGCGCTTGCTGTTTGAACTGGAGCTAATTTAGGTTTTTGCACCATAGTCTGCTCATCTGTCCATTCCTACTTGTAACTTTTGTTTGCGGTTTTTTTTGATGTGTAGGGGGTAAAATTCTTTTTCGCAATACAATCACAAATTTTGCTGAGATTCACACCGCGTTGTCAAATCGGTGTGAGCTACATATGTATGAGTGTATTAGTGTTTGAAAGAAGCAATACAAACTTATTTAAAATATTGTAAATACATAGGAATTTGCTGGTTTTGGTTTGTTTTATTTAACTTGATAATTGCTTTATTAGGTGAAAATGAATCGTAAGAGCTACGGACCTGAAATTTGGACACAGTGTGTAGACATTTGGCCACTACAACAACAAGTACATAAGAGTTAAAAATAAAAGGGAGTTCCAAAACGAGCAACGAAAAATTTTAAAATCCCATGTAAGATACACATATACAATTGTATGTACATATATACAATTGAAATTTTAAATGTTAGTGTATTTTTATACAGACTTCAACAATTAACACTAAATTTAAAAAACTTAAATCAATGGGTGTTCCATCAGTTAATGCAATTTTGACTTTGTAATTTTGACAACTTGCTGTATCTTGGAAACCGTAAGAGCAAAACTCTTGAAATTTTCAAAAACGGTAAAACTAAAAAATCAAAAACATATAAAATCGCCAAATCTAAAAAAATCGCCAAAACGAAAAAAAGCACCAAATTAAAAAAATTTCTAAAAAATTTCGCCAAAATGAAAAAACCCTTAAACAAAAAAATCTCCAAAATGAAAAAATCGCCTAAATAAAAATACCCCAAAAACAGAAAAAAATTGCAAAAATTAAAAAAATCGCCTAAATAAAAAAACCCCAAAAACAGAAAAAAATTGCAAAAATTAAAAAAATCGCCAAAATGAAAAAACCCCAAAAACAGAAAAAAATCGCCAAAATGAAAAAAAATCGCCAAAAATAAAAAAAATTGAGAATATGATAAAAACCTCAAAAAGAGAAAAATACGTCAAAACGAGAAAAAAGTGACAAAACTGAAAAAATCGTTTAAATTGAAAAAGCTTAAAAAAAAGGAAAAAAGCCACATCAGAAAAATGCTCAAAACCAAATGTACGGAACCCTTCGTGCGCGAGTCAAAGTCACACTTTACTGAATTTATTTTAATTGCAATGCGTACACAACAACAAGACCAGCAACAACTAAACGATGAACAACAGGAATTAAAAATTAAAAAGTAAAACTAAAGGCATTTACCATAGATGAGCACTCCAGTACCACTAAAGTTTCAGTAAAAATAATAAAAATTTTTTAACAAGTACATTTTTACTGATTACTACAATTTTTTTCTACAATTTTTATAAAGTGCCTAAATGATTTATTATATGATGAGGTGCATTGAATTTTCAGTAATCAGTAATGACCGTATTCATAATGAAATTCTACCAAGTGGCTAAATGTTTTTCATACAAAAGTTTCAAAATTTGAATGAAAAAACTTTGCCACTTGCTACAATTTTATTATGATGATGGCCCTACGATTTTACTGGTAATGCAAATTAAATTTAATTAGCAGTAAAAATTTACTGAATTTTTAAAGTAATCAGTAAATTTACAGCTTACTGCAATTTTTAATGCAGTACATATATGTACATATATATACTGCAGTGTGCCCATTTACTAACCAAATAAGTTTAATAAAACAAACAAAAACCAACAAATTCCTATGAATTTACAATATTGAAACTTTTGATACTTTTAATTAATTAATTTAAAAAATATACTAAAAGCATAAGTACTTCCAACTTAAAAAAATTTTTTTATTACTAGATGTTTACACATCTTCCCTGTGATCGGACTCACATTGCTTTTTTTTTAGTTATTCTGACTATGTAAAAAATATTAGCAAAGCAAATAAAGCTTATTTATCAAAATCAATATGTATTACGAATTATACGAATATAATGTACTACGAATATTTTTTTTTTGTTTGCATGATATTTTTGCATATTATCAGCGTTGTCAACTTTCAATTTTCAAAACGCACCAAAATAGAGAAAAAAACGCGCCATTTACAAAAAATTCAGTAAAGTGCGACTCTGACTCGCGCACGAAGGGTTCCGTACGAACACTAGATATTTAATTTAATACAAACCTCATCCTATATAATATATAGTTTTGGCATTTATTTTCGTTTTTGGGGTCTTTTCGGTTTTTTTTTGTTTTGGCGTTTTTTGCGTTTTTTTCGGTTTTGACGATTTTTTTAAGTTTTGGCTATTTTTTTAGTTTTGACACCTTATTTTCTCGTTTTGGTGATTTTTTCGGTTTTTGGCGATTTTTTTTATTTGTGGCGATTTTTTTAATTTTTGCTTTTTTTTATTATTATTATTTGGTTTGGCGATTTTATAATTTTCGGTTTTTTTAGTTTTACCGTTTTTGAAAATTTCAAGTGTTTGCCTCTTACGGTTTTCAAGATATAGCAAATTGTCAAAATTACATAGTCAAAATTGCATTAACTGATGGACCACCCTTTAATTTAATTTTTTTAAATTTTAGTGTTAATTGTTGTAATCTGTATGAAAATACACTAATTTTACAAAATTCAAGTTTCAATATACAATTGTATGTATATTACATGGGATTTTAACATTTTTCGTTGCTTGTTTTGGAACACCTTTTAATTTTTAATTCTCATGCATTTGTTGTTGTAGCGGCCAAGGTTCTACATACTGTGTCCAAATTTCAGGTCCGTAGCTCTTACGGTTCCCAAGAAAATACCGTGTGACGGACAGACGGACAGCGTATCGAAAACAATACGGTTCCTTTTCACCTTTGGTGTACGGAACCCTAAAAACGCACCTGCCTTAGAATTTCTCTTTTAGTTTAGAATGTTTATGGAATTAATTTTGCATAAAAAGTATAATATTAGTTTCTTGTGTTAAGGATTTAACACTAAAACAGGCTTTTACAGTTCAGGGTTAAAAAATATAAAACATAAAAAGCATAACAAATTTGTTTATATTCAATGAATATTATTTATTTGTACTACATAGACAATATTTTTTTTTAATTTCATAAATTCTGTACAAAACTTTTTAAAGAGATCAACGATTAATAGAAAGGATTCAAAACTAATATCCATATTTAAAATATAACAATAAAAACAAACAGCCTCTTACGATATATGTACATAATTAAAAAAACTCAACAAAAAAAAAAGCTAATAGGCCATTTACACCAGCACAAAATCTAGCAGATTTTAGTTAAAATCTTTATGAAAATCTATGCCGTTTATACCAACATTTTTTTTTTTTTTTGGCATTTATCAAGTTTCGTTATCCAAAACAAAACTCAATTACTAAAAAATTTCCAAAACTACAACCAAATAACTACAATGTAGCTAAGTTACACACCTTTTTAAACAGAACGTAGCTAATTCACTCATCTTTTTTATGAATATATTGTACTGGGCAGTACAAAATAAATAAAAATATTAGATTTTGAGTAGATTTTGTTTTGTATGGGAAATCAAGTAAAAAGCAGTTAGATTTAGCTTAAGATCTCGTAAGTACTAGATTTTGAGATAATGCAAATGTATTATAAACATATTCGTACATACATAGTATACATGTGCCCTCAATTATGATCGAAGTCATATGCATCTTTGATTCGATATAGTAAAATAAATTTATATTAATCGAGACTAGTATAACTCTAAATTAAACTGTTGCATAACAAAAAAATTATTTTTGGATTTGTTCAAATGTGATGTATTAAATATCTCGACTAACTTATACAACTTTCATGATGAAGGGCACATACGATATGTTTGCATTCATTTGTACAAGGTGATACACTTTTGTAGATTAATTTTATAAATTCCGCTTAAACTTTTTAAAAAGAGATTAAAAATTAATTATTTCGAAATAATAAAGCTAATATTTTCATTATTAAATGAGCCATTTTTAGTATTTCCCCCAGCTTAAAAGTCTAGTTTAATTTTTCTTCTCTTCTTTAGAAACTCACATTAATTAATAAAAAATATTTCATTCAATAAGAATTGAAATTACTGAACTTAAGCCAGAATAAGAAATTATTTCTGATTGAAATTATTTCTGATTAACTTTCATTATTATTTCATTTCAAATTGTGATATTTTGTAAACATCATTACTATTAATATGGTAATTAACACTATCAGAAAGTTGGTGAGTTTCACAACAAGAATTTTCCGGTTTTAACCCATTGTTCTGTTAAATTTGCGCACGCACCAACCAAGGAATTTTTCGCACAAAAAATTTCAAAAAGCACCCAGAATGGTGCGAAACGCACCAAGTTGGCAACGCTGCTTGTTATGTATATAAGACGTCTGTTTACTTACTATGAAGGTTCAACATTTCAACAACAACAACATTTCAATTGGCTATCAATTATGTTAATTTTGTCATCTATACTTTACTCACTCACCTACATTTGTTCAACTCACAACCTATTGTAAGTGTGGTAGGTCGTCAAGCTGTACAATAGTTGTAAAAATGTTGTTGATAATTTCCATAGAAACGTATTGTACGACACCTTCAACATTTTCCCTATGTTTATTGAATGTCGTAGAATGGCATCAGGAATTCATAAGCTTATAAAAGTGCTAATATTTTTTAATTACATTTACCTTGTAATGCAGTTTATTTTTCAGCTGGGTTATGACTCAGTCTGCCCAGGGCCTAGTCAAATGTCTGCTTCCTTTGGATAGAATGTATATGTTGTTATACTAACACAATCAGTTTTATATACGAACACACGACTTCTAACGTCTACTCTATTAAAAAGTGAAGAGTATGAAGCAGTGTTGCCAGAAAGTGATGATGAGAGAATGCTAAATCGGAAAAAAAATTCTGCAGAAGAAAAGTACAATACTAGATTTAAATTTAAAAGAAATTATTGAAATCAGCGTTGTCAACTTTAAAATTTCAAAACGCACCAAAATGGAGAAAAAACGCTCCATTTGCAAAAAAAAACGCACCAATCTTAGAATCTCTTTTTTTAGTTTAAAATGTTTACTGAATTAATTTTGCATAAATGTACATAATTTTTTGTATTAAAAATATAACACTAAAACAGGATTTTACATTTCAGGGTTAAAAAAAAATAAAACCTAAAAAACTTAGCAAATTTGTTTATACATATTCATTTGAATTACATAGATAATAATTTTTTTTAATTTCATAAATTCTGTACAAAACTTTTTAAAGAGATCAACGATTATTAGAAAAAATTCAAAACTAATAAAAGTTCTTTATTTATCATTTTATTCATATATTTTAAAATTTTTTTTATTCGAAGTTTAATATATCCACATTAAAAACTTAACAATAAAAATAAACATCCTTTTACAATATATGTACATAATTAAAAAAAATAATAACAAAAAAACTAAAAAAATTCGTACATACATAGTGTACATATGAAAGTGGTCTAGGTCATAAAATTTTTGATTCGATATAGTACATTTTGATTGACTCTAAATTAAACTGTTGCATAACAAAAAAATTATTTTTGGATTTGTTCCAATGTAATCTACTAAATATCTCGACCAAAGAAATATAAGACTTATATAACTTTCATAATTAAGGGCACATACATATCTTTGCATTCATTTGTACAAGATGATACATTTTTGTATATTAATTTTATAAATTCGGTTTAAAACTTTCTAAAAAGATACCAAAAATTAATTATTCCAAACAACAAAAGGTAATATTTTCATCATTATTGTTATCATCGGGCCATAAGAGATTTCTTTTCAAATTGTGATATTTTCTAAACATCATTAGTATTAATATGGTAATTAACACTATCAGGAAGTTGGTAAGTTTCACAACAAGAATTGTCCGGTTTTAACCCATTGTTCTGTTAAATTTACGTTGGCCACCAAAAATTAAAAAACGCACCGAAACTTAAAAAAAAAGCGCAACTAAGGAATTTTTCGCACAAAAAAATTCAAAAAGCAGCCAAAATGGTGCGAAACGCACCAAGTTGACAACGCTGATTGAAATAGCTTTAAATTTCATGTTTATACAAACTTATTAGTGTTTACAGGTAATAGAAATATAAAATAGTAAATGCCTATTTCACCAAGTTATTTAAATATCAATTCATATTTAAAAGTAATTTTTCCATACAAAAATTAATGAAAATCGACATTGTTGTTTTTAGGAACTGTTACAATTAACGTAATAAAATTTTTTAACGCACTAATAATCCTAAATTAATATTTTACTCTTTCGGTAAAATATTTCTTCATTAAAAATACACAAAAATTGATTTGCTGGATCCTATGCGTATTTCACTGTTGCTATTCCAGATAATCAGGGAGCCTTTACACTGCAATGCACGTACACGCAAAGAAAAGATATGGTTGAAGAATGGTTGAGAAAAGAATATTATGTTCTCTGAAACAAATGTGTGGTCGTTGAAAAAACTAGTTATTGTTATTTTAAACATTTATTTCGTTACGATAAACAGAGTAATGTTTGAATTTAATAATTACATTATCACATCCATAAAAAAGTGTGATATGGTTAGAGTTTAACAATACAGTTTTGTTAAAAATTTATGACTACAACATAATTTGTATTATTATTTAAAAATAATATGATGTAAATAACAATATAATGTTCTCCAAAACCATGCCATTTTAAGTTAAAAAAAAATCTGTTTCAGAAACATCTGTCAGTTCGGTATTTCGTTTGTAAGCTATCACTAGTGCACGGGTGGTATTAAATAAATTAATAGATAAATAAAGTATAATCAAAAGGGTTGGCCAATAAAAATATATAAACATTTGTGTATCTCTTTATACAGACATGTCTGTATGTCGTGTAAGTACACATTTCTATATATACATTTTATGTCAATAATATTAATTTATTTTTATTTCGAATTTAACGCACAGCTGTTTCTACAATAAGTATATGATTAAAAAAACAAAATAGTATTATTACATTAAATAATACTGTGGTCGTATTTAACAATATTAATATAATATTAGATCATGGTATGGTGAGTCTCAATTATATTTTAGTCATATCTTACAATAGTGTTGTTATATTAACAATAATAAGATTAGTTACAACAAAGTCAATTGTTCTTGTAGATAATATTATTATTAACTCAGATAATAATATAATTAAAGTTTGCTTTTCTATTAACAATAATATGATTTGACTGCAACCACATAATTCAATCATAGTATGTTGCTGTTTGATTATGGTTGCCTCAACCATATTTTTTCTTTGCGTGTACATTTATGAGTATAATCTATATACAGAAGAATTTTTTTAATAAATTATAATTTTTCATTTTCAACAAAATCTGCCAGAAAGCATTTAGCAGAATTTTTTAAAAGCTGAATGCTTTTTAACTAATGAAAATGCCATTTCTGGCAGTGAAAATGCTGAAATGGCAACAATGGTATGGAGAGGTGGAGAGGTGGTATTATGTCTGGTTAATTTAAGAAAAATACAATGAGTATAGAGTACTTTCGGGAGACTTTATATTCCGCTACCGTGCAGCTAACTACAACGAGCACGAAGTAAATTCGGGAGACTTCGTATTCGGCTAATTTACGAAATAATATTACTACAAAATATAAAGTAAATTCGGGAGACTTTATATTCGGATACCATGCAGCTTCGCTAAAATACAGTTCATCTACTGGCTAACTATTTAGAACAAGAGCGGTAAGGCTTTCGGTCGACACTTTCAAGTGGCTTACTTATAATCAGCGTTGTCAACTTTTAAATTTCAAAAAGCACTGAAACGTAATTTAAGTAAAAAAGCACTAAATCAAAATTTTTTGTTTTGTAAAAAAAATTTTTGTATATAAAAAATATAGAAATCGGTTGACCTTGCATTTTATTCCTAAAACTTCAAATTTGAAGCATCTGATACACATTTTGATTCTATGAGAATCAGTGAATTCTAAAATAAATTTGGCGAAACTTTTTTAAATTTTAAAAAAAAATTTAATTTTTTTCGTCAACTGAAATTAGCAGTAATTGGCAAGTCTTTTTGACTTTCTGATTAGATTTTGAACTCGATGGGAGTAGTAGTTAATTTTTTTTAAAATCAAGACTTTCAAAATTTGATTTTCATTAAACCATGCTGTGGAAACATTCTTTCACAGCAAACGCAATATTAATAACAAAGTAACAAAATATAAAAAAAAGTAATTTGCAAGTTAACCAAGTTATATAAACTTAAATTATATGTACTATTATGTTAGAAAATAGGACCGAAGTAGGTTATAAATATGTAACTTAAAACGGCAGCTCTATTAGCATCACAAATTTCTCGTTTCAGACCGCTTTTATATAAAGCCAAGTGTAAGGACAACTTTTTACGTATTTTAGACTTAAATAAAGTAATAAAGGTAAAAACGTGATCAACTTCTGCTTTTAAACATTAAAGTTTGATGGGAATGCAATTTAGATAATGCCCCAAACGAGTTTATATCAAATGAATCGTTATAAGACTTTATTTCTGCCCAAAACTCGATAGCGAACTCAAAGTTTATCCATTGCATTAAGTGAATTATTCTCTTTTTACTGTATATACTAGAAAATATTTCGCTATTAGACTATGCTTGCATTATATCTTCTTGGTCGTGTGGCAAAACACTGTTTCCAATAATTGTGCTTAAAATGTGAAAGTTTGAGAATAAAATGCACGTATTTCTTCAGCCAAGTTTTGTACAATCTTATTAGAATATTTTGAAATGTTCCATTTAACTTCAGTGCTTATGTTTTTTAAATGTTAGACTTCTACAAAAAAAAAATATATATATATATATATATTGTTACGAAAATAGCCGTCAACAATGTTAAGCAACATTACAAAAAAATATTCCAACAGGGTTAATGTAAATGCTACGCGAAAATATTCCTACAGGGTCAAAGCGAAGAATAGTCTAGAAAGTAGCCAACAACTAAATAAGCATGCCTAGCTTGATTAAACAAGCAAAAGCAACAACAACAAAAAAAAGCGTCTGCTTATTATGAAGATTCACATATTTGTACACATACATACATGCCAATTCAAACGAAAAGCAAAAGATAAACAACCACCGTGTGTTGCTTAGTTAATGATTTACACACGTACGCATATACACATGTATGTACATAGTTACCACATGAACTTAATTAGGCAGCATATAAGATGATAATGATCGTCTAGACATTGCTTGAAACTTCTAGTGGAATTTCTGTGAAATATAAATAGAGGTGACGCATCCAATGGTGAGTTAGTTGCAGTTGTAAGTCAGTCGCGAACAGTTATAGTTAGTGCTAATCAGAAACTAGTGAAGTTAAGAACTCGTTAGACAGTTGATAATTTAGTTGTGAATTAATAATAGTCTGTCGTGGAATTGAGATTATTGTGGAGTCTATCGTGTGGACTGGAGTAAAGGGAACAGCGCAGCGAATAGACGTGTATAAGGGTGTAAGTAAAGCCAGTGAGTCTTTATTGGTGTATCAACTGTGAGTGTCGGCAGAGTGAATGCCGTGTGTGACAAGCAGCAGACAAAGAAGTATTGGTGTATCAACTGTGAGTGACGGCAGAGTGAGTCTCGGAAGTGACGAGCAGTAGACAAAGAGGTGTCACGTGATTACTTGCGCAGCCAGCTAAGAGACGTGTGTAAACTACAGCGAGGAAGGCGTAGTGGTAACCAGTTGTGAATATTTGTGTGTAATTTATTAGTTTAAGTTGTATTAGGTATTTAAGCTCTTGAGTAATTTAGTATAAGTGTATTTGTAAATAAAACTTGTATCATTCTTAACCCTAATTACTACACTCGGCTCTTGTATTCATTTGCAAATCTTCGGATCTACGGAAAAGCGTTTTTATAGAGAGAAAAACGTAACATTTGGTGTCAGAAGTGGGATTTGCAAATACAAGCGATACGTTTAAAAAGGGTTAAGCGAAAAGCAAGAGTAATAAGAAAAGGAGAACCTCACACGTTTGAAAAGCTTAAACGTGAACAAAACCACATACGTTTGAAAAGGTTAAACGTAGTAATTGGTTTTTGAGGAAAATGAAATTTCAAGAGCTTAATGTGAAGCAACTCAAGGAAGAGTTGAATAAGCGGAAACTGTCGACAACTGGTAATAAAGTACAACTACAGGAGAGACTACTACAGGAGTTCCAGCGGCGCAACATCGAAATCGAGACATATGAGTTCTAGGAGAGAGAGCGTTTGGAAATGAGGGTAAAGTTAGATGATTTTATGAGAACAGTAAGAGAATTGAGAACTCAAATCGAATCTGACAACAAGAAATTTCTGGAAATGTCAAGAGAAACTTCAAGAGCCAAAACCGAGAGAGTGCGAGTACGAACACGAGTACGAAAAACATCTAGGGCCACAAATTACACACTTGACAAATGGAAAGCGAACACTATGACAAACGTTCAAGAATCATCTGGAGCCAGCAATGAAAAACGTCAGGAAATTGCTGAAGACGCAAACAGACGGGCAGATGGTGTAGAAATGCAAGTCAGTAAATCAGACGAAGAGATTTCTGACTTGGGAAACAGCGTCTACGAAAACATTTCTGCCACAGAGCAGGATGCTGACGAAAAACTAAAGACAGAAGATGAAATCAACAGTTGTCAGTGTCAACAAGCTGAACGTGAGCGAAGTTTTCCAGAAGTTTCCAGCAAAGTAACTGAAGCTCGTGACCTATATGATAGTCAAGCAGTTTGTGACACGGCGGAATTAGCTATGCAAGTCAGTAAATCAGACGAAGAGATTTCTGACTTGGTGAACAGCGTCTACGAAGACATTTCCGCCACAGAGGAAGACGCTGACGAAAAACTGAAGGCAGAAAATGAAATCAACAGCGGTCAGTGTCAAAAAGTTGAACATGAGCAAAGTTTGCCAGAAGTTTCCAGCGAAGTAAATGAAGCTCGTGACCTAGATGATAGTCAAGCGGTTTGTGACATGACGAAATTAGCTATGCAAGTCAGTAAATCAGACGAAGAGATTTCTGACTTGGTGAACAGCGTCTACGACGACATTTCTGCCACAGAGGAAGACACTGAGGAAAAACTGAAAGTAGAAGACGAAATCAACAGTGGTCAGTGTCAACAAGTTGGACGTGAGCCAGAAGTTTCCAGCGAAGAAAATGAAGCTAGTGACGTAGAAGATGTGGTGGTCTGTGAAACAGCGGAACAAGCTATGGGTGAAATGGTCTCGCTTGCTCAGGGTAAAGAAACTGCTACAGCATACAAAGCGCATAGCATAAAAGCAGTCAGGAAGAAAAAGACAACTTCTATACGGAGCCTAAAGCGTGTGGTAAGGCAAGCTCTAGTCAAGGTACAAGGAAGAGTCGGAGCCAAAGGCCATAAATGTGGAATGGTAAGGCAAGCTCTACTTAAGGGACAAGGTAGAGTCAGAGCCAAGGGCCATAAATGTAGAATGGTAAGGCAAGCTCTAGTCAAGGGACAAGGTAGAGTCAGAGCCAAAGGCCATAAATGTGGAAGGAGTTGTCATCTACAGCGTACGGCAAGGCAAGCTGTAGTAGAAATACCAGGCAGATTAAGTACCAAGGGCTGTAAATGTCAAAGATGGTTTCATCTCCAACGAACGGCAAGGCAAGCTGTAGCGGAAATACTAAGCAGAGAAAGTACTACCAGGGGCCACGAATATCGAAGTAGTCACCTCCAGCGTATGGCAATACAAGTTCCAGTTGAGAAACGAGACAGAGCCAGAACTAAAGCCGACAAATATGGAAGAGGTAGTCGTCTCGAGCGTAACTACAAGGCGTTTAGAAAACGAAGAAAGAAAAGGCGATGATGTGCCTATTCGGGGCGAATAGGCTTAAGTGGGCGGCAGTGTTACGAAAATAGCCGTCAACAATGTTAAGCAACATTACAAAAAAATATTCCAACAGGGTTAATGTAAATGCTACGCGAAAATATTCCTACAGGGTCAAAGCAAAGAATAGTCTAGAAAGTAGCCAACAACTAAATAAGCATGCCTAGCTTGATTAAACAAGCAAAAGCAACAACAACAAAAAAAAAAGCGTCTGCTTATTATGAACCCGGTGGCGAACGTCATGATGATTCATCGTGAAAAGTACTGACAATGTTAAATCATAAATGACAGACGCTGAATTTTCTTTGGCGTCATACATGAATTTTTTAAGCAATTGTCCAAAACATCATAGATGATCCAAATTGATTTTGTTTAGTAGGCGTCCGCGTATTAGTGAGTCCTAACAGACAATATCAACGATATTCATATATGAGTTTTTATGTAATTCGTCACAATCCCAGAGATTCGTAGTAGACAAAATCACTTTACCTCTTCTGTGAATTTTTCTTTTATGAGTCGTTATATAATTTTTTACTGATTTTTCATAAATGAATTTTTATGCTATGGGTGTTCATTCCATACCCAAAGTTACAACACAAAAAGATTTCTTTTAAAAACATTTAAACATTTTTATTAAAAAATTAAGGCACTAATTCAAATATTGTTAAAAATATAATATAATATAAGAAATAAAAAAAATTAACTCAAATCAAAAAAGACATTAATAATTAATTTTTTAATTGCCATTGTAATGACCTTAGACTAAAAATTTTGAAAAAGTTGTACTATAAAAAGTAATTTTTAGATTGTTAAATGTTTAATTGATTTAAGTTTCTTGGCTTTCCATAGATATGTTGGATTCATCTTTTCTAGAGTGGCGTTTAGCGTCTCTATTTTTTACTTTTTTAATAGCCGAGCGGAAGTTGCAAAGAAATTTTTCAAAAGACTGGAAGCTTGTGCATTCTAATTAAAGAGAAATAGAATAGAAATAGAACTTGATATTTAAAAAATCTTTAATTTTATATGATACTAACCTTTCAAAGCCGTTGTTAGGTTCGAATACAACTTTATTGCTTTCTTGCCTTTGGTTCCATCATAATTGTACTGGGAAAGTAAATTCGAATCAAAAATTCTTTCCAAGTTTCTAGCCAAATCGTCGCAAAGTAATCGGCGCATAGATATCACCTTCAAAAATAATGTTATGTTAAGAATTTTATTGTTTTCCTTTAATATTTCTTCACATACCAAGTTTTCGCGGTTTTCTCCCATAAGGTCATCTTCAAGTGATTTTAGCTCATCGTCGGATTTTATAGGAAATCGGACAGAAGCCAAAGATATATTAGACAAATTTCGGGACAATAAAATGTTATGCTCGCCCAAAATTTTCGCCAATTCGTCCTGTTTTTTAAGGCAGTTGTCAAGCTTCATTTCCAGTTGAACCTGCTGTCTCACTATTACATCAATTGTTGCAGGTAAATTTTCTAGTCGCTCGAACTTTTTTAAAATGAGATCCAATTTAGATTCGGAGTTCATATCTAAGAATTAAAAGATGCAAAGCCAAAAAATTTTATCTCCAAGAAAATAAGACAATTACGCAGATTATTTTATTTACTTTATTTAAAGAAATAATTTAATCAATTAACAGTATGAAGCAAGGGCATTAAAACGTTTCTATTTTCAAATGGTAGCAAAATCATTTTGGAATGAATTTGGTTAATGCTGAATGTGATTTCTGTTTCATTTTCTTTGCCATCAGATTCATAAATTCCAATAGAATCTGATATGGTTGGTAAATTAAAAAAGCTTCTAGTATTGGTTATTTGTTTTCCTTTGACAATATCTCCAGAAAGTGATGATACCTTTACAATTATTGTTTTCTGTTGCTCCTCAGACTTTATTGAACATAAGTTATTAGGAAAATCCGGACTTATGTAATAATTAATGTTAGCTACGTTTAGAACTCTTCCCTTTTTTAAATCTCGTTTGCTGTATATGGTGTAATTGTTTATTGTTGATGCATTCTTTAGCTTTGTTTTTAATTGTGACAGCACATTGGAAGGACGTCGCACAAATTTCTTTATATGTCTTAGATAATTTTCGAAATCATAAGCCGCAAAATTGTTGGGCAGTCCAAAAGCTTCAACACAATCAGGAAAGTGCAGCAGGTTGTGCACGTTATACACTAAGTCCCTCTCAGAATACAAATTTGGGTAAAACAAAACGAAATCAGACAGTAGTTGTCTTGCTGTTGCTATATTGGTCTTATAGTGAAGAGGACAAGACAATAACCTATAAGCGACACTTAAAAGAAGAAAATGATAATAAATATCATCATTCACAATGCCTTTTAGCGCAACTATCCCCAAATATAATATGAAGTGCCGAAATTCCAATGCTTTCCATCTTCCAAGCTCTGACAAAGGCCTTGGGTGTCGGCCAAACTCTTTAGGCAGAAATCCACTGTAAGACTGCAGCTTTACTGATAATAAGTTTCTATTTTCTAAAGACATTTTGGCAACTATCTGTTTCAATAATTTTCTTCCGACGCCCAAATCGATCAGGTGCATGCAGTCCAGAGGGATTTGACTTGCCATTTTTACACCCATACGCTCAAGGTCGCTTTGCTCAGTTTTAAATTGTATGCTGTGATGCTCAAGTTGACTTCGAAGACTAAAGTTTTCATCTGTTCTCAAAGGTCCAGCTATTGTATCATAAACGGTTACATGCCCTACCCTTCTTCCAACTTGTTGACAACGACTACATCCATGGAAAGAGCAATGACCTACAGTACCAGCAACAAAAGCGCGAGCCGGTGCATCACAAATAAATAATCTTATTTTAAATGGTAAAGTTTTATCAGTACAAGTAAGACCATCAGCAATTAATTGTTTTGCTTCATAAATGAAATCATGTAAAAAAGAATTTATGCATTTAGGTTTTCCTTCACCATAAAATGCTCTAATTAAAAATACAGATTTTATCGTGGGACTTACGACTTTGCCCAAAATGGGCCACAATGACTTGTTTGTGCTTTTATATAAAGGAACTCCGTCAAGTCCTATGTCAATAGTTACTGTTTCACTTTCTGTAAAGTAGTTGGAAATTTTCAATAACTGGTGTGTAAGTCCCAAATGATAATATTGACCAGGATTTACGCTACGAAGAACCATTTCTTCTCTTTTGATATTGAGAAGAGTGTCAATATTTAGAGGCACATCCATGTGTTCCTCTTGTAAAATCTTAAGCAACTCATTACCAAAAGCTTTTCGAATATGATATTTAACAAAAAGCGTTCTCAATTTTTCCCGTAGACTTATAGGGATTTCCTCGACTCTTCCGTCAATATTAATCACTTCAACAACACTTTCGGAAGCAATTTGCCTTATATTTATGTTTGGGCTAAGCTGGTTCAAACGTTGTAAATATTGAGTCTGTTGTTTTTTAATTGCCCTTTTCAATTTTCTTTTCGATGACATTTTAACTTACTTTTTATAATTTTTAAAACTTATTAACTGATTTTAAAGTAAATTATATATTTTATTTTTAGAAGTAAATTATATTTCTTAAATCACTTTTATAAACACTCTTCACTGAGAACTTTACTAAACTGAAGAAAAATGACATTTAATCTTAAATTGAAGAAAAAAAAGCAAAATAAAAAAAGAACCGTTATATATTTTTTTTCAATAGTTTATGCGCAGCAGAACAACTCAGCTTTACATCCACTCATAACAGACAATGTTGCTAAGTTTCAACATTCGTCAATGCGTTGACAAACAAAAATATAATAATCCGTTATTTTTTTTCCTTCAACCATTAACGAATACTTGTAGCAGACAAATTCCAGCAGAGTTCAGCTTGGTATCGAATAATAACAGACAATGTCGATTACTTTCAACTTTCTTTTATAAGGTGAATCTACTATAAAAATGTCTACAAAACTGTCTTTAGCTGTGTCGTTGTCACGTACATTCATCGACATGTCTATGCATATCGATATTTTCATACAAATTTCGCTATGAGACCTAGTTTGAAAGGAGGAATCATAGATGAAAATATCAATATGACAAAGTCGCTCAAAAAACCCAACCGGGAAGATTCACATATTTGTACACATACATACATGCCAATTCAAACGAAAAGCAAAAGATAAACAACCACCGTGTGTTGCTTAGTTAATGATGTACACACGTACGCATATACACATGTATGTACATAGTTACCACATGAACTTAATTAGGCAGCATATAAGATGATAATGATCGTCTAGACATTGCTTGAAACTTCTAGTGGAATTTCTGTGAAATATAAATAGAGGTGACGCATCCAATGGTGAGTTAGTTGCAGTTGTAAGTCAGTCGCGAACAGTTATAGTTAGTGCTAATCAGAAACTAGTGAAGTTAAGAACTCGTTAGACAGTTGATAATTTAGTTGTGAATTAATAATAGTCTGTCGTGGAATTGAGATTATTGTGGAGTCTATCGTGTCGACTGGAGTAAAGGGAACAGCGCAGCGAATAGACGTGTATAAGGGTGTAAGTAAAGCCAGTGAGTCTTTATTGGTGTATCAACTGTGAGTGTCGGCAGAGTGAGTGCCGTGTGTGACAAGCAGCAGACAAAGAAGTATTGGTGTATCAACTGTGAGTGACGGCAGAGTGAGTCTCGTAAGTGACGAGCAGTAGACAAAGAGGTGTCACGTGATTACTTGTGCAGCCAGCTAAGAGACGTGTGTAAACTACAGCGAGGAAGGCGTAGTGGTAACCAGTTGTGAATATTTGTGTGTAATTTATTAGTTTAAGTTGTATTAGATATTTAAGCTCTTGAGTAATTTAGTATAAGTGTATTTGTAAATAAAACTTGTATCATTCTTAACCCTAATTACTACACTCGGCTCTTGTATTCATTTGCAAATCTTCGGATCTACGGAAAAGCGTTTTTATAGAGAGAAAAACGTAACAATATATTATATCAGGAAAATTCTTTTTGAATTTTGCGTTTAGTGCCACCGCCAAGAAATAAAAAGCACAAAAAATTAGTTTAAAAAAGCACCGAGCACTAACTTCAAAATTTTTCGCGTCGAAAATTTCAAAAAGCATCAAAAACGGTGCGAAAAGCACCGAGTTGACAACGCTGCTTATAATTATCGTTAGTACGATCTCGGCACTTGATGATGATCATTGCGTACAAACGTTGATTACTTATACATTGCGTTGGATGTTGTGGTTCGGTTTCAATCAGTGTTGGTGTCTGGCTATGTGTATGTATGTGTATGTCGTGCTTTGTTCAGGTATACGGTAAAAGGTACGTGCGTTTGCACTTTTTATTGAATAAGAGTAAAAGTGTATATGTATTTGTAACGTCACGTTACAACCATAATTTGAATTTATTAGTTTAATAAAATTAGTGCAATTATTTATATATATATATAATTGCCGGGAAACCCCTAAAAACAGTCCCGTTTCTTTTTCCCATATAAACGATTTCTAAATAAAATGTAGAGTCAATTTGAACTTTATTGCTATTCAAACTTAATTTTAGCTAACTTCAGTTGTTAATCTATCAAATTATTTTGTTTTATATAGATTGATAAATACTAAGTTTTATCAAAACTTTAATTTTTGAACGCAACCATTATATTTGACATTAGATTTGGCAACCAACTAATATGTCAATCCATTCTGTCGCACTTCAGAACACGGAAAAAAGTATTGCGATATCGTGTTACAATATCTATGAGTGCGCAAGAACCTTATATACTTTGGTGATCCTTTGTGATAGTGACATTCCAAGTAATGTGCTCTTTTTTTTTTTTTTTTTTTTTGATATTTGTGATTTTCATCAGACTCTTCCAGTTATACCCCAATCAACTGTTGCTGATGAACTAAATGCATGCCTAAAATCATCAAATTTGTGACAGTATGTAAAGACACTCCAATTAACAACTAACATAAGAGTATTTTTGCAACAAGATAGAACTAGAAATATGTTTGCGAAGCAGTTGTTAGACATTGGAAATAACAAAGTTGCAGTGGACAGACACCTCGACCGGATTCATCACATTGCCAACAGATTTCTGTCACATCACAGACTCAAAAAAGGAGCTTATTCAGCGTGTTTTCTCAGATATAGAGCAAAAGTTAAATAACAATAATTGGCTGGGTGAACGAGCAATATTGATGGCGAAAAATAAAGATGTCGAGGATCTCAATGCAACCATTCAGAATTTTCTTCCAGGACAGTTGGTTTCCTTCAAATCCGTCGACACCGCTATGAACCAGGATGACGTAGTCAACTATCCCACGAAGTTTTTAAATTCACTGGAATTGACTGGATTACCACCTCACAATTTGCAGTTAAAAGTTGTATCAGTTTTCATCATGCTGCGTAACATTAATCAACCTCGACTGTGCAATGGAACAAGACTGGCTGTGAAAAAGCTGATGAATAACGTCATTGAGGCAACAACCATAAAAGGAAAATACAAAGGAGAGGATGTCTTGATCCCGCGGATACCGATTATTCCAACGGATTTACCATTCGATTTTAAACGCTTACAATATCCAGTAAGTCTGGCCTTTGCAATGACGATAAATAAATCGCAAGGACCATCATTAGAAGTTTGCGGAATCAACTTGGAGTTTCCCTGTTTCGCGTATTCTTTGTTTATTTACGAACCACAAAACAAAACTGATCATAACAGTGTGTGTCTCTCAATATCAAATTTAAACCTTATAAGTAGCCAGTATTTCAGGAAAACTCTGTTTTGTAAGTAAGCAACATGATGTGTCGAAAATAATAATATAACTTCATGCTGGATTCAAAAAATGCTTTTTTATTAAATACGGATTCGTTTTGGTAAGAGGATATATAGAGGTTTGTTTGTTTCAAGATAATATTTTATACAAAAGTTTAGGTCTTTTATTTATCAACTGAGGCAGTACGAAGTCTGGCGGGTCAGCTAGTATATGTATATAAATAAAAAGAAATTCGCGAAATGACGGAAATTGGCAAAAAGCTACAACAGCAGGATGACAAAGTCTAATAATTTTTTAAACTCTTCAAAACTGTTAGGACGCTAAAAAAACCACGCAAAAAGCCGCTTTTTTGCGCACTTTGCAAAAAATCGCGAAAATTTACAAAATTTTATATCAGCCATAATATTGATTAAAAATCGCCAAAATTGCAAGGAAGGCAAAAAATTAGGCAAAAATCGCGAAAACGGAACAGTAGAAGATAAAAAAGTCTAATATTTTTTAAAAATCGGCTAAATTTTACGGAGGCAAGTTTGCAAAAATTCGCGAGAAGTTGCAAAATCGGAAGCAAGCTGGAATGAAAGTGATTGTCTTCATCAGAATCACCTGAAATTTTTTTTTATGAAATTGAAATTTCCCTTATCTTTTATTCACCCGAAATCCACTATTAATATTTCTACAGCATATTTTTCGCATAATACAGAAATTTTGAGTGTGCTTTTTTTGCTTTTATTAAACTATTTTCGTTATTTTAATATTTACGCTATTTTCATTCTTTCTCTTATTCTTTTTAAATATTCGACATTTTTAAAAGTCTAGCAACACTTACAACATGCCGTTCACAACCACCATAGTTTTAGTTAATATTTACAATCTACAATCTACACTAGGTTGTGAATTGGTTAATTTATTTTATTTTTTCAATCTAATTATTAATCCTTAATAAATAATTAATTAGACTACACAAACCAAAACCGATATTTATTTATTTAAGATAGCATATCTTACAACTCGAATCAAATCAAACTTATTTTTTTTCAACATAAGCTTTAACATTACAACACGCCTTATTATGAAGATATACTATAATTTGTATCATATACTCTCCATTTGGAACGGGCAACTTAGCGAACATTTCATTTCTCAAAACAAAGTTACGCACAATAATGTCATGCTAAAAGAATTGAATTGAAAAAAAAAATATTACGTGAGTATCAAGGCTGGCGATAATTTCAATAAATTCCTTATTCATCTATTCTAAAATTATTGGATTAGTAATTATTTTAGATTAATTAAATATTAAAATTTATATAACTTACGTTATAGGGACAGGTGTGATTTAGATTCGAGAAGTTAAGAAATGCATCAGCTGCAAATTTGAAGACTGGATATTTCTTTCTGTTCTTCATAAAATCACAGAAATTTACAGTCAAATTGTATAAAAAAGGACGGTATCCATTGGCTTTTTTGAAAACAGTATATCGTAGCTGTAGTTGAGGATTGTGAAATTAAATATTCAGCAATATTTTTTCCATAAGGATACGAATACTTACCGACGCCTGGGTCAAAGGCTTTTGCAATAATTCCATATAAAAATTTAAAGCAATTATACCGCGTCCGATTACTTTAAGGTCACATTCCTTAACTTGGCAAAATGTCGGATCCAATGTTTCACATTTAAAGTTTGTAAATTTCATTGCAGCCACAGTTAAGGCAATGAAAACAGAGAATATCACAAGTAAACTCTTAGAATACATTTTGTTAAGTGGAGATTTAGTTAGCAGGCCTTTTATACCAAATATATGTATCTATCCACCAATTTGTGGAGCGAGAAGGGAACAAAAATAGCCTTTTAATTAAAATAATATTATTTTTAAATTGTTTACAAATAAAATGAAAATATGTGAAATTAAAAATCAATTACTTTTTGAAATTAAATGAAAATTTTCATTGTAAAATCAGATTTATTATAAATACATATGTAGTTATCATCTCTGCCGCATCTTCACTTTGCTGTAAATAACAGATTTAATTTTTAATTATTATTAAGCGGCTTGCAGGAGTCGCACAGTGGCGTCTACAGCAAATAATATTGATATTAAAAAGTTTTTTAAACCTCTTAAAAAAAGTCACCAGTGAAGTGAAAGTGATCAACAGGGAAACCGCAAATATGCAATTGCATGGATTTTCTTGTGTGACGTATTAATAAGGAAACAAGATATTTATCTGTTTTAGAACTTTTTATGAATGTTGGCATGAATTTGTTTGTGCATATTTTTGCATATTTTAGCCTTTAAAGCATATTTTTAGCATACTTGCGAATTTTAAGATTATAATTTGCGTTTTTGGGGCATATTTTGATACTTTAGAGCTTTTTTAATATGCCTATAAGAATATGTGTTGACTAAAATTTTAATTTTTAGGGTTCCGTACACCAAAGGTGAAAAGGAACCCTATTGTTTTCGCTACGCTGTCCGTCTGTCCGTCACACGGTATTTTCTCAGGAACCGTTAGAGCTACGGACCTGAAATTTGGACACAGTATGAAGAACCTTGGCCGCTACAACAACAAATACATGAGAATTAAAAATTAAATGGTGTTCCAAAACGAGCAACGAAAAATGTTAAAATCCCATGTAATATACATACAATTGTATGAACATATGTATATTGAAACTTGAAATTTGTAAAATTAGTGTATTTTTATACAGACTACAACAATTAACACTAAAATTTAAAAAAATTTAAATTGAAGGGTGGTCGATCAGTTAACGCAATTTTGACTATGTAATTTTGACAATTTGCTATATCTTGGAAACCGTAAGAGGCAAACACTTGAAATTTTCAAAACCGGTAAAACTAAAAAAACCGAAAATTATAAAATCGCTAAACAAAAAAAAAAAAAAAAAAAAAAAAAAAAAACCACCAAAAATTAAAAAAAAATCGCCAAAACGAAAAAATCGCCAAAATTAAAAAAAATTCTAACACTAAAATAAATCGCCAAAATGAAAAAAACGCCAAAATGAAAAAAACGCAAAAATCGAAAAAATCGCCAAAACGCGAAAATGTCGCCAAAACTAAAAAAAATTTTAAATAAAAAAAAAATCGCAAAAATGAAAAAAATCGCCAAAAATAAAAAAAATCGCTAAAATTAAAAAACGCCAAAAACCGAAAAAAATCGCCAAATTAAGAAAATAAAGTGTCAAAACTAAAAAAGGAGCCAAAACTTAAAAAAATCGCTCAAAACTTGAAATTTTCAAAAACGGTAAAATTAAAAAAACCAAAAATTTTAAAATCGCCAAACCAAAAAAAAAAAACGCCAAAAATTAAAAAAAAAATCACAAAACGAAAAAAATCGCCAAAATGAAAAAAAGTTTCTAACACTAAAATAAATCGCCAAATTCGAAAAAATCGCCAAAATTAAAAAAAAACGCCAAAATAAAAAAAAACGCCAAAATTGGAAAAAATCGCCAAAACGCGAAAATGTCACCAAAACTAAAAAAAATTAAATAAAAAAAATCGCAAAAATGAAAAAAATCGCCAAAAATAAAAAAATCGATTCATTATTTTGCTTTTTAGTTTTCTTTTTCGACAAAATGTCCATTTACGTTTAAATACGTGGCGTTTTTCTTAAGCAAATTTCTACTCAAACCATTATATATTGCAAAAAATATAAAAATTCGCAAGGGATTAAAATAATGGAAACAATATCCCAAAGCTAATTATATAGACCGCAAAAAAAGTAATAACTCGAGTATAGACAGCATATATGTAAATCGCGAAAACTTGCAAAAATGCGAATATCTTCTAAAAATTTCCAAAGCCTCAAGAACTGTAAACGAGCAAACTCAGTAGATTTTATGAATCAAAAATTATCTCACGTGCAAAAAATTTGCGAAAATTAGCGAATAATTTTTTAATTGAAAAAAAACTTAAAATTTATTTAAAAAAAAAAGCTTAAATTGTAAGGAATGCAGAAAACTTTTAAAAATCCGCAATTACGAAAATTCGCAAAAACTTGCTGACATCAAAAATATATTAAAGTTTGATACTTAATAAAAAAAAGTTTAAAACTGTTAAAAAAAATTGCAAAAATTTGCAACAAATTGCAAAAATTTGCAACAAATTGCAAAAATTGTAAACAAGCTCCAAAATTACTTAGAAAAACCTAAAGATCTAAGAAATTCCAAAAATCGCAGAAAATTGGCAAAATTATGAAAATTCGCACAAATAGATAGATGTATTAAAAATCGGTAAAATGGTAAAAAGGCAAGCCTTAAAATAACACATAAATACTTAAAGATATAAGAAATTCCAAAAAATCGGAAAAATTCGCGAAAATGAAAATTTGCAAAAACTTGCTAATACCAAAATGATAGCAAAGTGTGATATAAAATAAAAGTCGCCAAATGTGTAAAAAAGGCAAAAACTGCAACAACAAAAATACTTCAATCAGAAAATGATGTGGCTTGATTCAATCCTAATTTGTTAAAATTACACACAAGAGCAATAAGTTTTATCAAAAATTACCTGATCGCAAAACTTAAGAAAATTTGCAAATATGTAAATTCCAAAGCCTTAAAATTTTAAAAGGTCAAATGCTCGAAAAAATTTTGTTTTACATATTGCAAAAATTCGCAAATAATTATCGGAAACAGATAGAAGCCGTTAAATAATTTTCTCATAATTTTGCATATTCGTACCAAATATTATTTAATTTTTGTAATATTTATTCTCATTTGTTTTGTATCATATTGTTTATGTTTCAACTAACACACTAAAATATGAGGGGTTACTCACAGCAGTCGCATTTTAAACTAGTTAAAAAGTTTAGAACATTATGACGTTATGACTTTAACACTACCGTGTGAATACCCCAATTATATAGGATGAAGTTTGTATTAAATTACATATCTAGTGTTCGTACGGAACCCTTCGTGTGCGAGTCAGAGTCGCACTTTACTGAATTTATTATTTTTCATCTAAATCTAAATCTCATTTTCAACATTCCATGTGTATAAACATTTTTCTTATATTTCTATTACACAGTTATTGCGGACGTTAGTTTCAATAAAAATTCGGTTTTGCTATTTGTGACGAACTCTGCCCCGCGTAAACGTTGAAGGGACATTGTCAATGTATAAAAGTTTATTTGGATGCGACAGGCAACTATTTTTATTTGAAAATCTAGGTAAATATTTTGTTGTTTATTGCCATAAAAATTATAAATAAAATTCTAGTCTGTTTTTTTATCCGAAATACAGTTCCAAAATTGTAATTCTGATATCGTGATCTCTTTCACATCCTTATTCTTATTTTTAATGCGGCAGTTATTCGCTGTTAATATATTTTTAATGTTTCTTTCCATTTGTTTATTTTATTTGTGTCTTATTAACCGCCGACTAAAAAAAGGGGTGTTATAAGTTTGTAGTGTGTGTCTGTGTGTCTGTGTATCTGTGCGTCTGTCCGTGTCCACGTACAGGCGAAACTGCTGGACTGATTTGCATTTAGGTTTTTCTGTTTGAAAGATGACTTGATCGAGAGGGTTCTTAGCTATGTTTGAAGAAAATCGGTCCAGACATTTAGAAGATATAACATCTTTTCTGAAAAAAGTTGGGGGTTTTTAAAATTTTTAATTTTTGTTATTTTATATGAAAATATTCAGGTATGTGATGGAAAACGATCGTTTTCAAAGCAATCGTGTTGAAAAGGTGTGTTGAATTCCGATCGATTTTGAGTAGAATTTTTGAGCCAATCTGAAACTGCTGACTTTTAAAATGCACACTAAAATATAAAATTTAAACCATATAATAGGGCTGTAGAAAGAAATTTATCAAACATTTTTAGAAAAACCATTAAAACTAATTTTAAAATTATTGACAAAACGACTATAGAAAACACATCACATCTTTTATCGTTTTCAAATTGATTTTGTGTCTAAATCGTTTTTCATCACATGCCTGATTGTTTAATTTTTGAATAAAAAATATATTTTCATTTCCCGAAAATTTTTTAATATAATTTTTTTGGGAAATTTTTCACTTTTGCGGCTGCCTAAGCGCTACATAAATGGTGCTAAGAAACATGCCTACACGCAGAGAAAAGATATGGTTGTAGAATGATTGAGAAAATAATATTAATATCTCTGAAACAACTTTGTGGTCTTTGAAAATTAATTATTGTTATTTTAATCATTAATTTCGTTATGTTTATGTATAATTTTATAATAATAATTTCATTATTATACTTATAAAAAGTGTGATATGGTTAGAGTTTAACAATACAGTTTTTAAGCTATTGCATAGCTTTTATCGCAGGCTTTGAGGGTGTCGACCGAATCAAGAAATTCCGTAACGAAAAAAAAACATAAAACTATATTTATTTTATATTAAAGTATGCTATTGATTTCATTAACATACAGTATTGCTGGAACAGATTTTTGCATGTTGGAAAACACAATGTGGCGTACTTAAGAGCAATCGTGGCTGACAAAAAATGATAAACACAAACAAACAGACAATTCGTAGGTTTTTTAATTTAAAAAATAAATTTGCATAAGTTGATAAAAAAAAATGCTAAGCAATAGCTTTACCGTGGCAGTCCCCTAGTGCCACACGTTTTTTTGTTTGTTTTTTAAATTTATGACTACAACATAATTTTTGTTATTATGTAAAAATAACATAATTTAAATAACAATATAATGTTATCCAAAACCATAGTATATTACGTTTTAAAACAAAATCTTTTTCAGAAACATCTTCTGTCAGTTGAGTGTTTCGTTTGAAAACTATCGGTAGTGCACGCGTAGAGTTAAATAAATAAATAAATAAATAAATAAAGTATAAACAAAAGGGTAAATCAATAAAATATGTATATATCCACATAATTTTATCTCCTTATACAGACGTGTCTGTATTTCGTGTATACCCTCATATTTTTATTTCGAATTTAGCGCACAGTTGTTTTAAACAAAAGATCTACCAATAAATATATGATTAAAAAACAAAATATTATTATTATATAAAATCATACTATGGTCGTATGGCATGGTAAGTCTCAATTATATTTTAGTCACATCTTACAATAGTGTTGTCATATTTACAATACTAAGATAAGGCATAACAAAATTAATTGTTTTTGTGAAGAATATTATTATTAACTCAGATAATAACAATAATATAATTTGTCTGCAACCATAAAATTCAATTAAAGCATGTTGCTGTTTGAATATGGTTACCTCAACCATATATATTTTTTGCGTGTAGGTAGGACCAGTAAGCCCGTGACTTTGTTAACTTCTGTCAACAGCCAACTGTCAGCTGACTCGTATTAAAATTTTAAAGAGCTGCGTTATTTAGGTTTTATTCGTCAGACATTGGCAGCAAACCACCGTATGATTTGAAAAGAAAATGGAAATAAATTTAGTAAAGTGCAAACGAAGGGTTCCGTACGGACACTACATACATATGTATGTATACTGAAAGGAAAATCTTCATGTCAGCTATCAATTTTTTTCATTGAATCAATGAATTCTGTCATTAATAACGAGCTTACGTAAGATTTCATTGCATTAATGAAAATGTTTCATAAAGTTTCATTTAAAACACTTGATCGAAACTCTTTCATTCAAAAATGAAATAATGCCATTATATATATGAAATTAAGTTATTGATTGCACTTTTTGTATAGCCTGTGAATGAAGTAAGCACATGGACTGAAACTTTATACTAACATTTTATTAATTATTTTACCTCGATAACGACACATTGCTACCACGTTTACAATCACTCAGTGTATCGAGAACTGGCACTCTTCACTTTCATCATTCATTTTTAGTTATGGCGCTTTGTTTTCTTTTTTGGTGATTTTTTGTTTGTTTATTTTCTCTATCCGAATATTTTATTGTTATTGATTTTGTAACGTCTTTTGATTCTACGGTAAAAAAAAAATTAATAAAGGGGTAGCTACGCACGTTTGCATATCAGGTGACGATATGTACATATGTATGTACATATATCACATAAGAAGGTTTTAAATAAAGAATCAGAGATTTAAATCACACCCTGGCTTTATTGAACTATTGATTATTTTAATTTTTTCTTTTCCTCTAGATTAAAAATTATCGAGAGTCTACTGTATTGGCATATAAGTTTTGAAATTCTTATTTTCAATCTTGAACTAATTTGCTATTTTCGCTATTATCTTCCTATTAGCTTTTCAGCCTTATCATGGATGCCTCAAATGAAAATTACCGAATAAATTCAAAGTCAGTCAACTGTTAGTTTAGTGGAGAATGGCAATGCAAATTTATCAAACCCAACCAATTTATTTTAAGAGTTGAAAACCGCGATAGGGGCATTAAATCTCATTAAATGATCATTCTTATCAAAATATTCATAAATTTGAAGTATATATACACTCTGTTATTAAGGAAAAAAGTTTCTAAATTTAATTTAAAAATTTTTTCTAAATTTAAGTAATTTTTTATAAGTCAAGTAAATTTTTACAAAAATCTAGTAAAAATTACTTAATATGGGTGTGTGCCAAACGGTAGAAAAGTACTATGTTAAAAAAATATTTTCCTGTGGGGAAAAAATTTCATTTTTCTGCTGTGCCAAATGATATCTTTTTTGACAATGTAAAATTTTGACAAATTCGCTTTAGCATAGAAAGAAGCTGTTGGAAAAATTGCTGCGGCGGCGAAACAAAAAATTTGACTACAAGCCGCCGACTACCATCAATTTTTTTTTAAATAAATTTTTTTTATAAAACAATATTCTCGTAGTAAAAAATTATATAATATTATATAAATGATGCAAAATTTTTCACAAATTATAATAAACAATGCATTTTTCACAGTCTAACTACATTTAAGAGGCGTAAGAATGTATGTAAAAGGCGACGGCTCGAAGCGACGGCGGTGGTTTTGCCTTTTATGATACCATGCTTCTTATTTTCTGCTTGTCAAAAATTCTAGTAGCCCCCAAGGCTAGTGAAATTTTATTCACCTCAGAAGCGTCAAAAATTTACTTACACTAGTACTTTGCTACCGTTTGGCACAGGCCCTATGAGTAAAAAATAGTTCATAAAAATACACAAAAATGTTCACATTCAAGGACAAGTATACCGGCTTAAAAGAAATATTTACCAAAAATTGGAAAATGGTTTAAAAGTTTTGGGAAAATGTATCCTAAGAACTAGTCAATCTCGTTTTAAAACAAAAAATAAATTTTAAGAAATGGCTTACTCCCGATTAGTTCATCAAATTTGACTTACTTGAAAGATATAAAAAGATATTCTAAATTTTAGAAAAATATTTACCAGTTTAAGTATTTTTTTCTTTTATAATAAAAGATATATTATATTTTGTTTGCATTAAGCAAAAAATCTAAGCAAATTTTTCATATTTCCGAATAATATTTGAACTTGAAATATATTATTTTGAAAATAAAATAAAATTTTAAAACTCAAAAATTTCAATGCTTATTCAGGATGCCCTGTTAGGCAATTGGTTAGAGTGCTTGCCTATCGGTCAGGAGGTTGTTGATTCAATAATTGTCTCCTCTCAACGAATTAATATGTACTAGATATACCAAACGGACGACACAATCGTCCCTATTCTGGAATCAAAATGTAAATAATTTTATTAAGATTCAAAGAAAATGTATCTAAACGTCATAAAAAATTTATTAAAACACAGCCACATACAGACACTAGAGCTGCAAAACTATCGATAGTGGCTCCATTCGATAGTTTCGATAGTGTTTTTTGATGCCATCGATACTATCGATAGTTTTTGATTCTTAGAAACACCCCTTTTACACACGGAAAGTTTACTTTGCAAAGTCTTAATTCAGGTGTGTGAAAGACAGAGTGATAAATACTATCTCTTTCTGTCTTTCTCCCTGCTGAATTAAGGTTTGCAAAGTAATTTTTTTAATCATTGCATAAAGTAAAAAGAAAGTTGATTTTTTTAAAACTTTTAGTTCCAATGTTTTTAGTAAACATATTCAACAAACATATATACACAGTTCTATAAAAAAAATAATCGAAAAAGCAAACAGATAGATATGTGGATCAATAAAAAATAAATTAAAAAGGAATAAAATAAAAAAATGTTTCATCATTACTTAAACTATTGCAGTTAGCTGAAAAGTATTCGTTTAACAGAAGGAGAAGCAAACTATTTAGCGTCACATTTTATTTAAAAGTAAAGAGCGTAGACAGTCCAGTAGTCGTCAAATTTAGCCGCCGTCAAGTTTCTTCAAGTATCAAAGCCGTTGGTGCATAATAATTGTATTTTTATGCAATTTGCATCTAGTAGATAAAAACTGACATCTTATGTTGAAACAAATCAAAACTAATTAATTTGTTTTCACATTTATGTATATATGTAATGATAACCATTACCAAACCAGGCGGCGAAATTTGAATGTTGCATTTTTTATTACACAGTCGCCATCATTCCGTTTTTATTGACTTTGATTTTTTCTCTTTTAGTAGAGTGTTTTTGTCGATAGTATCGCTATCGAAAAAAACTATCGATAGTCCACTTAAAATATAACTATCGATACTATCGATAGTACCATCGATAGTTTTGCAGCTCTAACATACACACACTTGTATACATATGTAACCATAATTAAATAATACATGAAGTAAACACAAACAAAATCCCTTTAGCCATTATTTCAACTCTCTTCCTTTAAATTAGAGATGTGCAAATGTCGTGATTTTATCGTGTCACGCGTGATTCACGTGATTCGTGATCAAATATTATAACTAATCACGCGTGAGTGCGTGAGCGTGAGTGAAAAAAATTTACTCGTGCGTGATCGTGCGTGAGTTTTTTTTATAATCATTATATAATTATTATTTTATAATAATAAATACATGTATGTATAGTAGTATGTATGGTAGTGTGAGCTTACAAACATAATAATATTTCGGTGCCGAAATCGGAAGATTTTGTCGACCAATCGTTACGAATTCTTTACGAATTCGGAGCATTTTGTTTTGTACACAGCTTTGTACAGCTTTGTAAGTATGTATGTACGTATGTTTCTTAGATACCCTGTAGGAAGTATCAATTGAGAAATACTACTGATTCAACAGTGCCTTTGTCAACAATACTACTGACGAATTGTACCGCAGAAAATGTTTTTTGCTTTAGGGTCCGTCCATATACTACGTAACGCTGTAGGGGGGAGGGGTGGGGTTCGAGTTTTGTTATGATTTGTTATGGTGGGGGTGGGAGGGAGTCCTTGAAAATGTTACGTAACAGAAAAATTTTAGAAATTTTTATGTTTTCTCATATAATATGATTTTCTCATTTATTTGATTATCATTTATTTAATTGATCATACGTCTTATCTTCACATTTATATTATGTATGTATACATATGTACATAAATGTGCGGGATGACAATTTTTGATATACGAGAAATCGAATTCGAATATTTAAAATGGTATCCGCGAATACGAATATTTAAAACGATATTAAATTAACTTTGCTTTATTTTAATTTACATTGTAAATTTTACAAAAACACGGAGCATTCATATATACATAGATATGTACATATGTATATGTAAGAACCTATTTTTCAACCCAAAAAACATGCAAATTATATTATAAATATACTTTTTCGTGAGCGTGCGTGATCGTGATAAGTTGTAAACCACTCGTGCGTGATTAAAAATATTTTATTCGTGAGCGTGCGTGATCGTGAAAATCTTCAAAACCATTCGTGCGTGAAAGTGCGTGAGTAAAATATTTTTCTGCGTGAGCGTGCGTGTCGCGAGTCAGAAAACACTCACGTGCACATCTCTACTTTAAATATTATGGCTTTCATACAACAAACAGAAAAAAAAAATTGTTAGATCAAGAGAAACACTACACACACACACACACTGCAAACACACACAAACACACACAAAAACACACACACACACACACACACTATAAACACACACACGCACACACACACACACACACACACACACACACACACACACACACACACACACACACACTACAAACACACACACACACACACACACACTACAAACACACACACACACACACACACACTCATGTTTTGTTTCTTTTTTACTTGTAAGCTAATAAATGCGTGAGTAATATGTGTGCATGTAGTAGTAGTAGCAATTTTAAACGGTTATAGCTCCCAAAATGCTGAAGCGATTTCCATAAAATAGATTCAGATTCTGCACATCTGTAAAGAAAATCCTTTAAAACCATATAAATCTTTTTAAAATCGGTGCAGTGGTACCAGCGTAAAAGGGATTACAAAAAACATGTTCGCCTATTAATTATATTTATATATATGGTGAATTATTTAAGAATAAAATATAAAGATATAATAAAAAACGTAACATGTGGTGTAGAATTTAATTTAAAATAAAAATAAGTACCAGAATTAAAGGCATAAAAAAACTTTGAAAAATTTACTAAATTTGAGATCAAAGATGAAATTTTTTTTTTTTTGAAAAGCTCAGAGTTTTATGGGAAAATTTTACTTAATTTTAGAAAAATTTTACTTAAATATAAAAATATAATTACTATAAACTAGTTCATTAATGAACTAAAAATTTAGTAATAATGCATTTACATTATCGCGAAATCTAATACTTACGAGATTTCGGGCTAAATCTAACTGATTTTTACTTGATTTCCCATACAAAACAAAATCTAGTTTGTGAGTAGATTTGTAGTTAATCCACTCAAAATCTAATATTTTTATATTATTTCTACTACCCTGTACAATATATTTATATAAAAGATGATTGAATTACCTACGGTCTGCTTAAAAAGGTGTGTGAATTGGCTTCATTGCAGTTGTTTGGTTGTAGTTTTGGCAATTTTTCGGTTAATGGGTTTTGTTTTGGACAAAAAAAAAAAAAAAAAAATAAAAATAAAAATTTTGATAAATGACAAAAAAAAACATGGTGTAAAAGGTATTGATTTTCGTAAAGATTTTTATTAAAATATGCTAGATTTTGTGCAGGTATATGTAAATGCCCTATAAATATTTTGTTGGTATAAAGTAAAAAAACAACTTTTTTTTACTCAAATTTAGAACATTTTCCAAAGTTTTAGTTAGTTTTTTTTGAGTCTAGTTTCCAAAATATCAAAATCTGGTCCCAAATAAATTTTTAATTAGGCAACATAAACCGAAACCGATGTTTATTTACTTAAGATAGAACATTTTATAACTCCAATTTACTCAAACTCATTTTATTTCAATATAAGCTTTAACATCATAACCCGCTTTATTATTACCATGCGTTACTATTTGCACCAGGTATTCTCCACTTGGCATTGGTAACTTAGCTAACATATCATCTCCCAAAACAAAGTTACGCACAATAATGTCATGCTAAAAGAATTGAATTAAAAATATTTATTATGAAAGTATCAAGCCTAGCGATAATGTTCCAAATATTATCATCAGGGAAACCAGAAATATGCTCTAAAAAAAGTATTTCATGCGCATTCAATATGCACTAAAAACTTGTAAATATGCTCTTAAAAATAAAATAAATTAGTTTATTTGTAAATGAAAATATATTTTTAATTCAAAAATTCGACAATATTTTCATAAGAAATAAGGCAAAAATAAAATAAACCAAAGAAAGGAAACAATAAAAAAATTAACAAAGAATAACTGCCGTATTTAAAAATTGCCATAAAAATTTTGATTAAAAAGCAAATTATACAAATTATTAGATAGTTTTTTTTATACTCTCGTAAAAATTTAACTTCTATATCAAAAGAGATCACGATATCAGAATTACATATTTGAAACTGTATTTTGGATAAATTAGACTAGAATTTTATTTATAATTCTTATGGCAATAAACAGCAAAATATTGACCTAGACTTTCAAATAAAAATAGTTGCCTGTCACATCCAAATAAACTTTTGCACATTGAAAATGTCCTTTCAACGCCTACTCGGGGCAGAGTTCGTCACAAATAGCAAAACCGAATTTTTATTGAACTAATTAACAAACACAATAAGCGCGTAATATACAAAAAAAAATGTATACACTAGATGGAACATTGGAAATGAGATTTAGAAGGCGAAAAATAAAAACAAATATTTTAACCAACACATAAGCTTGCAGGCGTTTTAAAAAACCAGCTATAAAGTATCAAATTATGCCCTAAAAGCGTAAACTATGTTCCAAAAATTAATAAATATGCGTGTAAGACTGATATATGCAAAAATATGCAGTAACAAATCGATGCCTACATTAAAAAAAAAAGTTCTGAAACGGATAAATATATTGTCCCTGTATTAATACGTCACACAAGAAAAAACATGCAATTGCATATTTGCGGTTTCCCTGGTTATCATCAATATACTCCTTATTCATCTATTCTAAATTCATTGAAGTAGTAAAATTTTCAGAAATATTTGCAACAATATTGAAGGATTTAGGTATATTAAATTTTTTTTAACTTACATTGTAGGGACAGGTATGATTTATATTCGAAAATTTAAGATATATATCAGCAATAAACTTGAGGACTGGATATTTCTTTCTGTTCTTCATAAAATCACAAAAATTTACAGTAAAGTTGTATAAAAAAGGACGATATCCATTGGCTTTTTTGAAAACACTGAATCGTAGCTGTAGTTGAAGATTGTGTAATTAAATATGCAGCAATATTTTCCATAAGGATACGAATACTTACCGACACCTGGGTAACAGGCTTTTGCAATAATTCCGTATAAAAATTTAAAGCAATTATACCGCGTCCGATTACTTTAAGGTCACATTCCTTAACTTGGCAAAATGTCGGATCCAATGTTTCACATTTCAAGTTTGTAAATTTAATTGCGGCCACAGTTAAGACAATGAAAATAGAGAATATCACAAGTAAACTCTTAGAATACATTTTGTTAAGTGGAGATTTAGTTAGCAGGCCTTTTATACCAAATATATGTATCTATCCACCAATTTGTGGAGCGAGAAGAGAACAAAAATAGCTTTTTAATTAAAATAATATTATTTTTAAATTGTTTACAAATAAAATGAAAATATGTGAAATTAAAAATCAATTACTTTTTGAAATTAAATGAAAATTTTCATTGTAAAATCAGATTTATTATAAATACATATGTAGTTATCATCTCTGCCGCATCTTCACTTTGCTGTAAATAACAGATTTAATTTTTAATTATTATTAAGCGGCTTGCAGGAGTCGCACAGTGGCGCTAAGAGCAAATGAATTTACAAGAACTCAGTCGTTCATATGTTACTTTTTCGCTCAGCAGCCTGTTGCGCTACAAGCTAAGGGTGCGAACAGAGTGAGCGCTGATGCCGAGTGGAGCCGAGCCGAGCTTATTGACGCTTATTTTCATGCGAGAAGAAAATTTGTATATAACACAGTGAATGCGAGAATCAGCGCTGAAATTGTGTTAATTCCATGTGTTTTGCTTTTATTTTATTTACTCTTGTTGTTCATTTGTGTTTATAAAATTGCTGTACACGGTAATGGATTCATCTGATGAAGAGTATTTTGCTTCTCCTAGTGTGATTAATGCAATTATTAACACAAAAGAATTTGGAAAACATCCAATTACACTAAAAAGGAATGAATTTGGTGAATTTCATCATTTCTCATCGATATCCATTTTCTATTATTTTTAAACCATTAAAATCACAACTGCACGCTAAAAAGTAAACATAAACTATGTTTTCTCGCACTCATCGGCTTTGCTCTCTGCTCTTGTCGGCGTTCACTGTGTTATACACAAGCTTATTTGTATTGAGTTGTATGTAATAGTTTTATCGCACTGACAATATTTATCGCACTCACAATCTCGGCTCGGCTTTAAGCGCTCACTCTGTTCGCACCCTAAGATTTGGCTTCCTACATAGTGCTGGATAGGGTTTGCCAAACACCGTGGAAATTAGAAAACCGCAGTTTCCGGTTTTAACGACAATTTTGCTTCATGCCTTCTAAAATGGAATTTAAGGCAGCTGCCTTTATATCGCTGTTCATATAATTTTTTGAGCGCACATTGTAAAGGCATTCACTTTGTTCATATAAAACAATTAATGATTGCACATTGTTTCTGCTCCATGAAAATTCCATTTTTTTCAGTTATAAACTTTTTTCAAAATTTAATATTAAATATTTAAATGACATTGATGTGTGAAAAATGATATGAAGCAACAACATGAAAGTTGCGAAGAGTGTGAAAAGAGAAATAAAAAAAAGCAATGTGAGTCCGATCACACAGGAGATGTGTAAACATCTAGTAATGAAAATTTTTTTTCAAGTTGAAATTACTTATGCTTTTAGTATCTTTTTTTAAATTAATTAATTAAAATTATCAAATTTTCAATATTGTAAATACATATGAATTTGTTGGTTTTTGTTTGTTTTATTAAACTTATTTGGTTAGTAAATGGGCACACTGCAGTATATGAAAATGTACTGCATTAAAAATTGCAGTAAGCAGTAAATTTACTGATTACTAAAAAAAAATTCAGTAAATTTTTACTGCTAATGAAATTCAATTTGCATTACCAGTAAAATCGTAGGGCCGTATTCATAATAAAATTGTAGCAAGTGGCAAAGTTTTTCATTCAAATTTTGAAACTTTTGTATGAAAAACATTTAGCCACTTGGAAGAATTTCATTATGAATACGGGCATTACTGATTACTGAAAATTCAATGCACCTCATCATATAACAAATCATTTAAGCAATTTATAAAAATTGTAAAAAAAATTTTTAGTAATCAGTAAAAATTTACTTGTTAAACATTTTTTATTCTTTTTATTGAAACTTTAGTGGTACTGCAGTGCTCATCTATGGTAAATGCCTTTACATTTACTTTTTAATTTTTAATTCCTGTTTTTCATCGTTTAGTTGTTGCTGTTCTTGTTGTTGTGTACGCATTGCAATTAAAATAAATTCAGTAAAGTGCGACTTTGACTCACGCACATTCGGTTTTGATCATTTTTTTAATTTAGCTTTCTTCCTTTTTTAAGTTTTTTCAGTTCAAACGATTTTTTTCAGTTTAATCGCTTTTTTCTTGTTTTGGCGTTTTTTTTCTCTTTTTGGGTTTTTTTAATTTTCGCAATTTTGACGATTTTTTCATTTTGGCGTTTTTTTTCTGTTTTTTGGAGTTTTTTTATTTTGGCGATTTTTCCTGTTTTTGGGGTTTTTTTATTTAGGCGATTTTTTAATTTTCGCGATTTTTTCATATTGGCGATTTTTTTGTTTAAGGATTTTTTTGGTTTTTCGTGATTTATTTTAGTCCTACAGATTTTTTTAATTTGGTGCTTTTTTTCGTTTTGGCGATTTTTTTTTTGTTTTTTGCGATTTTTTTATACTTGGCGACTTTATATTTCTTTGATTTTTTAGTTTTAATGTTTTTGAAAATTTCAAGAGTTTTACTGTTACGGTTTCCAAGATACAGAAAGTTGTCAAAATTACAAAGTCAAAATTGCATTAACTGATGGAACACCCATTGATTTAAATTTTTTAAATTTAGTGTTAATTGTTGTAGTCTGTTCATATGTACATACAATTGTATGTATATTACATGGGATTTGAATATTTTTCGTTGCTCGTTTTGGGACACCCTTTAATTTTTAACTCTCATGTATTTGTTGTTGTAGTGGCCAAATGTCTACACATTGTGTCCAAATTTCAAGTCCGTAGCTCTTACGGTTCATTTTCACCTTTGGTGTACTGAAATATACAGAAAAATAACCGGCAGCGGCGCACCGTCGGCTTCGAGCCGGTCAACTTGTTTCTCTGCTTGGTATTGCTTCTTTCAAACACTAATACACTCATACATAGCTCACACCGATTGGACAATGCTGTGAAAGAAAAGCAAAGAAATCTCAGCAAAGAAATCAAAGTCAAAAGATTTTTGCCCCCTAGCGTATAGATGTTTACACATCAAAAAAATGTCTTTAAATGTCTAGTACAGATAGTCTAGTACACGCTCTACCTCTTCAACCCCTCGCCTACAAACTTCGTCTGTCTGCCTTTTAATTTCTCAATTGTAAAATTGTAAATTGATGGTCCGGTATGCAAATGTTATCAGTTAAAATTGGGGACAATTTTATCATGAGTAACTTTTTAAAAAGCTTTGACATTAATTACAGTAAACTTATTAGCCTATATGACTCAGCCTTGGCTTTGGTATCATTTTGACCTTGGCAAGCTTCCAGTGTTGTGGATAATACTCCAGTCATAATATGGCATTAAAAATTAATAACAGGATTCTAATTGCAATAGGAGGCAACTTCCTCAGCATCTGGTTACCAATTCCAAAGCCGGAGCTTTCTTTGGGTTGAGTTCAGCAATTATTTTTTTGTACATCACACATCTAAAATTTTAATGGTCGAGGGGGTAGAGCAACTACACTCGGCAATTCAGCAACACCAAAGGGTCTAGTCTATAATTCGAAACAAAAGAAAATATTTTCGAATTTGTATCTTAATAACATGTAAATTCGAAAACCTTTTCTTTCGTTTCGAATTACAGAGTAGATCCCCAGTACATGCGTTTGGCGTGAATACGGATTGTAAGTACTCAGCAAGTATAGCTTGTTGCCCAACCTTCAGTCGAAGTGCGCAGAGGTGGTTTAAACTCAACGGGTTTTCTAAGATTTCTAGCAGCGCGCCATAAATTAAATTAAAATTAGATGCTGGTGTCACATCAACACCTTCCAAATAATTTTCAAGAGATGCAGTTTTTTCAGATGCTAGCAACTCTTGGAGTCGTTTAGTACACTCTTTAAGTCTGACTTTATGTTGGGGTGATCTGTGCTGTTGCCACTCCTTTCTAGCTCTTCTTTTTTTTACACACGAGACGTTCAATAACCGTAGAATAAATTCTATTAAACCCAGTCTGCGGATGAGAGGTAGTGGCATGTTTAGCAGCCTGTTTAATATTTTCGTTCAGTTTGGCAATGTTAGATTCAATATCATCTGGTGTTCTTAGCGTAAGATATTTTTTGAATCCCAGCCAATTAACACGATTTATCATCTTCACATATGGTTGAGGTAAGTCACTTCTTAGTGGGCTACAAATTGTAACAATCGTGGGAGAGTGATCGGAGGAGAGATATAGAGAATCTTCAACATGAACTAAATCTCTAGAGATATTTTTCATGACTTCAAAATCTATAACATCTACAATTTTTTTTATGTCCGTAGACCAGTAAGTGGGTTTCCCACTCAAAACGACATGCAAGCTAATTTTTGAAATTGTGTTGAACAATGCCCGACCTCTAGGTGTAACAAGACGCGAGCCCCAGTACGTATGTTTTGCATTGTAGTCGCCAGTTGCTATAAACCAAGATCAAAGAGATTTGTAGAAATACTCATATTGATTTTCAGTAATTGAGAATCTGGGGGAGTAAATTGAAGATATTACAAAATTCGTACAAAAATTGTCTACGCAAATATTAGTTGCTTTTAGATGTTCTCAACAAATATTGTCAAATTTATATTGCTTGAGTCTTGACTTTATTAGAATTGCTGATCCATCGCAAGCTCTTGCTCTAGGGTCCTTTGTATCATATAAAGTGTAGCCATTTATTTTGAAAAGGCTTCTCGAAGTCAAATGAGTCTCAGAGACACACATTATGTGAATATTTTTTTTTCCATGAGGAAGTGCTAAATTTAATTTTTATGTTGGCGAATGCCGTTTGCGTTCCAGAAACATATATTTAACGTGTTCATGGCTTGTTAATTAATGCTTGAAGCAGTGTATTCTGCATTTGCATTTGCATTTCTTCCATCATGCTATTCATATTTGTTGTAAAATTATTTATTATCAATAGTAGCTTCAAGCCGATTAAAATTAAAGCTTGAGTTGGTATTTGTTGAATTATTTGGCGGTGAAACATTTTGTGTAGGAATAGAATTTAACTTAGCAGCATCGGCATACGATATACGTGAAGTGATTCATTGGTTGGCTCATTTGAGCAAAAGTGGCGGGGTAAGCGCTTGCTGTTTGAACTGGAGCTAATTTAGGTTTTTGCACCATAGTCTGCTCATCTGTCCATTCCTACTTGTAACTTTTGTTTGCGGTTTTTTTGATGTGTAGGGGGTAAAATTCTTTTTCGCAATACAATCACAAATTTTGCTGAGATTCACACCGCGTTGTCAAATCGGTGTGAGCTACATATGTATGAGTGTATTAGTGTTTGAAAGAAGCAATACAAACTTATTTAAAATATTGTAAATACATAGGAATTTGCTGGTTTTGGTTTGTTTTATTTAACTTGATAATTGCTTTATTAGGTGAAAATGAATCGTAAGAGCTACGGACCTGAAATTTGGACACAGTGTGTAGACATTTGGCCACTACAACAACAAATACATAAGAGTTAAAAATAAAGGGGTGTTCCAAAACGAGCAACGAAAAATTTTAAAATCCCATGTAAGATACACATATACAATTGTATGTACATATATACAATTGAAATTTTAAATGTTAGTGTATTTTTATACAGACTTCAACAATTAACACTAAATTTAAAAAACTTAAATCAATGGGTGTTCCATCAGTTAATGCAATTTTGACTTTGTAATTTTGACAACTTGCTGTATCTTGGAAACCGTAAGAGCAAAACTCTTGAAATTTTCAAAAACGGTAAAACTAAAAAATCAAAAACATATAAAATCGCCAAATCTAAAAAAATCGCCAAAACGAAAAAAAGCACCAAATTAAAAAAATTTCTAAAAAATTTCGCCAAAATGAAAAAACCCTTAAACAAAAAAATCTCCAAAATGAAAAAATCGCCTAAATAAAAATACCCCAAAAACAGAAAAAAATTGCAAAAATTAAAAAAATCGCCTAAATAAAAAAACCCCAGAAACAGAAAAAAATTGCAAAAATTAAAAAAATCGCCAAAATGAAAAAACCCCAAAAACAGAAAAAAATCGCCAAAATGAAAAAAAATCGCCAAAAATAAAAAAAATTGCGAATATGATAAAAACCTCAAAAAGAGAAAAATACGCCAAAACGAGAAAAAAGCGACAAAACTGAAAAAATCGTTTAAATTGAAAAAGCTTAAAAAAAGGAAAAAAGCCACATCAGAAAAATGCTCAAAACCAAATGTACGGAACCCTTCGTGCGCGAGTCAAAGTCACACTTTACTGAATTTGTTTTAATTGCAATGCGTACACAACAACAAGACCAGCAACAACTAAACGATGAACAACAGGAATTAAAAATTAAAAAGTAAAACTAAAGGCATTTACCATAGATGAGCACTCCAGTACCACTAAAGTTTCAGTAAAAATAATAAAAATTTTTTAACAAGTACATTTTTACTGATTACTACAATTTTTTTCTACAATTTTTATAAAGTGCCTAAATGATTTATTATATGATGAGGTGCATTGAATTTTCAGTAATCAGTAATGACCGTATTCATAATGAAATTCTACCAAGTGGCTAAATGTTTTTCATACAAAAGTTTCAAAATTTGAATGAAAAAACTTTGCCACTTGCTACAATTTTATTATGATGATGGCCCTACGATTTTACTGGTAATGCAAATTAAATTTAATTAGCAGTAAAAATTTACTGAATTTTTAAAGTAATCAGTAAATTTACAGCTTACTGCAATTTTTAATGCAGTACATAAATATATGTACATATATATACTGCAGTGTGCCCATTTACTAACCAAATAAGTTTAATAAAACAAACAAAAACCAACAAATTCCTATGAATTTACAATATTGAAACTTTTGATACTTTTAATTAATTAATTTAAAAAATATACTAAAAGCATAAGTACTTCCAACTTAAAAAAATTTTTTTATTACTAGATGCTTACACATCTTCCCTGTGATCGGACTCACATTGCTTTTTTTTTAGTTATTCTGACTATGTAAAAAATATTAGCAAAGCAAATAAAGCTTATTTATCAAAATCAATATGTATTACGAATTATACGAATATAATGTACTACGAATATTTTTTTTTTGTTTGCATGATATTTTTGCTTATTATCAGCGTTGTCAACTTTCAATTTTCAAAACGCACCAAAATAGAGAAAAAAAACGCGCCATTTACAAAAAATTCAGTAAAGTGCGACTCTGACTCGCGCACGAAGGGTTCCGTACGAACACTAGATATGTAATTTAATACAAACCTCATCCTATATAATATATAGTTTTGGCATTTTTTTCGTTTTTGGGGTCTTTTCGGTTTTTTTTTTGTTTTGGCGTTTTTTGCGTTTTTTTCGGTTTTGACGATTTTTTTAAGTTTTGGCTATTTTTTTAGTTTTGACACTTTATTTTCTCGTTTTGGTGATTTTTTTCGGTTTTTGGCGATTTTTTTTATTTGTGGCGATTTTTTTAATTTTTGCTATTTTTTTTTTTTATTATTATTTGGTTTGGCGATTTTATAATTTTCGGTTTTTTTAGTTTTACCGTTTTTGAAAATTTCAAGTGTTTGCCTCTTACGGTTTCCAAGATATAGCAAATTGTCAATATTACATAGTCAAAATTGCGTCAACTGATGGTCGATCAATTAAATTCAATTAAATTCAATTCAATTTAAATTTTTTTAAATTTTAGTGTTAATTGTTGTAGTCTGTATAAAAATACACTAATTTTACAAATTTCAAGTTTCAATATACATATGTTCATACAATTGTATGTATATTACATGGGATTTTAACATTTTTCGTTGCTTGTTTTGGAACACCTTTTAATTTTTAATTCTCATGCATTTGTTGTTGTAGCGGCCAAGGTTCTACATACTGTGTCCAAATTTCAGGTCCGTAGCTCTTACGGTTCCCAAGAAAATACCGTGTGACGGACAGACGGACAGCGTATCGAAAACAATACGGTTCCTTTTCACCTTTGGTGTACGGAACCCTAAAAACGCACCTGCCTTAGAATTTCTCTTTTAGTTTAGAATGTTTATGGAATTAATTTTGCATAAAAAGTATAATATTAGTTTCTTGTGTTAAGGATTTAACACTAAAACTGGCTTTTATAGTTCAGGGTTAAAAAATATAAAACATAAAAAGCATAACAAATTTGTTTATATTCAATGAATATTATTTATTTGTACTACATAGACAATATTTTTTTTTTAATTTCATAAATTCTGTACAAAACTTTTTAAAGAGATCAACGATTAATAGAAAGGATTCAAAACTAATATCCATATTTAAAATATAACAATAAAAACAAACAGCCTCTTACGATATATGTACATAATTAAAAAAACTCAACAAAAAAAAAAAGCTAATAGGCCATTTACACCAGCACAAAATCTAGCAGATTTTAATTAAAATCTTTATGAAAATCTATGCCGTTTATACCAAAATTTTTTTTTTTTTTTTTTTTTGACATTTATCAAGTTTCGTTATCCAAAACAAAACTCAATTACTAAAAAATTTCCAAAACTACAACCAAATAACTACAATGTAGCTAAGTTACACACCTTTTTAAACAGAACGTAGCTAATTCACTCATCTTTTTTATAAATATATTGTACTGGGCAGTACAAAATAAATAAAAATATTAGATTTTGAGTAGATTTTGTTTTGTATGGGAAATCAAGTAAAAAGCAGTTAGATTTAGCTTAAGATCTCGTAAGTACTAGATTTTGAGATAATGCAAATGTATTATAAACATATTCGTACATACATAGTATACATGTGCCCTCAATTATGATCGAAGTCATATGCATCTTTGATTCGATATAGTAAAATAAATTTATATTAATCGAGACTAGTATAACTCTAAATTAAACTGTTGCATAACAAAAAAATTATTTTTGGATTTGTTCCAATGTAATCTACTAAATATCTCGACCAAAGAAATATAAGACTTATATAACTTTCATAATTAAGGGCACATACATATCTTTGCATTCATTTGTACAAGATGATACATTTTTGTATATTAATTTTATAAATTCGGTTTAAAACTTTCTAAAAAGATACCAAAAATTAATTATTCCAAACAACAAAAGGTAATATTTTCATCATTATTGTTATCATCGGGCCATAAGAGGTTTCTTTTCAAATTGTGATATTTTCTAAACATCATTAGTATTAATATGGTAATTAACACTATCAGGAAGTTGGTAAGTTTCACAACAAGAATTGTCCGGTTTTAACCCATTGTTCTGTTAAATTTACGTTGGCCACCAAAAATTAAAAAACGCACCGAAATTTAAAAAAAAGCGCAACTAAGGAATTTTTCGCACAAAAAAATTCAAAAAGCAGCCAAAATGGTGCGAAACGCACCAAGTTGACAACGCTGATTGAAATAGCTTTAAATTTCATGTTTATACAAACTTATTAGTGTTTACAGGTAATAGAAATATAAAATAGTAAATGCCTATTTCACCAAGTTATTTAAATATCAATTCATATTTAAAAGTAATTTTTCCATACAAAAATTAATGAAAATCGACATTGTTGTTCTTAGGAACTGTTACAATTAACGTAATAAAATTTTTTTAACGCACTAATAATCCTAAATTAATATTTTACTCTTTCGGTAAAATATTTCTTCATTAAAAATACACAAAAATTGATTTGCTGGATCCTATGCGTATTTCACTGTTGCTATTCCAGATAATCAGGGAGCCTTTACACTGCAATGCACGTACACGCAAAGAAAAGATATGGTTGAAGAATGGTTGAGAAAAGAATATTATGTTCTCTGAAACAAATGTGTGGTCGTTGAAAAAACTAGTTATTGTTATTTTAAACATTTATTTCGTTACGATAAACAGAGTAATCTTTGAATTTAATAATTACATTATCACATCCATAAAAAAGTGTGATATGGTTAGAGTTTAACAATACAGTTTTGTTAAAAATTTATGACTACAACATAATTTGTATTATTATTTAAAAATAATATGATGTAAATAACAATATAATGTTCTCCAAAACCATGCCATTTTAAGTTAAAAAAAAATCTGTTTCAGAAACATCTGTCAGTTCGGTATTTCGTTTGTAAGCTATCACTAGTGCACGGGTGGTATTAAATAAATTAATAGATAAATAAAGTATAATCAAAAGGGTTGGCCAATAAAAATATATAAACATTTGTGTATCTCTTTATACAGACATGTCTGTATGTCGTGTAAGCACACATTTCTATATATACATTTTATGTCAATAATATTAATTTATTTTTATTTCGAATTTAACGCACAGCTGTTTCTACAATAAGTATATGATTAAAAAAACAAAATAGTATTATTACATTAAATAATACTGTGGTCGTATTTAACAATATTAATATAATATTAGATCATGGTATGGTGAGTCTCAATTATATTTTAGTCATATCTTACAATAGTGTTGTTATATTAACAATAATAAGATTAGTTACAACAAAGTCAATTGTTCTTGTAGATAATATTATTATTAACTCAGATAATAATATAATTAAAGTTTGCTTTTCTATTAACAATAATATGATTTGACTGCAACCACATAATTCAATCATAGTATGTTGCTGTTTGATTATGGTTGCCTCAACCATATTTTTTCTTTGCGTGTACATTTATGAGTATAATCTCTATACAGAAGAATTTTTTTAATAAATTATAATTTTTCATTTTCAACAAAATCTGCCAGAAAGCATTTAGCAGAATTTTTTAAAAGCTGAATGCTTTTTAACTAATGAAAATGCCATTTCTGGCAGTGAAAATGCTGAAATGGCAACAATGGTATGAAGTACATCCGAGAGGTGGTATTATGTCTGGTTAATTTAAGAAAAATACAATGAGTATAGAGTACTTTCGGGAGACTTTATATTCCGCTACCGTGCAGCTAACTACAACGAGCACGAAGTAAATGCGGGAGACTTCGTATTCGGCTAATTTACGAAATAATATTACTACAAAATATAAAGTAAATTCGGGAGACTTTATATTCGGATACCATGCAGCTTCGCTAAAATACAGTTCATCTACTGGCTAACTATTTAGAACAAGAGCGACAAGGCTTTCGGTCGACACTTTCAAGTGGCTTACTTATAATCAGCGTTGTCAACTTTTAAATTTCAAAAAGCACTGAAACGTAATTTAAGTAAAAAAGCACTAAATCAAAATTTTTTGTTTTGTAAAAAAATTTTTTGTATATAAAAAATATAGAAATCGGTTGACCTTGCATTTTATTCCTAAAACTTCAAATTTGAAGCATCTGATACACATTTTGATTCTATGAGAATCAGTGAATTCTAAAATAAATTTGGCGAAACTTTTTTAAATTATTAAAAAAAATTTAATTTTTTTCGTCAACTGAAATTAGCAGTAATTGGCAAGTCTTTTTGACTTTCTGATTAGATTTTGAACTCGATGGGAGTAGTAGTTAATTTTTTTTAAAATCAAGACTTTCAAAATTTGATTTTTATTAAACCATGCTGTGGAAACATTCTTTCACAGCAAACGCAATATTAATAACAAAGTAACAAAATATAAAAAAAAGTAATTTGCAAGTTAACCAAGTTATATAAACTTAAATTATATGTACTATTATCTTAGAAAATAGGAACGAAGTAGGTTATAAATATGTAACTTAAAACGGCAGCTCTATTAGCATCACAAATTTCTCGTTTCAGACCGCTTTTATATAAAGCCAAGTGTAAGGACAACTTTTTACGTATTTTAGACTTAAATAAAGTAATAAAGGTAAAAACGTGATCAACTTCTGCTTTTAAACATTAAAGTTTGATGGGAATGCAATTCAGATAATGCCCCAAACGAGTTTATATAAAATGAATCGTTATAAGACTTTATTTCTGCCCAAAACTCGATAGCGAACTCAAAGTTTATCCATTGCATTAAGTGAATTATTCTCTTTTTACTGTATATACTAGAAAATATTTCGCTATTAGACTATGCTTGCATTATATCTTCTTGGTCGTGTGGCAAAACACTGTTTCCAATAATTGTGCTTAAAATGTGAAAGTTTGAGAATAAAATGCACGTATATATTTCTTCAGCCAAGTTTTGTACAATCTTATTAGAATATTTTGAAATGTTCCATTTAACTTCAGTGCTTATGTTTTTTAAATGTTAGACTTCTACAAAAAAAAAAAAAAATATATATATATATTATATCAGGAAAATTCTTTTTGAATTTTGCGTTTAGTGCCACCGCCAAGAAATAAAAAGCACCAAAAATTAGTTTAAAAAAGCACCGAGCACTAACTTCAAAATTTTTCGCGTCGAAAATTTCAAAAAGCACTAAAAACGGTGCGAAAAGCACCGAGTTGACAACGCTGCTTATAATTATCGTTAGTACGATCTCCGCACTTGATGATGATCATTGCGTACAAACGTTGATTACTTATACATTGCGTTGGATGTTGTGGTTCGGTTTCAATCAGTGTTGGTGTCTGGCTATGTGTATGTATGTGTATGTCGTGCTTTGTTCAGGTATACGGTAAAAGGTACGTGCGTTTGCACTTTTTATTGAATAAGAGTAAAAGTGTATATGTATTTGTAACGTCACGTTACAACCATAATTTGAATTTATTAGTTTAATAAAATTAGTGCAATTATTTATATATATATATATATAATTGCCGGGAAACCCCTAAAAACAGTCCCGTTTCTTTTTCCCATATAAACGATTTCTAAATAAAATGTAGAGTCAATTTGAACTTTATTGCTATTCAAACTTAATTTTAGCTAACTTCAGTTGTTAATCTATCAAATTATTTTGTTTTATATAGATTGATAAATACTAAGTTTTATCAAAACTTTAATTTTTGAACGCAACCATTATATTTGACATTAGATTTGGCAACCAACTAATATGTCAATCCATTCTGTCGCACTTCAGAACACGGAAAAAAGTATTGCGATATTGTGTTACAATATCTATGAGTGCGCAAAAACCTTATATACTTTGGTGATCCTTTGTGATAGTGACATTCCAAGTAATGTGCTCTTTTTTTTTTTTTTTTTTTTTTGATATTTGTGATTTTCATCAGACTCTTCCAGTTATACCCCAATCAACTGTTGCTGATGAACTAAATGCATGCCTAAAATCATCAAATTTGTGACAGTATGTAAAGACACTCCAATTAACAACTAACATAAGAGTATTTTTGCAACAAGATAGAACTAGAAATATGTTTGCGAAGCAGTTGTTAGACATTGGAAATAACAAAGTTGCAGTGGACAGACACCTCGACCGGATTCATCACATTGCCAACAGATTTCTGTCATATCACAGACTCAAAAAAGGAGCTTATTCAGCGTGTTTTCTCAGATATAGAGCAAAAGTTAAATAACAATAATTGGCTGGGTGAACGAGCAATATTGGCGGCGAAAAATAAAGATGTCGAGGATCTCAATGCGACCATTCAGAATTTTCTTCCAGGACAGTTGGTTTCCTTCAAATCCGTCGACACCGCTATGAACCAGGATGACGTAGTCAACTATCCCACGAAGTTTTTAAATTCACTGGAATTGACTGGATTACCACCTCACAATTTGCAGTTAAAAGTTGTATCAGTTTTCATCATGCTGCGTAACATTAATCAACCTCGACTGTGCAATGGAACAAGTCTGGCTGTGAAAAAGCTGATGAATAACGTCATTGAGGCAACAACCATAAAAGGAAAATACAAAGGAGAGGATGTCTTGATCCCGCGGATACCGATTATTCCAACGGATTTACCATTCGATTTTAAACGCTTACAATATCCAGTAAGTCTGGCCTTTGCAATGACGATAAATAAATCGCAAGGACCATCATTAGAAGTTTGCGGAATCAACTTGGAGTTTCCCTGTTTCGCGTATTCTTTGTTTATTTACGAACCACAAAACAAAACTGATCATAACAGTGTGTGTCTCTCAATATCAAATTTAAACCTTATAAGTAGCCAGTATTTCAGGAAAACTCTGTTTTGTAAGTAAGCAACATGATGTGTCGAAAATAATAATATAACTTCATGCTGGATTCAAAAAATGCTTTTTTATTAAATACGGATTCGTTTTGGTAAGAGGATATATAGAGGTTTGTTTGTTTCAAGATAATATTTTATACAAAAGTTTAGGTCTTTTATTTATCAACTGAGGCAGTACGAAGTCTGGCGGGTCAGCTAGTATATGTATATAAATAAAAAGAAATTCGCGAAATGACGGAAATTGGCAAAAAGCTACAACAGCAGGATGACAAAGTCTAATAATTTTTTAAACTCTTCAAAACTGTTAGGACGCTAAAAAAACCACGCAAAAAGCCGCTTTTTTGCGCACTTTGCAAAAAATCGCGAAAATTTACAAAATTTTATATCAGCCATAATATTGATTAAAAATCGCCAAAATTGCAAGGAAGGCAAAAAATTAGGCAAAAATCGCGAAAACGGAACAGTAGAAGATAAAAAAGTCTAATATTTTTTAAAAATCGGCTAAATTTTACGGAGGCAAGTTTGCAAAAATTCGCGAGAAGTTGCAAAATCGGAAGCAAGCTGGAATGAAAGTGATTGTCTTCATCAGAATCACCTGAAATTTTTTTTTATGAAATTGAAATTTCCCTTATCTTTTATTCACCCGAAATCCACTATTAATATTTCTACAGCATATTTTTTGCATAATACAGAAATTTTGAGTGTGCTTTTTTTGCTTTTATTAAACTATTTTCGTTATTTTAATATTTACGCTATTTTCATTCTTTCTCTTATTCTTTTTAAATATTCGACATTTTTAAAAGTCTAGCAACACTTACAACATGCCGTTCACAACCACCATAGTTTTAGTTAATATTTACAATCTACAATCTACACTAGGTTGTGAATTGGTTAATTTATTTTATTTTTTCAATCTAATTATTAATCCTTAATAAATAATTAATTAGACTACACAAACCAAAACCGATATTTATTTATTTAAGATAGCATATCTTACAACTCGAATCAAATCAAACTTATTTTTTTTCAACATAAGCTTTAACATTACAACACGCCTTATTATGAAGATATACTATAATTTGTATCATATACTCTCCATTTGGAACGGGCAACTTAGCGAACATTTCATTTCTCAAAACAAAGTTACGCACAATAATGTCATGCTAAAAGAATTGAATTGAAAAAAAAAATATTACGTGAGTATCAAGGCTGGCGATAATTTCAATAAATTCCTTATTCATCTATTCTAAAATTATTGGATTAGTAATTATTTTAGATTAATTAAATATTAAAATTTATATAACTTACGTTATAGGGACAGGTGTGATTTAGATTCGAGAAGTTAAGAAATGCATCAGCTGCAAATTTGAAGACTGGATATTTCTTTCTGTTCTTCATAAAATCACAGAAATTTACAGTCAAATTGTATAAAAAAGGACGGTATCCATTGGCTTTTTTGAAAACAGTAAATCGTAGCTGTAGTTGAGGATTGTGAAATTAAATATTCAGCAATATTTTTTCCATAAGGATACGAATACTTACCGACGCCTGGGTCAAAGGCTTTTGCAATAATTCCATATAAAAATTTAAAGCAATTATACCGCGTCCGATTACTTTAAGGTCACATTCCTTAACTTGGCAAAATGTCGGATCCAATGTTTCACATTTAAAGTTTGTAAATTTCATTGCAGCCACAGTTAAGGCAATGAAAACAGAGAATATCACAAGTAAACTCTTAGAATACATTTTGTTAAGTGGAGATTTAGTTAGCAGGCCTTTTATACCAAATATATGTATCTATCCACCAATTTGTGGAGCGAGAAGGGAACAAAAATACCCTTTTAATTAAAATAATATTATTTTTAAATTGTTTACAAATAAAATGAAAATATGTGAAATTAAAAATCAATTACTTTTTGAAATTAAATGAAAATTTTCATTGTAAAATCAGATTTATTATAAATACATATGTAGTTATCATCTCTGCTGCATCTTCACTTTGCTGTAAATAACAGATTTAATTTTTAATTATTATTAAGCGGCTTGCAGGAGTCGCACAGTGGCGTCTACAGCAAATAATATTGATATTAAAAAGTTTTTTAAACCTCTTAAAAAAGTCACCAGTGAAGTGAAAGTGATCAACAGGGAAACCGCAAATATGCAATTGCATGGATTTTCTTGTGTGACGTATTAATAAGGAAACAAGATATTTATCTGTTTTAGAACTTTTTATGAATGTTGGCATGGATTTGTTTGTGCATATTTTTGCATATTTTAGCCTTTAAAGCATATTTTTAGCATACTTGCGAATTTTAAGATTATAATTTGCGTTTTTGGGGCATATTTTGATACTTTAGAGCTTTTTTAATATGCCTATAAGAATATGTGTTGACTAAAATTTTAATTTTTAGGGTTCCGTACACCAAAGGTGAAAAGGAACCCTATTGTTTTCGCTACGCTGTCCATCTGTCCGTCACACGGTATTTTCTCAGGAACCGTAAGAGCTACGGACCTGAAATTTGGACAGAGTATGAAGAACCTTGGCCGCTACAACAACAGATACATGAGAATTAAAAATTAAATGGTGTTCCAAAACGAGCAACGAAAAATGTTAAAATCCCATGTAATATACATACAATTGTATGAACATATGTATATTGAAACTTGAAATTTGTAAAATTAGTGTATTTTTATACAGACTACAACAATTAACACTAAAATTTAAAAAAATTTAAATTGAAGGGTGGTCGATCAGTTAACGCAATTTTGACTATGTAATTTTGACAATTTGCTATATCTTGGAAACCGTAAGAGGCAAACACTTGAAATTTTCAAAACCGGTAAAACTAAAAAAACCGAAAATTATAAAATCGCTAAACAAAAAAAAAAAAAAAACCACCAAAAATTAAAAAAAAATCGCCAAAACGAAAAAATCGCCAAAATTAAAAAAAATTCTAACACTAAAATAAATCGCCAAAATGAAAAAAACGCCAAAATGAAAAAAACGCAAAAATCGAAAAAATCGCCAAAACGCGAAAATGTCGCCAAAACTAAAAAAAATTTTAAATAAAAAAAAATCGCAAAAATGAAAAAAATCGCCAAAAATAAAAAAAAATCGCTAAAATTAAAAAACGCCAAAAACCGAAAAAAATCGCCAAATTAAGAAAATAAAGTGTCAAAACTAAAAAAGGAGCCAAAACTTAAAAAAATCGCTCAAAACTTGAAATTTTCAAAAACGGTAAAATTAAAAAAACCAAAAATTTTAAAATCGCCAAACCAAAAACAAAAAAAACGCCAAAAATTAAAAAAAAATCACAAAACGAAAAAAATCGCCAAAATGAAAAAAAGTTTCTAACACTAAAATAAATCGCCAAATTCGAAAAAATCGCCAAAACGCGAAAATGTCACCAAAACTAAAAAAAATTAAATAAAAAAAATCGCAAAAATGAAAAAAATCGCCAAAAATAAAAAAATCGATTCATTATTTTGCTTTTTAGTTTTCTTTTTCGACAAAATGTCCATTTACGTTTAAATACGTGGCGTTTTTCTTAAGCAAATTTCTACTCAAACCATTATATATTGCAAAAAATATAAAAATTCGCAAGGGATTAAAATAATGGAAACAATATCCCAAAGCTAATTATATAGACCGCAAAAAAAGTAATAACTCGAGTATAGACAGCATATATGTAAATCGCGAAAACTTGCAAAAATGCGAATATCTTCTAAAAATTTCCAAAGCCTCAAGAACTGTAAACGAGCAAACTCAGTAGATTTTATGAATCAAAAATTATCTCACGTGCAAAAAATTTGCGAAAATTAGCGAATAATTTTTTAATTGAAAAAAAACTTAAAATTTATTTAAAAAAAAAAGCTTAAATTGTAAGGAATGCAGAAAACTTTTAAAAATCCGCAATTACGAAAATTCGCAAAAACTTGCTGACATCAAAAATATATTAAAGTTTGATACTTAATAAAAAAAAGTTTAAAACTGTTAAAAAAAATTGCAAAAATTTGCAACAAATTGCAAAAATTTGCAACAAATTGCAAAAATTGTAAACAAGCTCCAAAATTACTTAGAAAAACCTAAAGATCTAAGAAATTCCAAAAATCGCAGAAAATTGGCAAAATTATGAAAATTCGCACAAATAGATAGATGTATTAAAAATCGGTAAAATGGTAAAAAGGCAAGCCTTAAAATAACACATAAATACTTAAAGATATAAGAAATTCCAAAAAATCGGAAAAATTCGCGAAAATGAAAATTTGCAAAAACTTGCTAATACCAAAATGATAGCAAAGTGTGATATAAAATAAAAGTCGCCAAATGTGTAAAAAAGGCAAAAACTGCAACAACAAAAATACTTCAATCAGAAAATGATGTGGCTTGATTCAATCCTAATTTGTTAAAATTACACACAAGAGCAATAAGTTTTATCAAAAATTGCCTGATCGCAAAACTTAAGAAAATTTGCAAATATGTAAATTCCAAAGCCTTAAAATTTTAAAAGGTCAAATGCTCGAAAAAATTTTGTTTTACATATTGCAAAAATTCGCAAATAATTATCGGAAACAGATAGAAGCCGTTAAATAATTTTCTCATAATTTTGCATATTCGTACCAAATATTATTTAATTTTTGTAATATTTATTCTCATTTGTTTTGTATCATATTGTTTATGTTTCAACTAACACACTAAAATATGAGGGGTTACTCACAGCAGTCGCATTTTAAACTAGTTAAAAAGTTTAGAACATTATGACGTTATGACTTTAACACTACCGTGTGAATACCCCAATTATATAGGATGAAGTTTGTATTAAATTACATATCTAGTGTTCGTACGGAACCCTTCGTGTGCGAGTCAGAGTCGCACTTTACTGAATTTATTATTTTTCATCTAAATCTAAATCTCATTTTCAACATTCCATGTGTATAAACATTTTTCTTATATTTCTATTACACAGTTATTGCGGACGTTAGTTTCAATAAAAATTCGGTTTTGCTATTTGTGACGAACTCTGCCCCGCGTAAACGTTGAAGGGACATTGTCAATGTATAAAAGTTTATTTGGATGCGACAGGCAACTATTTTTATTTGAAAATCTAGGTAAATATTTTGTTGTTTATTGCCATAAAAATTATAAATAAAATTCTAGTCTGTTTTTTTATCCGAAATACAGTTCCAAAATTGTAATTCTGATATCGTGATCTCTTTCACATCCTTATTCTTATTTTTAATGCGGCAGTTATTCGCTGTTAATATATTTTTAATGTTTCTTTCCATTTGTTTATTTTATTTGTGTCTTATTAACCGCCGACTAAAAAAAGGGGTGTTATAAGTTTGTAGTGTGTGTCTGTGTGTCTGTGTATCTGTGCGTCTGTCCGTGTCCACGTACAGGCGAAACTGCTGGACTGATTTGCATTTAGGTTTTTCTGTTTGAAAGATGACTTGATCGAGAGGGTTCTTAGCTATGTTTGAAGAAAATCGGTCCAGACATTTAGAAGATATAACATCTTTTCTGAAAAAAGTTGGGGGTTTTTAAAATTTTTAATTTTTGTTATTTTATATGAAAATATTCAGGTATGTGATGGAAAACGATCGTTTTCAAAGCAATCGTGTTGAAAAGGTGTGTTGAATTCCGATCGATTTTGAGTAGAATTTTTGAGCCAATCTGAAACTGCTGACTTTTAAAATGCACACTAAAATATAAAATTTAAACCATATAATAGGGCTGTAGAAAGAAATTTATCAAACATTTTTAGAAAAACCATTAAAACTAATTTTAAAATTATTGACAAAACGACTATAGAAAACACATCACATCTTTTATCGTTTTCAAATTGATTTTGTGTCTAAATCGTTTTTCATCACATGCCTGATTGTTTAATTTTTGAATAAAAAATATATTTTCATTTCCCGAAAATTTTTTAATATAATTTTTTTGGGAAATTTTTCACTTTTGCGGCTGCCTAAGCGCTACATAAATGGTGCTAAGAAACATGCCTACACGCAGAGAAAAGATATGGTTGTAGAATGATTGAGAAAATAATATTAATATCTCTGAAACAACTTTGTGGTCTTTGAAAATTAATTATTGTTATTTTAATCATTAATTTCGTTATGTTTATGTATAATTTTATAATAATAATTTCATTATTATACTTATAAAAAGTGTGATATGGTTAGAGTTTAACAATACAGTTTTTAAGCTATTGCATAGCTTTTATCGCAGGCTTTGAGGGTGTCGACCGAATCAAGAAATTCCGTAACGAAAAAAAAACATAAAACTATATTTATTTTATATTAAAGTATGCTATTGATTTCATTAACATACAGTATTGCTGGAACAGATTTTTGCATGTTGGAAAACACAATGTGGCGTACTTAAGAGCAATCGTGGCTGACAAAAAATGATAAACACAAACAAACAGACAATTCGTAGGTTTTTTAATTTAAAAAATAAATTTGCATAAGTTGATAAAAAAAAATGCTAAGCAATAGCTTTACCGTGGCAGTCCCCTAGTGCCACACGTTTTTTTGTTTGTTTTTTAAATTTATGACTACAACATAATTTTTGTTATTATGTAAAAATAACATAATTTAAATAACAATATAATGTTATCCAAAACCATAGTATATTACGTTTTAAAACAAAATCTTTTTCAGAAACATCTTCTGTCAGTTGAGTGTTTCGTTTGAAAACTATCGGTAGTGCACGCGTAGAGTTAAATAAATAAATAAATAAATAAATAAAGTATAAACAAAAGGGTAAATCAATAAAATATGTATATATCCACATAATTTTATCTCCTTATACAGACGTGTCTGTATTTCGTGTATACCCTCATATTTTTATTTCGAATTTAGCGCACAGTTGTTTTAAACAAAAGATCTACCAATAAATATATGATTAAAAAACAAAATATTATTATTATATAAAATCATACTATGGTCGTATGGCATGGTAAGTCTCAATTATATTTTAGTCACATCTTACAATAGTGTTGTCATATTTACAATACTAAGATAAGGCATAACAAAATTAATTGTTTTTGTGAAGAATATTATTATTAACTCAGATAATAACAATAATATAATTTGTCTGCAACCATAAAATTCAATTAAAGCATGTTGCTGTTTGAATATGGTTACCTCAACCATATATATTTTTTGCGTGTAGGTAGGACCAGTAAGCCCGTGACTTTGTTAACTTCTGTCAACAGCCAACTGTCAGCTGACTCGTATTAAAATTTTAAAGAGCTGCGTTATTTAGGTTTTATTCGTCAGACATTGGCAGCAAACCACCGTATGATTTGAAAAGAAAATGGAAATAAATTTAGTAAAGTGCAAACGAAGGGTTCCGTACGGACACTACATACATATGTATGTATACTGAAAGGAAAATCTTCATGTCAGCTATCAATTTTTTTCATTGAATCAATGAATTCTGTCATTAATAACGAGCTTACGTAAGATTTCATTGCATTAATGAAAATGTTTCATAAAGTTTCATTTAAAACACTTGATCCAAACTCTTTCATTCAAAAATGAAATAATGCCATTATATATATGAAATTAAGTTATTGATTGCACTTTTTGTATAGCCTGTGAATGAAGTAAGCACATGGACTGAAACTTTATACTAACATTTTATTAATTATTTTACCTCGATAACGGCACATTGCTACCACGTTTACAATCACTCAGTGTATCGAGAACTGGCACTCTTCACTTTCATCATTAATTTTTAGTTATGGCGCTTTGTTTTCTTTTTTGGTGATTTTTTGTTTGTTTATTTTCTCTATCCGAATATTTTATTGTTATTGATTTTGTAACGTCTTTTGATTCTACGGTAAAAAAAAAATTAATAAAGGGGTAGCTACGCACGTTTGCATATCAGGTGACGATATGTACATATGTATGTACATATATCACATAAGAAGGTTTTAAATAAAGAATCAGAGATTTAAATCACACCCTGGCTTTATTGAACTATTGATTATTTTAATTTTTTCTTTTCCTCTAGATTAAAAATTATCGAGAGTCTACTGTATTGGCATATAAGTTTTGAAATTCTTATTTTCAATCTTGAACTAATTTGCTATTTTCGCTATTATCTTCCTATTAGCTTTTCAGCCTTATCATGGATGCCTCAAATGAAAATTACCGAATAAATTCAAAGTCAGTCAACTGTTAGTTTAGTGGAGAATGGCAATGCAAATTTATCAAACCCAACCAATTTATTTTAAGAGTTGAAAACCGCGATAGGGGCATTAAATCTCATTAAATGATCATTCTTATAAAAATATTCATAAATTTTAAGTATATATACACTCTGTTATTAAGGAAAAAAGTTTCTAAATTTAATTTAAAAATTTTTTCTAAATTTAAGTAATTTTTTATAAGTCAAGTAAATTTTTACAAAAATCTAGTAAAAATTACTTAATATGGGTGTGTGCCAAACGGTAGAAAAGTACTATGTTAAAAAAATATTTTCCTGTGGGGAAAAAATTTCATTTTTCTGCTGTGCCAAATGATATCTTTTTTGACAATGTAAAATTTTGACAAATTCGCTTTAGCATAGAAATAAGCTGTTGGATAAATTGCTGCGGCGGCGAAACAAAAAATTTGACTACAAGCCGCCGACTACCATCAATTTTTTTTTAAATAAATTTTTTTTATAAAACAATATTCTCGTAGTAAAAAATTATATAATATTATATAAATGATGCAAAATTTTTCACAAATTATAATAAACAATGCATTTTTCACAGTCTAACTACATTTAAGAGGCGTAAGAATGTATGTAAAAGGCGACGGCTCGAAGCGACGGCGGTGGTTTTGCCTTTTATGATACCATGCTTCTTATTTTCTGCTTGTCAAAAATTCTAGTAGCCCCCAAGGCTAGTGAAATTTTATTCACCTCAGAAGCGTCAAAAATTTACTTACACTAGTACTTTGCTACCGTTTGGCACAGGCCCTATGAGTAAAAAATAGTTCATAAAAATACACAAAAATGTTCACATTCAAGGACAAGTATACCGGCTTAAAAGAAATATTTACCAAAAATTGGAAAATGGTTTAAAAGTTTTGGGAAAATGTATCCTAAGAACTAGTCAATCTCGTTTTAAAACAAAAAATAAATTTTAAGAAATGGCTTACTCCCGATTAGTTCATCAAATTTGACTTACTTGAAAGATATAAAAAGATATTCTAAATTTTAGAAAAATATTTACCAGTTTTAAGTATTTTTTTTCTTTTATAATAAAAGATATATTATATTTTGTTTGCATTAAGCAAAAAATCTAAGCAAATTTTTCATATTTTCGAATAATATTTGAACTTGAAATATATTATTTTGAAAATAAAATAAAATTTTAAAACTCAAAAATTTCAATGCTTATTCAGGATGCCCTGTTAGGCAATTGGTTAGAGTGCTTGCCTATCGGTCAGGAGGTTGTTGATTCAATAATTGTCTCCTCTCAACGAATTAATATGTACTAGATATACCAAACGGACGACACAATCGTCCCTATTCTGGAATCAAAATGTAAATAATTTTATTAAGATTCAAAGAAAATGTATCTAAACGTCATAAAAAATTTATTAAAACACAGCCACATACAGACACTAGAGCTGCAAAACTATCGATAGAGGCTCCATTCGATAGTTTCGATAGTGTTTTTTGATGCCATCGATACTATCGATAGTTTTTGATTCTTAGAAACACCCCTTTTACACACGGAAAGTTTACTTTGCAAAGTCTTAATTCAGGTGTGTGAAAGACAGAGTGATAAATACTATCTCTTTCTGTCTTTCTCCCTGCTGAATTAAGGTTTGCAAAGTAATTTTTTTAATCATTGCATAAAGTAAAAAGAAAGTTGATTTTTTTAAAACTTTTAGTTCCAATGTTTTTAGTAAACATATTCAACAAACATATATACACAGTTCTATAAAAAAAATAATCGAAAAAGCAAACAGATAGATATGTGGATCAATAAAAAATAAATTAAAAAGGAATAAAATAAAAAAATGTTTCATCATTACTTAAACTATTGCAGTTAGCTGAAAAGTATTCGTTTAACAGAAGGAGAAGCAAACTATTTAGCGTCACATTTTATTTAAAAGTAAAGAGCGTAGACAGTCCAGTAGTCGTCAAATTTAGCCGCCGTCAAGTTTCTTCAAGTATCAAAGCCGTTGGTGCATAATAATTGTATTTTTATGCAATTTGCATCTAGTAGATAAAAACTGACATCTTATGTTGAAACAAATCAAAACTAATTAATTTGTTTTCACATTTATGTATATATGTAATGGTAACCATTACCAAACCAGGCGGCGAAATTTGAATGTTGCATTTTTTATTACACAGTCGCCATCATTCCGTTTTTATTGACTTTGATTTTTTCTCTTTTAGTAGAGTGTTTTTGTCGATAGTATCGCTATCGAAAAAAACTATCGATAGTCCACTTAAAATATAACTATCGATACTATCGATAGTACCATCGATAGTTTTGCAGCTCTAACATACACACACTTGTATACATATGTAACCATAATTAAATAATACATGAAGTAAACACAAACAAAATCCCTTTAGCCATTATTTCAACTCTCTTCCTTTAAATTAGAGATGTGCAAATGTCGTGATTTTATCGTGTCACGCGTGATTCACGTGATTCGTGATCAAATATTATAACTAATCACGCGTGAGTGCGTGAGCGTGAGTGAAAAAAATTTACTCGTGCGTGATCGTGCGTGAGTTTTTTTTATAATCATTATATAATTATTATTTTATAATAATAAATACATGTATGTATAGTAGTATGTATGGTAGTGTGAGCTTACAAACATAATAATATTTCGGTGCCGAAATCGGAAGATTTTGTCGACCAATCGTTACGAATTCTTTACGAATTCGGAGCATTTTGTTTTGTACACAGCTTTGTACAGCTTTGTAAGTATGTATGTACGTATGTTTCTTAGATACCCTGTAGGAAGTATCAATTGAGAAATACTACTGATTCAACAGTGCCTTTGTCAACAATACTACTGACGAATTGTACCGCAGAAAATGTTTTTTGCTTTAGGGTCCGTCCATATACTACGTAACGCTGTAGGGGGGAGGGGTGGGGTTCGAGTTTTGTTATGATTTGTTATGGTGGGGGTGGGAGGGAGTCCTTGAAAATGTTACGTAACAGAAAAATTTTAGAAATTTGTATGTTTTCTCATATAATATGATTTTCTCATTTATTTGATTATCATTTATTTAATTGATCATACGTCTTATCTTCACATTTATATTATGTATGTATACATATGTACATAAATGTGCGGGATGACAATTTTTGATATACGAGAAATCGAATTCGAATATTTAAAATGGTATCCGCGAATACGAATATTTAAAACGATATTAAATTAACTTTGCTTTATTTTAATTTACATTGTAAATTTTACAAAAACACGGAGCATTCATATATACATAGATATGTACATATGTATATGTAAGAACCTATTTTTCAACCCAAAAAAACATGCAAATTATATTATAAATATACTTTTTCGTGAGCGTGCGTGATCGTGATAAGTTGTAAACCACTCGTGCGTGATTAAAAATATTTTATTCGTGAGCGTGCGTGATCGTGAAAATCTTCAAAACCATTCGTGCGTGAAAGTGCGTGAGTAAAATATTTTTCTGCGTGAGCGTGCGTGTCGCGAGTCAGAAAACACTCACGTGCACATCTCTACTTTAAATATTATGGCTTTCATACAACAAACAGAAAAAAAAAATTGTTAGATCAAGAGAAACACTACACACACACACACACTGCAAACACACACAAACACACACAAAAACACACACACACACACACACACTATAAACACACACACGCACACACACACACACACACACACACTACAAACACACACACACACACACACACACACACACTACAAACACACACACACACACACACACACACACACACTCATGTTTTGTTTCTTTTTTACTTGTAAGCTAATAAATGCGTGAGTAATATGTGTGCATGTAGTAGTAGTAGCAATTTTAAACGGTTATAGCTCCCAAAATGCTGAAGCGATTTCCATAAAATAGATTCAGATTCTGCACATCTGTAAAGAAAATCCTTTAAAACCATATAAATCTTTTTAAAATCGGTGCAGTGGTACCAGCGTAAAAGGGATTACAAAAAACATGTTCGCCTATTAATTATATTTATATATATGGTGAATTATTTAAGAATAAAATATAAAGATATAATAAAAAACGTAACATGTGGTGTAGAATTTAATTTAAAATAAAAATAAGTACCAGAATTAAAGGCATAAAAAAACTTTGAAAAATTTACTAAATTTGAGATCAAAGATGAAATTTTTTTTTTTTTTGAAAAGCTCAGAGTTTTATGGGAAAATTTTACTTAATTTTAGAAAAATTTTACTTAAATATAAAAATATAATTACTATAAACTAGTTCATTAATGAACTAAAAATTTAGTAATAATGCATTTACATTATCGCGAAATCTAATACTTACGAGATTTCGGGCTAAATCTAACTGATTTTTACTTGATTTCCCATACAAAACAAAATCTAGTTTGTGAGTAGATTTGTAGTTAATCCACTCAAAATCTAATATTTTTATATTATTTCTACTACCCTGTACAATATATTTATATAAAAGATGATTGAATTACCTACGGTCTGCTTAAAAAGGTGTGTGAATTGGCTTCATTGCAGTTGTTTGGTTGTAGTTTTGGCAATTTTTCGGTTAATGGGTTTTGTTTTGGACAAAAAAAAAAAAAAAAAAATAAAAATTTTGATAAATGACAAAAAAAAACATGGTGTAAAAGGTATTGATTTTCGTAAAGATTTTTATTAAAATATGCTAGATTTTGTGCAGGTATATGTAAATGCCCTATAAATATTTTGTTGGTATAAAGTAAAAAAACAACTTTTTTTTACTCAAATTTAGAACATTTTCCAAAGTTTTAGTTAGTTTTTTTTGAGTCTAGTTTCCAAAATATCAAAATCTGGTCCCAAATAAATTTTTAATTAGGCAACATAAACCGAAACCGATGTTTATTTACTTAAGATAGAACATTTTATAACTCCAATTTACTCAAACTCATTTTATTTCAATATAAGCTTTAACATCATAACCCGCTTTATTATTACCATGCGTTACTATTTGCACCAGGTATTCTCCACTTGGCATTGGTAACTTAGCTAACATATCATCTCCCAAAACAAAGTTACGCACAATAATGTCATGCTAAAAGAATTGAATTAAAAATATTTATTATGAAAGTATCAAGCCTAGCGATAATGTTCCAAATATTATCATCAGGGAAACCAGAAATATGCTCTAAAAAAAGTATTTCATGCGCATTCAATATGCACTAAAAACTTGTAAATATGCTCTTAAAAATAAAATAAATTAGTTTATTTGTAAATGAAAATATATTTTTAATTCAAAAATTCGACAATATTTTCATAAGAAATAAGGCAAAAATAAAATAAACCAAAGAAAGGAAACAATAAAAAAATTAACAAAGAATAACTGCCGTATTTAAAAATTGCCATAAAAATTTTGATTAAAAAGCAAATTATACAAATTATTAGATAGTTTTTTTTATACTCTCGTAAAAATTTAACTTCTATATCAAAAGAGATCACGATATCAGAATTACATATTTGAAACTGTATTTTGGATAAATTAGACTAGAATTTTATTTATAATTCTTATGGCAATAAACAGCAAAATATTGACCTAGATTTTCAAATAAAAATAGTTGCCTGTCACATCCAAATAAACTTTTGCACATTGAAAATGTCCTTTCAACGCCTACTCGGGGCAGAGTTCGTCACAAATAGCAAAACCGAATTTTTATTGAACTAATTAACAAACACAATAAGCGCGTAATATACAAAAAAAAATGTATACACTAGATGGAACATTGGAAATGAGATTTAGAAGGCGAAAAATAAAAACAAATATTTTAACCAACACATAAGCTTGCAGGCGTTTTAAAAAACCAGCTATAAATTATCAAATTATGCCCTAAAAGCGTAAACTATGTTCCAAAAATTAATAAATATGCGTGTAAGACTGATATATGCAAAAATATGCAGTAACAAATCGATGCCTACATTAAAAAAAAAAGTTCTGAAACGGATAAATATATTGTCCCTGTATTAATACGTCACACAAGAAAAAACATGCAATTGCATATTTGCGGTTTCCCTGGTTATCATCAATATACTCCTTATTCATCTATTCTAAATTCATTGAAGTAGTAAAATTTTCAGAAATATTTGCAACAATATTGAAGGATTTAGGTATATTAAATTTTTTTTAACTTACATTGTAGGGACAGGTATGATTTATATTCGAAAATTTAAGATATATATCAGCAATAAACTTGAGGACTGGATATTTCTTTCTGTTCTTCATAAAATCACAAAAATTTACAGTAAAGTTGTATAAAAAAGGACGATATCCATTGGCTTTTTTGAAAACACTGAATCGTAGCTGTAGTTGAAGATTGTGTAATTAAATATGCAGCAATATTTTCCATAAGGATACGAATACTTACCGACACCTGGGTAACAGGCTTTTGCAATAATTCCGTATAAAAATTTAAAGCAATTATACCGCGTCCGATTACTTTAAGGTCACATTCCTTAACTTGGCAAAATGTCGGATCCAATGTTTCACATTTCAAGTTTGTAAATTTAATTGCGGCCACAGTTAAGACAATGAAAATAGAGAATATCACAAGTAAACTCTTAGAATACATTTTGTTAAGTGGAGATTTAGTTAGCAGGCCTTTTATACCAAATATATGTATCTATCCACCAATTTGTGGAGCGAGAAGAGAACAAAAATAGCTTTTTAATTAAAATAATATTATTTTTAAATTGTTTACAAATAAAATGAAAATATGTGAAATTAAAAATCAATTACTTTTTGAAATTAAATGAAAATTTTCATTGTAAAATCAGATTTATTATAAATACATATGTAGTTATCATCTCTGCCGCATCTTCACTTTGCTGTAAATAACAGATTTAATTTTTAATTATTATTAAGCGGCTTGCAGGAGTCGCACAGTGGCGCTAAGAGCAAATGAATTTACAAGAACTCAGTCGTTCATATGTTACTTTTTCGCTCAGCAGCCTGTTGCGCTACAAGCTAAGGGTGCGAACAGAGTGAGCGCTGATGCCGAGTGGAGCCGAGCCGAGCTTATTGACGCTTATTTTCATGCGAGAAGAAAATTTGTATATAACACAGTGAATGCGAGAATCAGCGCTGAAATTGTGTTAATTCCATGTGTTTTGCTTTTATTTTATTTAGTCTTGTTGTTCATTTGTGTTTATAAAATTGCTGTACACGGTAATGGATTCATCTGATGAAGAGTATTTTGCTTCTCCTAGTGTGATTAATGCAATTATTAACACAAAAGAATTTGGAAAACATCCAATTACACTAAAAAGGAATGAATTTGGTGAATTTCATCATTTCTCATCGATATCCATTTTCTATTATTTTTAAACCATTAAAATCACAACTGCACGCTAAAAAGTAAACATAAACTATGTTTTCTCGCACTCATCGGCTTTGCTCTCTGCTCTTGTCGGCGTTCACTGTGTTATACACAAGCTTATTTGTATTGAGTTGTATGTAATAGTTTTATCGCACTGACAATATTTATCGCACTCACAATCTCGGCTCGGCTTTAAGCGCTCACTCTGTTCGCACCCTAAGATTTGGCTTCCTACATAGTGCTGGATAGGGTTTGCCAAACACCGTGGAAATTAGAAAACCGCAGTTTCCGGTTTTAACGACAATTTTGCTTCATGCCTTCTAAAATGGAATTTAAGGCAGCTGCCTTTATATCGCTGTTCATATAATTTTTTGAGCGCACATTGTAAAGGCATTCACTTTGTTCATATAAAACAATTAATGATTGCACATTGTTTCTGCTCCATGAAAATTCCATTTTTTTCAGTTATAAACTTTTTTCAAAATTTAATATTAAATATTTAAATGACATTGATGTGTGAAAAATGATATGAAGCAACAACATGAAAGTTGCGAAGAGTGTGAAAAGAGAAATAAAAAAAAGCAATGTGAGTCCGATCACACAGGAGATGTGTAAACATCTAGTAATGAAAATTTTTTTTCAAGTTGAAATTACTTATGCTTTTAGTATCTTTTTTTAAATTAATTAATTAAAATTATCAAATTTTCAATATTGTAAATACATATGAATTTGTTGGTTTTTGTTTGTTTTATTAAACTTATTTGGTTAGTAAATGGGCACACTGCAGTATATGAAAATGTACTGCATTAAAAATTGCAGTAAGCAGTAAATTTACTGATTACTAAAAAAAAATTCAGTAAATTTTTACTGCTAATGAAATTCAATTTGCATTACCAGTAAAATCGTAGGGCCGTATTCATAATAAAATTGTAGCAAGTGGCAAAGTTTTTTCATTCAAATTTTGAAACTTTTGTATGAAAAACATTTAGCCACTTGGAAGAATTTCATTATGAATACGGGCATTACTGATTACTGAAAATTCAATGCACCTCATCATATAACAAATCATTTAAGCAATTTATAAAAATTGTAAAAAAAATTTTTAGTAATCAGTAAAAATTTACTTGTTAAACATTTTTTATTCTTTTTATTGAAACTTTAGTGGTACTGCAGTGCTCATCTATGGTAATTGCCTTCACTTTTACTTTTTAATTTTTAATTCCTGTTTTTCATCGTTTAGTTGTTGCTGTTCTTGTTGTTGTGTATGCATTGCAATTAAAATAAATTCAGTAAAGTGCGACTTTGACTCACGCACATTCGGTTTTGATCATTTTTTTAATTTAGCTTTCTTCCTTTTTTAAGTTTTTTCAGTTCAAACGATTTTTTTCAGTTTAATCGCTTTTTTCTTGTTTTGGCGTTTTTTTTCTCTTTTTGGGTTTTTTTAATTTTCGCAATTTTGACGATTTTTTCATTTTGGCGATTTTTTTCTGCTTTTTGGGGTTTTTTTATTTTGGCGATTTTTTCTGTTTTTGGGGTTTTTTTATTTAGGCGATTTTTTAATTTTCGCGATTTTTTCATATTGGCGATTTTTTTGTTTAAGGATTTTTTTGGTTTTTCGCGATTTATTTTAGTCCTACAGATTTTTTTTAATTTGGTGCTTTTTTTCGTTTTATGGCGATTTTTTTTGTTTTTGGCGATTTTTTTATACTTGGCGACTTTATATTTCTTTGATTTTTTAGTTTTACTGTTTTTGAAAATTTCAAGAGTTTTACTCTTACGGTTTCCAAGATACAGAAAGTTGTCAAAATTACAAAGTCAAAATTGCATTAACTGATGGAACACCCATTGATTTAAATTTTTTAAATTTAGTGTTAATTGTTGTAGTCTGTTCATATGTACATACAATTGTATGTATATTACATGTGATTTTAACATTTTTCGTTGCTCGTTTTGGAACACCCTTTAGTTTTTAACTCTCATGTATTTGTTGTTATAGTGGCCAAATGTCTACACATTGTGTCCAAATTTCAAGTCCGTAGCTCTTACGGTTCATTTTCACCTTTGGTGTACTGAAATATACAGAAAAATAACCGGCAGCGGCGCACCGTCGGCTTCGAGCCGGTCAACTTGTTTCTCTGCTTGGTATTGCTTCTTTCAAACACTAATACACTCATACATAGCTCACACCGATTGGACAATGCTGTGAAAGAAAAGCAAAGAAATCAAAGTCAAAAGATTTTTGCCCCCTAGCGTATAGATGTTTACACATCAAAAAAATGTCTTTAAATGTCTAGTACAGATAGTCTAGTACACGCTCTACCTCTTCAACCCCTCGCCTACAAACTTCGTCTGTCTGCCTTTTAATTTCTCAATTGTAAAAAGGGACTATGCTGACTTCTAAAACCAAATTGATGGTCCGGTATGCAAACGTTATCAGTTAAAATTGGGGACAATTTTATCATGAGTAACTTTTTAAAAAGCTTTGACATTAATTACAGTAAACTTATTAGCCTATATGACTCAGCCTTGGCTTTGGTATCATTTTGACCTTGGCAAGCTTCCAGTGTTGTGGATAATACTCCAGTCATAATATGGCATTAAAAATTAATAACAGGATTCTAATTGCAATAGGAGGCAACTTCCTCAGCATCTGGTTACCAATTCCAAAGCCGGAGCTTTCTTTGGGTTGAGTTCAGCAATTATTTTTTTGTACATCACACATCTAAAATTTTAATGGTCGAGGGGGTAGAGCAACTACACTCGGCAATTCAGCAACACCAAAGGGTCTTGTCTATAATTCGAAACAAAAGAAAATATTTTCGAATTTGTATCTTAATAACATGTAAATTCGAAAACCTTTTCTTTCGTTTCGAATTACAGAGTAGATCCCCAGTACATGCGTTTGGCGTGAATACGGATTGTAAGTACTCAGCAAGTATAGCTTGTTGCCCAACCTTCAGTCGAAGTGCGCAGAGGTGGTTTAAACTCAACGGGTTTTCTAAGATTTCTAGCAGCGCGCCATAAATTAAATTAAAATTAGATGCTGATGTCACATCAACACCTTCCAAATAATTTTCAAGAGATGCAGTTTTTTCAGATGCTAGCAACTCTTGGAGTCGTTTAGTACACTCTTTAAGTCTGACTTTATGTTGGGGTGATCTGTGCTGTTGCCACTCCTTTCCAGCTCTTCTTTTTTTTACACACGAGACGTTCAATAACCGTAGAATAAATTCTATTAAACCCAGTCTGCGGATGAGAGGTAGTGGCATGTTTAGCAGCCTGTTTAATATTTTCGTTCAGTTTGGCAATGTTAGATTCAATATCATCTGGTGTTCTTAGCGTAAGATATTTTTTGAATCCCAGCCAATTAACACGATTTATGATCTTCACATATGGTTGAGGTAAGTCACTTCTTAGTGGGCTACAAATTGTAACGATCGTGGGAGAGTGATCGGAGGAGAGATCTAGAGAATCTTCAACATGAACTAAATCCCTAGAGATATTTTTCATGACTTCAAAATCTATAACATCTACAATTTTTTTTATGTCCGTAGACCAGTAAGTGGGTTTCCCACTCAAAACGACATGCAAGCTAATTTTTGAAATTGTGTTGAACAATGCCCGACCTCTAGGTGTAACAAGACGCGAGCCCCAGTACGTATGTTTTGCATTGTAGTCGCCAGTTGCTATAAATCAAGATCCAAGAGATTTGTAGAAATACTCATATTGATTTTCAGTAATTGAGAATCTGGGGGAGTAAATTGAAGATATTACAAAATTCGTACAAAAATTGTCTACGCAAATATTAGTTGCTTTTAGATGTTCTCAACAAATATGTTGTCAAATTTATATTGCTTGAGTCTTGAAAAGGCTTCTCGAAGTCAAATGAGTCTCAGAGACACACATTATGTGAATATTTTTTTTTCCATGAGGAAGTGCTAAATTTAATTTTTATGTTGGCGAATGCCGTTTGCGTTCCAGAAACATATATTTAACGTGTTCATGGCTTGTTAATTAATGCTTGAAGCAGTGTATTCTGCATTTGCATTTGCATTTCTTCCATCATGCTATTCATATTTGTTGTAAAATTATTTATTATCAATAGTAGCTTCAAGCCGATTAAAATTAAAGCTTGAGTTGGTATTTGTTGAATTATTTGGCGGTGAAACATTTTGTGTAGGAATAGAATTTAACTTAGCAGCATCGGCATACGATATACGTGAAGTGATTCATTGGTTGGCTCATTTGAGCAAAAGTGGCGGGGTAAGCGCTTGCTGTTTGAACTGGAGCTAATTTAGGTTTTTGCACCATAGTCTGCTCATCTGTCCATTCCTACTTGTAACTTTTGTTTGCGGTTTTTTTGATGTGTAGGGGGTAAAATTCTTTTTCGCAATACAATCACAAATTTTGCTGAGATTCACACCGCGTTGTCAAATCGGTGTGAGCTACATATGTATGAGTGTATTAGTGTTTGAAAGAAGCAATACAAACTTATTTAAAATATTGTAAATACATAGGAATTTGCTGGTTTTGGTTTGTTTTATTTAACTTGATAATTGCTTTATTAGGTGAAAATGAATCGTAAGAGCTACGGACCTGAAATTTGGACACAGTGTGTAGACATTTGGCCACTACAACAACAAGTACATAAGAGTTAAAAATAAAAGGGAGTTCCAAAACGAGCAACGAAAAATTTTAAAATCCCATGTAAGATACACATATACAATTGTATGTACATATATACAATTGAAATTTTAAATGTTAGTGTATTTTTATACAGACTTCAACAATTAACACTAAATTTAAAAAACTTAAATCAATGGGTGTTCCATCAGTTAATGCAATTTTGACTTTGTAATTTTGACAACTTGCTGTATCTTGGAAACCGTAAGAGCAAAACTCTTGAAATTTTCAAAAACGGTAAAACTAAAAAATCAAAAACATATAAAATCGCCAAATCTAAAAAAATCGCCAAAACGAAAAAAAGCACCAAATTAAAAAAATTTCTAGGACTAAAATAAATCTCGAAAAAGCGGAAAAATCGCCAAAATGAAAAAATCGCCTAAATAAAAATACCCCAAAAACAGAAAAAAATTGCAAAAATTAAAAAAATCGCCTAAATAAAAAAACCCCAGAAACAGAAAAAAATTGCAAAAATTAAAAAAATCGCCAAAATGAAAAAACCCCAAAAACAGAAAAAAATCGCCAAAATGAAAAAAAATCGCCAAAAATAAAAAAAATTGCGAATATGATAAAAACCTCAAAAAGAGAAAAATACGTCAAAACGAGAAAAAAGCGACAAAACTGAAAAAATCGTTCAAATTGAAAAAGCTTAAAAAAAGGAAAAAAGCCACATCAGAAAAATGCTCAAAACCAAATGTACGGAACCCTTCGTGCGCGAGTCAAAGTCACACTTTACTGAATTTGTTTTAATTGCAATGCGTACACAACAACAAGACCAGCAACAACTAAACGATGAACAACAGGAATTAAAAATTAAAAAGTAAAACTAAAGGCATTTACCATAGATGAGCACTCCAGTACCACTAAAGTTTCAGTAAAAATAATAAAAATTTTTTAACAAGTACATTTTTACTGATTACTACAATTTTTTTCTACAATTTTTATAAAGTGCCTAAATGATTTATTATATGATGAGGTGCATTGAATTTTCAGTAATCAGTAATGACCGTATTCATAATGAAATTCTACCAAGTGGCTAAATGTTTTTCATACAAAAGTTTCAAAATTTGAATGAAAAAACTTTGCCACTTGCTACAATTTTATTATGATGATGGCCCTACGATTTTACTGGTAATGCAAATTAAATTTAATTAGCAGTAAAAATTTACTGAATTTTTAAAGTAATCAGTAAATTTACAGCTTACTGCAATTTTTAATGCAGTACATAAATATATGTACATATATATACTGCAGTGTGCCCATTTACTAACCAAATAAGTTTAATAAAACAAACAAAAACCAACAAATTCCTATGAATTTACAATATTGAAACTTTTGATACTTTTAATTAATTAATTTAAAAAATATACTAAAAGCATAAGTACTTCCAACTTAAAAAAATTTTTTTATTACTAGATGTTTACACATCTTCCCTGTGATCGGACTCACATTGCTTTTTTTTTAGTTATTCTGACTATGTAAAAAATATTAGCAAAGCAAATAAAGTTTATTTATCAAAATCAATATGTATTACGAATTATACGAATATAATGTACTACGAATATTTTTTTTTTGTTTGCATGATATTTTTGCTTATTATCAGCGTTGTCAACTTTCAATTTTCAAAACGCACCAAAATAGAGAAAAAAAAACGCGCCATTTACAAAAAATTCAGTAAAGTGCGACTCTGACTCGCGCACGAAGGGTTCCGTACGAACACTAGATATTTAATTTAATACAAACCTCATCCTATATAATATATAGTTTTGGCATTTATTTTCGTTTTTGGGGTCTTTTCGGTTTTTTTTTTGTTTTGGCGTTTTTTGCGTTTTTTTCGGTTTTGACGATTTTTTTAAGTTTTGGCTATTTTTTTAGTTTTGACACCTTATTTTCTCGTTTTGGTGATTTTTTCGGTTTTTGGCGATTTTTTTTATTTGTGGCGATTTTTTTAATTTTTGCTTTTTTTTATTATTATTATTTGGTTTGGCGATTTTATAATTTTCGGTTTTTTTAGTTTTACCGTTTTTGAAAATTTCAAGTGTTTGCCTCTTACGGTTTTCAAGATATAGCAAATTGTCAAAATTACATAGTCAAAATTGCATTAACTGATGGACCACCCTTTAATTTAATTTTTTTAAATTTTAGTGTTAATTGTTGTAATCTGTATGAAAATACACTAATTTTACAAAATTCAAGTTTCAATATACAATTGTATGTATATTACATGGGATTTTAACATTTTTCGTTGCTTGTTTTGGAACACCTGTTAATTTTTAATTCTCATGCATTTGTTGTTGTAGCGGCCAAGGTTCTACATACTGTGTCCAAATTTCAGGTCCGTAGCTCTTACGGTTCCCAAGAAAATACCGTGTGACGGACAGACGGACAGCGTACCGAAAACAATACGGTTCCTTTTCACCTTTGGTGTACGGAACCCTAAAAACGCACCTGCCTTAGAATTTCTCTTTTAGTTTAGAATGTTTATGGAATTAATTTTGCATAAAAAGTATAATATTAGTTTCTTGTGTTAAGGGTTTAACACTAAAACAGGCTTTTACAGTTCAGGGTTAAAAAATATAAAACATAAAAAGCATAACAAATTTGTTTATATTCAATGAATATTATTTATTTGTACTACATAGACAATATTTTTTTTTTAATTTCATAAATTCTGTACAAAACTTTTTAAAGAGATCAACGATTAATAGAAAGGATTCAAAACTAATATCCATATTTAAAATATAACAATAAAAACAAACAGCCTCTTACGATATATGTACATAATTAAAAAAACTCAACAAAAAAAAGCTAATAGGCCATTTACACCAGCACAAAATCTAGCAGATTTTAATTAAAATCTTTATGAAAATCTATGCCGTTTATACCAACATTTTTTTTTTTTTTTTTTTGGCATTTATCAAGTTTCGTTATCCAAAACAAAACTCAATTACTAAAAAATTTCCAAAACTACAACCAAATAACTACAATGTAGCTAAGTTACACACCTTTTTAAACAGAACGTAGCTAATTCACTCATCTTTTTTATAAATATATTGTACTGGGCAGTACAAAATAAATAAAAATATTAGATTTTGAGTAGATTTTGTTTTGTATGGGAAATCAAGTAAAAAGCAGTTAGATTTAGCTTAAGATCTCGTAAGTACTAGATTTTGAGATAATGCAAATGTATTATAAACATATTCGTACATACATAGTATACATGTGCCCTCAATTATGATCGAAGTCATATGCATCTTTGATTCGATATAGTAAAATAAATTTATATTAATCGAGACTAGTATAACTCTAAATTAAACTGTTGCATAACAAAAAAATTATTTTTGGATTTGTTCAAATGTGATGTATTAAATATCTCGACTAACTTATACAACTTTCATAATTAAGGGCACATACATATCTTTGCATTTATTTGTACAAGATGATACATTTTTGTATATTAATTTTATAAATTCGGTTTAAAACTTTCTAAAAAGATACCAAAAATTAATTATTCCAAACAACAAAAGGTAATATTTTCATCATTATTGTTATCATCGGGCCATAAGAGATTTCTTTTCAAATTGTGATATTTTCTAAACATCATTAGTATTAATATGGTAATTAACACTATCAGGAAGTTGGTAAGTTTCACAACAAGAATTGTCCGGTTTTAACCCATTGTTCTGTTAAATTTACGTTGGCCACCAAAAATTAAAAAACGCACCGAAATTTAAAAAAAAGCGCAACTAAGGAATTTTTCGCACAAAAAAATTCAAAAAGCAGCCAAAATGGTGCGAAACGCACCAAGTTGACAACGCTGATTGAAATAGCTTTAAATTTCATGTTTATACAAACTTATTAGTGTTTACAGGTAATAGAAATATAAAATAGTAAATGCCTATTTCACCAAGTTATTTAAATATCAATTCATATTTAAAAGTAATTTTTCCATACAAAAATTAATGAAAATCGACATTGTTGTTTTTAGGAACTGTTACAATTAACGTAATAAAATTTTTTAACGCACTAATAATCCTAAATTAATATTTTACTCTTTCGGTAAAATATTTCTTCATTAAAAATACACAAAAATTGATTTGCTGGATCCTATGCGTATTTCACTGTTGCTATTCCAGATAATCAGGGAGCCTTTACACTGCAATGCACGTACACGCAAAGAAAAGATATGGTTGAAGAATGGTTGAGAAAACAATATTATGTTCTCTGAAACAAATGTGTGGTCGTTGAAAAAACTATTATTGTTATTGTTATTTTAAACATTTATTTCGTTACGATAAACAGAGTAATGTTTGAATTTAATAATACATCACATCCATAAAAAAGTGTGATATGGTTAGAGTTTAACAATACAGTTTTGTTAAAAATTTATGACTACAACATAATTTGTATTATTATTTAAAAATAATATGATGTAAATAACAATATAATGTTCTCCAAAACCATGCCATTGCAATACGAGGCAAGTTCATAAGCATCTGGTTACTAATTCCATCAATACCCGGAGCTTTCTTCGGGTTGAGTTCGGCAATTAATTTTTGTAAATCACGCGTCTTAAACTTTATGTGTTGAGGGGGTAGAGCGACTACATTCAGCAAATCAGCAACACCAGTACATATGTTTGGCGTAAAACCGGATTTTAAGTGCTCAGCAAATATTTTACCTTTTTCAGTATCGCTTCTTGCCCAACTTCCGGTAGATGTGCGTAGAAGTGGCTTATACTCAATGGGTGTTTTAAGCTTTCTAGCAGCGCGCCACAAAGAGTAATTAGACGCTGGTGTGACATCAAGACCTTCCAGATAATTTTTAAGAGATGCAGTTTTTTCAGATGCAAGCAACTCTTGGAGTCGTTTAGTGCACTCTTTAAATCTGATTTTATTTTGTGGTGATCTGTGCTATTGCCATTCCCTTCTAGCTCTTCTTTTCTCACGTACGAGACCTTCAATGTCTGTAGAATAAATTTTATTAAACTCAGTCTGCGGATGGGAGATAGTGGCATGTTCATCAGCCTGTTTAATATTCTCGCTGAGATTGGCAATGTTAGATTCAATATCATCGGATGTTCTAAGCGTAATGTTTTCCGTACAATGACTACTGAGATATTTTTTGAACCCCAGCCAATTAACACGATTGATCATCTTCACATATGGGTCAGGTAAGTTACTTCTTAATGGACTACAAATTGTAATGATCGTCGGAGAGTGATCGGACGAAAGATCAAGAGAAGCTTGAACTTGAATTAAATCCCTAGAGATATTTTTTATGACGCCAAAATCTATAACATCCGGAATTTTTTGTATGTATGTATGTATGTATGTTATTGTGTATAAATGTCGAAATATCTATATATTTGGTCAAAGCCGCCAAAAAAAAACTAATTTTTCCGGACAATAATTGTGACGTTTAGTTTTTCTGCTTTCAAAAATTAAATCATTTAATTTAAATTGATTCTTCTCTTTTTATTTCCAATCCAATTCAACGAGAAAAATATATCAAAAATGCTTAAATTAATTAGAAATATTGTATAATATTGGAAAATAAAACATTTTACAGATTTCAAATGTATTTTGTTTTTTTTTTTTTGATTGAAATTAAAAATAGAAGATTTCATTATGTGTCATAAATATTTTGATTATTTTTTTAAACCACATATCAAAAACGTGAGAATATTAAATAAACTAACTGCCTCCCCCACGATGTCGAAAGAAAACTTAAGAGAACGAAAGTAAGTCACTCATTTTCTTCTATAAAAGTGTTACACTATCTTTCGACTTATCGTTCGATTGGCTTTACGTTTCTAACGTAAGCAGTATACCCGTTGTCAAATATCTATATTGCCACATCCACAATCTCACACATTCATCGACAACTGGGAATAAAAAATCGTTCAAATGTGTAAATTGTGCTTTAAAAAATGAAACTCTGTGGCACCCAAAAATAAATTAAAATAAACTTGACAAAACAATTTTTGTAAATGATAAAAAGTGTACATACATAATTACTCAAGGGTTTTTATTTATGATAAATAAAGACATAAAAAACCACAAGCTATGCAAAATTTTGTGAAGAATCAACCAAAAGAAAAATTAACCAATAGCCCATTTATTTAGGTCATTATTCATTGTCATTTGGGTGATTGTCATTATCTTTAAAATACCAACAGACCCAGAAAAAGTGTTCTACCTTGTCGGCCTTTGTACGGGTGCAATAATTTTCTCTCTCTCCTCTGTGTATGTACAACAACTGCTTATATGAATAAATACATCCTTATGTACAAGAAAAAACTGGCATAAAGTAAGTGACGACATTGAAATAGGTGCTAAGGAGTTCCTTCATACATGTTGACAATAAAAATCGGCGCATAATGTAGTTTTAGCCCACTATTAAGTCCCAGCGTGATTTATCTAACTTCTTAACCGTTTTTTCTTACACATAAGACCGATAGTTTCTAACCAACCTTCACTATAACTAGCGGAAGTGGTGGTAGGCAGAAAATATCTACTCATTGAAGCTGTTGTCGAACACACATACATACATACCGAGAGAAGAGCATCACCAGCCAAGGACGCAAAACCGCTTACTTACAAGCTCAGACGTGAGGAGATTGCCAACGACGGGTTAAGCAATGAACCCATTGCCAGCGAAGCCGGTATTATATTTGCTCATTGGCAAAGCAAAATATTTTATTCATGTAAATAAAAATAATTTGTTGTATTTTGTCTCAGTCGACAATAAAAATACAAGTGCCTTCTTTTGGCATTTGAGTTCGTACAAATGACTGAAAAATTTTTATTGGGGCTCATATTTGTATTGAAATGCTTACGTTATCGTTCGCTTTAATTTTCTTTCGACTTGTCGTGCTAAAGGCTTTTAGTGGAACGCAAAACAGCTGTTTGTCGTTTAAAAGGCTTGCGAACGAAAATGAGTGACATCCTGGAACAGGCAGTAAATAATTCTTTTTTTACAAATTGTTAAAATTTATTAATTTATTTATTTTATTATTAATAAAATATTTCTAATTTTTTGAGTTTTTGAGTGCGAGTGGAATTCTGATGGAATCTCGTTCCACGAATTTTTAGTCTTTAATACAAAAGAACTAAATATGTTAAGTTATACGCAACCTACTGTAGCTCCTTAAGGATTCATTAGTGTTTACTCTCTGTTGCTGTTCTGTGCTGTGCCGTTCTGTTTCTAAATTTTAATAGCTACCTTTTCTGTAATAAATTATCAGTTGTTTCTGACCAGAACGGTCACTAAAGCGACGAGTTTTGCATCGTCCATTGTTACATTTCAATGTAGTTTTATGTTTTTCTGGTGACAATTTTATTTTTAAAATTAAATTAAATTAAAACACAATCCCTGTTTATTTCAAAATATTTTTATTTTATTTTATTTATGCCGTCATTTACAATTACTTAACAGCTTTTTGACTTTCACATTTTGAACTAGGGATGAAACGATACGAGTAAATACAAGTAGGTACTCGATACTTTTTCTCAGAAACCAAGTACTTTAGGTATCGATACTTTACTACAGAGTACCAAGTAGGTATCGGTAAAATGTACTCGTATCGGTCAAAAATACTCGTTTCTAATTTTCCACAACAATGTTGCACATGACGTCAGTTTAACAAAATTTCATTTGTTCGTATTAAATCTAAATTTATGTTTAGAATATATCTGTGGCAAAAAGAAAAAAGTGCTTAAGTCGAGTTGAGCTATTTTTAAGTTGACGGTACCTATGTAATCTCCGTATTAGAAAGTACCCCTGGGCAAAATTTCATTTATTTTGTGCGCTTTTTTAGGAAGTTATAGCGCGATGGCTTACTTCTTATCTTTTTTGGTTCTATTATCTCATGTGGAATATTACCTTACCATAGCTTATACTTGGTATATTAAGTGAATACCGAATTTTCTAATTTAACTGTAGAAGAAATACTCGTGGATTTCCGAAAATCGATTTGAAAGCTTAAAAGTGCTCTTGCAGTAGAGCAGTAAAATATGACTCAAGCACTTTTTCCTTATTGTATGTACTTTTGTTTCACTTCTTCAAATCATATGAAGAACTTGACCGATACAAGTAAGTATCGATGCTTTTTATTCGATACTGAGTAGGTATCGATACTTTTGAGCCGATACCGTATCAAGTAAAAGTATCGATACCTTGGTGGTATCGTTTCATCCCTAGGAATAATTGATTTATCTCTATGAATAATAGAAAGCCTTGTGTATGTAATTTAATTTAATAAAGTAAAATACTTGAAGTAACTTTATCCCCTATGAACACTAGGGGGCCAGGAATAGGTTACAAATAAATACAATAACAAAGTCCTTTTTAAATGTTTAAATACTTTTTGGTCAATAAATGATTAAAAAAAATTTTTTTTTTGTTAAATTCTTGTTTGTATGATATTAGTTGTAACGTAACACGGCAAAATCAATCAGGTTAACTCCCTATTTTGAACGAAACAGAATTTCTATGAACAAAAGGAATCAGCTGAACAAAAAGTAAAAACTAATTCTGCCTTTAGGCTTATATCCACACTAACCAAATTTCACATTTAGCTTAGTTAACAGATAAAAGTTACCTCGCTTAGTGAGGTCACCTTATATATGCGCCTTGTCTGTTATTAATATTAGGAAATTTATCTTTTTTTTTCTTCGCATCACTAATATATCATAGAGTTAAAAACGGCTAAAATTTATGGAGCTCTTAAAAATATCGAAACCCGATACTCGTAAATAAGAATCGATACATCGATGTATTGGTTTTTGCAATATCGGCGATATATATCGATATTTATTTTCTCAAATATCGATATTTCGATATATCGATATTTTTTGTCCATCTCTAGGCAAAAAATAATGGTATGCAATCTATGTATATCTTCTGAACTACTAATCCCATTACAAAGGTATCTAGTCAATTTCTTTCTGATTCTGATATTTTGTAAAATACATTTGCATTTGAATATTATAATTTTTTTTTTTTTTGTATATGAGAAACCAAGAGACGGACTGACATTTTAAAATTTAATATTGAAAATCACATTTTTCAAATCACATAGGATTTTAAAAATAATAATGGTCCTGCTGACGTTTTTAAAATCATATACGATAAATTTCTTTCATAAATGATATTTGATGCTCTATACAGTAAAAAAAAAAATAAAATAAAAAGTAAAAACATATCTGCATGACCACCATTACTTTTGAAATCACATGTTATTTGAAAAATGTGATTTTCAGAACATGCCTGATTGGCACTAAATAAGTAAGAAAGAAAAATTAAAATTAAATTTATTCGAGTTAAAAAAGCACTAAAAAACTAAAAATAATTTGAAAGTTGGGATAATTTTTGGCGAGAAGGAAATCATGTTATTTAAAAAAATTCAGTAAAGTGTGACTATGACTCGCGCACATAGGGTTCCGTACGAACACTAGATATGTAATTTAATACAAACTTCATCCTATATAATATATAGTTTTGGCATTTTTTTCGTTTTTGGGGTCTTTTCGGTTTTTTTGTTTTGTCGTTTTTTGCGTTTTTTTCGGTTTTGGCGATTTTTTTAAGTTTTGGCTCTTTTTTAGTTAAGACACTTTATTTTCTTGTTTTGCCGATTTTTTCGGTTTTTTGGCGTTTTTTAATTTTGGCGTTTTTTTATTTTTGGCGATTTTTTTTAATTTTTGCGATTTTTTGTTTATTTAAATTTTTTTTTAGTTTTGGCGACATTTTCGCGTTTTGGCGATTTTTTTCAATTTTTTGCGTTTTTTTTTTGTGTTGTCGTTTTTTTCCTTTTGGCGATTTTTTCGAATTTGGCGATTTATTTTAGTGTTAGAATTTTTTTTTTAATTTTGGCGATTTTTTTCGTTTTGGCGATTTTTTTTTTAATTTTTGGCGATTTTTTTTGGTTTGGCGATTTTATAATTTTCGGTTTTTTTAGTTTTACCGTTTTTGAAAATTTCAAGTGTTTGCCTCTTACGGTTTCCAAGATATAGCAAATTGTCAAAATTACAAAGTCAAAATTGCATTAACTGTTGGACCACCCTTTAATTTTAATTTTTTTAAATTTTAGTGTTAATGGTTGTAGTCTGTATAAAAATTTTACAAATTTCAAGTTTCAATATACATATGTTCATACAATTGTATGTATATTACATGGGATTTTAACATATTTCATTGCTCGTTTTGGAACACCCTTTAATTTTTAATTCTCATGTATTTGTTGTTGTAGCGGCCAAGGTTCTACATACTGTGTCCAAATTTCAGGTCCGTAGCTCTTACGGTTCCTGAGAAAATACCGTGTGACGGACAGACGGACAGCGTAGCGAAAACAATAGGGTTCCTTTTCACCTTTGGTGTACGGAACCCTAAAAAGGAAAATAACAATGGTGAAAGATTTCAAATTCTGAGAATCAGCTGTTTTATTTTACATGAAAATTGGAAACATAATTTTTTAATTAGGGAAAAAATTCTTTGAGAATTTTAATTTAAAATCAGGCTGTTGGCCAAAGCAATTTCACTTCTTTAACTTAAACTGAAATATTGCAAAGAAATGTCAGCTGATGATTATTTTAGACAATGTGAGTGTCTTGTTTAAAGTGACTTGTTAACACGCTTAAATTACCAGCCTTGCTAGTGGGTCATTCATTAAATTTAGATATTTACAAAAAAATTTTAACTATTTATATAATTGATATATAATGAAAACTTTAGTCATTCAATGCACAATTAAGGACATAATAAAAAACTATTAGATTTCTTGTAGTTAAACCATATTTGTGTAACGAATATTTTTCCATCTCTGCTTTCATTGATCAAGTTTATATAGATTCTCTTTCAGATATTTGCATTAGTCGAAAGATTTCTTTTTCATATTTCTTGTAAAAGAAAGTTCATGTAATATGTGGGATCTTAAGCTTAAGTGGGCGTGGCATTGTCTTGTTTTTAACTATTTCAAAGTAAATTCAACAGAAATAAAAACCTCCTCCTTTTTTTAAATCCATTTAAAAATATTGCAATACCGTTGCCGTGACCTAGATAAATGTTAGATTATTGCGTAAATTTTTTAATATTATCTTTTCAAACTCAATTTGAACAAAACAACCCTTTCCAGCTGTTGTTTCTTCTGCCATATTCCTTTAATAACATTTTAATATTTTTGTTATCTTGTTGTTTGAATATTCCTTTACTTTTACAAATTAAACAGGAACAGAGAAAGAAGTAAAACAAGTCCCAACAAAAAGTTGACAAGCTAATTTTAGAAGTTGTTGTTGTTGGCGGCTGCCACTATTTCCTGTCTTAATCATCAGCGTTGTCAACTTTTAAATTTCAAAAAGCACCGAAACCAGGAAAAAAGCGCGTAATTTAAGTAAAAAAGCACTAAATTTAAAATTTTATTGTTTTATTAAAAAAAAATTTTACACATGGTCGATTGGTTATTGGTTTGCTGCAAACATGTATAATGTATTTTGAATATACTGTGCCGCAAACGACGGCATGTACATAAAAAATATAGGAATCGGTTGACCTTGCATTCTATTCCTAAAATTTCGAATTTGAGGCATCCGATACACATTTTATTTCTATAAGAATAAGTGAATTCTTAAATCAATTTGACGAAGCATTTTCAAGTAATTATAAAAAAAATTAAATTTTTTTTTCGCCAATGAACAAACGAATCTCTCGAATCAGATGAACTATGTGACAAAGATAATAAATTTTGATCGAAATAAAAATGGTGTCAAAAGTGTTGTGCAGCAAACAAAGTTAATAATTAAAAAAAGTGATTTCCAATTTTATTAAGTTATATAAATACATATAAAAAAAATATTTATATCGATTCATTCGATAGACCTCTCTCTGCGTTTCATTTTGGAAGTACCAGAAGTTTGATTGGAATGTAAGTTTTGATAATTGCATTAAGTCAATCAATCTTTCCCCATTCATTGTCTCTACTAGACAAAATATCGCTATTAGACCATATTTTAGTAAATACTTGTATTATGTCTTCTTTGTTGTATGGCAAAACACTGTTTACATGAATTATGCTTAAAATGTTAAAGTTTAACTTCAGAGCTTATGTTTTTGAATGAAAGACTTCCTCGACAAAAAAAATATGTAAGTAACTTTTTCTATGAATTTTTCGTTTAGTGCCACCGCCTCGAAACAAAAAGCACCGAATATGAATTAAAAAAAGCACTGAGCACTAAATTCAAAATTTGTCGCGTCGAAAATTTCAAAAAGCACTAAAAACGGTGCGAAAAGCACCGAGTTGACAACGCTGTTAATCATCAACATCTTAAGGAATAATGGCCCGTTTTGCTTGTCTCTTGCTTTCATTAAACAGATGTTGCAATTTCTTAAACTTTTATGCCCTAAATTCGTAATGGAATTGTTATAATATCTTATTTAATTTTTTTTCGTCCTTAAAGCACTTGAATTAAATTTCTTTGACGTTCAGCAGAGAGCTTAAGTCTTAAATTTTTCTTACATATTTAAATCCAAATCTTCAATATTTATTTTGAGCAGCTTTTTGCGCTTTAAAATGAAAACAAAACTTCTACTCGTACATTTTTGACAAGTTATGCCCGGTAGCGAGGAAGAGAGAGTGAAATTACAGCTTTTATCCTTTAATTACATTGTAGAATAGTTAAATCATGGCTTTTTTCTATTTTTGAGAAATATTTTTAACATAACTATATTAAAGCTTTTCAAGAGCAACATACATATGTTGCCTATGAGAGTGTGTGTGTGTTTGTTCATTCGTTTACAAATATATATGTCTATGTATGTATTAACGTTAATTGAATGTGAATATTGTATGAAATAGGTTGTTAGTCCCAAATCACACTGTGCAAGTCTTATTGCTAAGCTGATTAGTTTCAGGGAGAGAGAGAGAGACGAGGTGAACAGAAACGTTTCTTCCCCCCCCCCCCCCCCCCGTCTCTCACTCCTAATAAACTAATCAGCCTAGCAATAAGACTTGCATAGTGTAAATAGGGACTTACCAACATTTAATTTAATTACTTTTTCATACAAAACTTCTTTAATTAGCCAAAATGATGGTTAACAATATAAAAGCAAATGGAGGGAAATGGCCTTTGCAAAAAGCCTTCTGCCGTCAAGAATGGATTAAAGTAATCTGCTTTTGGTGTTTTGAGGAATTAATAAATTGAAGATAACAACTGGAAACATTTGTAGTAATTGGATATCTGCAAGATCCCGCTGCATATTTTTCTTCTGATGTAAAACAAAATAATATAAAATAAAATAAAATAAAATAAAAAAATAAAATAAAATAAAATATAATAAAATTAAATATAACAAAAATTAAAAATTTTAAAAACCCCCGACTTTTTTTTTAGAAAAGATGTTATATCTTCTAAACGGCTGGACCGATTTTCTTCACACATGGCTAAGAACCCTCTCGATCAAGTCATCTTTCAAACAGAAAAAACTAAATGAAAATCGGTTCAGCCGTTTGGCCTGTACGTGGACACGGACAGACACACAGATACACAGATACACAGACACACTACAAACTTATAACACCCCTTTTTTAGTCGGGGGTTAAAAATAAAATAAAATAAAATAAAATAAAATAAAATAAAATAAAATAAAATAAAATAAAATAAAATAAAATAAAATAAAATAAAATAAAATAAAATAAAATAAAATAAAATAAAACAAAATAAAATAAAATAAAATAAAATAAAATAAAATAAAATAAAATAAAATAAAATAAAATAAAATAAAATAAAATAAAATAAAATAAAATAAAATAAAATAAAATAAAATAAAATAAAATAAAATAAAATAAAATAAAATAAAATAAAATAAAACAAAGTAAAATAAAATAAAACTACATTAAATTAAATTAAATTAAATTAAATTGAATTAAATTAAATTAAATTAAATTAAATTAAATTAAATTAAATTAAATTAAATTAAATTAAATTAAATTAAATTAAATTAAATTAAATTAAATTAAATTAAATTAAATTAAATTAAATTAAATTAAATTAAATTAAATTAAATTAAATTAAATTAAATTAAATTAAATTAAATTAAATTAAATTTAAATAAATTAAATTAAATTAAATTAAATTAAATTAAAATAAATTAAGTTATTACAGGTGATAATTATTAATGAACAAATAATACCAAATTTAATTGTAAATATTCTGACAAACACGTAGTAGAACGGAATAACTAGCTGTTTTCGAAGGCCTCTACAACTTCGTCATCAGCGTTCTTTCTGTTTGGTCTAAATCACAAATATAGAAAAAAATGAAGTTCAAACAATAACAATAAAACCATCTAAAAAATAAATTAAATTGAAATAAATAAAAATAACTTTATATACAAGACAATAAAATAAAATTAAATTTAAAATTTGAACCGAACCATTTCGCATCGAAATTTTTTTGAAACACTAGAAATAAGTCAAAGCGTTAAATGCATTTGAGTATATCGATTAAAATATTTAATTTAGTCGAAGGATCAGCCTATACATATTTTATTAAACTGGAGTCCTAAAAAGAAAACTCTGTATAGTACAGCTATACAGAGTTAAACTTTGGAATATCATAGAAGTTTTTTAGAGTGACAGCTGTTGTTATTAATTATTGATTCCTGCATTCAAAGTAATGTTTTAGTGTAGTTTTTTGTATACATCCTTTTTTTTCTTAAAATTTCCATAATTTTCTCTCCCTTGTGAAAACAGCCAGCTGCTAAAGTAGTTGCTGCTGTTAATATATTTATTTTTTTTTATTAAAAAAAAATTAAATTAATTGTTCGGCCTCGTTTTAATTAAATGTATTTTTTTAGCGTTTGTTTATTTGCCCATGTTGTCTGTGAATTTTGTTGAATTAATTAGTGTTTAATCTGAATTTAATTTCATGTATGTAATGTAAAATTTTTAATCAGATAAATATATTTTTGTATTTTACATTTCACCGTAAACCATATTGAAAATATTATTCTAGTAATTATTGAAAATATGTGAAATAACTGAATGGAAAACACATACTAACTACATATTTACGGTCTAATTCATAAAAATTCCTTATTTCAGCTTTAATCTGTACATTACTTATGAAAGAGATTTTGCTTTATTAAGCTCTAATAAAAATTTGTATTCATAACTGATTAAACTAATTAATTATGTTAATTAACTATTAAACGATTTTGCTTCTTTTGTAATTTTATGTTGGCAACATCATGCTACTTTCGCTCTCATTTTATGTTTAGTGATGCATACAACGAAAAATCGATTATCTAGATAGTCTGTTTGAGTCGAAAAAAAAGTAAATCATTACGCATAATGTTATTAAAAAAATAACTTAAAAAGTAGGCGTTTCACTCTTTATTAATAAATAAACCAAAAAAAATTTATATGTTACAAAAAATTGTATTTAAACACATTTATATTCGGCTGAGTACAGAGGTAGGCAAATACCCATTTTATAGCGGTCGATTATGCATCACTATTTTGTTTTAATTTTGAAATGTTATTGTACATAAATACATACATATGTAAGCATGCAGTACCATACAAACATACGTATGCTTGTACTTACATATGCCCTTATGTTTATAATTCTATTTTTCTTTTTGCCAATGAATGGGATTTCTTTAATTTTCAACGACGTTTATATGTATGTATTTTTCTTTTTGTACAATTATGCATACATACATATGTACATGTACCAAGTTACATAAATTAATACATTTTCCCAAGAACATTATTCAGGAGACATGCATAAGAATAAACAAGAAACATAAAAGTGAGAAACCACAGAAAATCTCAAATAATTTATTTAATTTAATAATTATTTTAATTTATAATTGTTTATCAAACGCTTAAAGTAGCATGGAGGCTACATTAAAAATCTCTGAGTTATGAAACGTTTATTAAACGTCTAATAGGCTATTAATCATTTATGAATACACATTTAGCGATTTTTGACTATTAATGTGTTATTGAACTGTTAATAATCATTTATGAATTACACCGTTAATATAAAGCTGATCAGATTATATGAATTTCAATAATTTATAAATTTATTTAATTGCATACTTATCCTTTCATACGAGAAAGAGAGAGAGAGAGAGAGAGAGAGAGAGAGAGTATCAGGGTGTCTGTATGATTTTAATGAAATGGACTTAAGGTTTTTGGTTTGAAATATTTTCTTTAATAATTTATGTGGTTTTGTTCGATTTACAGAATATGAGCAGCATTTGTCAGTCGATAACTTTTATAATGATATCAGTTGGGTAAATGCTTGGGGACTGATTTTAGATAGCAGGATTTCTTTTTTTTTAGTTTTGTTACACCTATTTAAAGGTAAAGTTGTAAGGCTTTCTTATTTAATAAGTGCCATTCAGCTTAAATGTAATAAACTGCTTCCAGGTTTTTTTTTTAATTAATCAGAACTGATGTATATAAGTTTGATTCAGTTGTTTATGTGGATACAATAGTTTTGTTTTTCTAAGAAAACAAATTTTTTTTGAAATGCAAAGTAAGAAAAAAAAACTTTCACAAAAAATAAATCTGTGGCGAAAAGGAAAAAGTGCTTAAGTCGAGATAAGCTGATTTTGAGTTAATGGCGCCTCCGTAATCCGCATATTTAAAAGTACCCCTTTTCAAAAATTTCAATTAATTTGTGTGATTTTTCAGGAAGTAATAGCACTATGACTTGCGACTTATCTTTCTTAGACTTCTAATCTCATTTGGAATAATAGCTTAATTAAAATTATACTTTGGTATATTTCAACTTGAATGTATTATCTACAGTGTGTAAAATGATGTTATGCTTAAGAAAATAAAGTTTAACTGGGAATTTCCCAATTTAACTGTAAAAGAAATAAAGTTCTGAAAATCGACTGGAGCTCTCCTGCAAAACTGTCAAATATGACTTATTACTACAGATATTTTTTAATCAACAGACTTCATTGAAAAAAAAATCAATTAAAAATTTAATTAGTGTTTTTTATGGGAATTGTTACAATTTAAGTTTAAAATTTTTAAACGCACTAATAATCCCAAATTAATATTTTACTTCTTAAGTAAAATATTTTTTTATTAAAAATACATTGAAATTGATTATTGAGGGGTTTAGCTGGATCCTATGCGCATTTCACTGTTGCTAATGCAGATCATTAGGGAACCTTTACCCAAAGCTTATTAGAACAACTAGAGTTATTATATTATAAACTTTCATTTAAACAAATGAGAAGCTCAATAACAAATAACAAAACAATTCACATATTCCATTTGCAATAAAATGCTAAGTATATAAAGCAGAAATCTACATCAACTGACACCACACATAGTGGACCAAACACAAAAGAACGCTGATGATGAAGGTTTAGTGGCCTTCGAAAACGGCTAGCTGTGCCGTTTAACTATGTGTTGTTAGTCAGAATATTTAAGTAAAATATTAATTTGGGATTATTAGTGCGTTTAAAAATTTTAAACTTAAATTTTTAATTGTTTCAGTTAAACTTTTTAATCAATAAAATTTTTGAACAAAAGTTTTATTGACTCAATTAAATTTTTAATTGATTATTGTTTTTTTGGCCAATTAAATGTGTTAATTGGATCAAAAATTTTTTTCTTTTTAATTGATATTTAATTTCTTTTTATTTATTTTAAAAATCTATAACTAAGCAACCCTGATACCAACATCCAGGATAAAATTCACAGACAATTTTCTGTCATATTCTTTCCCATCAAATTTATAAGTAGAAATTTATGAAACAGTTCCTTTAGTCTTTTCTTACCTTAAATACCTTTTATAATTTTTCTTCTCTTTGTTTTTCTAAAGTTTCATTACCTGAAAATATTTAGGAATGAAAAATACATTAACAGCTGTTGCCGCTAGTTTGTTGGACAAAGTGTGAAAATTTGTTAATGTAGCATTTAATCAGTTGACGTGTTAAAATTTGCACACATTGGACACAGTAATTATATTTTTCTTTTCTTTAAAAAAAGCATGTTTAAATCATGTCTGGGTTGTAACACTGTGCCAAATTATTATTCTAGTTTTATTTATTTTGTTTCTCCTTCTTTCAAATTTTTAAATTTAAGACGTGCCAAGAATAAAAGCGAAATAATTTACTTAAATATTTATTTAAGCTGCTTGTTTGTGGCAGAAGGAAAAACTGCAGTACGCTTGGAGTTTGTTGTTTGTAGCCAAGGATCGCATAAATATCTTAAAGTTGCATTTAAGCATTTGGTTTTTCATGAGTTTCTTATTTGTCTTATTTATTATTTCGTTTTATTTTGAACTTTTTGGTAACTACTTTAACAGAAATGTTGTTTGTTTTATTAGTTGCAACATCATGTTCATTACGTTTACTGAAAGCAAGCAGCTTTGTCAGCCTAGAGAGTTTACGTGCTGTGCCTTTCTTTTGTTTTTTTTTATTTTTTTTTGCTCTTCCACTTCTGTTGTGAGTGTTTTATTGTTCATTATTTATTTTATTTTTTTTTTTTTTTTGGTTGCCAGGGTCAGAGTGAGTGTAATTTAAACACGTGTTTTGCTTAATGTTTAACACAACACTATCTCACCACTAGCATGATAATGGAAATTTTAGTTTTTCTCTGATTCTGGAAAAGCATGACAAAATATATTTTCTACAACAGCTTTTTTTATATTTAACGTCTATTGCTTAAAAGCTATTCCTGTAACACACTCGTACACTAAATGCCAGTGTAATGGCTTAGACATGTGTGAACATCAACACAGTGGCCCAAATAAATAGTGAAACATGTGTAAGCATTTAAATGAATGAATGAATTCAAGTTGTTAGAACGTATACAGGTCTATGCGATCGAAAAATGTTTATGCATTATTATTTACATATTATATTATGTATAGCTTGCCATTTGCTAGAGCACTTCATTTAGTGCAGTTCTTCTGAGAAATATTTATCTGAGGGTGGCGTTGGCTGAAGTAGTTAGTACGTTGACTACAAAACCGAATCTCCTGTGTTCGAGCCCTGTCTCCGACATAACAACACTACGCATTTTTCTGATGTGCATTAGCATCCCTTTGTGTCAGTTGTTGTAGAAAAGTTCAAGTGATGAAGGCTAGTTACTGGTCCACTGAACTCTACTAACTTCAGCAGATGCTTATCCTAATGTAACATAGGAGCGCCCTCCTTCGAAGAATCATCGACAAAGTAAAATAGGGAATAAAATGCTCCTCATTGACACCAGAGGCGCTGCATCACTGCATCAACTTTGGTTCCTTTTCACCTTTGGTGTATGAAACCCTAAAAATTAGTTAGTGTTAAAATTTTAGAGGTCCTTTGCAAAATAAAGATTAAACTCCCAATAAGAAATATTTAAATTAACCAGAATATACATTAGTAAATTCCCATGGAACTATTACCCACTGTGCCCTTACGTTTTTGTTACCCTGTAGCTGCTTACAAGTGCCAAATCAATATCTAAAGTCTTTGTTTTCCTATTTGCTCTTAACACATAAATATTTGTTGAAATTTATTACATAAATTATTGACATTTTTATTTATTATAAAAATCAGGAAAATTTTCATTCATATGTACGGGTACATGATGTTTATGTAGTTTTTGTTTGCGGTTCTATTGATAATTCTACTGTTGCAATCGTACATCTTCTTTAAACTCCATATTGCCTCATCAATATTCATTTGTCATCGTTGATTTTTTCCAGCTTTTATTTTTGTTACATAGAGATTTTCCTGTGAAATGCCTTTGCCCTTGCCAGGACCCGATTATTTTTTTTCGCCATAGTAAATATAAATAAAATCAATCATAGTTTTGCATAAATAAAAAATAAGCTGATAAGTTAATTCTAATGATTAATGAATGTTATTGGAATATGGAAAAAATCTTCAATGAGAAATTATGTATTAAATAAAATAAAAAATTTTTTTTTTCGTTGCGAACTTTCGTCATAAAAAATAAAATACATTTGTGCATATGAAAACGAAGTGACCACCGCCGTCCAACGCAATCCTTCGTGCGTGACGTACTCTGAGATAGATTTATTTCTATTTTTTACGTAGACGAACCATAAAAAAACCATTTTCTCTTTCTTAGCGCAAACAATAACCAACTTTATCAATTATAAGAGCTGTTATTTATTCATCGTCGTGGTGCTTCACACGACGAATTTATTCAGCGAATTCATTGCCGTGCACGAAATTCCTCATTCGCTCCAGTTGTGTTCCTAGCAATATGTTTACCAGGGAAAGAAAAAAGTATTGCTTAAAATACTCTTTGAGTATTGGCCGTCAAAGAACTAAGAATCCATGCAGCTAAAAACAAAAACACACTCATATACAAACGCACACATTAATTTTAATCCGAATAGGTATAACTATAAACATCAAACAACAATATTTATACAAATATATTTTATTTTATATATATTTATATTTTATATATATATATGTATTTTTTTCTTATATACATTAATTAGTAAAAAATATATCATTCGATAAGAAATGAAATAACTGAATTTAAGCCCGAATAATAAATTATTTCTGATTTATGCAAATTTTTAAAATTACTCAGAAAAAATTAAAACAACTAAAATGTATTGACTGTATGAGCATGAGTATAAAAATACTCTGGCTACTAATTGGCTATACATGCGTATATGCAGGGCTACTTTATTTACACACATTTAAAAACATGATTTCAAAACGCCACACCCGCCCACACATTTTCCATTCCATTTTATTAACACAAATGTTTGTATACGATGCCGAATGATCATACGTATTTTTGTTAGTCCGATTGAATATCCATAGCCTGAGTATAAACATAATCCGACTGTCAGTCTGAGAGAGATAGAGAGTCAATTGAAATCAAATCAATCAAATCTATCAAAATTGCAAGCCTGTTAAATTGGATTTGACATTTTGGTTCTTGCTAATATTTTCCTGGAAGCTCCATGTTAAGGGTGGCGTTTGGCATCAATGTTTGATGGTGGCGTCATCATCATAGATTATCACTCATTTATCTGATAGGCATTAGTGTCCCATTGTGTCAGTTGTTGTAGGAAAGTTGAAGTGATGAAGGCATAGTCACTGGTCACTGAACTCTACTAACTTCAGCAAATGCTTATCCTAATGTAACATAGGAGCGCCCTCTTTCGTAAAATATCCAATTAAATGGCTAATGAACGCTGCTTTGAAAAGATTTAATACGCCTCATTGGCACCAGAGGCGCTGCAACACTGCATTATTAAAAAACGTGCAAAAAGCAGAGTTGTAAAAGAATGAAACTTTCTTCTATGTCTTTCTTTAACACCTGCCTTCTTTCACTATCCCTTTCCTAAAGAAGGTAACACCTAGTAATAGTAGTAGGCATTAATTGTCTGAGTGTTACTTCTCGTTTTAAAAAAACTAGGAAAAAACAAGTCTGAAACTTTTTCTAGCAATTTGATTCACTATCACTTTCTGTGATTTTAAATAGAGATTGAGTGTATTAACGCTTTTCATGATAAAAATTTATAGTTTTTGGATATTAAAAAAACTTAAATACAATAACGAAGGTGAGTGTACTATTAATATAAGTTAACAGTTGTCACGCGTAAGGAGACGTGAGCGTGAGTGATACATTTTTTCCTTCGTGAGATTAAGTAATAAACAATTTAAGGACGTTTCAATCTTTACTGTCGTTTGGCTGTAATTATTTTTGACAAAAAAAAAATAAATAAAAAATGTGTATAAAATTTACTATAGTGCACTGTACTGAAACTTTACTACACTGTACAACAAAATCAAACTGTTTGCAAAAGAACAAGGTCCCAAAAATTTATTCTAAAAGGAAATATGTACCTAGAAATGTATACGAGTTTTGCAAACTTATATTTTAAGGCCTAGCTAAGGGCAATTGCACCTAATTGACACCAGAGTCGCTGCAACACTGCATCATAAAAGAAAGTGCAAAAAGCAGAGTTGTAAAAAAATTATGATTTCCTCTATCTCTTCCTTTAACACCTGTCTTCTCTAGCACTATCATTTTCCTACAGAAGGTAACACCTGGTAATAGTAGTTGGCATTCAATGCTTGAGTGTTACTTCTCTTTAAAAAAAAGTATTAAAGGAGCGATGCTTCCGCTAAATGAATAGTCAGAAATATTAACATCGTGGTATTTCAGCTGATAATATTTCAATATGAGAACGAATTGTGCTCAAACAAATGACGTAATTTGTATTGAGAGGCTGCTGAATGTGCTGAGACTTTCTGAATGTTGCTAACATTTTGCCGGGAGTTTTATTTTAAATATAAAAAGGGCAATGGTCGGATAATCGTATAATGTTGTGTAAAGAACAGCTAAGTGAATAGTGAACATTGTGTGTTGAAAAGCTGTTAAAATCAGTGTTGCGTACAAGTGTTCTCATTTGATAAAAAATTTGTACTGGTGACTTTTTATTTAATTTGCAAAATATTTGTGCATGTTTTTAAAACATAAAAATGTAACAATAAGTTTGACCCGTTTGAGGGTACCAATTTTCCCGTCTTCCCGAAATGCACAAAAAAACACAAACAAATACGAAGTTAAAATGCTTCACAGTATGTTGCAGAAAAGTGCCGAATACTTCTTTAACCTAAAATGAAAGAGTAACATAGCTGCCGACCCTAATACACCACAATTGCAACAAACCTCAAAACGTGAAATTGAAAGCTTAAAACTGATTTCCGGCAAACCTAGCCTATTTGAGTTATGCCTCTGTTGCAATAAAGAAGCGATTTGCTTAGTACATGTTTGATTGCCTTCTTACGTGTGCTTGTAATCTGGCGAGTAATTTTATACTGGTCCTTATCCTTATACAAAATCCTTTGAATTTTGCTTCAAGCTCTCAGTCTTTAAATTCAAATTCTGTTGTTTAGATCTCGGTACAGCTGAAATCTACATTGTTTTAGTGTCAATACCAGTCTCGACATCATCATTGCTTACTTGCAGCATTGTCAACATCTACTTTTATCTGCTTTTGTATGCTTTATGCATTTTCGTTTTTGCAGTTTTGTTCTAACATCCCTTACAGCTCGCGTCTTCCATCAAGTCATTGAAAATGTTGATGAAATAACATCAGTTTTCCCATTTTCCCAAAGAAAAATTGTATTCAACGTCCAAACGTAAAGTCCCAATTTGCTAAATATAGAACATGTGTGCAGTGCTGCCAGAAAAACTTTGCCTCTTGTCCCCAATTTAACTCATCATGTCCCCAAAAATCCCTATTTCAAAAGGGAAATCCTAACTTTTGTCCCCAAAAATATTTTGTCAATATTGTTGTTTGATATCATTTTAAAATGATGCTGTAACTCAATCCATTGCTTCAAAACTCTTTGCACAGCTTTTCTTATGATAACCATCCAGTGTTTGATAATAGTACAAGTTTGTCAAATTTATTTGAGTCCACACCTAAATTGATTAAATCGAATACAGTCAAATCCCGATAATTCGTTATCGCAAGGGACTGGCCATTTCTTACGAATTATAGGGGGTTAAAATAAAATAAATCCGAATTAACGGGGTTTTTCAATTTATTTACTAAAACGATAAAAAAACATAAAAAACTGTTGCTAATAACAAAAATTAAAAATTTTAAAAAAACCCCCGACTTTCTTCAGAAAAGATGTTACATCTTCTAAACAGCTGGACCGATTTTCTTCTAACATAGCTAAGAACACTCTCGATCAAGTCATCTTTCAAACAGAAAAAACTAAATGAAAATCGGTCCAGCCGGTTGGCCTGTACGTGGACACGGACAGACAACCAGATACACAGATACACAGACACACACTACAAACTTATAACACCCCTTTTTAACCACCGACTAAAAAAAGGGGTGTTATAAGTTTGCAGTGTGTGTCTGTGTGTCTGTGTATCTGGACCGATTTTCATTTAGTTTTTTCTGTTTGAAAGATGACTTGATCGAGAGGGTTCTTAGCTATGTTTGAAGAAAATCGGTTCAGCCGTTTAGAAGATATAACATCTTTTCTGAAAAAAGTCGGGGGGTTTTAAAATTTTTAATTTCTGTTATTTTAGTCGGGGGTTAAAAAAAATAAAAAAAAATTTGTTTTTTTTTTTGTAACACCGACAGAGTTTTATGCGTGCGCTTTGACATTTCTCTTTATTCATTAAAAGCCCAGCAAAAAAATTTGAAGATTTTGTAATGGGTAGTACTCTTTTAATAGCTTACAAAGTAATGATTGGTACTTATTTATTTAATTATTTTATGTGTATAATAATGACTGTCTTGTAAGGAATAAAATAACAACTTATTTATATCATTACATGAAGGTACTTATTTGTAGTACTTCCTAGTTAATCCTGAAATCTATCTAAATAACAAAAATTAAAAATTTTAAAAACCCCCGACTTTTTTCAGAAAAGATGTTATATCTTCTAAACGGCTTGACGTTTTTTTTCAAACACAGACACACAGACACACACTACAAACTTATAACACCCCTTTTTTTAGTCGGGGGTTAAAAATATTTATTGATCGTGAAAGTGAGCTTCGAAAACAATAAAATAACTTTGGTTTACTACAATATTTATTACAAAGTCTTAGTATTTTCGCATATTCTTCAATATACGTATTCATATATTTGCTTTGTAAAATTATGATTTTTAACAATCCCAAAAAAGGTTAAAATTTTATAATTATGTTACAAAATTCTATTTGTTTATAATTTTTGGCTATTTTATTAAATTTTGCATTTTTGTGAGCATAAAATAAGCCATTATATTTTGAATACTTTTAGGCAATCAGTAATCTATTAACTTTTGGATATTTGTAGGCAAAAAGTATAGGGCACCGCATACTTTTTGAACTTCTCATACAAAAATAATGGCTTATTCAGTCAAATTGTAAGTACTCACTACTGAGAGTACATACACTTTTTGCATTCTAGTAGGCAAACTTTTTTGCTGGGTGATCTTAAGAAAATAAAAACACACAAGCAAAAGCAAAAACCTACGCAAAAATTAGCGGTAAACAATAAATCATTTTTTCCATGTTTCTATTACGAATTATAACTAATAGTCAGCAAACAATTTCGACACCAAAATGTCTAAATTTTACGCGTTAACGAAATTTTTTCAAGGGACCGACAGTTTATTACGAATTATCGGGAATTACGATTTAGCGGGGTACGAATTATCGGCATTTGACTGTATTTATTTGTATTTAAGCGTTCGCAACGGAGAGTGCGAGAAATGACAAAATATTCTACAGAAGTGGGAATTGATTTTGCCACCTGTGAGCTGCTAAAGTTCAGTGAATGGCAAACAATTTTTAACCATTTTGATAGAATTATGTTAATTTTTTAACAAATTATTAGTTGAGTCATTAGAACCTATACATCAAACACATAGACCACAGCAGGCTACACGACTACAAGTGCCACTGGCAAAAAGTGATGCCTGGTAGCCAGCTATTTAATTATTTTAAAAACGACAGTAACACCATACGATCCTGATATTGAAGTATAAATATATATTTCAGTGGTGCCGCTTTCAAATATTTCACATATATAAAAGTAAAAGTGTTTATTCAAAAGTATAAAAAGAAATAATTTTCTTTTATATTTTTTGCGAATTTTACTACTTACATAGTAGTAATTAGCTTAGTATTTTCTTTAATACATTTAGTAAATTTTTTTTTGGCGATTTTTAATCAACTTCTCGCGAATTTTTGCAAACTTTTTTGCTTTTATATTTATGATTTGAATAGGCTAAAGTTCGTATCGCTTTTTAAGCCAAATTACATGTGATAATTATTAATGAACAAATAACACCAAAGTTAGTTGTAAATGTTCTGACTAGCAACACATAGTTGAACGGAACAGCTAGCCGTTCTGCTTTGTTTGGTCCACTGTGTGTGGTGTCAGTTGATGTAGATTTCTGCTTTATATAAGAAACTTTTTTGCAAATGGAATATGTGAATTGTTTTGATTCATCGTATTTCAATTTGCTGAAAGATGTTTTGTAATGAAAGCTCACCTTACCATCTCTAAATTTACAACAGTCTTACCATTGTCGTTTGTTCTATACTAATTATACACATGTTAGTTAATTTGCTTATTTTTGTTCTACTTAAGACAAACTTTTTTGGTTTGTTGCTATTAACTGCCACTTCCACTATGTCGAAAGAAAAACTCTGCGAAAGAAACATAGTCGCTCGAATTCTAATACATTTTCATTCCATTATGTCGTCAGCTTTCTTTCGCTTGTGATTACGTATGTCATTTTTTGTTTTACGTGTTTATAAATTAAAGTAGTGCCAATTTGTATATTTCAAGTATTTCTAGCGGTTTTTTAAAACTTACTAACATTTACATGAAAATCAATACAACCATATTGAACAACGAAAAATAATTCAACAAAATAGTCGCACAGCAACAGTAAGTTATTGCTGTTTTGCTTTACAGCTACATTCGTTTTGTTTAAAATGTGCGAGTACTTTTTGTAATGAACATAAAACAATAATCAAAACAAAAGTGTCCAATAATATTTTGATAAATATTTTATGATTTTTCTCTACAAATAAAAAATAAATTGAAGAAATAGGAATAAAAAAAATTATAATGTGATAAAATAATAATTTTAGAAACTTTATTGAATTCTTTGCAAATAAATTTTACTACACGAAAGCAAAATAGCAAGTGAGTGATTTTGACACAGTGTTCGCTTTGTTGACGGCTCATTCGAGTTAGTGGTATGAAAATCTGTATGAAAACACTTACGTTTTCTTGCGACTTGTCGTTCGAGTCAATGTTCGTACAGAAGTAAGATAGGGAAATGAAAATCAGTTTTCTATCGCATAGAATGCGAATGAAGACCTTCTTTCGAAATAGTGGAAGAGGCAGTAAGTATATTTATGTAATTTTTGCCACAAGCCAATGACTTAATTTAGTTAATTTAATTATTATTTTTCGAACTTCATTTGTTTCTATATTTATGATTTGAATAGGCTAAAGTTCGTATCGCTTTTTAAGCCAAATTTTTTATTTTTTTTTTTGCTTTTATTTTTTAATAATATTGAACTTTATTATCATCCCGCTGTTAGTAAATTTTTGCGAATTTCCGTACATTTTTGGCAGACCTTACAGTTTTAGCGATTCTTAATCAATATTATGGCTTTTTTTTTTTTGTAAATTTTGTAACTTTTCGCGAATTTCCATTTTTTTCGCTTTATAAAAATATAATTACAGTAATAATACTATTTTAAAATAATCTGTACAATTAGAAGAAACTCCATAAAAAGTAAATATTGTATTCACATAAAATACTCTTTTAAGAAAAAGTGATGTTAGAGCTCTAAATGAAAAGTCCCCAAATCCCTCCCCACGAAATTCTGTCCCCAAATGAGAAGCAAAATCCCTATTTTGGGGACAAATCCCCTAATCTGGTGGCACTGCATGTGTGCATCAGCAGCATACATACGCTGGTCTGGCAATAAGAGTCAATTAAAAAGTTTTTCTTTTTTCTTTTTTGATTTTGTACTTTTTGCTTGTTTAATGTTCTGCTATTCCTACATACAAAATGTTTTTTTTTTAACAGACTGCATGTGGTCTTGACATGCTTTTTTTCCTCTAAAACTAACAAAAAAAAATTAAACACAAAATAATTGAAATTGTTTGAAAAGTTTTTCAATTTCCTCTTAAAATTGTGCGTGTGTTTCTGTTGAAAGAGCAAAAAATATATTGAAAAAAAAAAACACACCAAGACAAGATACAAACATTAATATGATGGAATCAATGTGGCAATTTTGGTCGACAGGATATGACAGGATGCAACTAACAAAATATTTTTTGCTTTTTAATTTTTGTTTTTTTTTTAGTAGTAGAAGAAGCTTTTCTCACGTGGTGGCTCGAATATGAGATTGTTTTTCAATCATTTTATTAAGTAAAATTTTTTATTATGTATAAATTATTAATTGGTGTTGCAACAGCAATGACTGAAACACTACAAAGTCTAACAATTTACTCATAAATTGAACAGCATTATAAATTTCCTATGAAAGATAGTTTAAAATAGTTTCTTAGAAAGCTTAAGAGGATAACAATCAATATCAGCAGACACGATAAATTGTGTCTTTAATACAATCACAAAAACAGCAAATTGGCTTAAGGACATGCACAGGCAGTTACTACACAAGGACTCTTTTGAAACTCACTAGAATAATTTATTTGTAGCCTTGGTGTGTGTGCGTGTGAGTAAAAAATAATCTCACTTATGTCCTTTAATAAATACTGGTATTAAAAATTCAAATGCTTCCCTAACAGTTTTAACAAAGGTCAAGCTGAAATTTCCTTTTTTCATTTTCCCAATATCCAGTTCAGAGTTGAGTTGAGAGCTGGTCTTACCACTTTTTGTTCTTGTTTTGCTTTCCAGCAGAGGGACAATTCTGCTTAGAAATATTTACCTTTTGTTGGTAGTATGTTGTGTGTATGATAATCAAATAAATATAATAATGCTGTTGTGCGAGAGTATTTAGTTTATGTTTCACTTTCATTCCTTTAGTAGCAAACGAGCTTCACTTAAGGAATAATTAGGGATGAAACGAAACGAGTAAATAAATACAAGTAGGCACTCGATACTTTTTCTCATAATCCAAGTACTTTTGGTATCGATACTTTACTACTGAGTACCAAGTAGGTATCGGTAAAATGTACTCGTATCGATCAAAAATACTCGTTTCTTATTTGCCACAACAATATTGAACATGACGTTAGTTTAACAAAATTTCATTTCTTGGTATTAAGTTTAAATTTATGTTTAGAATATATCTGTGGCAAAAAGGAAAAAGTGCTTAAGTCGGGATAAGCTGTTTTTAAGTTGACGGTACCCATGTAATCTCCGTATTAGAAAGTACCCCTGGGCAAAATTTCATTTATTTTGTGCGCTTTGTTAGGAAGTTATACATTTTCGTTCTATAATCTCATATGAAATATTACCTTACTTTAGCTTATACTTTGGTATATTTCAAATCGAATATGTTATTTATAGTGTAGAACGAAATTTTCTATAAGAAATTTAAGTGAATACCGAGTTTCCTAATTTAACTGTGAAAGAAATACTCGTGGATTTCCGAAAATCGATTTGAAAGTTTAAAAGTGCTCTTGCAGTAGAGCAGTAAAATATGACTCAAGCACTTTTTCCTTATTGTATGTACTTTTGTTTCACTTCTTCAAATCATATGAAGAACTTGACCGATACAAGTACGTATCGATGCTTTTTATTCGATTCTGAGTAGGTATCGATACTTTTGAACCGATACCGTATCAAGTAAAAGTATCGATACCTTGGTGGTATCGTTTCATCCCTAGGAATAATTGATTTATCTCTATGAATAATAGAAAGCCTTGTGTATGTAATTTAATTTAATAAAGTAAAATGCTTGAAGTAACTTTATCCCCTATGAACACTAGGGGGCCAGGAATAGGTTAGAAATAAATACAATAACAAAGTCCTTTTTAAATGTTTAAATACTTTTTGGTCAATAAATGATTTAAAAAACAATTTTTTTTTTTGTTGTTAAATTCTTGTTTGTATGATATTAGTTGTAACGTAACACGGCAAAATCAATCAGGTTAACTCCTTTTTTCAACTTCATATCAAAATAAGTTCAACTTATTGAATTCACCTTGGTATTGTGGTGTAAAACCGTCTTGATGAAGATGACATATACTATTATTAAGGAAAAAAAGTTTCTAAATTTAAGTAAAAAAAAAATTTCTAAGTTTAAGTAATTTTTTCTAAGTTTAAGCAAATTTTTACAAATATCTAGTAAAAATTACTTAATATGAGTAAAAAATAAAAAGTTCATATCCTTAAAAATAGCTCATAAGAATACACACACAAATTCTCACATTCAAGGACAAGTTTACTGGCTTAAAGGAAATATTTACCAAAAATTGGAAAATGGCTTAAAAGTTTAGAGAAATTGTATCCTAAGAACTAGTCAATCTCGTTTTAAAACAAAAAATAAATTTTAAGAAATGACTTACTCCTGATTAGTTCATCAGATTTGACTTACTTGAAAGATATAAACAATTTTAAGTATTTTTTCTTGAAATTATAGAATATATATTTTTTATTTGCATTAAGCAAAAGAATATTTGAACTTGAAATATATTTTTTTTGTAAATAAAATAAAATTTTAAAACTCAAAAATTTCAAATTGCCCTGTTAGGCAATTGGTTAGAGTACTGGACTATCAGCCAGAAGGTTGTGTTGGTTCAACACTTGTCTCCTCTCAAGGAATTAATATGTACACAGAAAAAAATATACAAGATTTATGTTCAACAAAACCATGTTGTTGAATAAAATTTTTAATTTCAATAATATTTGGCATTAACTTAAATATTGTATTTATCAATACCACGTATTTTAAAATATCATTAAAATTACTTTGTTTGTGTTGGTGCTTATCTTGCTTGTTGATTCACTCAACGTGGTCATGTGCTGATGTTGTTGTTTATTTTGATTGTTGGTGTTGTATACGTGTAAATTCCGACAAGAAGCCGAAAAACGTCGTGGCTTGTTTTTTTTTTTAACCAACAAAGTTATTTTTAGATTGTATCAACGAAATGCGCCATGCAGAAGAAACATAAGAAATCATGTTTTGTGTGTATTTATTATTTGCGTACCCAATAACGATTTGCTATTTAGCTGAGTGGTAAGTAAGTTAGTCTATTAGTCAAGAGGTTGCCGGTTCGACTCATCCCAAACATCTTTAAATTAAAATTTAATAAAAAACCAAGTTCTAAAAAAAAATTAAACAAAAAACGAAACAACACATTAGAATTTGAAAAACAAATTCATTAAAAATTTTTGTTTTCTGTTAACAACTCAATTGTGAATAACACAATAATTTTAATTAGAAATAATTGAGTTGATTTTGTTTTCTTATGTTACAAATGTGTGTTTGTATTTACAAAAATCGTTGTAGATGCCTTTTTAAATAATATTTTATTTGTATTCACTAATAAATTAGTTGTATTTACTACTTTTTTTTTTCTGTGTATGTATGGTGAATTAATTAAGAATATAATACGAAGATATAATAAAAAACATACCATGTGGTGTAGAATTTAATTAAAAATAAAAATCAGTACCAGAATCAGTACCAGACAACATAAAAAAACTTTGAAAAATTTACTAAATTTGAGATCAAAGATGAAAAACATTTTTTGCAAAGCTCCGAATTTTATGGGAAAATTTTACTTAATTTTAGAAAAACTTCACTTAAATATAAAAATATAATTACTATAAACTAGTTCATCAATGAACCAGAAATTTAGTAAACATTTTACTGGTTTCAAGTAAAAAACAAACTTTGGCGCCATACGACAACTTTTTTTTTACTCAAATTTAGAAAATTTTCCAAAGTTTTAGTTTGTTTTTTTTTTTTTTTTTTTTTGAGTGTAGCGATGGCACAGTCACAGCCAGTGTAGAGTCTGGGGTACTTTATGTTAAGCAGTGAGGATTAAAAGTTCCCAGAAATATTTAGTTGCTTGTGTTTGAGGATTTCGCAACATGTTGTACAAACCAACGCGTCATAACTTCAAAAATAGGGGATTGAGTTCATGATGCAGAACTAAGTCTCATATTGTTATTTATATTATTATTTTATTTGATTTTTAATTTCGTTACTACAAAAATAACATTTTTAAAAGGTAAAAACTTAACAGTTTTTTATTAAGTTGGCATCAGCCACCACGTGCATGAGTTGTCTTAATTTTTTCAATTTTATAGCATATAAGCTACTACAGAAAAAAAACGCAACCTCAAACAATTAAAGCATATTCATGTTTTTCTTTCTTACTATGTATTAAATTGCGAAAATCAAGTTCAATGCTAATCAAAATTCAATATCAACAACAGTTGTTGCTGCTGCTGTTGTAACAATGACATATAACATTTTCATAGCAACTAAATGAAAACAACAATAACAACAACTACAGCGAAAATACTCTTCCATAGAAAAACAATGCAATTACAAAGTACAGCTTGAAATGTGTGCAACATCTCATACTCGTATCGTTAGGAATGTGAAACTAGCAGCAAACCATAAAATAAATAAAATATTTTTTCTAATCTCTGACTTGTACATATTACAATGTGCAGCACACATACTGACTCGCATCTACATTGAACATGTAACAACAACAACGCATAATTTAACAAAAAAAAAAAAATAAATAAAAAATAATACATGTTCTCAAACACATGTCCGTTTATGTCTTTGGTGTTTTTATAAATTGTCTTATTAAGTTAATTATAATGAGCATAAAATGTAAAAAAAAACAAACTTATTGCTTTTACTATTAACAGGCCATCTTTGTCAGGCGACCAACCGACCAACCGACCGACTAACCTGCCCAGCTGTTTCTGTTTTTTTTTATTTATAAAATCACTTTGAAATTTCGTTTTATTTATGAAAAATTTTTTATAACAACTACGAAACTCACAGTCGGTTAAGGTCAACTATTTAAGTTGCTCTACACAGTTTATTTATTTATTTATTTATTTATTTAGTACATATTATACAAAGTAAATTTGTATAATATGGTGTTGCACAAGTATGGGCGGAGTAACTAGACCATATGCCCAAGATGGTATTAACAGTATTTTAAAAGTTTTTGTGACTGACTGTACACGACCTATGCCTTCACATAGGAAGTAGCAACGTGGTTGTTAAATAAATTCCACAAAAAACCGCAAGATTATACGGTTATCCGTGGCAGATCAGTCAACCAGTGCGAGCGAGACGAAAAACTCTCGAAGGCCAAACAACACGCACAAGCCTGACCGCACTTAAGAAATAATTACGATGACGCGAGAGATGTTCCTCAACCCAGAGCTGCTTTACGACTGAACACAGTTTATATATTGACAATCTTAATAAAAAAATTTTTATTTAGGGCGTCTGCCAAACGGTAAAAAAATATTTGCCTGTGGGGAAAAAATTTCATTTTTCTGCTGTGCCAAATGATATCTTTTTTGACAATGTAAAATTTTAACAAATTCGCTTTAGCATAGAAAGAAGCTGATGAAAAAATTGCTGCGAAACAAAAAATTTGACCACAAGCCGCCCACTACCATCAATTTTTTTTTAAATAAAATTTTTTGATGTGTAAACATCTATACGCTAGGGGGTAAAAATTTTTTGACTGAGATTTCTTTGCTGAGATTTCTTTGCATTGTCCAATCGGTGTGAGCTATGTATGAGTGTATTAGTGTTTGAAAGAAGCAATACCAAGCAGAGAAACAAGTCGACCGGCTCGAAGCCGACGGTGCGCCGCCGCCGGTTAATTTTCTGTATATTTCCGTACACCAAAGGTGAAAATGAACCGTAAGAGCTACGGACTTGAAATTTGGACACAATGTGTAGACAAAGGGTGTTCCAAAACGAGCAACGAAAAATGTTAAAATCCCATGTAATATACATACAATTGTATGTACATAAAGGGTGTTTTTTATTGAGGTATAGAACTTTAAGTTGGCATCACTTTTTTAACTGGCGGCCATTTTGTCAGCTGTCAAGTGATTAATATTTAGTTTGGTTTGCCATTTCGTCATGAACAGGTTGACAAAAGAACAACGCTTGCAAATCGTGCAAATTTATTTCGAAAATAATGGTTCAGTTCGCGAAGTTTACCGCAAGCTCCGTCCATTTTATGGTCGACATAATCGTCCATCAGAGCAATTAATTCGGTTAACCATGGATCGTTTTCGCACTACGTTTACTCTATGTGATAATACGCATCCGCAGAGACGTCGAACAGTGCGCACCGAAGAAACAATTGCCGCTGTAGAGCAAAGTGTTGAAGAGGACCCGAATGAATCGATTCGCCACCGTGCACAGCAATTGGAGCCGACTAACCGACTATTTTGTTCCCGAATTGGATGGCATGAATGTGGATGAGTTGTGGTTCCAACAAGACGGCGCTACATGCCACACAGCGCACGTCACAATCGATTTATTGAAGGAAACATTCGATGAGCGCATAATTTCGCGGAATGGACCTGTCAATTGGCCACCAAGATCGTGTGATTTGACACCATTGGATTATTTTCTTTGGGGATATGTGAAGTCGCTCGTCTACGCCAACAAACCAGAAACGTTAGGGGACTTGGAAGCCAATATTCGTGGCGTTATTGCCAACATACGGCCCCATATGCTCGAAAAAGTGGTTGAAAATTGGACCTGTAGAATTGGCTTTATTCAAGCCAGCCGCGGCGGCCACATGCCCGAAATCATATTTAAACATTAATGGCATAAAATTATCCTTCCAATAAAGCCAAATTGGTGGACATTAAAACGATTTTCTTGTATTTTATTTCAATTCGAAATTCTATACCTCTAAAAAAAACACCCAATATATATACACACTTGAAATTTTAAAAGTTAGTGTATTTTTATACAGACTACAACAATTAACACTAAATTTAAACAATTTAAATCAATGGGTGTTTCATCAATTAATGCAATTTTGACTTTGTAATTTTGATAACTTGCTGTATCTTGGAAATCGTAAGAGCAAACCTCTTGAAATTTTCAAAAACGGTAAAAAAAACTAAAAAATCAAAAAAATATAAAAAGCGCCAAAACGAAAAAAGCACCAAATTAAAAAAAATCTCTAGGACTAAAATAAATCGCGAAAAACCGGAAAAATCGCCAAAATTAAAAAAATCCTTAAACAAAAAAATCGCCAATATGAAAAAATCGCCAATGAAAAAATCGCACAAGTAAAAAAACCCCAAAAACAGAAAAAAATCGCCAAAATGAAAGACCCCAAAAAACAAAAAAATCGCCAAAATGAAAAAATCGCCAAAATGAAAAAAAAATTGCAAAAATTAAAAAAACCTAAAAAGAGAAAAAAAAAACGCCAAAACGAGAAAAAAGCGATAAAACTGAAAAAAATCGTTTAAACTGAAAAAACTTAAAAAAGGAAGAAAGCTAACATACCATTTACACATGCCACTATAGTGGCATGCCATTTCGAAAAACTCAATACACACACGATTTTTCACTAACACACTCAAATTTTTCGCAATGGCAGCCCCAGTGGCAGCAAAATTTGCATGCGAGTGAAAATTTGGCAGTTGCATGCCATTGAATGTCAAAACGAAGAAAAGTGTTACCCTGTTATACATTTGATGCAAATTTATTGGATTACTGTGAAAATTAAATTAATATTTTAGCTTGTTAAATGTGGTATTATGATTTATAGCTTGATTTGTGTGTGAAAAACTGGAGTTTGTTAATTATAAAGAACTAATATTATTAAAATAATAATAAGTGTTAATAGTTTCCTCAAGAATATGCCTTTGTGACGTACTAGGTAACTCTATTCTATAAATAAAAGGAAGAGACTGAGCCAGCTCGCTTCGACGACATTTTTAAAATGGAGCGGCAATGGCATGTGTAAACAGCAAAGCAAATGGCAAGAGATTCGACTTTTTCGAACAATTTTTCGTCGATAATACGTACACAACACTGGCATGCCACTAGTGGCATGTGTAATTGCAGTGTTAATCAAAAAAAATTATCAAAACCGAATGTGCGCGAGTCAAAGTCGCACTTTACTGAATTTATTTTAATTGCAATGCGTACACAACAACAAGAACAGCAACAACTAAACGATGAACAATAGGAATTAAAAATTAAAAAAGTAAAAGTAAAGGCATTTACCATAGATGAGCACTGCAGTACCACTAAAGTTTCAGTAAAAACAATAAAAAATGTTTAACAAGTAAATTTTTACTGATTACTAAAATTTTTTTCTACAATTTTTATAAATTGCCTAAATGATTTATTATATGATGAGGTGCATTGAATTTTCAGTAATCAGTAATGCCCGTATTCATAATGAAATTCTACCAAGTGGCTAAATGTTTTTCATACAAAAGTTTCAAAATTTTAATGAAAAAACTTTGCCACCTGCTACAATTTTATTATGATTACGGCCCTACGATTTTACTGGTAATGCAAATTAAATTTAATTAGCAGTAAAAATTTACTGAATTTTTTTTAGTAATCAGTAAATTTATTGCTTACTGCAATTTTGAATGCAGTACATATACATATACTGCAGTGTGCCCACCCAGCAAAAAATTACACATTACCATTAGAACTAGCTGCCATAATGACTAACTTTTCTGATTGCCAATTTTCATTACTCGCTTACAAATCACATTACCTAAAATTACAAAAAATGACGTGCAAGTTGCTAAATGAAGAGAATGATTTTTTTAGACGAAATAGATTACATGAAATTTTGACAAATAAAAAAATGTAAGTACTTCTCAAGAATCGATTATTTTAGTCTCACGCCTTGTTAAAATCATTAAGTTGGTAATCCAGTAGGGAAGTGCTTCCACCAAAAATGCTTGATTCCAAACTCGATTACCTTTTTTGAAATTTTTTGCTGGGCATTTACTAACCAAAAAAGTTTAATAAAACAAACAAAAATCAACGAATTCCTATGTATTTACATTATTGAAAGTTTTGATACTTTTAATTAATTAATTTAAAAAAAGATATTAAAAGCATAAGTACTTCCAACTTAAAAAAAAAAAAATTCATTACCAAATGTTTACACATCTCCTCTGTGATCGGACTCACATTGCTTTTTTTTATAAAACAATATTCTCGTAGTAAAAAATTATATAATATTATATAAATGATGCAAAATTTTTCACAAATTAAAATAAACAATGCATTTTTCACAGTCTAACTACATTTAAGAGACGTAAGAATGTATGTAAACGGCGACGGCTCGAAGCGACGGCGGTGGTTTTGCCTTTTATGATACCATGATTTTTATTTGCTGCTTGTGCAAAATTTATCTGTTGTGTCAAAAATTCTACTAGCCCCCAGGGCTAGTGTCAAAAATTTACTTACACTAGTACTTTGCTACCGTTTGGCACAGGCCCTTATTAAATGTCACAAATACAACTATAAATTCTATAGTAAGTAATTTCGGAAAGCATAAAGACCAGAGTCTTTGGTAGAAAACTTATTTAAAAACATACATAATTCGAAATTCCTTTGGCGCAGTTCTCTAGAGCTCACTAGCCAACATAGGCGTTGCAAAACACTTTGTTTATACGTGCCTGTTGTAGGGTACACTAAATAATTGTAACTTTCAGACGAAAAATGTTGATCTAAAAAAACCACATAAATTTTCACAAAAATACTCATAAATGTATGTACATTTTAAATAGCCATAAGAAATGATTAACTTGAATTATATATTTAATACATTGAGATAAACTTGTGAATACTCGTACACTATTTCTTTTTTTTTTCACAAGTGCAATTAGTTTCTTAATACAGATATTTAAGCAAAATGTTTCATATTTTTTTTAACACCATAATTATAGTAAATAAAAATAATAATGAATGTGGTCTTACGAATCGTTTTATCTACGACTGAAGACAGACAGTAAATCATAATAAATTATCTTCACCCATAGAGTGTGATTTTTTGTCTTGTGCTGAATTATATTCAGAAACACAATCGAGAAATTTGGCTTAAATAAAATGAAAGAAAATTTATTAAGAAAAAAGTTAATTGGAAAGATTTTCATTTGTGCCTTAAGCTTGATGTTGAATATTTATCTATAGCTTTACTATTAAGAGCTCATGAATACTAAAAACCTTCTATTTTAAAATTGTTCTGCGATAAATAAATGTAATTGAGAAAATTCATACGAGTAATCGAATAGATATTATCACAACCAATAATGAATACAAAATTTTTTTTTTGAGCAAACGATAAAAAAATATTAATCGAATAATAAAAAAATTTATTCGAATAACCGAATAAAAAAATTGGATTCAAATAATTAAAAAAAAAAATAATGTTCGAATAAAAAAATTTTATTCGAACTGTAGCCAGAATAAATTTTATTCGAATTTTTGTCACAAAAAAAACGAAATATTTTTATTGGGAGAAACAATGACCAACTATTTTCTCTTCAACGTTTTCTTTATAAATTATTTAAATAGCAAATATTATTTTCATAAAAAAATGTATGAAGATATTAAACAAAGTTTGCATATAAGTATAATTAAAAAAAACACTATATCTTTCGATAAACCGAATAATTTCGTTTTATTGAAATAATCGAATTTTATTTGAATTTTCAAATGAGAAAAATTTATTCCATTAATAGTTAAATAATTATGAATTTATTCGAACTATCAACAGAAAATTTTTATTTTAACTATCGGTGCCAAAATTTTTAATTCCAAAGCGGAATAAAAAATTTATTGAATAAAAATTGTATAAGAACAACCAAATAAAATAAAATAGTTTTTTTTTTATCACAAAATCGAATAAAATGTTTTTATTCGAATATCGGAATAAAAAAGTCATTTTAAGTTAATTGATTAACAAATGTTATTCGAATCATCAAAAAAATTTTTTTTTTAATTATCGATAGCAACAATTTTATTCGAATTATAGAAATTTTTTTCTTTTGTCAAATAAAAAAATTGTTAAGTAATCAATAATATTTTCAAAACCGAGTAAAAGCATTGAATTGAAATAATCGATTAAAACGTTATTCGAATTGTAGCATAAAAAAAATTACAATTAATCGAAAAAACTTTATTCGAATTATATATATATATATAAAAAAAAAAAAAAAAAAAATATTCCACAAAAACATTTTTACCCGAATTTTAGCTAAAATTCGTATTTCGAGTGGCTAATAAAAAATTTATTTTTCGGATCAATGAATAAAATATTTTTATACAAATAATCGAATAAAAAAATTATTGATTAAAAAAAATTTATTGGAATCGACAAAAAAAATTTTATTAAAATTATCGATAAAAAGTTTTATTCGAATTATCGAAAAAAAACTTTTACCGAATTATCGAAAAAAAAGTATTTGTTTTAAAACGCCTAATAAAAAATTTGTTGAATTAACAAAATTTTTAGGAAATTCCAATAAAAATTCGTATAGTAAAGATCTACTAAAATTTTATTTGAATTATGCAAAAATATCATTCCATTAATCGACAAAAATAGCTTTCATTAAAATAAATTCATACGAACTATCTACAAAAAAAAATTATTATAATTGTCACCTGCAATTTTTGTTTCAGAATAACAGAATAAAAGATTTATGAAATGAAAAATGTTATCCGGATCATTGAATAAAAAATTGTTTTGAAATAATTAACTAAAAAATTTTATTCGAATTGTTGAATCAAAATTTTTTCAGATTAATCGACATCGAAAAAAAAATTATTCGAATTGTGGATAAACAAATATCAATCTCTTGGGTTCATTAGTTTGGTAACAAATGTTAGAATTATGAATTCTATTCGAATAGCCTAATCAAAAAATTTAATGATAAATTAGACATTGGGATCACTGAATAAAAAATAGAATTAAAAAAAAAAAAAAATTATTCGATTAATCTACAAAAAATGTTATTTCAATTACATATTGCCATATAAATTCTTGACAAGAATATTTTCATTCGAATTGCTGATTTAAATATTTTTTTTCGAATAGTCTAACAAAAAAGTTTAAAAAAGAGAAATAACACTCAGGCAATGAAAGCCCACTACTATTACTAGTTGTTACCTTCTATAGGAAAGGGCTAGTGATAGAGAACACAGGCGGTGAAGGATGATACAGAGAAAATCTTCATTCTTTTACAACTCTGCCTTTCTTTAAGGAATTGTTCGTATTGTCGAATAAATTAAATTTATTTGAGTAACCATTCAAAAAATTTTAATCAAGGTATATTCCGGAAAAACTTTATTCAAGTTATCGCAAAAAAAAAAAATTTGCATTCCAAATATTGGCTGTAAAAATTTTATCGGAGAGCTGCATACAAAATTTATTATATAAAGATTTTTTTCCGGAATATCCAATAAAAAATTTAATGAGAACAATCGAATAAAGAGATTTATTCAAATAGTCGAATAAAAGATTTTATGCGAATAGCCGAATAAATATTATTATTCGTATGATATGTATAATAAAAAGGTTTTATTAAATCTTTGTGTTTGTAAAAAATCTTAAAAATTATTCGAGTTTTAATATTCGAAAAAAAATTAATCGAATATATTTTTTACTCTAAATTGAAAAATTCGAAAATAAAGTTAAATTTTTTTTTAAATTGGTTACTTTTTGTAATAATTTGTGCTCGAAAGAGCATATATTTTTTATTTTATTCGAATATTAAAATTCGTATAAAAATTAATCGAATATATTTTTTACTCTAAATTGAAAAATTCAAAAATAAAGTTAATTTTTTTTTTAAATTGGTTATTTTTTGTAATAATTTATGCTCGAAAGAACATATATTTTTTATTTTTATTTATACTATCGGCCATGTTTTGTAAACTGAATCCGAGTAAATTTCACGTTTTCCAAAAATAAATAATGGCCCCATTGATGTGTTTTAAGTCATACATACTAAATTAATTTCAGATATAATATTTGAAGCTCTAAAAAATAGAGAACTACAAAAAAGTCTAAAAAAAATACGCTGTTAGTTGATTTGATTTTTGTAAATAGTGCTTTTTTTAATCGATTCGATTTACAGAACAAGCAGGTATATTTAATAATTTAATGTGATCTCAACAGCCTTGGTGACTGTTTTCGCCTCTTGTAATTTAAATATCCTTCAGATGTCAACATAAATTTTTCCGTAATTTTTTTTTAACATCTCAAAAAGAGTTTTAAAAAACGGACTGGGCAGAGTCCACCTTATATGAATTGGCTTTGGTTGGTTAAAGTTTGCCTCAAAGCATTCGCTTTGAGAAATTCAACAGTTTGTATGTCAAAAAATTTTACAGTTGAGACCACTTAATATGAATTCGCCTTTGTTTGTATATTGGAGACAACAAATTTACATGTGATAATGTTTAAGGACAATAATATTCATTGCCGAAATAGAGAATAGCTTAGAAAATGCTAATCATTATTAAACTTTACTCGATTGAATTTTTAAAAATTTTTTTAATGCTCTTTCTTAAATTTTGATGTGCTTTTGGGGTCCAAAAAGTTGGCATCACTGGACTTTATAGTTATAACATTTTTTATTAGGACTTCATTTGCACTTCCAGGTATACGTGATGAATTGTTTGAGTTCAACAGAACGGAACTAAGAAATTCCTTAAATAATTTATAGTTTTTTAAGTTTTTTGTACGCATAACAAAGAAAACAAGAAACTCCAGCAATTAATATAACTTAGAAACTAGGAAAGAATAATATCTTGCATTACACTGGCGCACTATTTTCTAATACAATATGTTTTCATTTCTTTGACTGTTTTGTTTGTTGTCCAGGTTAAGAAATACAGAAAGATGCTTTCAAATGATTGATGATTTGTTGCCTCCTTATTGGCAATTTATGTTGGAAAGGCGGACATTCGCAGACTTTCTTTCATATGCTGTGAAATGCTTGATGCAGTGAATGTTGTGACATTTTTGCTTTGCCACGCAGTCATTCCGTCAGCGTGTCATTTTGCTATTATTGCGTTTTTACGACACTTCTTTTTTATATTTTTGATTTATTTATTTATGTGTGCTGTGCTCTTTCTTTCTTTATTTTAGTTTATTTTATCGTAATATATCTGAATGCTTAAATGACATGTAATATCTCTTCAGTTTTTCCAGTTTGGTGGGCTCGTCATTTATCTTCATACTTTTTTATTTATTCGAATGCAAAGACTCACAACGAAATGAAGATAAAGACAAACGCAATATGAAGAACTATGAAAAATTAAAAAAAAAAAAAATATTTAAATGTCATAAGAAATGAGAATGAGGGTTGAAGAAAAGCAAAACAAATTCTACACTTAAAAAAACTCATAAATAATTAAATTTAAGTTCTTCAATTAATTTTTCATTATTTAATACAAACGCACAAAGAATCATGTGGAATTAATTTTCCAATTTCGTTTTTTGTTTAAAAATGTATAATAAAAATCACAAAACGTTTTGATTTAGTCATGAAAAGGAATACGAGAATAAGTTTTTATGCTCTTACGCAATTATTAATTGAATGTGGATTTAATACATTTTTAATTATAATTATTGACATCTAATGCCATTTTCATTCATGATGTTTGTTTTTTAAATGTATTTTTTGTTCAGGCTGTATTTATTTTTATATTTCTCAGTGTAAAAATTTGTATTATACTGCAAATGTATGGCGTTGTGTGTTATTATTGTGAAAAAATGCTTGTGTGTGAACTTTTTTTTCAAGAAGAACATGCATGGTAAAAATCCATTATTCATTTGTGAAGGAAAAGTTATAATTTACTCTTACACTTGCCGATTAGACAGTTACATACTGTCACATTAACAGCTGGCTCATAAAACTGGGTACGCATTGACGAATTTATTGCCCACTAAACACATATTCCATTTGCCTTGAAAAGCTGAGTATATGAAGCAGAAATCTACATTAAAATGAGACCGCACACAGTGGACTAAACACAAAGAATACTGATGATGAAGGCATTGCTATCTTCGGAAACAGCTAGTTGTTCCGTTCTGCTATTGCTTATCAGCATATTTACAATTAGCCTTGATGTTATTTGTTCATTAATCAAACCAAAAATAAAGTGTGTGTTTTTTATGGGAATTGTTACAATTTAAGCTTAAATTTTTTTAAACGCACTAATAATCCCAAATTAATATTTTACTTATTAAGAAAAATATTTTTTTTAATTAAAAATACATTGAAATTGATTATTGAGGGGTTTAAAATTTTAAACAAATATAAAGTAATTTTTATGTTTTTTTTACGAGTCAATAAAGAAAACATCATGACTGAAGGTCATGTCTAAAACATTTTGTTTATACGGACACGTACTTACAGCCTCGAGCTATTTGCTGAGAATCAGCTGGCCATGGCAGACTCTCAATACTCATTAGTTGAAGCTATAAAATATACACCTGATTTTAAAGCTATTTTCCTCATTGATAGTTCTTGTCGACAAAGAGTAGACAAGTGACAACTTTTACTGTCGTCTTGATGTGACGTCGACGACGCCATTCGCAATAAGGTGGAATATTTAGTAGTTTTCGAGTTGCAAAAAAGTGCTGTACAAATACTAGAATATTTATAGATCTCATGTCTTAAATTAGTGCTGCCCAAGTATACAACCCTGCATACTTGCAGCGAAATTGTTGAGCAGTTTTATTCCCTCCTGTTCAAACAAATAACTGTAAAATATTCTTATTTTACAAAAGTACATGTCTCTCTTTCACAAACAGATAAACAATTTTATTTTTGACTATCTCCGATTTTCCTAGTTTAAGGGGCTGGACTGGGAGTATGCTATCAATCGATTATTTCAAAAGCTCTTGGATAATAATAAGAGCAATCACAGCATATTTATTAACAGAATGACTAAATGCCAATTTATCATAAACCATTGAGCTTTTGTGTAAGTAAATGTATTATGCTTAAAAGCGATAACAGCATAAGTCAAAATCGAGAATTCTAAAAAGTAGGCTTTATATATTTTTGAAATCCCAATGTCTCTAAAAGATATACGCAAAACAATATTGATCTAAGTCTTTAGAAAAGTGAAATTAAATTTGCAATAAGTACAAAACTATACTAAAGACTGTATTTTCATAAAATATTGGGTGCATTTGTTAATACAATAATGTTAACTTTACGAAAAAATTGTGGGAAAGCCATTTCTCTTTCAAGTAAAAAAATCTGTATACGTTAAAAATGGTTTTTCTCGAAACTATGTTTTTAGACTTACGCTGTTATCGCCTGTGACCGACCACAGATACATAAATATACTGGCAGTATTCGGTGTTTGATACAAACAGTCTGTGAATAACTGTGAATGCAAACTATCGTAGGTTTTCTTTAAAATCCAACAACAAACTACCCACTTACAATCCAAAGAAAAGTTACGATATTTTTTATTTGCACTTACGCAATACCATTTGCATCAAATATCGAATACCTTCATTGTGTAGTAGTTGCTTTGCAACTCTTGAGAATATTCACATCTATACACACTTTCTAAGTTAAACACACACACCAGAACACACACACACACACACGCACGCGAACACACACATACACTCACACTCATTGTGTTTGAATATCTCTGAGGAGATATCATTGCTTTTTTTCTTCATGTACATTCAGAGTGATATTTATTGCCATGATTTATGACTTCATAATAAATTTGATAATTGTGGTAAAAAAGATGCAACGACAAAAAAATATGACAGTTGTAAAAAAAATTGTATACTACACATGACATTTTTTGAGCAAATTATTATCAATTTGTAAGACGAATGAACAATTTGAAGGTAAATTGTTATAAGAAATAGAATAAAATAAATGTGATAATATAATATATTGTTGAATTTAAGAAAACACTTTATAGAGAATAATATTATATAAAATAAGACGGTACAAGTTTCAAAACAAGCAAATGCTTAAGGGCTTTGTCTAAGTCAAGGTGTATCTAATTAGGTGGCAGCGCTACTTCTTTTGCTTATGTGCTTTGTAGCTGAAGAATGTCAAAAGCTTCGATTTGGTTTTGGTTATAGTACAATTATTTTTGTGCTTTTGACATTATTCGGTTCTTTACACAGCTATGGTTGCCGAATTTTTGTATAACAAATCCTTACGCAGTCATCTGTATAATTACACCATGGTCTAAGTAAAATTTAGAGGAAAACAAGAATAAGTTGCTTCGCGGAAATTTGTTGCTTGACACTATACAACATAACCCAACTATCTATAAACCTATCTTTTATTAAAATATATAATTTTTAGAGCTGTGCTCCTTATGCCAGACACAGAAGCTAGGACCTAGTTTTCGTAACAAAAACTAACAAGAACTATCATAATTATAAATTTATTTTTGTTTTGATTTGTACTTAAAATCCGAGTTTAATTTTTAGTAAATGCTGACAAATTGACAAACAGACTTCGCTTATTCGACTTCTCCTACAGAGAATGATAAAAGTATTTGTTTTAACTACTCTCTGGTTATTGGCCGTCAAAGAGTTATGAATGCATGCAGCTAAATATAAAAAAACGCTCATATTCAAACTCACGAATTAATTTTATAATTTTTTTATAACTGTAAATACCCACTAGCTACGTTTATACACATTTTTTAAATTACACAGCACAAACGACATCAACTAAAATGTATAGACTGCACGATTTACGATAATACGCATGAGTATAAAAATAATCTGACAATTAATCGGCAACACATGCATATATACAGGGCTATTTTATTTACACACACACATAAAGCAAGTTTTCAAACAGCCAAAACACATTTTTTTTATAGAGAAGTCACACTCCGGCAATGAATAACTACTACTATTAGTAGATGCTACATTTCATTTTATATGCACAAATGTACGTATACGGTGGCGAATGATAAATAAATATCCCGAATATCATGCGTATATTTTTTTTGACTGAATATACATAAATAGCCGGAGTATAAGCATACTCCGACTATAAGAATGACAGAGATTCAATGCGCTTGATACGCATGTGTTATTTTATTTTAAGTTGTAGCGTATTTAAATTTTTAGCATAAACGATGAAGAGATATTCCTGTTTATTAAAATCGGCTATATTCATAGTTGGTTAAGAGAAAATATGTGAGCTTAAGAATTGTATGCACTACAATTATGATTATAGGCTGTTACTAAAATTAAAACTATATACTTATATATTAGTGTCCTGCACAAGACATCTTATAAGAACTTTCAAGACATGAGGGATATTTCAAATGCTTTACTACAGCGAAATCTTATAAAACAAACGTTAACAACGTTAACGTTAACACTGTTTGCAAGAAATTTGTTTGAGTATTGTAGGTATAAGAGTAAAAAACAAAACACTTCGTGACGGAAGAATTTGTGATACTTGCTTCTTTCTACGCATGAGCGCGTGTACAAACGTCATGCATGTATGTGTGTATGATCTTTTATTTTTCTGCTCACATGCAAAGGCACACACATGCATTAACATTAGTTGTATGCGGTTAATGACATAATAGCTTACCATCTGCATATTACACACACACTCAAACGTACAATATGAAAAGTAACAAGCATACACTAATCAACAGTACTTTTTTTGAGTGTTTGTTACAAACAAGCAATCTTTGGACATCGCTTGTTAACACTGATATACACGTACACCAATACATCCATCGTGCTTCGCTTATAGTACCACAGCATTTACTATTGGTTTAGTATAATACATGCGACGTGAATACATTTAAAAATCATGACGTATTTACATTTAAAGACTGTTTACGCAGGTCTCTATTATATATATATATATTTTTTTTTGGAGTACTCATTGTCATTATTTGATCCCTATTCAAAAGCACCCAGCATATCACGACTTCATGAAATGACATTACAAACGGAATCCCATGTCTACATTTGTATATCCTTACCATTTTCTGTGAATGGTACACAAAATTATTCGAACTCTCCCATGCATGCAGTTTAAACTCAAGCGAAATTAGTTTTGTGGCAGTAAAAACTAAATCTAGTATGAATTATATTCGAACTCCAATTCATATGTATGCTGACTATGTAATAAAAAATTTTTCCGCTGTTACGTGTCTTCCATCAGAAAGTAATGCTGTGGTGTGTGCTACGCGGTTCACATTATATTTTGTTATATGGAAAGAAATGCCGCACAACGAAAAATATCGGAAATGGTACACACTTTTACGATGACACAAAATGCCATAATGTGTACTCGGCGTCAATCTCTTACTTAACTTTACTATGTAATCAAATCACTTTATTATTGATTAATTAAAATTTAACGCCCTTTAAAATTTGCTAATTAATAAAATACGCCTGTCTTTATACACTCAATGCAACTTAATTCCTTTAAACCTGCTTGTGCAAATAGCACAAGTGGATTTTGCCTTAATTATTTACAAGTGTAATTTTTATTTTATTAAAATTTTTTCTACCGTAGAGTTCATCTGTCGCAGTGCAGCTGCTGTGGTGTTTATAAATGTCATGTTCTTCAACTGAATCCGTACATATTGTTTGTTTGGCATCATACATTTGCCAGCATTACAACAACATTAGCGTCCCCAAGTTTGCACAAATTTGCAGCAGTTTTGATACTTTTGCTGCTTGTAATGCGGCAGCTTATGAAGTAAATATTAGGAGCATGTGTGCAGTGCGTGTATGTGCTTTTGTACGCAACATAATAATTTGCAAATTTGTATTTAATTAAGTTGAAATGACTCACCGCAGGGGGAGTGTTTGATGGCACTCGTAAGCTCTTGATTCCGAGCTGCCAGTTCATTAAAATAGCGCTGTAAATATGCATACACATGAACATTAACCAAAACACATTAACACACACTCATGAAAATCTTTGAACAAACACACACACACACACACACACACACACACACACACATACGAACATCATTGTAAAAATATTCATAATTTATTGCTTGACTTCAAAACTTTGGATTTGGATGAAAACTTATTTTTTATTTTATTAGTGGCGAAAATTTTTCCCCGGACGAAGCGTTCCATTTGGTCAGCTTTCCGCCCACTTCGTTCATTTTGAGGTCGCCACACCCACAAAAAATTCATATTCACATCTGCGCAAATTTAATAATAAATTTAAATTTTTTGTAATAATTTTATTTCATGTTGATTTAACATTCCAGTACTGGGGTCTAATCGTCCCTTCCCATAACGATATCGAAAAATATTATTACACTGTGCCACACGGTCTGTCCCACGATGTTAACAGAAATAGTTCGAGTGACAGATTGTATTGTAAAATTAGACAATTTGTTGTTGTTTTCAATATAAGTATTCGATCGATGGATTTCTGGTGACATCGTTGGAAAAGCCAATAATCTCAAACTGAAAATCGTGATTGGAATCAGCTTGTTATCGAAAATGACGATTAGACCCCTGTTAAATGAAAATTAAGAATGATGTTAAATCAAATTTATTTCTACTTGCAACAATGTGAATTTAACACACGATTATACGAAGAATCATGATGAATCAATGTTATTTCAAATTGAAAAAAAACATGAATTTAATTTAAAGTAGTAATTTCATTAGTATTTTATTTTATTAATTATTTAACTTGCGTGATTGTGTGTATACGATGATCTCTTTGTGCTACCTATAAGTTGAAAGTAGTACAATAAGGGGGATAGGGAATAAAGGGAGGATATAGATGGAAAGTTTCTTTAGAATAAGAGGGAATGAAAGAGAAAAGAAGTGTGTCAGGGTAGGGTCCAGTACATACACATGCCATAGAGGCTTAACAACCATACCAGCCGCTGCTCTTAATATATAGACTTAGGTTTCTGAGTCCTTTTTCCGATAATACTGCTAAGGAAGCGCAGACGTAGATTCTCCAAAGCGGGGCAGTGAGAAGCAGAGAAGATGCGAAATGCTTGTGGTATGATTTACAATCAAAATTTTTGCATGTTGATTTTACATTGATATTTATTTTTCTTCGTGCATAAATTATAATTTTTATCAATGGCATAATTTTTAATTGAGTAAACTGCTCAGGCACATTTTTTGATGTGCTTAAACACATATTAGTCAATTAAATACGAATCCCAGAAACTTTCTTAAAAATCCCCCAAATTCCTCTTATATTTACCTTAACATTTTTGTTGCAACTAATTAAAAATTTATATCATTTTGAATTTTGTTGTAGTAAAATTCCTGCTAAAAATATGTTTGTATAAATGCTAAACGCTTAAATTCCGATCTATTATGTTGTCCTTGTATTGATAAAGATAAGTTGTGCATTTTAATTTTTGTTTTTGCCTTAAAGCAAATTGCACTCTTATTATTTTTCTTAATACTTTTTTGCTTCTATTCTATTTATTTATCACGTCTTTAATATTTCTTTTTTACGATTTTGCTATTAAAACAATTTTATTTTATTTTATTTTTTTTTAATTTTGCACACATACAAAATATATAAAAATATAGACTTTATTGCATTCGTCTAATCCTTTTATTGTGTTCAAATTTGTTTTTCAATGCGAACATTCTAGATATGCTATTAAAGGATAACACAAAGTAGTCATGTATGCAATGTGTATTGTACTCAGTCTTTTTTTTTGTGCTTCAACAATTTTAATGATTTTTTTTCAAAGGATTCAATTTTAAATTGGCTTTTTTTACATCTAGTGTAAAATTATAAAGTTTATTGCATAATATCTTAAAACATTTTTATGCTCATATGACTGAGCACAAATAATAAAACACTGTTTAATATTTTTTAGATAATCCGAATAGAAAATCAATCGTAGTTAAAAATTATTCTCAATACGTATGATTTCTTTAATTTAATTTTAATTGCATAAAATGGGTAATTAAGGTCTCTTAGAAAAAATCTGCTATCAAGAGACTTATATGATTTAAGACAGATGTGCAATAGCTTTCCGTGAGCACCTGCCATTACGGCCTTATCTCACGGGTGCCAAAGCACCGGTTGCAGGTAAGACGCCAGACCATCGCCCCCATGCACCCTTTTAGAATGAACCTAAGGCCCACTCCTCAAGGCACATATGTTGCAATCTTTGATATAGTTATCCCTGTACTATTTTCAACTGCCTTGCTGAGGTAATTTGAGCTATCTAAACTCTGCTACTATGTCCGTGCCCATAGCAGCTTCTGTTGAATGGCAACAGCATCTAGAATAGTGTCTGGCTGACCGCGTCAGACCAACCGCTAGCATTATTTTCAAACTGGGAAGCCAAGACTATTCTCCCAGCAATTTTGGTAGCAACTACATCCACCACGACAATTCTCCGGCTTCCACGCTAAGGTGTTGTGTATACACCCATAGCGAGGTCCCCAAGAGAATTCCTCAACCATTGCCGGCACAGCTCAGCCACTTATCCGAGATGAACCCATGCCTGTGTCGCCAAAAATCCAGTGCCTACTCCACACATACCAAAATCATCCCTTAAACCCCGTGGGGTAGGACGAACTCGGCATTTTAGCAAAGGATCCTGACGACCGCTACATGCACTCAAAACTTCAAAGCAGCTCGGCTGTCGGGCAACCGACACCCGTCGCACCAGAAGTAGCCTCTGGTCAGACCTCGAAGTTCCACCACAAGGGCTTCACCTCTATCGTCTTTTGAACTCAGGGGCAGTTCTAGGTGACGCTGCACCTAATTGACATCAACAGGACCTGTCTTCCTTTTGTTATAAATATGTTGTGCACATCCTTTGCTCTGTTGCCAGAGATGGGGTAGTAACACATAAGTTCTATGGGTAATGTACTAAAGGTACGTCAATGGAAAAAGCCACATCACCCCAGCTGGGGCCCCGGGGTTGCCACACCCGTAGTCTATAAATAGACTCCCCTGGGGGGATAATTTAAGACAATTAGTAAAATTTACATACACTTTAAATACAAAGTTATCCATTTAGTGATTTGGAAATAGTCTGTCTGGCAAGGCTGGCTGTCAGCTGTTAAATATCTGTCATTTTAAGTGTCATTTATTTACTGAAAGGTTTGACATTTACATTTACTTTTTAGACTAAAAATCAAAACAGGAAATTAGGCTGTTTTTCAAATTTCAATTGAATTGATTGGGAGGACGAAATACCTGCACATATTATATGTAGTAAGTTTCTACAAAAATACGAGTATGTGGTTATTTGCATTACGAGAAAAAAATTTGCTTATAGCATTTTAGTGTTTGCTGGGCCATTCAATTGATTGGCATTTTAAAGTTTTGCGCTCCGTGTTTTGCATCTGAAAAAGCAGCTAAAAAAACAATTTTTGATTTGTTTTAATGAGAGCTGGTAATACGAGTATGTTGATTATTTGCTGGTTTGCTCTGGCGGTTGCCCATCCCAGTACAAAGATAATTAACATGGTAATTGCTCTTTCTTTTTTTCGCTTTGGAAATTTGTTTCGTTTTGTTGTATTGTTTTTTTTAAGTTTTTTCGATTTGAAAACTATTCAAGTTCCGCCTTATTTTTACGTTTTCCAATTTTTTTTCGTTTTTCGATTTTTTTTTCATTTAAGCGTTCTTTTTTATTGTTTTTTTGTTTCGTTTGGCGATATTTTTCATTGTAGCGGTTGTTAAAATTTTGCGATTTTTGGTTAAGTTTTTCGATTTTCTTTGTTTTGCGATATATTTCATTTTAGAGATTTTTTCAGTTTTTTTTCGAATTTTCGGTTTTGGCTTTTTTTTTCTCTTCCAAAATTATTTTGCGTCTGCGATTTTTTTCATTGTAGCAATTTTTTAATATGTAGGATTTTTTGGTTTTGGAGTTTTTTAATTTATGTCTAGTTTTGTGATCTTTTCATGGTAGTTTAGTTTTTGCGATTTTTTCGTTGTAGCGATTTTTTGGTTTTAACGTTTTTTTTTGTTTTTCGAAATTATGTCCCGTTTTACGATCTTTTCATTCTATCGATTTTTTACTTTTTGCGATTTTATGGATTTGGTGTTTTTATTGTTTCTATATTATGTTCAGTATTACGATTTTTTTTTCGTTGTAGTGATTTTTCACTTTTTTCCGAGATTTTCTCTTGCCATTTTTTCATTGCAATAATTTTTTATTTTTTGCGATGCTTTAGTTTACTCGTTTTATTATTTCGAAATTAAGTTTAGTTTTGGGATTTTTTTATTGAGCGATTTTTCAATTTTTGCGATGTTTTAGTTTTTTTTAATTGTAGCGATTTTTTGGTTTTGACGTTTTAATTTTTTTTTTTTTTTTGGTTTTTAGTCCTGCAATTTCTTTTCGTTTGCATTGATTTTTTTTAGTTTTTGCGACATTTTAGTTTGGCGTTTTTATTATTTTGAAATTATGTTTAGTCCTGCGCTTTCTTTCATTGTAGCGATTTTTTAGTTTTTGCAATTTTTGGTTTTGGCGTTCTTATATTTTTCGAAATTATTTTTAGTCCTGCAATTCTTTTTTTCATTGTAGCGATTTTTTGACTTTGGCGTTTTTTGTCTTTCCATGTTATGTTTAGTTTTGACATTTTATTCATTGTAGGGATTTTTTGGTCTTGGCGTTTTAAGTTTTTTATTGTAGTGTTTTTTTTTTGAGTTTTTGCGATTTTTTGGTTTTTTCTTTTTCAGGTTGTTTTTTTATTTTTTTATTTTTTTTTTGTTTAAGTCCATTTTTTTCGAACTTTTTTTCGTTTTGCTATTTTTGCAATATAGCTATTTCTTAGTTGTTGCGATATTTTATTTTTGTCGTTTTTTTAGTTGTGTGTTTTTGTCGCTGTGGTGTGGTACGTTGTATTACTTGAAGGGATAATTAATATTGATTTATGCTATAAATTTTGCAATAATTTATTAATTGCAAAAATTAATGTATTAACTGTTAAAGTATTCAGTTTCTATGGAAATATTACGGTTCACAATAGACATTACAATTTCAATATGTTCTTACGAGTATATTCAATGTATTTTTTAATAGAATATAATAAAAAAATAATTTAATTTTTTATGTTGCTCGCTTAAGCACACTCTTTAATTTTTAGCTTTCGTAAAATTTTAATGGGCCTTATTACGAGTTTAGTATTACGACATTGCAACATTTTTTCTTTAATCTAGTACAAAATCGTCGTAGTCGCAGTCGATATCGTATATATTCGTAATTAGGCCCAATAATTTTTATTGTAGCCCACGTAATTACACATATTATTGTGAAAATTTAATTTCTTCACATCGAATTGCGGTTCTCAAATTGGAAGTCTGTGCAGACATTAAATTAACTTTAATAGACAGAAAATTTAGCAAAAAGTTCCAGCTTACCGGCTTTCATTTTTCTACTAATTAAAAAAAGTACAAAAAATGTTTACCCTTTATTTCCAAAAAGTACCAAAAGTTGACAGATGTCAAAGCAGATAGATATACAATTAATATATTTTTTATTTAAATATTACTTTAATAAGGAAAAATTACCAAAATCATATTTTTGCCCTTTTTCGCTCCCTATATATACAAATTTAAAAACAGTACCATACAACTGTCCGCTTATGTTTTGATATTTTCATGATGCTAAATTAAATTATATACGAGTATATATTTCAGCTAGATCTGGGGTGTGGATCTATACCTCGAAAAGGGAGCCAACATACAAAAATTCAAGCCTCTTGTTTGATTCGTTTGGGTTGGGCAATGATCAGCCAGACAGTCTGTCATGTTACTTTTTTAAATATATAAATTTAAAGTGAATTTCTATTAAGCTAATTTAATTTATTCAATATTGGCAACTTTGTCCACTTGAAATTCAATTTTTTGCTTTAAGGGAATCAATAAAAAAGTTTTCACATTAATAATCACTCTTCTAAATTAAACAGAAAAACATGACATATTTTACAAAACCTTTATAGGCGTAGCAAAATTTAAGGGAAAGCTTTTGAAAAGGTAACAAAGACAAAAAAGGGACATTAAAAGAAAATTTTTGTATAATTGTATGACAAAAGAAAACCTTAAAGTCCTTTAACCGTCAACTACAAAAATATTTGTGTGTAATTTCATTATATTATATATTGGACAGTAAAATTCGTTTATAACGAACTACGCAGGTCTAGGCAGGTTTATTATTTATAGTTGATGTTTTTTTTCAAGTCGGAGTAATAATATTTTTCAATTTCTAAAAATAAGCTACTTTAAGAGCGAGCACTCTGATATTTTATGTCTTTATATAATTATAAAACATTTTAAGTAAATAGACTAAAAACATAAAACTTACAAGTAACCCAAAAATGTTCAACAATCAATAAAAAATGCTGAATTTTATTTTAAAAAAAACTATACGTTTTTTTAAACAGGCTTATTTTGGAGTTAAATTGTGTTTTGTTAATTTTAAGACTTAGATTTTTTAATGCAAACTCATGAAGAGGACTTAAAAAAAGAGTTCGTTAAAGTCGAAAATTTGTTTTAACAGGAAGTTTGCTATAAGCCCACAATTTCTATTTAATATTAATGTAAAACTGCTGAAACTGGAGAATTTGTTCTATGCGATATTGCGCCTTAACTTGATGTTCGTTATAACCGAACTCTACTTTACAAATACTCGAGGTGTTAGTAATTCGTTCAAAAACAAAAGTGCAAATGTTTCCATGTAATGCTATAAACACAATCAAAGGCTACCGACCATCGACTACCGACTACAAAAGTAGCTGGCTACAAAAATAGCCAAGTCGCCAGCTACTTAATTCTTTTAACGACTACCGACCACTAACTACAAAAAATAAACATCTGTTTTGACATATGTATTAAAGTTAACCACACCAAAACAAACTTGATTTTTTAAAGTGAATTTGTGTGAAAAAAAAAATTTCAAATGTCTCAAGAAAATTTAATTAACTTTATAAGTACTATTGCTACTATTGCTTAATTATTATTTTTCAATGGTGCTACTATAATAGTTTTTCGCGTTTTTCATAGCGATATTTAATGTGTTGCGTTTTTAAAACCACCATTTCATGCATTTATTGTATTGGCAGCACTAATCTGTTTTTTGTAGCCAAGAAAAATAGAAATTAGCCTAAGTTGGCTACGGGCTACAAAAGTAGCCGTGTAGTCGGTAGTCGTGTAGTGGCTAAAAGAATTATTCTCATAAGCACGCATGTATTCTATTTTTGACACCTTGTAGTCGATGGTCGGTGGACTTGATTGTGTTTATAACATAAATCGCAAACATTTATTATTCTTTTTGCCGCGCTTAATTTTTTTTGTCGTATAGAAGAACTCCTAGTTGGTAACACTGTTTTGCGTGTATCCCATTTTGACAGTGACAGCTGCAACATGTTTCATTTTTAGCTCAGGAGTCGGACTGGCTGAATGATTTTTCTTTTGGACAACCGTCTGTACAGAGCTTTACAATAAATTTTGTTCTTAATTGACAAAAAAGAAGCAAAGCAAGTTAAAAGAAAATTAATTTTCTTTTCCATTTCACGCTTCCGCGGAAGTATACTACCACATTAAAAATACAAACTTTCTTATACGCTTCCTTTAACAGATACTTTGACACATGTTTCGTTGACAGCCTTGTGTTTATTTTTAATTAAAACAGCTCTGTGTAATTTTTGACATCTTCCTCTTGTCTTAAATTTAATAAGCGAAATTAAGAATCCTTTAAAGTACCTCGAGTATACTTTAAAACACAATTGCTACATATACACAAAATATCATAAATTAGTTTTAAATTAATTAAATTACAAGGGATTCATGAGATTTAATTTGTTTTCTTCTTCTTTTCATTACAGGTAAGAGTCTTTTTGGATATTTTGCATTTTTTAAAGGTAACAAATAAACTTGCCAAGCCAAGAATTTTAAAATTAAGAAATTATAATTTATGGCGTAGAAACAAGATAATTAATAGTATTTTTTATATACGAGGTCCGTGGCCCGAAAGTTGGAAAATTTCACTCTAACTGAAAGATCAAATAATCTCTATAATTTTTGAAACAAAATCACATTTTGACTAGCCAAAACTATTTTCTTTTATTTAAAGGATATATGAGAAATAGTCATGTCCTTTAACAGAATGCATAAAATTTACCACTTAATTTAAGTGTAAATTTTTAAAAATATTCAATTATAATTGAAATCCGTTTTCAAGAAATAAAGGATATATGGTAAGGTGACATGTCCTTGCACCAAGTGACATGAAATTTACCGAACAGCTTGACCATAAGATTCTACAAATAGTTATGCAGTCTCGTAATATTCGAACCTAAATTATAGCTAAAAATTAATTTTTAAAATTTAGGACTTTCAGAAAGCAGGCATGTGCTTACATTTATTAAAACTAAACTAAACTTAATAATTCAAGAAATAATTACTTACGAAGCTTGGCAGTATTCCAGTCTTTTTCGTAACTGAAATTAATATTTATTTTTTTGAAAAAGTATATATGGGAGGGGAGCTTATCCTTGCCCCGATTAAAATAAATTTTTAGCCAAGTCTCTCAAGTAATAAAGTTTTGTTGCATTTGAATCATAACTTTAGCTGGAATTTAATTAATAAATAATAAAGGACATTTGTAAGGCAGGTATATTCTTATAGTGATTAAAACGAAATTTAATGCAGCTGTAGGCTGTATGGTTCTCGAATTATTTACAAAATTTTGTTACATTCAAGTCACAATTGCAGCAAAAATTAAATTTTCAAAAAAGGATACATAATGAGAAATGTTACAATCCTGGCACTGGTAGCAACAAAACCTAGCAGATAGCTCAAACATAGAATAGTGGGCATAGTAAGAAAGTTACGCTGTATTCCTACTGCAAGTGTACCTCAAATTTAATATTTATATGCTTTTAAAATAAAGGATATATGGGAGATGGGCATATCCCTGCTTTGATTGAAAACAAATTTAATGCAAAGTTTTACTGTGTACTGTTCTGACTAATTACGCAATTTTACTTTATTCTAATAAAAATTACGGCTGAAATTTAATTTCTAAAATAAAGAATATATGGGAAAAAGTTGCATTTTTGTACCGATTGCAATGAAATTTACCACAAATCTAAATCTCGTAACACTACAGGTTGTAACACAGTTTCCCTAGATTCTTAAAATAATTGTAGCTAAAATTGGGTTTTTAAAGTTAAGGATATATCTGGTGTTGGTACATTTTTGCACAAACTAAAACGAAATTCAGCACAGAGGTAGGCCATATAATTATACGTAGAGTTATTTAGTTTTGCTACCTTATAGTCACACCTAAAGCTAAAGTTCAATTTCTAGAATGAAGGATATATGGAAATCGGATATGTCCTTGCTCCTATTGAATTGAAATTCACCAAAAACATTAGTTTTCAAGGAAGTTTTGCTGCCTTGTAATAATTACAGCTGAAACTTTTTATTTAAGCAAAAGGATATACATACATACATATATAGAGTATATATATATAGATCTGTATGTCCTTGCAGCGATTTAAATGGCATACCTCACACAATACGGCTGTGTTTTACTATAAATAGTTACCAAGCTATAATTCATGGTAATTTGTCAATTACAAAATTATCACATGTTCACTTGGCTTCCTCAGAATGAGTATCTAAGCCTAACTCAACAATTTCAAATTGTAAATGTTTCTTTTTTTTTAAGTAAGAAGAAGTAGAAAGTAGCTGGTCCTTGCACCGATTAAATTTGAGATTACAGAATTTTTTTGTGATTTTTCGATTTTAAGTGAATGGTGGTTTAAAGAAAGGATATATGGAAAGCAGACGTGTCCTTGTACCGATTGAAGTTAAATTTTGTGGATGGCTTGTCGGCATAAATCTGTGTGTATTTTAGAGAGTTTTTTTGTGATAATACAATTGTAACTGCATATAGGTTAAAAAGGATATATGGGAAGCAGGCATGTCCTTGTACCAATTAAAATTAAATTTTGCAGATATCTTGTCAGCATTAATCTACGTGTATTAAGAGAGTTTTTTTTGTGGTACTACGATTGTAACTGAATATTGGTTTAAAAAAGGATATGTGGGAAGCATGCGTGTTCCTGCTCAGATTTTGATTAAATTTTCCACAAAGCTTGTAACGGGTGTTTTTTCAAAGGTATATAATTTCGAATTGAAATAAAACACAAGAAAATCGTTTTAATGTCCATCAATTTGGCTTTATTGGAAGGATAATTTTATGCCATTAATGTTTGAATATGATTTTGGGCATGTGGCCGCCGCGGCTGGCTCGAATAAAGCCAATTCTACAGGTCCAATTTTCAACCACTTTTTCGAGCATATGGGGCCGTATGTTGGCAATAACGCCACGAATGTTGGCTTCCAAGTCCCCTAACGTTTCTGGTTTGTTGGCGTAGACGAGCGACTTCACATATCCCCAAAGAAAATAATCCAATGGTGTCAAATCACACGATCTTGGTGGCCAATTGACAGGTCCATTCCACGAAATTATGCGCTCATCGAATGTTTCCTTCAATAAATCGATTGTGACGTGCGCTGTGTGGCATGTAGCGCCGTCTTGTTGGAACCACAACTCATCCACATTCATGCCATCCAATTCGGGAACAAAATAGTCGGTTATCATGGCTCTATACCGGTCTCCATTAACGGTAACTGACTCTCCAGCATTATTTCGGAAGAAGTATGGCCCAATGACTCCACCAGCCCATAGAGCACACCAAACAGTCAGTTTTTGTGGATGTAATGGCGTCTCAAGGGTCTCATGTGGATTCTTTTCACTCCAAATGCGGCAATTTTGCTTGTTGACGTAGCCATTCAACCAAAAATGAGCCTCATCACTGAACAAAATTTTGCGATGAAAATCAGCATCGAGATCAATCTCATTTTCGGCCCATACACCAAAATCACGACGCATTGCATGGTCTCGCGGCTTTAATTCTTGCACAAGCTGGATCTTGTAAGGTCGCAAGCCAAGATCTTTGCGCAAAATCTTCCATAAAGTTGATGGACAAAGCTCCAATTGCTGTGCACGGTGGCGAATCGATTCATTCGGGTGCTCTTCAACACTTTGCTCTACAGCGGCAATTGTTTCTTCGGTGCGCACTGTTCGACGCCTCTGCGGATGCGTATTATCACATAGAGTAAACGTAGTGCGAAAACGATCCATGGTTAACCGAATTAATTGCTCTGATGGACGATTATGTCGACCATAAAATGGACGGAGCTTGCGGTAAACTTCGCGAACTGAACCATTATTTTCGAAATAAATTTGCACGATTTGCAAGCGTTGTTCTTTTGTCAACCTGTTCATGATGAAATGGCAAACCAAACTAAATATTAATCACTTGACAGCTGACAAAATGGCCGCCAGTTAAAAAAGTGATGCCAACTTAAAGTTCTATACCTCAATAAAAAACACCTGTTATATATAAATCTATGTGTAGTTATGAAGTTTTCCTGCAGTTTAATCATATTTAAGGCTAAAATCTAACAGCTTAAATAAAGGATATATGGGAGGCTTCCATGTTCTTGGACTGATTGCAATGAAATTCACTCATATTCTTGTCTGTATGCTTCTAGAAATTGTTGTAAGATTTAGTTTGAATCTAATAATAAATGTAGCTTAAATTGGAATTTTAAATTGGTGGGAATATTCTAGCAACGATTGATAGGAGATTAAATAAAAATTGTAGCTGTAGTTTCAGAAACTCAAAATTCTAATTACTTCTGAACATCTCTGTGAGATTTAATTACTTCTCGTGCATCATAATGCTAAACATCGATGGGAGCCTTTTTTATGCTGACTCACCTTCTATTTTAACCTAAACTATAATTCTGTTGCATATCATGCATACTTTTTAATGTATTACTATTTCGTTTTGCACGCATTCTTGCAATACAAATTGCAACCCTCGTTCACAATAAATTTGTCTTTTCCCTAAATTAGATTTTGCCACTTGAGCTGAACGGCTTTTCTACATATTTCGTCTAATGAAATCGACTTAAGAAACAGTTTGGCATGATAAAATATTGATTTGGGCCCACTAGAGATTTTCTAATGCAGTGCGTGTGACATAATTTGACTACCATCCGACTTTGCCTTACGTAATTTAACAAAATTTCGTGTTTGTCAGGCATTAAATGACACTAAACCTTGACATTTCTATAAAATGAAACACACGCATTATGACCTTAATATTTATGTCTGTTAAATATATTTGACTTTCTATATTGTAACTATGAAAAATAAAAGACTTATTGATAAGTCTATTACAAGTATATGAAAAAAAAAGGACAAACATCTTTTCATGTCAAAACTGCAAAAATTGCCAAGAAAAATATTATAACTTTCTTTTGCTATTGCTACGAGAAGATCGTCTGCCAATTAAATAAAAGCAGAAGAGAAACCATTAGAGCTATTTCAAGAATAAAATTTTTGATCGTTATCCCTTTTTAGCTAAATGTAGAAATTAGCAATGCAAATTATTACTGCAAACTAATAAATAAAAGTTTCAATATTTTGTAGGTAAAATGTATAAGAATTTTTGTAAACATCGAACCTTACCGCACTATTTAAAGAATTTTAAACAATTCCTGGAATTACATTATTTGGTTTTTTTTTATGCAGCTTTGTAACAATCTTCCATCAAATGACAATAAAATTCTAGAGAATTAACTTTTGCATAAAGTTAGAACGAGGATTTTAATTCAAACGAAGGTTGTTATTAAGATTCTTAGCCTAATTTTAAAGACAATCTTAAATCATGATGAAAAAGGTGTAAAAGTTGAGGAGAATGGTTTATTACATACCTATCGTTACCTTAATATAGAAAGTCCTTAACTCATAATTTTTTGAAATCGAGTTTTTTGTGTATATTTCGATAGAAGAACATTTAATGTATCGAAAAAGGCAATAATCTCGATTGAAAAAAAAAATAATGAGTTAGGGCCTTTCTAATTTAAGGTAACGATATGTACGTATGCATTCAGTAGAATAAATTAGAAAACAAAAGGATAGAAAATGGAAGTAGAGAATAGAACAGAATGTATATAGTAGAAACCAAAAAAACGGAATATAGTAGAAGAGAATATAACAGAACATTTCAAAACTGATTGGAAAATAGTATAGTAGAAGAGAATAGTAGAAAAGAATAGAATAGAATATAATAGAAAGAAATATAAATATAATATAAGAATATAATAATAGAGAATAGATGAAAATATAGTAGAATTGAATAGAACAGAATATTGTACAAGAGAATTGAATAGAACAAAGTAGAAGAGAAAATATCTGAATATAGTACAAGGATATGGAAAAAATGTACTAGAAAATAATGAAAAATAATATATTAGAAAATAATAGAATAGAATATATTAAAAGCAAATAGAACAGAATATAGTAGAATATAGCAGAAGAGAATGGAACAGAATATAGAAAAAAATAATCGAAAAGAATATAGTAGAATAGAACAGAACAGAATATAGTAGAAGAGAACTTAGAAGATTGTAGCAGTAGAACAGAATAATGCAGAACAAAATATATTGTATTAAAAGCGAATAGAACAGATTATATAATAACGGAATATATTAGAATATAGTAGAAGAGAATTTAACAGATTAATAGAATTAAAAACAATAGAAAATAATATATAAGAGTAGAGAAAAGAATATAGTAGAAAAGAACAGAGCAGATTATAGTAGTGGACATTAGAACAAAATATACTAGAAGGGAATAGAACAGAATAATTTAGAACAAAATATATTGGAATAAAATAGAGTGGATTAGAACAGAGTACAGTAAATTAGAACGAGAAATGGAAGATAGAATAAATTATTTAAACGAACAGCAGCATGAGTCAGCTGTTGCAGTAAAGTAGAGCGCAGAATAGTTTTGATATTATATAGAACAGATCCAGGTCTGGAAAACCTTACTTCTAATTTATACAGAAATACGACTAAATGAATGGAAATTTGAGTCGGTGTATGGAGAATTGTCAGCTTCATGTTTTAAATTTATTTTTTGTTTTTACTAACCGATTCCCAACTTTTTTTTATGAAATTAAAAAAATTTGCCCAGCCTATTTTTATTAAATTAAATTTTCATCAGGAATAACTTTTGATATTTTATATAATAATATGACTTTATTATTATATAATAAAAAGATTTAGCTGGTCGAAATGACGATATTTTTCTATGCCGCCATACTTTTCATTAGCACCCGTAGCTATCTAGTTGGGCAGATATTGGCTGTAAACATCAGCTACTGAACGTGAATTTTTATTGAAATGGAATTAATTAAAATTATTGAAAAAAACTAATGAACATTTTTAAACTCCAGGAAAATGAAATCCAGCACTCAAATAGTGTTAAACAGCAACCCTCGCTCAAACACAGCTGGGTGATTTCAAATGTCTATTCCTATAATGTATTTTTCATGGAATTTTCATTTCACCTGATTTTCTCAGCTTCTTTGGTAGTCGTTGCTGACTGCGCAGCTTTCAATTAAATTTTACTTTGATATCCTGTAGAATTTTTATGCTACCAGCTTATTAAATTGCGGTTTGGATTACCTAAAAAATTAATGTTGCTGCTTTAAATTTTAAATTTATTTTCCTTATTTTAAATTTAAAGAATACACCTGCTTGTATTCTATTAAAAAAATTATGAGAAATGTGTAAGCAACCATCAAAAAATAAATACCTGTATTCTTGCCAGGGATGGAAAATTCTTATATTTATAAAGGCATGGAAAATATTACGTACACTGAGGCGAAAAAATTTATAAATTTATAGTTAACGAATAGATTTTGAATGGCACCATATATACAAAGAAAAATTTCAACTTAAAATCTACTTTAACAAGGTTTGTCTACAGTTTTTCGGCAATAATTTGCTTCATATGTGTTTCATGTTAATCTAATTCAAAGAAAATTGTTCCTTTTGAAATAACTTTATTTTACTTTGATTTAACATTACCGTACTGTTAATTCAAAATACAGAATCATGTTGAATTAAAGTTGTTTCAAATTGAATTTAATTTAAGTTCAAAATTTTTAGTTAAAAATAACTAAATAGTTTATTTCTTGGAATTGCCCATTAATTAAAGAAATATAATTTTACTGAACAAATTGTCAGATAATTAACTATTCAAAATGTGTGGTTGAAGTCTACTGATGATTTGTTACAGCAACAATGAAATATATAGATAACGCTGAACCACCAGCAAATACATTTCAAATTAACATAATTAACATAAAAATATTTAAATGTTATATTTTTCAGTGTAAACATTGTAAAATTACACTATATGTATATACAACAAAAGCATAAATTGCATAACTTGTTCTGGTTCTTCCACTCCTTCCAAGTCTGTGTAAATTCATAAAAAAATTAAATAAAATAAAGACGTGAATAAATTTAAGCATAAAGTTTGATGTATGAAACAAAAAGCGAATCAGCCCCATATTGTATATGTACATATTTGCTGTTAAAACAATTTTTTCTACCTACGGCAAAGGACTATATGTTTATACATACATATGTATGTATCTATGTACACATAAAAAGCCTTCAGGGAAGATACATATTTGCCATCAATGTTGCTGGTTGCTTTGTTGTTTCTAAGCTGCTGTCAGTATTGCTTTTGTGTATAGTCTTATTAAGCTGGCAGCTTCTATAAAAGTAAAAATTTATGGTTTGAAAAGAAAATGGCAGTTGACACAAATCATTGGTGTGTGCTTGTGTGTGTGGGTGTCCCTGCGTTTGAGTGTGTATGAGTTTGTGCGTTTGTGTTTATTCCCTTTAATTCACTGGCAATGCTATGCAAATACTCGTAGTATGTGTATATGTATATCTTCTTAGAATATGTATTTCACGGCCTTAGTTACTTAAATTGAAGTGACTTTGTGATGCCCCTAAAGGGTCCTCTTTGACTCTCTTGACACCTTGAAGTCCATATTGTTAACCGCTTATGGATAAACAAAAAAAAAAAAAAATTATTATTATTTATTGTTTTTCTCTAAAATTTTTGGCCACTTGACGACTGTCTTCAGTATGTTGGGAGTAGAGAATGACTCAAATGTCGTTTTAAATACTCATACCATTACGAATGCGTACAGCTAAAAATAAAAAAAAAAACACGCTCATATGCAAATCTACGTATTAATTTTTGAAGCGTATACGTGTAACTATTAATGTCCAACAACTATTTTTATACACATTTTTTTTAATTACGCAGCACAAACTACAACAACTAAAATTTATAGACTTTATGAGCTTTAATCGTATGAATGAATATAAAAATACTTTGAATATTAATCGGCTATACAGGCGTATATAAAAAGCTATTTTATTTACACACACACACACACACAACACATAAACTATGTATTCAAACAGACACAGACGGACACCCACACATTTTCATTCCATTTTATATATACAAATGTATCTATGTATTAGAGACCTGCGTAAACAGTCTTTAAATGTAAATACGTCATGATTTTTAAATTTGTTCACGTCGCATGTATTATACTAAACCAATAATAAATGCTGTCGTACTATAATAAGCGAAGCACGATGGATGTATTGGTGTACGTGTATATCAGTTTTAACAAGCAATGTTGCAAGACAGCTTGTTTGTAACAAACAGTCAAAGGAAGTACTGGTGATTAGTGTATGCTTGTTATTTTTCATATTGTACGTTTGAGTGTGTGTGTAATATGTAGATGGTAAGCTATTATGTGATTAACCGCATACAAATAATGTAAATGCATGTGTGTGCCTTTGCATGTGCGCAGAAAAATAAAAGATCATACACACATACATGCATGACGTTTGTACACGCGCTCATGCGTAGAAAGAAGCAAGTATAACAAATTCTTCCGTCACGAAGTGTTTTCTTCTTTACTCTTATACCTACAATACTCAAATAAATTTCTTGCAAACAGTGTTGTTAACGTTTGTTTTATAAGATTTAGCTGTAGCAAAGCATTTGAAAAATCCCTCATGTCTTGAAAGTTCTTATATGTAGGATGTCTTATGCAGGACACTAGTATGTATAGGGTGGCGAATGATAAATAAATATCCCGAATATCATGCGCATATTTTTTGTCCAATTAAATATACTTAACATGAATATAAACATACTGAGACTAAAACTATGAGAAAGAGTCAATGTTGTTTAGCTGTAGCGCACTTTAGTTTTTCGTATTAACGAAGAAGAGATGCTCTTTTATGTTGAAATCGGCTATAGACATAGCCGAATAGAGAGAATATATGTATATGAGCGTATGAAATGTTTGTTTGTTGTTGATTTTTGTGTTGTTTTGTTATGATTATATCCAGTTACTAGAAGTTAAGACTATTTACTTTTGAATATATAAATTTTTTTGAATACTCATTGACATTCCCTGGTTGGGAGCGAATATGAAAAAGTACAATAATCAATAGATTATTTTGCATAAATGATTTACATGGGAATATTTTTTATTTATTTATTTTTTTTGAAGAAGAAACTTAAGCTCAGGCAAATAATATATTTGTTATTTAATCTACTACCAAAATTTTTTATTTTAGGAAGCACCGCTCGAACCGCGAAAGTGTCCACCAACATGTATATATTTACCTTAATATAGAAAGGACTTAAAACATATTTTGTTTTACAAATGATGTTTTTTTTTGCATATTTAGATAGATGTGTCTCTAATTTATCGAAATATCCAATAAGCTCAGATTTAAAAAAAAAAATAGTGATTAAGGGCATTTCGATACAAAGGCCACGATATGCCTTCCTTAGGAAAGGTGAAAAATTGGAGAGGTGAAAAATTGTGGAACATTGAACTATTAAACTGTGCTCGTTTTACAACACTGCTATTGTGCACTTTGCTAGTTTTATAGCCTCGTTGCAGCGCCTCTGGTGTTAATTAAGCGCATTAATTTAACCTATGTAGCCATTTTGTTAGTTGTTTTGCTTTAAATATTGACAAAGGAGGGTACTGGGATATAGATAAGAACAGATACCTAAGCATGCCACAAAAATATATGATGACTAGTGTGGCTAGATACTGAACTCGCACTCTCGAAGACCATTATATGCTCTATAGTCAAGGCTTTACTTCCTTCAGTAAAAATTTATAAACTTTTTGAAAATTATTTAAGCGAAAATTACTGTATAAAAAAAAAACTCCGAGACTAAAAAAAGTGTGTGGACATCGATTTTTTTTACTGATTCTTCAGGTAAAATCCCCATTTGTTGTTATAAAATTCACATAATAAACAATAAACGTCCGAAACTCCGTATATTTTTCGTTTCAAGCAGGCGGAAATTTATTTGAAAAACTTAAAGACCTGGGAGTAAATTACGACATTCGATACAATTCGATATTTAAAAATATTTCCATATAAACTCGATTGAAATAAGGGGTGGTTAAAGGTTGATTTTATATAAAACACAAATTATTAAGGAAATTATTGTCATTTCTTCTTTTTATGATAATATGGTGTGGTTCAATTATGTATGGAACAAAATATCGGCCAAATGGCCGCCTCGACTTCGGCGGCACACTTCTAACCTATGGTCCAAAGTTTCGATGACGCTGAGGCATAATTGAGGTTCTATGCTTTTAATGTGCCGAATTATATCAGCCTTTAGCTCTTGAATTGTTGCTGGCTTATAGACGTACACATTTTCTTTCAAATAATCCCAAAGAAAGAAGTCATTGAATTTGTCGCGCAAAAGAGACATTGTTTCGTTAGCAGTGTGGCCAGTGGCACCGTCCTGTTGAAACCACATATCGTCCACATTCATATCTTCCAACTCGGGCCATAAAAAGTTCGTTATCACATCGCCATTCACATTAACTGCCTGACCGGCCTCATATTGGAAAAAATACGGCCCGATGATGCTATTTGTGGGTGCACTATTTGTGGGTGCATTTTACGACAATCACTCTTGGATTATCATTCGCCCAAATGTGGCAATTCTGCTTATTGACGAATCCACTGAGGTGAAAATGTGCCTCATCACTGAAAATGATTTTCTTCGAAAATTGATCAACCACTGTTGCCATTTCTTGTCTCCATTTTGACCATTGGCGACGTTTGGAATGGTCAAGAAGCTTTAGGTCTTGAGTCAATTGCACATTGTAAGCGTGTAAATGCACGATATGCATTTTGATTTGAACGCCCATTTTCGTAATAAGCCTGAATAAGTTTAAGGCGTTGCTCGATTGTGTATCTTTCCATGGTTCAAATAGAGTTAGTCTGAAATTGAGAAATGTCAAATGAAATGCAGAAAAAAACTTGAAGTTTAGGTGTGGTTCACATTCAACATCGGTGCTTAAAATTTAACCACCATTTATTTCGTTATTTCATTCGATAACTAGTGCCGTTATTTGGGCCAGTGAAATTCAGTAACCAGCCTTGAAAAAATTCTAATTCTCTTTTTTTGTTTGTCCAACACCAATTATTTGCCGATTACAATTTTTTTTGTCGATTACGAAAACAATTAGTTGTCAGCAAAAAGAAGTTGGATTTGAAAAAAATAAAGAATTAAACTTTCTGAGACTTTTTTCTAAGTGAATTTAAAAAATCATCACTGCTCATGAACTACCGGGCTAAAGGTACTCCTACGTTTGTAAATTCATTTCATTATATAAAAAAATATTTATGTTTCTATTAAGAAAAATGTTTGCATGCTTTTACATTATATCACAAGAAAAATATCTGCAAATTTAGAAAATTTCAAATGAATACAAACTTTATACTCGTATATTTGTATACTTAGGTACGATTATGTATCTATGGAATGTGTCTTAATACATGTATATTAAAGGCAATATTTATATTTATCGTTGAATATAAAGTTTACAAGTATGAGTAAAAAAAAAACTGCAAAGTGTGTACATCGAAACTTAATATATAAAAATTTAGCATATACGTGTTGAGAGCACATGATGTAATGTGTTATATAAACTTTCAGAATTCCCAAATAGTAACTGTCCTATTCATAAAAAATATTTAAGTTTATTAAGGGTTTATGTGACATATTTCTAAGGGAAATTTATGGGTGTGGGAAGAAGATTTGCTATTTAATTTAAATTTCCAAAACAATGAGATAAAAACACTACAAGAACAATGACGGTTATTTGATGCATCATCTGATGGACATTTCTGATGGGTTTATACATCAGAAGTTTCTATCACTTTGTTAAGGGCAACATGATGATATGATGTAAACATTCGTGTACGTAAGATTTTGTTTCTCTCTCATAAACTAGTAAAACATATATCTGGACTGCTCACTCCACAGTATATTACTAATCAGCACAGATGTAAACACCGTCAGAGCTGATAAATCAGTACCGATGTAAATATCGTCAGAGCTGACTAATTAGTACTGAAGTATAAATCGCATTAAAAAAAATTTTTTGTTTTTAATTTTTTAAATAAAAATTTTTCAAATTTATTTCAAAATTAATGCTTTTACAAATAAAAATAAATAGAAATTACTATAAGTGAGCGTCTCCACGCTCAATAAACTTGGAAATAATTATGTTCTCAACTGTCAAATTCTATTTCCAACACCATATCCTGCCATTACCGCCAAAATAGCTTAAGCGACATAATTTTCGAACTTCAATTTTTGACCAAGATCGATTATTTGCAATCGTAAATAGTCGAGTTTCGTCAAAAAAAAAAAAAAAAAAAAAAAAAAAAAAAAAAAAAAAAAAACGAAGTCCAAAGCTATTTCAGCGGTTATTGCTCGATGTGTCCACGTGTGGACCGAATAGACATTTATTTGCAAATAAATTGCGAAATAGTTGTTCAAACTTATTTCGAAGAAATAATGTTGAACATAAACTATCAAATTTCATAGACATTTGTTGTTAATGAGAATTAACGTGTCTGTCATGACTTTCACATCCGTGTGAAAGTGAATCTTTTCCGCATATTTTGGTGTCCTGACATTCACATCCGAATAATTTTTTCGTTTTACTTTCGACTGCACCAAGCAATGTGAAAGTAAATAGAATCGCATTTTTTCCACATTAAAATTAATTTAATTTAAACGAAATCTTTTTTAAAATTAGGCTTGATATCTCATCTACCTAATTCGGAAATTTAAACCAATATATATTTGGTTTTAATACATAGAAAAGGGGACACGAAAAACATGCCCACATTAGCAACCAATTTTGCAAAAATATTCGGAAGTATGCAGACACCAAATCTTTTTTTTTTGGATTCGTAAATTTTCATTCTTATTGAAAACGTTCGAAAGTCGTGACAGACACGTAAATATAATAAACTTGTGACTGTTGTAAAAATACAGCATTTTTTATTTTTAATAAAACGAATATAAATAAATTAGTTTTAAATAAAATAAAGTAAACATAAAAACATCGATCTATACACAGTGAATTTTTTAAATTAATGTCCAATACCCAATGCGTGTTCTATAGCCTAGAACATAAGCTTGTACATGAACATATTTGTGACGTCATGCTGCCGACGTTATTTCTTATGTTCAGAAATAAATATTGCGCGTGGAGACGTGCAGTAAGATAATATAAATATTAACTCGATTAGCAAAAACAGAATAACCTAGCCGTATGTCTGTCCGTGTTCACTTACAGACCAAACGGCTGTACGGATTTTGATTTAGTTTTTTCTGTTTGAAAGGTGACTTGATCGAGAGGGCTCTTAGCTACATATGTTTTAAGAAAAACGGTCCAGCCTTTTAAAAGATATCACATCTTTTCTAGATATATCGGGGTTTTTAAAAATGTTTGATTTGTGTTTTCAACACTTATAAATTTAAATTTTCACAGACAGAATGAATTGCAATTTTTAATTTAATTTTTTATTTTTTTAATAAAACTGATATGTACATTAGATGTCCCACTCTAACATATGTATATGCTAGAGTGAAGCGACTATAATTAATAAATAAAGAGACTAGTCAATTGACTGTCACTATTGAATTCAATGGAAAATTGTTAGAAATGTGTTAGTGAGAAAATTTTGTTTGTGTTAGTTTCAGTCATTCCCCTGCAGAAAGTGCGAATAGTGAAATTGTAGTGACTTACTAGTGACCTTGTCAGTACCCTGCAGAAAGTGCGAATAGTGAAATTGTAGTGATTTACTAGTGACCTTGTCAGTAGTACTACTGACCAGGTGAACCCCACCCAATGTAAACATCTATTGACATTTAATATTAGTTTGTCATTGAAAATCCACCACTAGACTGTAGCACTACTGACTAAGTAGTTCTTTTGGGACCACATGTGGAGACATTGTCACCAAAGATTCACTACTAAATTTTAGGGGCTCTAGTCTAAAATATCGATGTTTCCTCGCTCTATGTCAATAGTAAAATTTTAGTGACTTTCTAGTGACATTGCCAGTAGTGCTACTGACTAGGTGTACCCCAGCCAATGTAATCGCCTATTGACATATAATACAGGGTTGTCATTGAATATCTACCAGTAGGCTTTAGCACTTTTGTGAAGGTAGTTCTTTTACGACCATATGGATATATTTGAACCAAAGATTTACTAGTAGATTTTAGTGACCCTCGTCTTCATACATACTCTACTCGCGCATAAAAGGAAAGTTGTCGACGTTTTAATTAGTGCAATTGTCGCTAGAGAAAGAGTATTGACATAGAGACATACGGGTCTAGGCTGACTAGAGGGTAATTTCTTGTAGGGAACCTATTTAAATTTTATTTTGTTAGAGCGTAGCTGAGGTTCGACTAAGTCGAATAAATTATTTCACTAATCTTTTTTATAAACAAAATACATTTATGTAAAAAAGAAAAATCTCTGCACAATTGTGTTGTCATGTTATTTTTTGTATTATTTTTTATTACAAAATGTTATTCAAGGCAGCATGAGTTGTGTCATGCAAAATGACAAACGGTTTCAATTTGTTGTCTGCTTTTTAGCAGTTGTGTTTCATCTTGCAAATATAAATACATAAATATATTATGTCGTTTGTTTATTTAATTCCTCTTCTTCTTTGCGTTATAAATCAAAATGTAAACATACACTTTTCTATTTTTACAGAATTTGTTTTTTTTTGGTGTTGTCTGGTTTTTGTATTTTGGACTCTTACAAGTGAAATTAACATATAATAGTTTTGCTTAAAAGAAATAAATTATTAAGACAAGTTTATGTTAACAAATTATAGATAAATTTAATAATTTATTAAATTTTTGAACATACTATAAAGAAATAAAAGATAGCTGAAAATCAAACTTGTTTGTTTTGTGGCATACGTTAATTTCGCTTTAAGAACTTAACATAAAAATGAATGCAAGGACCTTTTTTTTAAATAAAATTTTATAAATTAACAGATACACAAACAACAGCTCTACTGTCCCTCGTCAAATGGAGAGAAATTTATCAAATTAAAACTGACAGCTGCCTTAGAGGCGAATGTTTAAACAGATACTGAAACAAAATCTTTTCAAGTTATTCTTCCATGACTTCCTAAAATAACAATTGAAAAATACAAAATAGCAGAAACTGCCTGCAAAGCTGCAGAGTATAGAATGTTTTCAATATAAAACTCCCACTTAACATAACTATGACAAATATAATTCCTGTGTTGTTTTCATATGATACTTTTTATTTCATATCAATTTGCTTATTAACTTACAGCATAAATTTGAATTAGAGATGGGCGCGTGCTATGTTTGTTTTTCGGTAACACGAACACGCACGACTCAACACAAAGTGTTCGTAACAGAATATCTTATTTTGTGCTTAAAAAATTGACGCGAAAAAATAAAAAATGATTTTAGATATAAAATATTGTTGCGTTTTACAATTTAAAAACGCTTTTACGTGGACTCGCAGATTTGCAAAAGAATAAGAGATCCCACTTCACTAATCAGGACTAACAATGACACTTTATTTTCTGCATAAATACACTTATACTAATCAAGAACTTAAATCATGACTGCCCAAACTGGCAACAACAGTGCTGAACATCAATCGGCTTCTAATACAAATGAATACACATATGCAAATAAATTTCTCTCGGTGTTCTCTCAGTGGCCAGTCTTAGCTTAAATGCACGCGCACACACACGCACACACACACACACACACACACACACACACACACACACACACACACACACACACAATTTGAATTACTTATGTACATTATTTACAACTGGATACCACTACGTCTACTTCGCTGTGGCTGCGCTGGTCTTGTTCCAAAAATCCCTATCTGCTATTTTCTACTAGAGAGCTGCGTAAACAGTCTTGAAATGTAAAAACGTCATGATTTTTAAATGTATTCACGTCGCATGTATTATACTAAACCAATAATAAATGCTGTCGTACTATAATAAGCGAAGCACGATGGATGTATTGGTGTATGTGTATATCAGTTGTAACAAGCGATGTCGCAAGACAGCTTGTTTGTAACAAACACTCAAAAGAAGTACTGTTGACTAGTGTATGCTTGTTATGTTTCATATTGTACGTTTGAGTGTGTGTGTAATATGTAGATGGTAAGCTATTATGTGATTAACCGCCCTGCAGAAACTGCGAATAGTGAAATTGTGGTGATTTAGTAATGACGTTGTCAGTAGCACTACTAACCAGGTGTACCCCAGCGAATGTAATCGTATATTGACATTTAACATTAGCTTGTCATTGAAAATCCACCACTAGACTATAGCACTACTGACTTAGTAGTTCTTTTAGGACCATATGAAGACATTGGCACCAAAGATTCACTAGTAAATTTTAGGGGCTCTAGTCTACAATATCGATATATCCTCTTTCGTTGTCAATAGTAAACTTATAGTAATTTTCTAGTCACATTGTCAATAGTGCTACTGACTAGTTGTACCCCAGCCAATGCAAATGCCTATTGACAAATAATATAGGGTTGTCATTCAAAATCTATCAGTAGACTTTAGCACTATTGAGAAGGTAGTTCTTTTACGACCATATGGAGATATTTAAACCGAAGATTCACTCGTAGATTTTGGTGACCCTCGTCTACATATATTTATTTAATATCATTGCACATCATAATAAAAAAAAACAAACTATTGACGCGTTCATTGACAATATCACCAGAAATACACTAGAACTGTCGTCTCTAACGTATCTCTACTCGCGCATAAAAGGAAAGTTGTCGACATTTTAACTAGTGCAATTGTCTTTGGAGAAAGAGTATTGACATAGAGACATATGGTTCTAGGTTGACTAGAGGGCGCATACAACTAATGTTAATGCATGTGTGTGCCTTTGCATGTGCGCAGAAAAATAAAAGATCATACACACATACATGCATGACGTTTGTACACGCGCTCATGCGTAGAAAGAAGCAAGTATCACAAATTCTTCCGTCACGAAGTGTTTTCTTCTTTACTCTTGTACCTACAATACTCAAACAAATTTCTTGCAAACAGTGTTGTTAACGTTTGTTTTATAAGATTTCGCTGTAGTAAAGCATTTGAAAAATCCCTCATGTCTTGAAAGTTCTTATAAGATGTCTTGTGCAGGAGACTATTTTCTACACAAGACTCACTCTGCCAACGCTCACCGTTGCTACAACTATAACGACTCACGGGCTTTACTTTAACACACACACTTATGCTGCGTTGTTCACTTTACTCTTCACTTAAGACAACAAGACTTTACGATCATCAATCATCTTCACAATAATCGACTTCAGACTAACTTTATTTATGATAGACTTTGATACTTCACACACGGCTTCCAGAATGTCACAACAACATCTAGAAAATCTCAGCAGCTATTCCAATGCTTGTTTTCAATCGCGCAACTAGTTCTGTGTCAATAACGAGAAAGTGTTTAAGTCATATTTGACTGTTTTGCAGGAGAGCACTTTTAAGAATTAAAGTCGACTTTTACAAATTTATTTCTTTTACATTTAAATTAGAAAATTTTCTGTTGACTTTTATTTTATTAACAAACATCGTTCTACACACTAAAAGTAATACATTTAATATTATCTCAGATCAGATTTTTTCACTAAGTCATATTTTTATTTAAGTTTAAAATTTTTAAACGCACTAATAATAAAAATTTTAAACTTAAATTGTAACAATTCCCATCAAAAAACACTAAATATATTTTTTTGTTTAAATTTTCTAAAAAATTTCACAAATACAATTCAGATATTTTGTAAATGTAGCTTATTAGTGTGATTCGTTGTCTTCATTTTCCACTAGGTTTAATTCGCAGTGAACGTTTGTTTGAAGAATTCCCTTAATTTCAGTATAAAATTCGTGCAAAAAAAAATCTCATGCGATATTTTTGAAAAATGAATTTAACTCGATGAATTTATCATCACACACATTTCTGTAGCATGTTTTCGAAAATAAAAAAAACCGTTTACCTCATCCAGAATTTGCAAAGAACTGCATTGTGATCTATTAAGGAAACATTTAACGACAAGTAACTCACCATTTCTACATTACAAAGTAATTGAAAAAGAAATATCCCGAAAAATCGAAAAAATACAGAACTTTTTTACATCAAATATTTTTATATTTATGCCCTAATACTGTTCGACGATTGCATCGTCTTGTCTATGGACGAAAAATGCCGCAGTTGTGATTCTTTAAAACAATTCTTATTTACTGTCTATATGCTAGAAGGTTTGTGTATTTGCTTTATGATTTTGTTCCACACATTATCTCCCTCCAACACATATTTTTTCATATGTTTTTCAAACTATTTTATAATGATTTAATTTAATTTTTACGTTTTAAAAACATGGCAATAATATTTTTATTTTTCGTTATCAAAGACAAGAACCATTTTTGAAGAAAATAATTTAGAGAATTCAAACACAAGAACTCAAAAGTTTTTTCAAACAAAAACGTCCAAAATCTTCTTACTGAATTAGGGCATTAGTTTTTTTATTTTTGCTTTTTTCGTTTAAGCAATTTAATTTGGTTATTTTGCGATTTGTTTAGTATTGAAACTTTTCGCTTTGGCGTTTTTTTTAGTTTTGGCTATTTCTTCGCTGTTTTTAGGCGGTCTTTTCAATTTTGGTGATTTCTTTGCGTTTAAGCGGCATTTTTCATTTAAGCGCTTTTTTATTATGGATTTTTAAGTTTAAACGTTTTTGAAAATTTTAAGAGTTTGCCCTTTAAGGTTTCCAAGATACCGAAACTTGTCAAATTTACATTAACTGATAGAAAACCCCTTAATTTTAATTTTTGTTTTTAATTTTTTTTTAAATTTCGGTGTAATTTGAAAATTTCAAGTGTCTATATTAGGGTGATCGACTCGGTTTTTCAACCGGTTTTAAAGCCCGGTTTTTTCAAAATATGGTTGTCGGTTTTTTCAAAATGTTGATTTTTCGAATGTCGAATAGTCCGGTTTTTTTTACAATTTAAAAACCGGCTGAGTCGAATACTTTTCGATTTGTATATTTTGAATGTTTTGTTGATTTTCGTAAGTATTTTTTAGTGTAAAAGCTCAAGGTTTTTTTTTAGAGCATGGCATCATTTACTGAAACGTAAAATTTAAGAGAAATTATTTGATGAGGTAATAGCAGAGGCGAATTTAATTGGCCTTATGGTGTGCAATGGATGTCAAAATACAGTTGCAAAAAGTGTTTTTTAGTTTTGGTGCAATTTTGCTTCATATTTTATATAGAGGTAGATATCCACCTTGTCCATACATTCATATGTATAATCCATTAAGGACTAAACTCTACATACAACCTTAATTTTTGGGGTTTGAGGAAACTGGGGAAGAAATTCAAAAAATTAAATATGCCAATATTTAAATTGCTAATATATAGCGCCATAACCGCCAAAATAGCTTACGCGACATAATTTTCGAACTTCAATTATTGATCAAAATTGATTATATGCGATCATAAATAGTCGTTTTTCGTAAAAAAAAAACGAAGTCCGAAAAATGTGTCGCTTAAGCTATTTTAGCGGTTATGGCTCGATATACATATGTTTATACAAAAAATAAAAAATTAAAAAATAATTATAATAACAACATAATAGACCCTATTTGGGTGCCATTTGTTGACGGCTTGGTAACGGAAATCACAGAATTTTCAAACAAGTTGACGACATCAAACATTTTGCACGTATTTTTTTCATGTATTTTATGCCTGTATGTAGACTCTTCTCCTATGTATTTTTAATATTTTTGCTATTTTTCTTCAATTTTTTCAATTTCTTCCCAAGTTTCCACAAACCCAAAAAAATTATGGTTGTATGTAGAGTTTATTCCTCAACTGTATATTATATATACTAAATATTTATGTACTATACATATGTAAGTATATTGTTTTATAGTATTTACATGAATTTTTTTTAATAAAGCAATTTAAAATCAAAACTTTTGTATAATAATTTTTTACTTAAAAAAACCGGTTGACCGGTTTTTCCTGAAATGTTAATAACCGAAACCGGGTTTTTCATAATTTCAAATATTCGAACTATTCGAAAACCGGTTTCTGGAAAAAGTCGAATAATCGATCACCCTAGTCCACATATAATTTTCTGTATGTTAATTACATTACGATTTCAACATATTTCGTTGCTCGCTTTAGAACACCCTTTATTTTTGAACTGGCATATGTTTGTTGCAGCGGCCAAAGTTTTATATATTCTGTGAAAAATTCAGGTCTGTAGCTCTTGAGGTTGTCTGGCTGTAAAAGACAGCCAGGCGGTCAGACGGACAGACACATTTGCGAAAACAATACCATTTCTTTTCACCTTTGGTGACCTTTTTTTTAATCGATCAAAGAATTTCAATATTAAAAAAAATTCCTCCATTTTGAGATTAAAGTGATATTTTACATATTGCACATCTGTAAATATTATCCAATCATTTTTAAATTTGGTACTCGGGCAAATAGCAAAGTCATGTGAAAAACACATCTTTGGGAAAAAGTGAAACCCCCTAGTGTTCCATAAAAAATTACCTTCCTGTATACGTCCAACAACAGCCAACGTAAGTTGGCTGTTAAATATTTTGATTTTATGACTTGCTTTTATTTTTGTTTTTCTTTTGCTGATAAAATAACATTAACCTTGTGTCCCTTATGGTCTTAAGTATTAAGGACAAGTCGTTAAGCTTTGTCAGGTAATCAAATTGAAAGCTTCACATAATCAAAATTAACCAACAGCTCAAATTTAAGTGTGTCTTTTATTAAAGTTTTTGAGGAATTGAGATGTTTCGTTAGGAGCTGTTATTTTTTGGATGAAAGATTAATTTCTTTAAAGTAAAACTCTAAATACGTTTCACCGGTAGCAAATGATACTTTACTTACACAGTATTTTTTTCTGTGAAGGGATTCAAGGAAGTGAAAATTTATTTAATGGTTTTACAAGATCAGGAGTTAGAGAAATATATGCTTCGACTTAGCTCCCTGAATAAGATTTTGTATTGCGTAGAAAACCGGCCTTTTGGAGGAAAACATGTTGCTGTCAAGTAAAATGTATTTGCATTGTAACACGCCCTGTTTTATTTCATAACAATTAAAATTTCTTTAACAATTTTCCGCTCAAAGTTATCAAGTTACAAAGACAACTAAATGTCAAACATATAATTTTAAGAAATAAAACTTAAATAGGTTTTTTTTTTAATATCACTTCACCTGCAACAACATTAAAATTTTTATGAAACAATAAACATTTCCTGTGGATTGTTGACGTCTGTTTAAATCTACTTTTTTTTGGTAGAATTTTACGCACATTGTCTTGTCTTTTTTAATATCTCATTCATTGTGTTCGCTTCATCATGTTTATGGTACATAAAGGTTCTGTATTAAAAAACAAAATTACTTTTCTTTTATTACAAATATTTATGCACTTACGATTTACACAATACCAGTATCATTTTGGGAAAAGGAAACTTTGGTTAGAACAAATCGGAAGACCAGGCAGACAAACCGAATAATAAAAAAAGAACAAAGAAAATAATGTTTTTGCCTTTTGGGAAAACCAACTACAATTGTATTTAAAAAAATAAAAGTAAATTGAAAAAAAAAACAACAACAAACGTTAAGGCTAAAAAAAAGAAAAAGAGAAACTTATTGAAAATTTTTGAAAGAAAAAGGTAAATACTGTTTTAAAACAAGGAAAGTATGCTGTGACCAGTGATGCCAATTTAGCCATTTTCTGGCTAAATTTAGCTATTTTTCATCCCATTTAGCCGGAAGAAAAGTGAGTTTAGCTATTAGCTATTTTTTAGCCATTTGTATTTTAACCTAGCTATTTTTTAGCTATTTTTCCAAACATGAAATTTGTTTGTGATTTTTCACAAAAAATTTAAACTCGGAACATGGGAACATTAATTTACTACCCAGAAAAAAAACACAACAGAGTAATATGTTATTGTTTTCGCATCAAAATCTATCAATCCCGGTTCAAACTTGTCGTTTTTGTTGCAGCAGTTTAAAAGCGCTTATTTGAAAGAGATGGCTCAATTGGTAACAATAAGATTTGCTACTGTATTCTTATAATCGTTGCAAGGTGTTTATAAGTTGTCAGGTCTACAGTGAAACCGCTCATAGCGGACACCTCCTATAACTGGACACCTCAAATAACCGGACAATTTTTGTAGATTCAACACGTTCATTAGTTTTTCCATACAAAATCCACTCCCATAACCGGACACTCTCATGAAAGCACAGATGCGGTGAAACACGGCAACAAGAGTTGCATTTAAATAGTAGGTCTTTCTTTATTCAACTCTGATTCATATTTATATTACTGTCAATGATATTGCTGGTTCCCTGGTTAACGCATATGTAAGTACTGATTCGTTGGAGATGCAAAGAAATTGCTGTTTATATGAAGAAGTTGTTTGCTTAGCTGGTATCCCAAAATGGCAGTGAAAAAATCGTTATTATCAATAACAGAAAAAAAAATTATATTTTAAACGACTTTGAAAAAGGAAAATATTCGGTGCACGAACTCGTGAATATATAAAGTTTCTTGTGTATTTTAACAATTCATATTGCTACATTTCTTATACAAACTGCCTTTTCCAAGCATTTTTCTAGAGACGACTTTGTTGTATTCCAACAAATAAAATCATTGAAAGTCATTTGAAACCCAACAGCTGAAATTATAACAATCTAATTTGAAGAAGTCTACTCTTAAAATAATTTTTCAACTACAATGAAATCCAAAAAATGTGTAACTCTCTCATAAGCGGACACCTCTAATAAACAGACAAAAACAGGGCGACCGTGAGTGTCCGGTTATGAGAGGTTTCACTGTAATTGGTGGTTTATGATATCAATCAAACAAGGGTCATATTTGTTTTACATGATTGAAGATATCAAGAAAAATAAAAGTTTAAAAAATAGAAAGTTAATAAAAAGTATAAACAAAAATTTCGCAAGGAATGGGGATTAGTATCCAAAAAATTTAAAGACTTAATAGCAGAATGTACAAATGAATAGAAGGCGTAATGCAAGTATTGTAAGTTTGCACTATATGCGCAGTTTTTTTTTTATTACCTGAAGAAAAATTATTTGATTTATTACTTTAATTTATTGTTTTTATTTACTTTAAAAAAGTTCCCGATTTGCCTTAAAAAAATAATATATGAAATACCTTCTTGTTTTTGCTAAAGTTCATGATTTTTGCATTCGATTTTGCTTAGCCATTTTTCAGCTAGTTTTTAGCCATTTTTTAGCCTTTATTTTTGTCTACGTTTAGCCATTTTCGGTGGAGGAATTCTGGCATCACTGGCTGTGACACAGCTTACCTTTTTTTTATAGAAAAAGTGTGCTGTGACACAGCTTACCTTTTTTTTATAGAAAAAGTGTGCTGTGACACAGCTTACCTTTTTTTTATAGAAAAAGTGTGCTGTGACACAGTCAACTTTGCTGCAAGAAAAGTGTGCGTGGTTTATTAAAATGGGTAGAATTGCACAAGTCTTTGAAAATTATCTTTACGTTTCTCTTATACGTTTTAAATTCGAATGACCATTTAGGATCTTTAAAGCCTTAAAATGAGTTAGTAATCAAAAATGTCCAATGGAAAAAAATATGAATTTGAAAGAAAAATTCTTAAAGCAAACTGTGTACGAAAACTAAAAATTAAAATTAATTTAACAAGTAAAAAAAAAAAATAGAAAGCGGAACATATTGACTTTTACAATCTTGAAAATCTTTAAAAATCGAATCTTCAAATCATCGCAATATTGGCATCTGCATATAAAAGTTCCGCATTTGGTTGTTTTTTCTTTTAGATTTTTTACAAAATCGGTTGTTTTATTACTTATTAATTTAACTCCCTCTGCGTGACGTGAATACCCCTAATATTTCTATTTGATTACACTAATTTACTAACTTCCATAAACACACATTTTACTAAACTAGAATTCTTAAATATGAAACTAATTAAGCACACATTATGCACAATAAAATAAGTTAATCAAAATGTTATTTCATATTAAATAAACCGAATATATATTTCTTAGAATTTTTTTTATAGAAAACCATTTTAATATCAAACACACACACACACACACAATCTGTCTGTATGGCTGTGATTCCATATTCAGTTTAATAAAATACACTGGCACATTAAATTTCGATTAATCTTAATTTAATGCAAAACCTTTTTCTAATTCTGTAGTTAAACTTTACCACAGGAGAATAAATAATTCTACAAGAACATAAAATTTATTGTATTAAATAAACACAAAAGTTTGAGCGGCTTTTATGGGAAAGTTTCTGTATTAAAGTTATAAGTTAGAGTTGAATACTCGTGGCAAATACTCGTACATTGTGTTATTTAGTTTTACTTGTGCGGTCGCGGTTAAGAGAAAGTGGTGGAAAAGTTTAGTTATTTGTTAAAAAAAAGCAGGAGTGTTAAATACGTCGCAATTAATTATGCAGTTGAAAGTATGTTTAGAGTTTTTTCATTAGAAGAGAAGAATTTATACGGATTTTATGCATGAAGTCACAAATACTTTGTAAAAAAGAAATGTTTCACTTTGAATTTTTTTTATTTAATATTTTTATTTTTAAATTTAACTTAACTGTAATGTTTGTATTGGAAAGTTTTTTTATTCCATTAAGGGCCATTATTACAACTTAAAGTTAGTTAAAAGTAGGATTTTATCGGACGTATAAGAAGTTTATCATTAACAAAATGTTACTTTAACCTAAAGTGAGCCATAACTTACTGACAAGTTTATCCTACCTACCAAGTTAAATCCAATTTGCAATAATGAAAAGCCTTCTACACGTCCGATAAAATCCTACTTTTAACTAATTTTAAGTTGTTATAATGGCCCTAAGCCCTACAATTTTTCTTTAACAAAATTTTTGCATTAAATTTTATTTAATTGTTTGGCTTTGGTTAGTTTAATTAATTCTTTTAATATATATTTTTTTTCGCTATATCGCTAAATTTGTTTCAATTGTTGCAGTTCTAGCGACTTAGCTCACATAAGCTGATTGAAATTTCGAATCTTAGTTTCAGTTTAATTAACTTGTATTTCAAATATCAAAATTTATTTATGCTGGTCCTCCACTCAAGCATATTTATTCATTAATATTTATAAACTTATATTAAGCCTTTTTTCACTTTCCTTTTCGTTCCCAACACTCTTCTGGTTTACTCTTGAGTGACAAAAATATCATTTGCAAATGTAATTACCTTTAAGGCATAAATTAGAAAGAAAAAAATAAAAAATAAAACAGAAGAAAAAAGGCCACAAAAGAACTCTAAAATAATTTTGTGGTAACAATGAAAAAGTTTCTATTCCATTTAAAGATCATTATTTTAAAATCATTGTCATTAACTTTTTGTAACAATACTTTTGTTCATTTGTTCAAGTATGTCCTTGGTATTGTACAGTGGGGCCAGTAGTAAAAGAAGTGTTAACAAATGTAAACAGAAGGAGAAGGCAAATGTCGTGTCACCACGAGGAGTTTTGTTGTCTGATAAATATTAATCCTTATTATTTTTGAAATTTTTTTCTTTTGCATTTGCAACACAAGTTTTTACTAAAAATTTGATTTAAAGTTTACAAATTTCGACTTCTTTCACGAATTGCAAGAAAATTTATTAATCCTCAGAATAAAATAGAAGCGAAAGTTTAATAAATTTAAATTAAGGATAAATGCTGGTATGTTCTTTTCCCTATAAAAAAAATATAAAAATAATTAACAATTAATGGCAGGTGGACAAGTATTTCTATCATTTGAAACGAAATGTACAACAGTATTCTATTTCTCAAACTTAAATTTACTTAAATTGTACTATAGTCCAGGTTTAAGCTAAAATTTTAATTTTTAAAACAAAGGATATGTGGGAGGCAGGGATATCCTTGCACTGGTCAAAACTAAATTTTTCATAGAGCTTCACTAAAGAGTTTTATATAAATATTTAGAAAGTGTTGCTGCATTTGAGCCACAATTAAGGCAAAAATTAAATTTGTAAAATAAATTATGTGTACATTTACATATAGCAGGTTGTCATATCCGTGCATCAAGGAAACTACCCGAACTATGAAGATCCTCCATACATATATATAGTTTCAAGCTTTCAAAACATTCTAGTTACAATTAAAGCTTAAATTCAATTTTAAAAATAAAGGATATATGGAGGGTAGGAATATCCTTGCACTGATCAGAACAAAATTTATCACACAAATTAAAGGGGTAAATACTACAAGTAGCAATGAAGTTTTGCAGCATTTTGGTTAAAATTAGAATTAAATATAATATAATTGTTAGTATTAAGGATATATGACAGGTGGGTTCTTGCTAAAAGGAAACCTACCATGAAGCTCGTTAATATATAATATATATAGATAAAATGCTAGTTATAATTGTAGTTGAAATGTAATTTTTAAAAATGAAGGATATTTTGCAGATAGTTATATTTTGTTGCACTGATTAATTCAAATTTTCCTAAAATACATTTTTGGGTAATTCAACAAATGGTGCAAAGGTTTTGCTGCATTTTAGTTACAATTGAAGCTCGAATTTAAATTTCAGGATAAAGGATATATGACAGGTGGACATTTTCTTGCAGTATTTATAACGAATCCTACCAGGAAGGTCATATATACATACATATATATGATTAGAGAAAGTTTGACAACACTCTAGTAAAAACTGCAGCTGAAATTTAGTTTTGTAAAATAAAGGATATTTGGCAGATAGGTACATTCTTGCACTGATCAACACTATATTTACCTCAAAAGTTCACTGGCTAGTTCTACAAGTAGTATTAAAGTTTTTCTACATTTTGGTTATAATTGGAATTAAAAATTTAAATTTTTGAATGTAATTAATATATGACAGGTGCGCATATGCTTTCATCGATTAAAACGAAACCTACTATGAAGATTATATATATAAAATAAGAAATAGTTGCAAAGTTTCACAACATTCTAACAATAATTGTAGCTGTTATTTGATTTTTAAAATAAAGGATATATGGCAGACATTCATATTCATGCACTGGTCTGAACCAAATTTACCACAAAAGTTGACTGGGTAATTATACAAATAGTAATACAGTTTTCCTGCATTTTAGTTAACAATTGGACCTAAGATTTTATTTTAAAAATGATATATGACGGATGTACATATCCCTGCATAGAATGAAATGAATATATCATATACCTCTGCTATAGAGAGCAAGATTTACTTCCATTCCAATAGTAATTGCAGCTGAATTTTAATATTTGATATAAAAGCTATGTATCTACGTGAGAAGCATGATGCCCTTGCACTAATTAATTAGAAATTATTATTATTTTTGTATATTGTTAAATTGTCGCTTAAATTCGATTCTATTTGATTTTTAATATAAGGGTTATATTGTAAGTGGGCATATCCTGGCAAAAATTTAAAGTTATTTATCATATACGTTTGTCCAAACAAAATCCGAGATACGTACAAATATTTCGTTGCATTTGAATTATAAAATCGAATTTCCAAAATAAAGGATATATGGGAGGCTCTTATATCCTTGCAGCAATTGAATCGAAATTTATCATGAAGCTGTAGTATATGAATCTTGAAATAGTTATTAACATTGTTTTGATTTATGATTGTAATTGCAGATAAAATTAAATTTTGGAAGGTGGGTATATCCTTGCAGCGATCGTCATTAAATTTAATCAAAATCTTTAATTTGTGTGTTGTTCTTACTTTCTTATTACGATTACAATCAAATTCAGTTTTTTTTTATTAAGTGTATACCGATTAATTTCAAGTTCTTTAGAAAATTGCTGTTTACAGTCTTAGAAATAATTGATATTGATTTTTCGCATCTTGACTCATGAATAATTTAGTCAAGGTTCAGGTTTTAAAATCAATGATTTGTGTGAGGTAGAGATTTTTTCTTCAACTTAATATAAAACACCACGCTTCAGAACATACACCATTTACTACGAAACCTTTTATTCTTTAGGAATAATGCAAAGATTTGCCGAATCTTACGAACTAATGAAACACTTGTCATCACCTACATATTTGTGAAGAAATTGCCACTTGGTGAATCTTGTTGTGATCCACTTACAGGGGAAAAATATGTCTCTTACCAAATAAAGCTATCACAGACTTTTAAATCCAATCTCAAAAAGCCCTCATTACACACATTGTGGTCTTTATGTTCTCCCATTTTTTCCTTTTATTTCTTTTTATTGTTTTATGTAAATTATTTATGTTTTGTTTCCCATATCAATTTTCACCTCATCAAACAACAAATATTTACACTTGATTAAGTTTTTCTACTGAAAAAAAAAACACATTTATTTTATTACATCTTTTATCCGGACGCAAGTTGAAATACCAAAAAATGGAAAAGAACATATTGACAATCATTTCAACCAAAATATAACAAAAAAAATTCTTTTAAATGAAGTTTCACAAAATAAAAACAAATTGAATTCTTTGGTAGTTTTTTTTCTTATTAAAAAGAAAATTCTTGATGCTTGTTTCCTTCTGCCATCTTATTGTTGTGTTGGTGAATTCCTTGGTGTGAATTTTGTTTAAAAAGTTTTAGTTGTGATTGTTTCCTTTTTTTTCCGGCAAAAGAAAAGAACAATAACTGTGTACATTCAGGTTATTGTTATTTTCTCACATTTTCTTTTTCTTTTTTTTTCTTCTTCTCTTAATCTTGCACTATTATTATTATTTCTTCTTTTAGGGTATTTGCTTTTAAGATATTTTATATAAACAAACTCCCCCGAAAATAAAACAATAATGAAATAGTTTTTAGGGCATGCCTTAAAAAAAAAGTTAAATAAATTAAGTAAAGTGCGACTTTGAGTCGCACACGGAGGGTTCCCTACGGACACGACACGATCGAGATAGCAATATCTTACTTATTTTTTTTTTAGTTTTGGCCATTTATATCGTTTTAAACAGAATTCAATAAAAGGAGGAGGTTAACAATTGCTCTCTATATTTTTTTTCGGTACATTGGTCTGATCGTAAAAAAATTGGGCGGAGACAGGCCCACACTTTTTTATTTAATTTTATGATATTCTACTTATTTCATTGCTGCGAAACCTGTAAAACATCTTTGGCTCTTGTAATTACACAATTTAAGAGTTGAAGAAATGGGCGGGGTTACGCCCATTAAAATTTATTATATTTCACGCGGTTCTACTTAAACAATTTTTACGAAACTTACCACGCACCTTGAGCTCTAAAATAGACAAAATCCTCCATTTAAAAAACTGGGCGCAGTTACGCCCATTAAAATATAATATTTTGTCTTAAGTGGTTCTACTTTTCCGAATTTTACAAGACTTAGCACGCATCCTGAGCTCTAAAAAACACACAATCCTGCTTGAAAAAAAGTGGGCAGAGGTACGCCCATTAAAATTTCATTTTATATTCCATAAAAGAAAGAAAGAATTATTTGACGATATTTTTAGTTACAGGGATTAATTTTTAGTTTCGACGCTTTTTTTCGTTTTGGCGATTTTTTCGGTTTCGGACATTTTTTTCAGTTTTTGAAAATCGTCGTCTATTTTTCACAATACCTGTTCTTAGGTTTAGCGGTTTTTTAAGTTTTGGCGATATATTTTTGTTTTGGCGATTTTTTGGTTTTTGGCAATTTTGTAGATTTTATTGCATTTAAGCGATTTATTTAGTTGTTGGTGATATGTATATTTCGATTTAACGCTTTTCAATTTTGGCGATTTTCCGTTTCTGGATTTTTTTTTTTAATTTTGCAATTTTTATTAGCGTTTTAACAGTCTATGAAAATAAGATATATTTCTGTCAATTTTCATTTTCCTTACTCACTTTAATTTATTTTTCAAATAACACCCTTAACTAACTATGCGGACTCCTTCGCTGTGGTCAACTATTTAATTTTATTTCTTATTTCAACGTATGCGTTACTTATCCTTTGAATTTGTGAAAACATGTTAAAGAAGAAATATAATATTTCTTTATATTGTTGAATGTGTATTTATTTTTTCACACTTCAAAATGTTTCTCATATTTTGTTTTTATGTGTTTGTTTTATAAATGAAGCGATAAAATATCATTTGTTTTCTACACACATTATATGAAAGGAAAATAAAAACGTTACGAACTTCAGTCAATAATTTATAAATGACAAAAGTAAAACATTTAGTTAAAGTTTAATCTTAAACGAAAAGCTCTAAATGTTATTTAATATTAAAATATTTGCTTGCTGGTGGCATGTGTGGTGTGGTGTAGAGTAAATAAAATTTATTTATTTATTGTCAAATACAAGAAGGGGGTACACATCCTTGTGGTTTAGCTAAAATAAAATTAAACTTAATGATTTCCCTTTTCAGAAAGTAGAAAATATTAGTTAAAGTTATTTTAGCGCTATAGCTTCAAAGGAAGAAAAAGAAGCGTATAAAATAATGGCGACATAATTACACTGTATAACAAAATAAAACTTTAATTCGAATAAAATTTATTTATTCGAATGATTAAGATATTTATGATTCCTAAAAATTTTTATTCGAATAAAATTTATTCGAATATAATTTATTCGAAAAATATCAATAAGAATGCATATCTTAAATTGTAATGCTCTACTTGAATTTTCGTAGGAATAACTTTCCTTCGAATGATTTTCACTGCTACAAAATTACTCGAATAGCTATCACTCGAATAAAAGTTATTCGAATCGCTTTAATTTGAATAACTTTCATGCGAATAATTTTACTGGAATACATTTTATTCAAACAACTGGCATTCGACTTACATTCATTCGAATAAAATTTATTTGAATACATTATAATCGAAAAATAGAAAAATATTAAAAATAATATACATAGTTCTTTAATAATTAGTAATACTTAAGCTCAATTTTTGTATATTGCTTTTCTTCGTATAGATTTCCTTCTAATAAAATTTTACCGAATAGCTATTTTTCGTATAACTCATTCGAATGAAATTTGTTCGAATTAGATTAAATTTTATTTCAATAATTTTTGCTAGAATAAAATTTATTCAAACAACTATCAATCGAAAAAATATTCTTTTTAATATAAATTATTCGAATATTTTCGATTCGAGGACAATTTATTCGAAAAATATTTATAGGAATAGAGTTCATAAATTAAAGTATATAACGAATGACAATTTTTGATATTCGCGAATACGAATACGAATATTTGAAACGATATTCGCGAATACGAATACGAATACGAATATTATATGCAATATGAAATATTAAAAAAATTGTTGTTGGACTTCACACTCTTGTTGGCTTACTTTAAAGTTAATAAAAAGTACCCAAAATTTTAATGATCGGCATTAAATAATATTTGAGAATGATACAAAGCACAAATTTCTATAAAAAATTAGTGTATTTGTACAAACTAAAATTTTTAGTCATTTATTTAAATTTAGTTTAGCATTTATGCATTTATTTATTTAATTTCTTTGGAAAAATATTCGTATTCGTATTTTACTGAAAATGGCCGAATATTCGACAATTCGAATACGAATACGAATATTCGTGCAACTTTTTGAGTTGCAAAAATTGTTGCACAGAATGATTAAAAATAACATTTTCTGCTTAGTTTATTTAATTTTTTATATGAATTTAATTTTAATTTTGGAATTTCGATCGATTTGCAAACTTTTCGTAAATTAAAAGGAACGGGTTTAAAAATCCCTCTTACACACACAGTTACTGGTCTTTCGCCGCACCCTATTTAAAAGTGCAAATAAAACTAGAATATTAAATTAAAAGTTTAAAATTAATAATAAATGGTGGGTGAGCATATCCTTCAGCCGATTGAAATAAAGGATATTGTCGTATTGTAGTCATAACACTAGCTAAAGTTTTTTTTAGAACGGAAATATTTATAAAAGTTTAATTTTTCAAATAAAAGATATATGGGAAGCAGGCTTATCCTTGCATTGATCAAAACTAAATTCAGCACACATTCACACTAAAAATTAAATTTTTAAAATAAAGGATATATGGCAGATATGCATATTCATGCACTGATCAAAACAAAATCTACCAAAAAAATTTACTGTATGTTTCTACAAATAGTAATGAGTATTTTTTTTAGCTACAATTGAACATAAATTTAAAATGTTAAAATAAAGGATATGCATATAACAGGTTAGCATAACCTTGCAGCGATTTAAACTTAATTTAACATGAAGCTCATGCATACATAATTAGTGATAGCAACAAAGTTTCACATTATTCTAGCCATAATTGCAGCTTAAATTTAATTTTGTAAAATAAAGGATATATGGCAAATAGGCATGTTTTTGCACTCATCAAAACTAAATTTACCAAAAAGATTGATTGGGTAATTTTACAAATTGTAATTAGCTTTTACTGCATTTTAGCTGCAATTGAGTTTTAAATTTAAATTTTAGAATAAAGGATGTATGACAGATGAGCATAAGCTTACATCAATTTAAACTAAAGCCTTCAAGCAGCTCATATATTTCATATATTTAGAGATGATCACAAATTTTCACAACATTCTTGTCATAATTGTAGCTGAAAATCAATTTTTAAAATAAAGGATATATGCCAGACAAGTTTAATTTTGCACTGATCAAAATAAAATTTACCACAGTTGTTTACTGTATAATTCTACAAATAGTAATGAGGATTAGCTGCATTTAAGTTGCAATTGAACTTTAAGTTTAAATTTTAAAGTAAAGGATATATGGCAGGGGAGCGTATCCTTGCACAGATTAAAACGAAAGCCTTCATGAAGCTCATACATACATAATTAGAGATAGCTACACAATTTAAAAACATTATAGTCATAATTGTAGCTGAAATTAAATTTTAAATATAAAGGATATATGGCAGATAAATATATGCTTCCACTTATCAAAACTATATTTACCACAAAGTTTGACTAGGTAATTCTACAAATAGTAACGAGGTTTTGCTGCATTTAGAGTTACAATTAAACTTTAAGTTAATATTCAAGAATAATAGATATATGTATGGCAGGTGAGCATATCCTGGCACAGATTAAAATGAAAGCCTTTATCAAGCTCATATATGTATATAATTAATGATAGTTATAAAGTTTGTTGACATTTTAGTCATAATTGTAGCTGAAATTAAATTTTTAAAATAAAGGATATATGGTAGATAAGTATATCCTTGCACTGATCAAAACTAAATTTACTAAAAAGTTTGACTAGATAATTCATCAAATTGTAATGAGTAAAATTTCAAAGTTTTACAAAATTTTGGTCTTAATTGTAACTGCAATTAAGTATTTATAATAAAGAATATATGACAGATAAATATATGCTTGCACTGATCAAAGCTATATTTTCCAGAAAGTTTGACTAGATAATTTTACAAATAGTAAAGAAGTTTTGTTGCATTTAGAGTTACAACTGAACTAAAAGTTTATATTTTTGAATAAAGGATATAATACTCCTACAAAAAATACAACGAAACCTATCATGAAGCTGATATGTATGTACATGTGTATATATTATTTGCGATATAATCTTACAATTTCACAACATTCTATTTATAGTTGTAACTGAAATTCAATTTTTAAAATAAAGGATATATGGCAGACATTCATGTTCTTGCACTCAAAAAATCCAAATTTATCACAAAGGTTGAATGGATAATTGTACAAATAGTAATGAGGTTTTGCTACATTTTAGTAACAATTGAACTGAGTACAGTGACCTTGAAGCTTTATATATGGTGTTGTGTTTCTTGTGGCATTAAAGGATCTTAAAGTTACTGTTGTTGATAAAGATAAGCCTATAATAATTGCACACTATGCAACATCTGCTGTTGACATTTTAGTTTTTATCACTTTTCCATAAATCAATTAATCAATCATCAAATCAATTTAAATATTTCTTTGCTTAAAGTTTGCTTCAGTTGTTGGGCTCGAATATTTTCACTTAACTAAAGTTCGAATGACTTTGTTGGAAAAATGGCAATAAATGACAAACACATTTATTTCACTTTGGTTGTATTAACTGCACGTATTATTTATTTTGTTTTGTTTTCTCTCTCTATCTTTCCACTTGGTTATGTGGAAGGACTTATATGGCAAAATATTTGTACATAAAAATACTTGTGAATACTTTTGAAATGATAGCTTACCACCAGCAGCAGCAACATCATCATTATCATCATCTTCATCGGTTGTAACAGTCAACATTTTTTTGTAAGCATTCAACTTTGTTAAGGAAAGGATTTTTTTTGGTGTGATTTTTTTTCTTGATTTGCCTTTTTAAAATTATTGTGTATGCGTGCTGTAAAAAAGTTTTGTACTAGCTGAATAAGGCAGGAAGTTGCCCATTCACTTTTAGAGCCTTCAAGGAAGAATTAATATATTTCACTAATGTTATGTTAGGATTGACAAGGTTGTCCTTGCTCACTCGTTGGCCTAGAGGTTATTGTATATTAAATAACTTTGTTTCCTTTTTTAAAATATTTGACACTCACGTTGATTATGAAGAGTTTACTAAGAAAATAGTTGCAAGAGCACTTATCAAAATTATTTCAAATTTACAACCAATAGCGTCATATTAAGGACTTTTAAGGACTCTAAGGTCCAATATATTGTAAAGTTCCATATTTGTCTAAAATTAACGTAAATATTCTCAACAAGTTCCACAAAAACTATATTTTTCAAAATCAAGTAGCTTAGTTCCCAAATGTAGTTTAGTTCTTCTCTTTATGACAATTTATTACTTATGTTAAGTGATTAACAGTGCTCTGTTAACTCCCAAAGATCAATGTTAGATATTGCAGCGGAAATCTATGCTCTGACCTAATACAAATATTTTCTATAAACACATTTCTAAACTAGAAGAATATTATTATCTAAGGAACATAACAAGCACAGAGACATACAAGACATTGTTGAAGTAAACATTCAAAGCAGAACAACAACTATTATGTTATTTATACATTCTGCTTATTAGGAAATATATTTGACTACCATTAACGTAAATATTATTAAGAAGTTCCACAAAAAATTTGTTTTTTTTTTTTTAAATCAGGTAGCTTAGTTCCACAGATACGAAAAACAACAACTATACTATTTCTACATTGATGTTTTATTGCCACCGCACATACAAACAAATCATCAGTACGATTTCCAACGCTATTTAATGACGTGATCAGAAGCTAAACTTGAGAATTTGTTGAATGTTATAAGACCTTCAGGATATTGCTAACATTATTCTGAAAGCTTTATGTTAAGTATAAAAAAGCAATGTATCCTGTGAACAGTTGAGACTAGTATTTAAGAAATTTATTATTCGACATATTGTAAGAAGTTTATTTTAATTTGAAATTTATTTGCTGGTGGTGCAGCGTTGTCTATATGCATTTCATTAAAATAAACTTCTGACAATATGTCGAATAATAAATTTCTTAAATGTTAAATTTAGATTTTATTTTTCATTTTGCCTTATAATTACTTTTATTGTTATCCAATGGATTTCTAATTGTATAAAGATGTAGAAAAATAAAATAGATTCGGATCGGATATAAATTATTTGCTGGGTTTTTTTGTATTAGTTTCTAAACCTACTACGCTTGTTTTTTTTTTGTGATGTCTGTGTATCTGTGTATCTGTGTGTCTGGCTGTGTCCACGTACAGGCCAAACGGCTGCACCGATTTTCATTTAGTTTTTTCTGTTTGAAAGATGACTTGATCGAGAGGGTTCTTAGCTATGTTTGAAAACAATCGGTCCAGCCGTTTAGAAGATATAACATCTTTTCTGAAAAAAGTCGGGGATTTTTAAAATTTTTAATTTTTGTTATTAAAGGTCCTCTTTGGAAACATAATTGTTTTAAGATGAACTTTTTGAAAATGGTACTTGTTTAGAAAAGCTTCTCTTTCGAACACGTTGTTTCTTGTAAAATTAACTTATTGAATTACATATTTTTTAAGTAGCTACTTTTTAATATACACATGCCCTTTTTTGCAAAATTTACTTCTACACTCAAAGAAAAGATATGGTTGTAGAATGGTTGAGAAAACAATATTATGTTCTCTGAAACAAGTGTGTGGTCGTCGAAAACTAGTTATTGTTATTTTAAACATTTATTTCGTTACGATAAACAGAGTAATGTTTGAAGTTAATAATTACATTATCACATCCATATAAAAGTGTGATATGGTTAGAGTTTAACAATATAGGTTTGTTAAAAATTTATGACTACAACATAATTTGTATTATTATTTAAAAATAATATGATGTAAATAACAGTATAATGTTATCTAAAACCATACTATGCTAAGTTAAAAAAAAAATCTTTTTCAGAAACATCTGTCAGTTCAGTATTTCGTTTGTAAGCTATCGGTAGTGTTAAATAAATGAATAAATAAATAAAGTATAAACAAAAGGGTAGATCAATAAGAATATATAAACATTTGTGTATCTTTTTACACAGACATGGCTGTATGTCGTGCAAGTATACATTTTATTTCAACAATATTAAATTATTTTTATTTCGATTTGGACGCACAGCTGTTTCTACAATAAATATATGATTAAAAAATAAAATAGTATTATTATATTAAATAATACTGTGGTCGTATTTAAACATATTAATATAATATTTGAACATGGTATGGTGAGTCTCAATTATATTTTTGTCACATCTAACAATAGTGTTGTCATATTTACAATACTAAGATTATAATATAATTAACTCAGATAATATTATAATTAACTCAGATAATAATATTGCTAAATTTTTTTTTCTATTAACAATAATATGATTTGACTGCAACCATATAATTCAATCATAGTATGTTGCTGTTTGATTACGGCTACCTCAACCATATTTTTTCTTTGCGTGAAGGGAAACGTTTTTTTTTTTTTGAACAATTTACTTTTTAGCAAACATCCTTTTTGTAAAGTATTTATGAAAATTGGTACTTTTTTCAAAGGCTATATGTTAAAAAACACAATTTTTTTAAAAGTACTTTGTGCAAAACGTACTTTTTGAACATAGTATTTAATCAAGAGATTACTTGCTAAATTAGTACCTATGGCGAGTAAACTACTCTTAACATATAATATTGCGACATGACCGCCAAAAAAGCTTAAGCTACCTAATTTTTAAATCGCATTCTTTGATGATCCTAAAAAACCAATTTTCGCAAAAAAGCGAGGTTCAAAAATGATGTCGTTAACCTTTTTTGCCCGGCATGCAACGAATATTAAAATGATGTAATTTTATTTCATATTTCATGTGTAACTTTTAAAGGATGCCTACACATATCGCAACAGCTTTTATTTACAACTCACAAAAGAATTAATAATAATTTTCAAAAAAAAAAGGTAAATATTTGCCATTGAGCGGTCGCACTTTAAATACATTTTTCTCTGGTGTCAAATACTCGTAGTTTTATGTGTAAATAACCAATTATTTTGTTGTTTGTCTGTGGTCAGACCACGAAAGGGAATTTAGGCAACTTTTTTTTTCATATGATATACATTAGTATTGACTAAAACGCCTTTTGAAGGCCTTTTAATTTACCCCCTTCACTAAATTAACAAACACTTAAATTCACTTATGAAATCGATTTATAAAAAAGCAACACACGCACTCACCAAATGCCAGCACAAACAGTTTATCTAGTTGAAATGCGTTGAATTTTATTTATTATTTTTTTCAATTGCATTCTGAGAACCAGAAGAATAAACGTTGACATCGAAAAGCATCAATAAATGAGATAAAAAATAAAATCTAATAACGATTTGACAGCAAATAAATTGAGAAAAGTTAAGAAAATAGCGTTTGTAAATATATTATTTTCATTTTCTATTTTATGCCTGAATGACTGGCTGGTATACACTGCGTTGTCTAGCAACTGAGTGCAGAACAAACTCTGTAGTGAAGGTGAAGTGAGTGACGGGCCCATCAGTCCATCTGCACACACTTTTTACTTAAAAACTCATTTGCCATAGTAAAGGGTGTCCCAACAAGAACGCAAGATTTAAATTGTAAATAAAACACAGATATTAAAAAAAAAAATTGTGAAACTTTATGATATCGTAAAGTAGACAAAATGAGGTTATGTGTGGAACAACAAATCGGTCAGATGGCCGCCGCGGCTTTGCTGGCACACACGCGATCTTTTAATGACATTTTCAATGGCCGTTTTGCATAAATGCTGCGGTATTTCATTAATGCAGCGTCCAATTTCCTCTTTTAAGATTTGAGTCGTCGTCGGCTTATTCGCGTAAACCATCGACTTCAAAAAACCCCAAATAAAAAAGTCTAATGGTGTTAAATCGCACCATCTAGGCGGCCAATTCTGGTCTCCAAAACGCGAAATAACACGACCGGGAAATGACTGATGTAGCAATTGAATTGTTTCTCTGGCTGTATGACATATGGCGCCGTCTTGTTGAAACCACATGCCCTCCACATTCATTTCTTCAATTCTAGGCACGAAAAAAGTGGTTATCATTTCACGATACCGAACACCATTGACTGTTTGCGCTTGACCTGCGTTTGAGCGACATCATCACGTACAGGTGCGACATTTTTAGTCGATCGACCTGGTCGAAGGCGCGTTGTTGTCTTTACATCACTAAGTCCTAATTTACACTCAGCAAGTCTTATTGCTAAGCTGATTAGTTTTATAGGAGAGGGAGACGAGGGGAAAAGAAAAATTAATGTGCCCCTCGTCTCTCTCTCCGACAAACTAATCAGCTTAGCAATAAGACTTGCTTAGTGTAAATTAGGACTAACAGACCCAGTTTCGACAAATTTATCCATTAATGTCTTTACAGTTGACTCTTTTGGAGCATTATTGTGACCCCAAATTGATCGCAAATTTGCGAACTGTAGCCGCAAAACTTTCACCATTTTGGTAAAACAATTTCACAATGTGAATGCATTGTTCATTCGTGTAGCGCTCCATTTTTACTAACCTCGTACCTTCTACTAGCAAACAACAATTGTTCAAATGTCAAACAATGACACTTCGAATGGCGCCAAATTTAAATCTTGCGTTCTTGTTGGGACACCCTTTATATGCACCAGACAGAGTCTTGGAGAAAATGTGTAGTAAGTGCTTTTCAGGATGTTTGCAATATTGAGTCGCAAGGAATTACTGCTTGATATTTGTTAGATTTTCTGTTTGGTGGCCCGTCATGTTTGGAAACACATGTCAACATTTATATACTTGTTTAGTTTTTGCTTCTATTGCGCTTCTTTTGGACTTTTTTGTTTAGTTTGTTTTTTTAAGTGACTTTTTCTAAGACTGTCTTACTAACTTGTCTATTGGCTGTAATGTTTGACTTAAATCCATCAATCGAATAATTGACTGTTGTTGCTTTTAATCGTTTTTTGTTTGTTTAAACTTTCTTGTTGTTTGTTATATTTTGTGTTTGGCGGGTCTTTGATGTGCTTCTTTAGTAGTTCTTTGTTAGTTTTTTTTTAAGTATTTTTCCGCTTGTTGCGAAGACAAATACTTGTATCCTTTTCTACAGTTTACATTTTATACTTTTTTTGAGTATATTTTTGTTTTAATTTCATTTTTATAAATACGTACTTTTCTTTGTAAATTGCTTTACAATTTTGCAAATGTAAAAGGATAAATAAATCATTTTAACTTCTTTTTGTAGTGTAACATTAATTGAAAAGGAAAATTTTAATTGTGTACTAAATAAAACATATGGTGTAGTTCATGTATCCTACGTTATGAAACTTATAAAAATTCTTAAGAAAAAAAAACTAAAACATCTTTTTAGATACAATAGCCCAATTCACAATATTGTGCAAATGCAAGACCATTTGCACAAGATTGTGAATTGGGCTAATAAAATAATAAGTTTGCAATTTGTATTTGGCTTTTTTAGAATACGAACTTAAGCTCAACTTAATAATAAAAGAAAGAAAGTAGCTTATTTTGTATTTGAGGTACGTAGTTCAGTAGTTCAAAAGATGCAGTTTTTTGAACATTATTTCTCCGTTAGGCGCCAAAGGCCATTGTGCATCATTCAATGTCCTGCACACTGGTCTTCCAATGCTTCCGCAGAAAAGATTTTTTTTACAATCTGGTAACTTCAATTTGCAGTATTATTTCATTAGGATCCTTTAAAATGTTCCCTCAAATTTGTGTATCTGTGTAGAGTGTTAAAAGAATCGTCCATGACCGTATGAATTTAAATTCTTCTTCAGTGGTTTTATTTTTTGTGGTCTTGTAATAAAATGTGAAATTTTTATCCATTTAAAACATTCATGAAACAAAAAACAAAAACAATTACGTTGAAAAAGTACTGGCCATATCCGTAAAACTTGATAATGGATATAATTTTTTTTCTCTTATTTTTGGTTGTGCAAATAAATGTTTGCGATTCTGGAGCATGCGTGTCTGTTTGTGTGAATGATGGATGTCTGGCCCAGCAAACAAATATTTGAAATGCATTTCATGATTTATATACATTGATATTGCATTAATTTTTTTCTACTGAATGTTATTATTGATCTGAAAAAGTAGTTTGAAATTGTTGTCTAGATTCATAATAGTGTGAAGAGCAGCATAAAAGCAATGTTCAACAAAATTAGACTTTTTTTTAAATAATAAAACTCAATTCGCTGAATCTCACAGAGGAGAGAAAAAAATAATATAAGTGTAATAGTATTTTGAAAGCTAACGTCTAAATCTTTTACAAAAGAAGGATTGAAGTTCCCGCCATTATCAATTTTCCTTTCCTTACTTAATTATGTTGGTAGCGATTTCATAATTTTTACATTTCCTGAACAAACAGGAAACAGTACAAAAAATTTCTGATTTGAATTCATATTAAATCATGTTGAATTAAAGTTGAAATCATGATGATATATGTGTGGTGTATATGTAAAGAATATTTAATGTTGTTGTAGCGTGATGAGTTCCGAATTCAAATCTTGGCCGGGGAAACCAATTATATACATAAAAACTTTTTACTGATGTCTGTTTCAATTTAAATTAAATTCATCTACAAAAATAAAGCTAATTTGCGTCTTTATATTTGTTTCATGTTAATTCAAAATGATTTACAGTAATCTTCCTTTTCCCCCCTTTAAAATAACTTTACCCATGTCGATTTAACATTCCAGTAATGTTACTTCAAAATGAAGCATCATGTTCAATCAAAGATAGTTCAAGTTGAAACAACATGAATTTTTTTTCAAGTAGTAATTTTATTTTATCAATAATTTTAACTTACATGATTGTGTGTATTGGTACAGGCTGCCCCGGTGAAGATTGCAAGTGAAACTTATCGCGTGGTGGTCAACGCAGCCACAACAACCTTAAATATTCTTTAGAAATACACCAGATATTTACCATCAATTAATAAATTGTAATTCAACATGCATGAATTTAACTGATCATTTAATGTGAAATTTCTTTTAAAATTAAAGTCAGAGTTAAATAATTCCTTTTGCCAAAAAAAAACCGACTTCAATGCAAAAATCTGATAAAGAAAGATAAGAAGAAGGACGTGAAATATAAAATTAAATTTTAATGGGCGTGTCTCCGCCTATTTTTTAAATGCAAGATTGTGTGTTTTTCAGAGCTCAAGGTGCATGTTAAGTCTTGCAAAAATCGGTTAAGTAGATCCACTTAAAATGAAATATCAAATTTTAATGGGCGTAACTCTGCGCATTTTTTTAAGTGGAGGATTGAGTATATTATAGAGCTCCAGGTTTGTGGCAAGTTTCGTAAAAAGCGGTTTAGTAGAACCGCGTGAAATATTATAATAAACTTTAATGGGCGTAACCCCGCCCAATCGTTCAACTTTAAAATTAAGTAATTACAAGAACGAAAGGGTTTCGTTAAGTAGAACATCATACAATTAAATAATTTAAATTTCTGGGGGTGTCCCCGCCCACTTTTTTGCTATGGGACCAATGGGAAGCTATACCCTTTCCTCTCAGACAAGAAAGAATTTTTGCCATCGGTGTAAAATATATCGATTTATGAAGTAAAACTAAAAAAAAAAAAAAAAAAATTGAGACGAATTGTTAACTTCCTTCTTTTTTTTGAAGTCGGTTAAAAAAAATTCGCACTGCTAAACTACTTTGACTTGTCTGCAAGATGTGATCATGCGACCCTGCGACAGTAAGTTCCCGCAGGTAAACCAAAGTTTCTCGGTTATTTATAAGTCTAAAAAAACGAATTTAAAATAATAAAAATTAAAAATTTTGAAAACTTTCGAGTTTTAACTTTCTTACCTTCAAATTATTTCCCATATTTTGGCATAAAATGTAAGATTTAATTTCAAATCCTTGTTGAGTTGAAATTGAATGATATCAGTTTGTTGGCTGGTTAAACTAGTTACACACAAATACAATTATAAATTTTCCATTTTTTACATTTCGGTCTTCTGTCAAGTCATGTGCATCCGTTTTTTATCCTTTTGTGGAAATTCCTTTATACACAATTATTGAAAGAAATTCAAAACAAAAAAGTTAAATGATATAAAAAGGCAAATAGTCAGTCGTCCATCTATTGTATGTTTTTATTTTATTTTTTTTATCTCGCTCATTCATTCATACGTGTTATTGCGGAGTGTTTATGCTCTTAAGTGCCACATTTTCTTAAAAAAAAATAGTAACACTTATTCAGGTTCAAAGAAATAAAATATCTTTTAATTTCATCCATTTGAGACAACCAAAAAAAAAAAAGTGTTAACCTTATACGTGTGAAAAATTTTCTTTCAAAATTCTGCTTTCTCTTATAAAAAATCATTTAGACTTTTGAAACTTTTTTTAAATAAAATTTTATTTTTATATTTCTTTTTCATTACAGGTGAGTTGTTCTTATAAATTTCTTAAAATTTTTGGAGTTATAAATATAGATATCAGTTAATGGACTCTTGACTATTTTGTAAGGTAAATATAATACTCACACCATTGTGCTTATAATAAACAGGAAACCAAGAACTTTTTTCAAAAATTTTTTGAAAAAACTGGAAATACTGAAATTGAACGGTCTCCTTGGCTTAGAGTAGGTAAAGCGAGTTTCATGGTCTTGGAATATTTTATTCTTCTTTTGAGAGCAATAGTTCTCATCTTGTGCTCACAATAATCGCATTTCGACAAAGCACTGCTCTCATTTCATTACAACTCCTCCTTTACTTCGATTAATCCTTGTTAGTACTAGTTTACACTGTGCAAGTCTTATTGCTAAGATGATTAGTTTGTTAGGTCCCAAATCACACTGTGCAAGTCTTATTGCTAAGCTGATTAGTTTGTTAGGGGAGAGAGAGAGAGAGAGACGAGGGGAACAGAAACGTTTCTTTTCCCCCCGTCTCTCTCTCTTCTAACAAACTAATCAGCTTAGCAATAAGACTTGCATAGTGTAAATTGGGACTAGGAGAGAAATACGAGGGGAAAAGAAACTTTTCTGTTCCCCTCGTTTCTTTCTCCTTCGAAATAATCAGCTTTGCAATAAGACTTGCATAGTGCAAACTAGGACTTAATGTGAGAAAACTTCGTTCCTGTTTTGAAATCAGTCCGCTCTGGATTTGACAAAACTTTTCTCGATTTTACTAAAGCAGCAATTAGCGACATTGGTTAAATCAACCAATCTTAAGTAGTTAAAGTACAATTTTTGCAGTTGAGTTACAAATAAATGGTAACTTTACTGTATAATAAAACAATAATTTTGAGGTTAAATTTTAGGAGCTCAAACAAAACTCAAACTTAAAAAAAATTCTAGTACAATTTTAGGAAAATAAAGTTTAAATATATTTCTCGTTGAAAAAACATTTCTTGTAATGAAAAGAAACAAATAAATATGCATTAAGTATCTTATTAATTTTCTAAAGCGTCGTCATAGATCTTTTCTCTCCCACCAACTGCATTTAAACACAATAACGTGTCTCCCATTCATTCTCATATTGACTTGCTTTTCAACTTCTTTTGATATGCCTTAATTTTATTAGCTTCCACATCATAAATCGCCGCAAAGAAATTTAAGCATGAAATTGAATTTGAATTTTTTTTTTTTGAAACTTTTTGCTTTTAATCTGATAATTATGACGAATTAGTAATAAAATTACAAATGGTGGGGGGATGTAGGAGTCTCTGAGCATCTAATTTGGGACATGGTTTTGTTAAAACTTTATTTCTATGTAACTTTTATTTTTATTACTACAAAATTGTGAAAAATGTGAAATCATGTTTAAAATTTTTATGGCAAGAAGAATTAAGAAACATAATTAGAAAAAACATTATTTAAGTGCCACTTGATTGTTTTTTCGAATAAAATTTTTTAAAAATAATTATTTAAAGATCTAAATGGATGGCGGCCATTAAACGGAAATTTATTACAATATTTAAGGCATTGAACTCTGTTTTTAATTTTCTTTTATTACATAAAACTGCTTTCGAGTGAAATAAAGTTTGTAGCTCAAACGAAATTTCTTATATTCATCGAACATGTCGCTTTAATTTTTTTTCCTTCGGATAAGTAAAAAATTTTTGATGTGCTAAAAGATAAATTTTTGTTCGGTTTTTGGAAAAAGTTCAAGTATATTTTTTTTATCAAAACTCTAAGAAAAATCAAATTTATTTTTCTACAAAATTTAATTAAACAAATTAAGAATCGAATAAGCAAATGATGCTTGAAAATATTTAAATTTTTGGAATTGTGAAATTATACTTAGAGTAGGAATTTTATTGATATAAAAAAATTATTCGAATAATCGAATAAAAATTATTCTAATAAAATTTATTCGATTACTTGAAGATTTTTTTTATAATATGTACATACATAGGCTTTTTAAATGTTTTGTTTTTTTTTCGATTAATCGAATAAAACGGAAGGCATCGGATACATTTTTAATAATAACAAAATCAAACCTTTTCAATTATAATAAATATCTAACGACTAATTCTTGCAGAAGCGATTAAAAATACGTGCGTAGTGAAGTTTTGAAGGTTTATGGTACGTTGTTTTTTGAAAGGGCTTATAGTTCCCCTCATTTGTGGGTGCTTGTAGTAAACCGGTATCGGACTCAGTGTACCCCTTGCGAATAAATTTTAATCGATAAATTTAATGAGTTTTTTAATATTCAACTAATGTACGTTGCATTTCATTGCTGCAACGAAGTTTTCAAGCTTATTCATTTTTCGATTAATCGAACTCGATATATCGAATAAATCTTAAATAACAATGTACAACAAAATCAAATTTGTTTTCAAAATATTAAGGGTTTAACAATTAATACGTGCAGAAGTGATTAAAAAATAGGCGCCTTCCTATGTTTAAAAGGTTTACATCACGTTCATTTTTAAAAGAAGTTAAAGTTCCCCTCTTTTGCGGATGCTTGTCGTGAACCGGTATCGGAGTCAGTGTAACCCTTGCGAATAATATTTAATCGATTAACTGAATAATTTTTTTATTCCACTATGTAATACATGTTTCTTTCCATTGCTCCAATGAAACTTTAAAACTCTTTGTTTTTTCGATTAGTCGAATAAAACATAAAATATCGAATAAATCTTAAATAACTATGTACAACAAAATCAAACATTTTCCAAGGTTATAATGATAAAATGAAACATTTTTGAAGAAGATATTAAAAAATATTTGCCTACAGACGATTTCTTGAAGGTTTTCTTTACGATTTTTTTTTCGAAGGTGTTAAATTTTCCCCTCTTCTGCAGATTCGGAATCGGAAACCCTTGCGTTTGATTAACAAGATGTATCCAGCGCTTTTGTATACAATCCTGTGAGGAATATTTTCGCAAATCATTTTAACTCTAAATCTAGTACGTATGGGGTCCTTTTTATACCTTTCGAAAAATAGTGTAGGAGAGTACCTGCAAATGGAAAGAGAATGAAATTCTATCAAATGTCACATTAACCCTAGAAATGAGTCAAAACTTGATACGCTTGAATTCCACGCTTAGCAGTTTTATGTAAAATGCTACAAGGAAAATTTTTGTGAAATATTTTTCAACCTCTAACTTTCTCCTTTAATATTGCCATTTATCACAAAAGTGTCAATTATATACTCTTGAATGGAGATGTAATAACCGCGTGGAAGAGTTATAGGGTTAAAATATTCCAAAAAGCATCTTCCTCACAGGGTTTTATGAAGAATTGCTGAAAAATTCTATAATTACTCGTACCAGCATAATAATGAAAACTTGAAAACCTTTAATTTTGCTTCCAGTTTAATTTCAAGCTTTATTTTGTTCATAGTTTCTAGTGGAATTTAAGGGCCTTGATGTTTACGTTTAAGTATACTTTTCCCCCTTTTTTTTCGAAAGTGTATTTTTTTCTATACAGTGTATTTTTTTTTTCTCAACTAAAGATCTTTTCTTACCTTTTACGTATTTGATAATATAAACAAAATTTTTTATTCGCTATTTATTCCATTAGTCGAATAAAATTTTCTGGATAAATCGATTATCGAAAAAATATATTCGACAAAGCTAATAAAATATTCCTTATTAATTTGTTGCCAATAGTATTTTCTTGACTAGCCTATATATTTTTTTCGATTAATCGATTATCCATAATAATTTTCATTCTCAGTTTGTTCCTTTCATCGAATAATATTTTCTTGATTAGCCGATTTATGTTATTCGAACAAAAATTTATATGCGTTTTTTATTCGACTATTTAAAATAATTTTCATTCCTTATTTATTCGTTTAATCGAATTATATTTTCTAAGTTAACCACAAAACAAAACAAACAAACATTTTCATGTAGCATTTATTCGATTAATCGAATAATATTTTTTATTAAACGTTTACCCAAAATAACTTCCATTCGTTATCTTGAATTAATCGAATATTTTCTTGATGAGTCGAACTATGTATGTTATTCGAACATTTATTCGATTAATCCTCATTCACTTGATTAATCGAATATTATTTTTTGACTAACCGAATAAAGAAAAAAGTTATTTATTATCATTTAGATAAAATTTAATAATATATTTCTGATTAATTGATTATTCGAATAATATTTTCTTGACTCGTTTTCGATCAATTTATGCATCAAATAGTTGAGTGCCCTAGTTTGTCTCGAACTTATTATAATTTTGTTTATAACATAAATTATAAACTTAATAAAATATTTGTTTAATGTTTAGATAAGTTAAAGGTGTCTGCATATTTAAATATGTCACTGTATTTACTCTGCTATTTTTTAACATTTGAGTCCTTAAAATCACTTTCATGCATTAGATTCTCATTCGTTGATGGTGCAAACGAAGGTCGTCCTTTTAAACTAAAATATTTGTATTTTCACATTTAGTTTTCCACACAATTATATTTTTCACGATATAAAAATTATATTCCACTTGAAAAATTCTCGCACTTTGATTACACTTCCCCGAATATGTTTACTTTTTCTCTTGCCATTTTATTTCCAAAGTAGATATTTATACAAACAGGTGCCTGTTATATTTAAAAAGTTTTCCAAAGTGAATTGCATTTTACAAATTAAAGGCAAAACGGCAAATATGAATATTTTATCTCACAGACAGACGTATTCAAACGGCTAAAGAATATTTGCCTTTGCATTCAAAGTTGACTTTGTGAGAGTCTAGCAAACCTAATTGTTTATACATTTTAATAATCTTAAAGTATGTAGGTTTTTTGCTACTAACTCTCTTAAAAAGTTTCTTTTTTTAAAAGTACTTTTTCAAAATAAATTTTTGAGGTCCTTTTTTATGCAAATGTGCTTTCTTTTGTAAAAGCTGATTTTTTTAAGCAACCCATTTAATATTTATGGGTTTTAATACGTACATTTGTCCTAAAAATACATTTTACTAAAAAGTTACGTTCTTTTTTAAGATAACTTTTCTAAAAGGAAGAATCTTTTTTAAAGGGTAATGTTTCTTAAACTGTGCTTGCTTTAAAAGTACTTTTTGAAAAAGTACTTTTTAAAAGTACTCAAATGAGCACTCATGTAAAATTTGATTTATTTTTAACCTACTTCAAAAAAAGGAGAAGGTTAACAATTCGTCTTGGTACATTTTAGATCGATTTATAAAAATTCTTTTTTGGTCTGGGAGGTTATAGCTTACCATTGGTCCCATTGTAAAAAAAGGGCGGGTACATGCCCACAAATTTTTAAAATTTAATTTTTTAATATTCTACATATTGGATTGTTGCGAAACCTATAAAATACCTTTGGTTCTTGTAATTATCAAATTTGAAAGCTGAAAAAATGGGCGGAGTCACGCCCATTAAAATTTAATGATTGATTAACTGATTTTTACGAAACTTACCACATACCTTGAGCTCTAAAATATGCACAATCCTCGATTTAAAAATTGGGCGGAGTCACGCCCATTAAAATTTAATATTTTATTTTAAGTGATTCTATTTTACTGATTTCAACAAGACTTAACACGTACCCAGAGGTCTGAAAAAAATTTAATTAAAATTTAATTTTATATTTCACGTTCTTTTTCTTATCTTCTTCTATCAGATCTTTGCATTGAAGTTGGTTTTTTTGGCAGAAGGAATTATTAGAAGTACTTTTCAAAAGTTATTTTTTCTAATAGTTAATTTTTTTTTAAATATTTTTTCAAAAGGTCGTTATTCTAAAGGTTCTTTTTGGAAAAATTCTTTCTAAAAGGTACTTAATTTGAAAAAAGGTATATTTGTCCTTGGTAAAGAGTTCCTTTTAGAAAAATACCTTTAAAACCCACCCCTTGCAAATTAATTTTCTTCTAAATATAAAAGTTAATATTTAAATAGTGTATTTTTTTTAAAATTTACTTTAAATTTAAAATTCCTTTTGGAATTTTTTTTTCTAAAGGGTACTTTTTTAAAGGTTCATATTTTATTTGAAAATAATACTTTTTAAAGGGACATGTTTAACAAATTTTCAAAAGTCCCTATTTTAAAGGAACTATTTTTAAAAGGATTTTTGCAGGATACTTTTTTTTAAACAGGAAAATTTTTAAAGTGGTACTTGTTTTTTAATTTGTGTACATTAATTGCTCTTAAAGGTGCATTTTTACAAGATTAGTTTTAAGGTAAATTGTTAAGGGTACATTTTGCGGAAGGTACTTATGTACTTTTAAAAAGCACTTTTTAAAGGATACTTTTTAAAAGATTCTTTTGAAAAGGTACTTTTTCAATAGTACTTCTTAAAAGATCATTTTTGAAAGGTACTGTTTAAAGGGTACTTTTTAAAAGGTACTTTTTAAAGGATACTTTTTAAAAGGTACTTTTTGATGTACTTTTAAAAGACACTTTTTAAAAGGTATTTTATAAAGAATACTTTTTAAAAGGTAGTTTTTGAAAGGTACTTTTTAAAAGGAATTTTTTCAAAGCTACTTTTTAAAAGATACTTTTTGAAAGGTACTTTTTTAACGGTACTTTTTAATGCAATTAGTTTATTTTTAAAAGATACTTTTTCTACTCCTAAATTTTTTTCAAAATATTGTAAAAAAATTTTTTTTTTGAAGTAATGTTTTAAAATGTATTGCATATATTTAAGTTTGTCTGAAAAAGGTACTTTTTAAGGGTAATTTTTAAAAAGGTTGTTTTGTCTTCACGCAGCCATTCAAGTAGAATCTAAATGATTATTTTTTAACAAAAAGAAAGTATTTTTTACACTTACTTTTTTACTAAGCAATTTTTCTAAAGTACATTTTATTATTTTATTCGTCAAGGGTACTTTTTACGAGATCTTTCAGGTTTAGTTTTGCTTTGTTCTTGCATTAAAGATTGATGGTGCCAACCTATGGTTGAAACCCACAATGCTTATGTCTTCTCACGTAGGGCAAAACAAAAAATGAGTTGAGGAAAAATGCCGGTTGGTAATTTTTGTTGAATGTTCACACACATGACATAAAATGCAATATTTGCTGTCATCACACAGATATGTACTTTCGTATGTTTTTTTTTTTTTTTTTTTTTTTGTTAAGTGGTGGCAGTTTGGTTTTTTAATGTTTGTTTTTCCTGCGGTATGCACTCAGCCCACCACCATTTCTATCTGTGTTACAATATTTGCGAATGCTGTCATGTACTCTATACATACATACATACATATGTATTGATGTACATATATATGTAGAAGCATATTTATAAATACTTAAATTTTACACACATATTGCTTGACACACTTTATGACTGCTTGATATTTAGGTTTGTTTGTTTTTTTTTACTTTGCTTTCTTTCGTTTAAATATTTTCTATTAAAAATATATTTCACTATAATTATGGTGAATGATTATGTTGATTTAAAAAGAAATTGTGGTATGTTCATTTTTGTGTGATTGCAGATATGTGTCTGAGTCTAATGCATCTGTCACATTACAAACAGATTTGGGTTTTTTGGTTTAGTACGAGTATTTGTTGCTGTAGTATACACAGAAAAAAACTAAATTTCGTTTTCAGTAACCAAATTCATTGAATCAGGGGTGTTATTATGTAATTCGATTCGAAACGGAAATGTGTTCGAATATAATGTTAATAACATACAAATTCGAACAGTTTCCGTTTCGAATCGAATTACATAATAACCCCCCAGTAAATTTTTTGTGTGAATGCGGACCTACAAAGAAATTTGTAGATTCTGATAACAATTTTGTAAAAATTTAACTGAAAAAAAAATTTTATTTTTAGTTAACTTATTATGGCATTAGAGAAAAAAGTTAACTGAAACTCAAAATATTTTCAGTCAAATGTATTAATAGGAACAGAAAAACATTTTTGCAGATTTTTTTTTGTATTATTCAGCAATTTTTTTTTTCATAATTTACAAACACATTCACTAAAATTTTTCGTATTATCAGAAAATAAATTAACTGAATCAATAACAATTCTTAATTTTTTTTTTTAATTAGTAAAAGTTTTATCTGAAATAAATAACTGAATCAAATGAAAGGTTCAACTATTTTTTTTTTACTTTAAAAAATTGGCTTGTTTTTATGGTTAAGCATTTCGTTCCCGCTTTTGGAACTCGTCAGTAGACTTCAAACCAAAAATTTTTGAATTTAGCTAACAAACTCCGTATGTTTATAGTAAGACTCTTAATACTATATTGAGAATCACAATATACGAACATAATAAGTTTGAAAACCGCAAACAAAAATCTTTAAAAAAAAAATAAAATGTTAAAATAAATCAGACAAATTTTTTTACATTATATAAAAATAAATTTCACTGAAAAAATTAAAAAAAATCAGACAAATTTTTTTACAGTATATAAAAATAAATTTAACAGAAAAGAACAAATGTAAATAAAAAAAAATAAATCTAATTTTTTTTTTTTAAATTTTACTTTATATAGATAATTTTCATTCTATACAGTTTTTTTTTACATAAAATAAAATTGGAACAAATAATTTACTGGAACAGTAAAAAATATTTACTGAAACTAAATTATATTTCAAAACACACGTTTGTTTGAAAATTTTTTGGGAATAATTTTTTCTGTGTATGAAATCAAATATTCATTTGGTTGCATTAATATTTGGTTGAGCAAATCTACAATTTGGCTGTCAGAGATGATGCCTTTTAACATGTTAGACTGATTTTTTCATCTGTGTCGGAGTGTTCATATATTTCGTTTTTTATTTTTTTTAAGTGTTATTTTTGGCATGTATGATTTAATTTTTCTTTCAAGACAGATACATTTATTTAAATTTAACAAACTAAATGAATAACAAGAAAATTTAGAAAAGGTTACTTTGAGCTGTAAGTGTGTTTTTAAATAATATAGAACTGTAAAAAAATAAGCAACGTCCTTTTGAGTGAAAGTACACATACACTTGAAAATCCCTGTTATTATATTTTAAAGGGGAGAAGGCCTAATTAATCTATGTAAGTACTAAACTTTACAAAAATTCGTAACATTTCAGATACATTTATAAAAATATTAGCTGCACCTAAAATTTAACGATTACATGTTTTCTTAAGTGCCCTGGAGACGATCAAATAGACTCCTCAATCACATAGATGTGTGCGTGTAGTCACGTTTTTTCGGCTACATGTAAGAGTTATTGGCGATGGTTGATGAAAATCAAAATGTTTACACTTTGTAATTTCATGGCGGACTCTTTGATTGTGTGCAAGTTTGACTGACAAAAATTATCAGTTTCTTTGTAATTCTTGTCAATAATGGAATGGTGCATTTATTCTAAAAAAATATGAATTTATTTTCATGCAGACTATACCAATTAACACTGAAATTTAAAAAAATCATAATTAAAGGGTAGTCTATCAGTTAATGTAATTTTGACTATGTAATGCTATATCTTGGAACTAGTAACAGGCAAACTCCTGAAATTTTCAGTCTCTAAAACTAAAAAAATATCAAAATTTAAAAATCGGCAAACCGAAAACATCTATTTTTCGGCCAAAACTAAAAAATATCACCAAAAATAAAATAAATAGCTAAAATGAAAAGAAATCAGTAAAAGTAAAAAGGTTGAAAAAAATACTAAAAAAAAAATCATCAAAAACCAAAAAAGAACGACAAAACGGAAAAAGGCTCCAAAAGTTAAAAATCGCTAAAAATAAAAAGCAAACGGAAACATCGCAAAACAAAAAACTCGCCAAAACGAAAAAAGTACCAAAACTTAAAAAAACGCTAAAACAAAAAAAAAATGTCAAACCAAATTTTTTTTTTTAATTATTAACATTAGTACCCAGCAAAAAATGGTGCTTCGCTGGAAGCACCTATATATGTAAGTGCTCTTTTGGTATGCAAGCGCTTACCCGATGCATGAAATTTTGCATGATTTTTATATGGGATTCCTCGCGTAGAAGCTCTGCCACGTCCATCTAAAATGATATTCTTTCATGCTTGCCGGAGTGACCTGAATTCAGCAAAAATATTCGTCAGCCTGGAAGCATGTCTTTTTCATATTTATTTAATTAAAAAATTTGCTCTGTATTTTTTTACATTTTTTTTACTTTTTGTTCGCGCTTTGAATCAGGAGTCGATCCCAGGATTTCCGTATGTTAGGCTAGAACACTACCCACTGAACTACCGAAGCACATATTTATTTTTGTACACAATTCAATTAAAAAATAAAATATATATCTAAACTCGAAGTAAAAATTTCATTCGCATCCAAATTTGTATACAGGTAAGTGGGAGAGGATGATCTATAAAAAACTTTGAGAGTTTGAATATAAACAGCCGACTGACTTCGTAGTGTTTGTGTTAAATTTCATCAATCGCTTACGTTATTGCATCCTCGTAAGGCAGAAGGGATGCACTGTGTGCTTTTCCGCGCTTCCGAAGCGCTTATTTTTGTGTTATATTAAACTACACCTTCCGAGATGTTTTTATGGAAGGGATATAAAAAGTACAATAGATTAATACATTAAAAAACAGAAAAAGAAGCTATAAAAATGCAAAAGAGACTTTTATTAATGCTTTTTAGAAGCAATTGCTTCTAAATCTCCATTGTTTTTTTTTGCTGGGTAGCTGGATTCAGTAACTTTTATTACGACAATCGCATCGCTATAATATACATATTTTTCTGTTCAGTAACATATTTTAACGATATTCGCTGTCGGTTGAAGTAAAAAAGTAAAATCATCAGCTCAAATTCTTTTAGTTTTTCTTTAATTCTTCTTTATGTTTTACACTTATTTTGACATTTTGTATGCAGGAATGCCACATGGTATTCAATTAAGTGGCGAGTAAAATACAGATGTACACTATCGTAAAAACGAAATTACGGAATCACATCGCAACAATATGACTAGCGAATAAAAATGTACACAAATATAACGATTTTTGGTTCGCATAAAGTTACAGAATCCAGGTGCAGGTACAGGGATTATTATCGGTTATATAGGCTAAAGTTCGTACAGTATTATCAATGTTGAATTTTACTGAATTTATTTATTGATCTCTTTAAACCGCTAGAGTTTTGTTTTGGAAAAAAGTGTTATATTGTCTTACAATGTAATTGAATTTTTTTAATCCATATTATTAATATTTAATTTATTGGTAGTATTATATGAAGCCAACGATCATACGAGAAGTTTTACGGTGATGTGACCAGGCCAGGTTTTTTATGCCAAAGTTATCTCCTATTCATGAAATGGTATCGTCGAAATGTATTTTTGCTATTGATTGCTGCTGCTGTCCAACATAAGACGTCAAAACGATGTGAGAACAAAACTCTTCTTGGTAGAAGATAATTTTTATAGAAATCACAAAAAAATAAATTCAGTAAAGTGCGTTCCGTACGGACACTACATATGTAATACTATGAACTAAATATATGATTTTGGCGATTTTTTCTTTAGTTTTTGCGCTTTTTTAGTTTTGACGTTTTTTTCCTTTACGGGATTTTTGAAGATTTCTTAGTTTTGGCGTTTTTTACGATTTTTGGCAATTTATCTCAATTTTATCGATTTTTATAGTTTGGCGCTTTTTTCGTCTCAACGATTTTTTTTAGATTTTAGGCACTTTTTTTAGTGTTAGCCCGTTTTTTCGTTTTGACGATTTTTTCGTTCTGGCGATTTTTTTATTTTGGGTTTTTTAGTTTTAGCGTTCTTGAAAATTCCGAAAGTTTGCCTCCTACGCTTCCCCCCTTTTTTTTCGTTTTGACGATTTTTTCGGTTTTCGGCGATTTTTTCGTTCTGGCGATTTTTTTATTTTGTGATTTCTTAGTTTAAGAGTTTTTGAAAATTTCGAGAGTTTACCTCTTACAATTTCCAAGATACAGCAAGTTTGCCAAATTACATTATTTTGGTCTTCAAATTAATAAAGAATAGAAACGTTTAATACTCTTCCTATAAATAGAACTTTCTTTTAATTATGAATAAGTTATCTAAGTAAAATACACTAATATTTTCCACTCACTTTTCTTTTTTTTTTGTTGCAAACTCTATTTTATACATAAATTACAAACGTCTTTCTTTCCATACGATTTCTTTTTTTTTGTTCCATTTTATTTTGCTAATGAAAAATTATACTTCTAGAAAACTTTCACAATTACGAATGCAAATTTCCCTAAGGGATGTTTTGGCGTAAATAAAACTCATTAGGCATTTTATGAAGGGAAAGTTGTGAAAAAGATTTTCCTTTTTTTGGCATTAACTTTCAATGTAATAATATTTCTAATAATTTCCTTTCAAAACAATATATATAAAAAAATCAAGGCTTTGAATAAGTTTTGCTTTACCGTAAATGTTAGAGAAATTTAAAATATTAAAAGCATGAAAAATACGTTCAAGCATACAAAATGATATTATAGATTTTAATTTGAGAAATTTCATTTGATATAGTAGGTAAGTTGTAAAAAATTACAATAATTCAATTCAAGCAGCATATATCGCTTATTTACTTGAATAATGTCATAACTCAAAAAAAAAAAAAAAAAAATAATTCTACGTAAGAAGAAGTTTAAAGTTTTGAATTTAAACACAAAGAAGGAAAATAAAATTTAATTTTGTCTCAAGAATTGAGTGTGCAAAATACTTTTACGAAGTTATTACATAATGTGAATAACAATATAAGGATTAGTTCTACATTTTTAACAAAAAAATTTGGTTTTTTGACTTAGGACGTTGTTCCAGCAAACGGATGATATGTACTTATACATATGTATACAAACCAATATCTTATAGTGTTTTCACGGTGAAAGTTAAAACCTGGTTTTAACGTTAAAACCATAAACAGCTGATTTTGCTTTCACACTGCAAGTTTGTTAAATTCAGTTTTTAACTCACAGGCTGTCTAATAACTTTGCTCAAAATAAAATAAATCTCCTGCCGAAATGCGTGTATTTGTTGTTGCATTTTTTTCTGCTTTTTAATAACACTTGTTGGACATACTGTTCAACTGTTTTTGTTTGTATGAAAAACTGAGATATTTCACAAATTATGGAACTTCTTATACAGAATGAAGAAGTGCTTGGACATATTGTTAATAATATAAAAATGCACAAATACATTATAAGATAAACCTTTTTTATAAGCAGATGAATGTCAGTCATATTGTTTATTTTCACTTTCCACAGTTCAATTTAAAATATTTTCGTTGTTTTCCTTCCAAAAAACTCTTTTTATCCATAATTCTTTGATTATTGTTGCTGCTGCATTAATTTTTAAGTTAAAAATTTTTCAGGCGCCATCTATTGTTATTCACTGGCATACCATTACCAGCTGCTTTCGGTCATTTAAATTTGGCAGCACTGAATTTATCACAACGAAAACAAGGTTGCATTTCATAAAACCAACTTAAAATCAATTCAAAAATGGTTTTAATTTGGTTTTAACAAAAACAATTTGTATGGTAAAACCAGGTTTTAACAGTTGGTTTTAACGTTAAAATCAACTTTTATTAAAACGATGTCAGTGTGAAAACACTATTAATATAGAAAGGCCCTAACTAATTAATTTTTGAATTTGAGGTTTTTGTATATTTCGATAAAGGAATAACATACAACGTATCGAAAAATTCAAGTATCTCGATTACAAAATAATAATGAGTTAGAGACTTTCTATATTAAGGCAGCAATGCCTTGGGAGTAATTTTTGATAAGCAGAGAAACCGACAATATTCTTCAAAAATATTTTTAATAACCTTTAGATATGTTCTGAAAAATATGCTAATAAAAAAATCAGTAGTTTACATAAATAAGGGCTCAAGTCCAATTTTGCTTTAAGTATGTTTATGTTTTACTAGCCTTAAAAATGCACTACAAACTTAAAAACAAAAACTTAAAAATAAAAGATTCCGTTTAAAACAACATACGTGTAAGTCTTCATATGCCAAATTTTGTTTATGGATTAATTTTTTCAAGTTACTAAAAATTTAAGGATAAGCTCATTTTAAAAACTTTCCATTTATGTAGATTATGTAGATTTATTTAAATTCATCACCGCTTGCAGGCCTTGACTTACAGATGTGCCCTCAATTAAGAAAGGAATATTAGTCACATCCATTTTTGTCTCGAAATATTAGAAAAATATTGAAAAAATTTCAATAAATATTTTAAAAATATTAAATAAATTTATATTAATCGAGAGAAGAATAACTCTAAATTAAAGTGTTGTATAATATAAAAATATTTTTTGATTTTTTCAAATGTAATCCACTAAATAGCTCGACCAAAGAAATATAGGACTTAGACCACTTTCATAATTAAGGGCACATATGTGTGATATTGTTGTTGTATTCGCTGATATTTAAGGCGATGTTTTTGCTTCATATATGTTTCATGTTCATTCAACATGATTTAGAGTAACCTTCCAAAAAAAAATTTTCCTTTTGAAATAACTTTATGTTATGTTGATTTAATATTTCATTACAAAATGAAGAATCATATTGAATCGAAAATATTTCGAGTTGAAAGAACGCGAATTTTTTAATGAAATAACATGAAGAATCATGTTGATTCAAAGCTATTTCAAGGTGAAACAACAGGAATTTAATTTAATGTAGTCATTTTATTTTATTAATTATTTAACTTGCGTGAAGTGTATTGGAACAGGCATCAGCGAAATGTACGTGTGTGTGTGTAGAAATCATCAGCTTATAACCTCAAAAAAAAAAACACGGTGATTGACTAAAATGGAGTGATTCCTTCGCGAGATAGCGTTGAAGAAAATTTTCAAAAACACTCTTTTTTTGTATTAACTTCAAATATTTTCGTCATATCGATTTAAACACTGTTTCAACAACTCAGGCAGGCCACTCCTCCAGAAAATTTGCATGAAAATCACTTAAAAAAATTATTGCTTTTCATATAAATTTTCTACTCAAATGGACCGAATGTGTTGTGGAAACAGGGTGTTAAGAAATTCACTGATTTCTATAGAATTGAAAAGCATATCGGTTGCCCCAGAGTAACCCAAAATTTTTAGCTTAGCGAAAGCTTTCAGAAATGGCCTATAACTTCAAGCGATTCTTTAATTTTTTTATATAATTTTTAATGGATCTTTAAGACAATATTTCTTTGAGTGTACATAATATTCTTTACTGCTTATAATAAATTTAAATTTTATTCTGCTGTTACCATTAATTGTATTTTTTTTTATTTTGTTCCATTTCCATTATAAGCGCGTAAAGTGCCAAAAGTGTTGTTGAATATTATCTTAATTTAACACCATTGATATTTTTTTTTTCAAACGCCTTGCTACTGCGTTGCCTTTTCAACTTGACAGGAAGAAGTTAGAAGAGAAGGGATACAAACCCTAAAGCAGAGAAAAAACAGCAGTATCTAATGAATTAAACAAGAACCGTTGTCGGAGCGTTCATTAGCAAGAAAGAAAACAAAAAAAGTTTTTAAAGAAATGTAACAAAATGCCCAAAGTGGTTAAATTAGTTGAACAAGACATGAATTACATTCATACCACCACTTGGGTGAGTGAATGCAGTCACACCAGTGAAATAAATAATAAAAAAAAAGTTTGATAGCCTTGTGTTAGAGAAGGAAGCCAAAGCCAGCCTTTTTATCTTTCCATTTGCAATTGTTTTAACAAGTCATTTTGCCTTTAGGTTACAAAGTAATCTTTTTTTTAATGAAGTCAACAAAAGGTTCGAATGACTTGGGTAGAATTTAAATTCTAACTGGCGTTTTCATAGAAGGTTTACAAAATAAATTTTTTGTGGAAATGTGTTTGCTAAACGGTTTGTAAAGCAAAATTGTTTTTAATGATTATGGGCTTTAGACGTGGGATCTCTACCAAAAATAAAATAACATCCATTTCACTTCAAAAAAGCAAAAAAAAAAAAAATCTAATAATTAGTTTCAATTAAATAAAACATTATTACATAACTGCAGTGCTGTTTGCAGTTGTTGACAAGCTGCTTTGTAGCTAAACTCAAAAGTCTGTAAATGTTGCCAAACTTTTTCTCCAAGGAAATTTCCACCTTTTTTTAGGCCAAAAATAAAAAACTGAATATTAAAAATTCACTATTATTTTTTCTCTCATATTTATATCTAAAATATAGCATACATGTTTCCCTCCAAGTTGCTTAATCATTACGTTATAATATATTTTCCATGCGATTTCTAAATAACTTAACAAATGGGGACTGCAGTGTAAATTTCAGACCAAGGTTTTAGCAATAATATTTAATAACAAAAATTAAATTTCCAAAATTGAATAAATGGAAGATAATGTTCAAAGTATGTTGTTTTTATAGAGCTATGCTCTTTATGCCACAACATAGGAGTTAAGACGTGATTTTCGTAACAAAAATAATCGACACTAGTGCAGTTATAAATTTATGTTTGCTTTGATTTCTTTGTACTTATAAAAGCAGAGTACGAAAGTAAAGGAAACAAAATGTTTGATTTTGTTTCGTTCTTGTGAAACAATAACAAAACAAAGTAACATTCATGCAATGAATGCCTACTTACTATTGCTAGGTGCTTTTTTCTTTAGGAAAGGGATAGTGATAGAGAAGATAGGCGGTGAAGTAAGATATAGAGGAATGTTTCATTCTTTTACAACTCTGCTCTCTCTGCAGTGTTGCAGGGCCTCTCGTTTTAATACGGTGTCTTAAATGTTCAAAGCTTTGGTTTTTATTGTGTTTGCACATGCGAACAAACAATACATTAATTTAATCGTACGCAGCTAGAATAGAAAATAATGAGAAATAAATCGAAATGTTTTCAAATATTTGTGACGAATTTGACATCATAATTTTATTGCATTGTTATTTAACACTTAGCAGCATAGCTCTAACCTGTAATTTTTTGTGTATAACAACATTTTGATGAATTCGTGTAGAAGGTCGATAAATCGGAATTACTGAAGTGACCTTAAGATAAACTAATTTTTATATATATATGTGTAATTCTACTGTACGTGTGTGTGAATGTCAATGAACTCTTCCTAAACGGCTGGACCGATTTGAACTTTTTTTTTTAATAATAATAAAATTTATTTATTGTAACTTCATATGTGAACTAACAATAAGTATTCAAATCAGAAATCTAAAATATAATTATTAGGCCCGACCAGTGTCGGAGATAAACTTAGTGATAGTTATAAATAATACATAGGTAGTGATAATCAAAAAGGAAAAATAATTTGAATGCATTTTTTTTGTATGCGTTTGGGTGGCGCGCTGGATGGTTTAGAGTCACAAATCAACCCGGCAGATGGCGCTGCAGTCGGTATCTATGTTATTTATATATACTGCAACTAAACGGCTGGATCGACTTGAATGATGTATGCATTCAATTATGGGCGTAAGACAACGTTTGCCGGAGTGTTTAAAAATTTTCACGCGTGAGTAATTTTGTTTGTTTTAATATACTATATTATTTTTTTAAATATATATTCACCCTTATTCCAGTTGTCGACATCGACGTCACTTGAACACAATACCAAAAAATTGGAGCTTGTGTACTCGCTTTCAAGAACAATTTTATGCAACTGACAATCTATTCCCGTTCCTTAAGGTCCAGAAAATAGCATAAACCTGCCAACAGGAGTCAGTTGTTTTCCACAACGGGTACAAAATAAATACTTTTTCACTCACGCGTGATAATTTTTAAGCACTCCTTTTTTAATATCTTCTAATTTGGTTTTAGTATGCATTAAAAACAAACAAAGAAAGGTTTATCTTCCCCTTGCATAGTGGCTGGCGTTGGCTGAAATAGTTAGCATGTTGACTACAAAACCGAAGGTACTGGGTTCAAACCCTTTATCCAACAGTCATTAAATAACAATATCACGCATTTTTCTGATGTACAGTAGTATCCATTTGTCTCAGTGGTTGTAGGACAGTTCAAGTGATGTAAAGCATAGTCACTGGTCACTGAACTATACCACCTTCAGTAGATACCAATCATAATGTAATATCAGAGTGCCCTCCTGCGTCGGTATTGTGTAGCAGAATCTTCGGCGAAGTAAAATAACCAATAAAATGACTACTAAACACAAATTTAAAAATATTTAATACGCCTCATTGGCACCAGAGGCGCTGCAACACTGCATTATTAAAAAAACGTGCATAAAGCAAAGTTGTAAAAGAATGAAGCTTTCTTCTATCTCTTCTTTCACCACTTGTCTTCTATTACTATCACTTTTCCTTTAAAAAAAGTGTAAACTAGTAAAAAACAATTCTAAAACTAGATTTTTTCTATAATTTTGATTCACTGTCAATTTGTGTGATTTCAAATAACGATTGAGTGTATTAACGGTTTGCATGATAAAAATTTATAGTTTATGAAAATTAAAAAAATTAAATATCATAACGAAGGTGAGTGTACTATTAATATAACAATTATCAAGCGTGAAAAGATGTGAGCGTGAGTGATACTTTTTCTTCTTCATGAGATTAAGCAATAAAATCTTTAAAGACGTTTCAATCTTTCCAGACGTTTGGCTGTAATTATTTATGACAAGAAAATGTGTATAAAATTTCCCATGGTGCACTATAATGAAACTTAATTACACTGTAAAACAAAATTAAACTTTTAACAAAACAACAAGGTCCCAGCAATTGATTCTAGCATCGAATAACTAGAAATATATGCGAGTTAAGGTCAAGTTGCACCTGTTAACAGATTTTTATGATGAATCGGCATATTAAGTCATCAAATGTTTGCATTATAAGTGAATATTGTTTTGTGTAATTTTCTGTAGAAGCTTGCGAAGAAAATTTTTGTGGAACATTTCAACCCCCTTACTCCGCTTCTCCTTCTCATCATGGCATATTTTCAAACAAAAAGCGGGCAGAAAATTACTTTTAATCCGAGGCCATTTTAGCTCAAAATTATTGAATTATGAATTCGGTATAAAATTCTACTCTATGTATATTAGTTTCTGGACGAGACGAATACCTCATTGATCATTATATATATGTATATGGTCATGAGAGGACTCTTAGTACTATCACCCAGTTGGTTATGCAATATCTGAACCTATCTTCGATCCAGGTTTTGTAACTCCAGCAATAAGCGCTGAGATTACCAAGCGAGAAGTTGGAGTTTAAATCATGTTATTTCGACTTAAAACAACTTTTGTTCAACATGGCTCTGCGTTATATTTCAATAACAAGTTCACGTTGCTTCAACTTGAAATAACTTTGATTCAACATGATTCTTCATTTTCATTCAACAGTACTGGAATATTAAATCAACATGAAATAAAGTTATTTTACAAGGTAAAATATTCTTTAAAAGTTGCTGTAAATCATGTTGAATTAATATGAAACACATACGAAGCAAAATCATTGCCAAAAAATGTTAAATTAACCTTGTTTTCGTAGATTTTCATATGATACGAGTACTTTTCTGTGTGCTGGAAAATGACATAGGCAATATCTAAATTTTTCTCTTTATCAATGCCTTCATAGCAAAAGTCATTGTATTCGACCCTAAGCCTATGTGTCCGGTAAACAGGACACTAAGCAGCTACGTAGACGTGCTTAAGCAACGACAAAAAAAAGTTTTTTAAGTCTATATTTTTATTAATAATATTTTCAAAAGCTAATTGCTATAGTTTTGATTTTGACAAAAAGTTCAGACTATTTGTATTATTAGTGTTTATTTCAAAGATCTCAAGCTAACTTATAATATGGGAAGGAGCTTAAATATAAATTCTCTTCTTTTTTTCTTTGTTCAATAGCAAAAGCAAAGGGTAAAAATTTGATACTTTAAATATTTATCGGGCAGACAAAATCCTACCTTTAGCTAAAGTTAACTTGTGAAAATGGCCCTAAAATTTAATTTCAATATTTATTTTCATTTCTTTTTAAAAATATATTAGTTTCAATACAAAAAAATTTATGAAAAATAATAACAAGTTGTAAGAATATTCTGCCAAAACATCTGCTTCATCGAACAAAATTTTTAATAAAAACTTTCATATCTGTCAAAATTTTAACAATTTTAAGAAACATCCCCAAACTTAAAGCTACAAAAACTTTTAAACTACATTTATTTATCCTTAGTAACGTTTTCTTGTATTTTGAGTAGACAAAAAAAAAAAAAAAAAAAAAAAAAAACAGGACACAAAACTATTTTCCTAATAATCTTTATGGTTTTACTTATAATATCTAAAGTTTTCCCTAAATGAATTGTGAATTTGTTCGTGGTTATTTAAGAGGTTTTTTTTTCTTATTTTTGTACAATTATTCTTAATAATGAAAGCAAGTAAAAGGAAACAAAACTTCTTAAAGTTTTAAGTCAAGTTTATTATTTATGTTATTCTTTTTTTTTTTTTTTTTTGTTTTTTTGTCACTAGTTGAGACATTGAGTAGTTGCTGCTGGACTTGGGTGACAAAAATGTTTCATTTAAAATACTTTTGTAAACTATTTTTTTGTTTACATATTTTTAACTTTTCATAAGTTTCAGTTAAACTTTTTGTGATTACACTTAATTTAAAATTACATGCTTTTCGCCATCACGCAATAACCAAGGACTCTTTATTGAGTTTGTTTGTTTTTTTTAATATTAGGAATTCTTTCCTTAAGACTGTCGCTTGTTATTAAAAACTCTCAACTTGGGAAACTAAACAAAGATTGTACAAATGCATTTGGAGGGTTTTTTTTGTTAAATCAAAATCTTACTGCTGGTTTTGTTCAATGTAGTTTAGAAATATTTTTACATAATTCAAAAACTTTTGCAGAAGCAATTTTAGTTATGAGAACAAAACTTTGTAACGGAGATTCCAAATGAAGTGAAAATTTAATATATGCAATACTTTTTGCTTTTGCTAAAACCGCAAAGTATGCTATAACTTTGTTTTATATGATATAAAGTCAAGGTTATTTTATGTTTGAAACACAACTGGGAACAACGACGAATTTCGCCCACCAAGATGAATTCGGTGCTAAAAATACCCTGAGTAAACTCGTTGTATGACGCAGAACAATGCCAAGAAAGAACAGTTTTTATAATTGATAAAATTGTTTGCTGCGCGAATTTGTTATCTCTTTTAAAAGAGACAACAAATTTATTTTTCAGCGTAAGAAATAGAAATAAATCTATTGCAGAGTTTGAGGCGCATGTCTAACTTCGACCTACGCTATGACTGTATTTTTTTATATACACAAATAGCGGGTCTGGTGTCTAATCATTGGCTTTCCATTACACACACCCTGGTTCTGCAAATCACAAAATGTCAGTAGTAGGGAACTGGCGGTTCTGCCCCAATTAAAATTGTTAAATTGTTGCTGAAATTGTTAAATTTGGGTAATTAAAATTTGAAAATTTTAAAATTCTTGAAATTTGATACCTACGAGGGTGGTTCGATAAGTCCTTTAAATATTTTTCGAGGGTGGTTCAATAAGTCTGTCTTTTTCCTAATGCCTACGGCATGCATGATAATTTTTCCTAATGCCTACGGCAATGCATGATAATTTTTTCAAATGCCGACGGCAATACATGATTATTTTTTTTCCTAATGCCGACGGCAATACATACTTATTTTTCCTAATGCCTACGGCAATACATAATTATTTTCAAATGCCGACGGGAAAATCATGAAAATGATTTTTTCTAATACCAATGGTGAAATAGTGGTTATTAATTTTTCTTAATGTCTACGCAAAACATGTTTATTAATTTTTCCTAATGCCGACGGCAAAACATGATAATTTTTCCTAATGCCGACGGCAAAACATGATTATTATTTTTTTCAAATGCCGACGGCAAAACATGATTATTATTTTCTAATGCTCCCAGTGTTGCCATACTGTAGAAATTTGTTATCGTAATACTATATCAGTAATATCAGAGAAAGAAGGTTTGATGACTACTAGGTCATATGGTTTCATATGAATCATGGGAATGTGCTTGTGTGATTTCCTCACGCTAATAAATTCTTATAAAATAAAATAATTAAATAAATGAATAAAATAATTACATAAATTATTTTATTTATTTATAAAACGTTCTCATGTATGTGAACACCCCTAATGCTTGTGTGTGGGGGGTCCAGCTTGTTTGTCGCTGGTAAGCTTATATTCTGTTTATTTGTTTAAGAAATATATTTGTATGTAGGTATGTATGTGTGTATGATGCATGCATGCATGTATGTATGTATGTATGTATGTATGTATGTATGTATGTGTGTATGATGTTTGTATGTATGTATGTATGTATGTGCGATCGAAAGAACTTGTGCGTGGAATATTTTGTGGCTGTGTAGAATACATTTATATTTTGCAACGTAATCATTTTCTTTGGCTGCGATTATTTTAAGGCAGCAAGTTTCAACTAACTACAGTCATAAGCAGAGAAACAAAAAGTAAAAATTTGCAAGTTAGCAAAAATGCTAACTTCTCCTCCTCCTTCCCACTTCCTTCTCTTTCCTTTATGTAGTTTGTTTTTGAAATAAGAAAACACTTGTAGATTTTTTATTTTTCTATACATTTATTGTTTAAAGTTTTTTAAAATTTTATAATAATACATACATTAATATTTTAAAGAGTGTAAAAATTCATTTAAAGCAAGATATTTCTTTTGTTAGTAAAATAGCATTTTTTAATGCGCAAACACCAAGTTTATGATAATTACAATAAAAATATTCTGGATACTTAATCTCCATTTGTTTAAAGTTGATACAGCCTATATCCTCAACGTTAAAAATTTTTCGGCATAAAATTTTTTCCAACCATCGTCTTTTCTCTTCACCTTTTACATAAATTTTAGAACATCTTGCGTTGGCTTTTAAAAAATTGCAAACGCTTTCAAAAGAAACTGATCCAGCAGTCCAGCTGAGGTGATGATAGTTTTTCGTTAGCCACTTTGCTTCTCTTTGCTTTTTTATTGATAAGCATTTAAAATCAAATGGTGGTTTTATAATGAAATTGTTATATTCATAATTGTTGAAAACAATCGCTACTTCTTTTGCGATGAAATCATTTGAATTACTTTTGAAACCTTGTACGTCTATAAAAATTGTGTTATTTTCCATATTACTCAATTTATAAGACTTTTCGAACTTGTCCTTTGATGGGTATATATTCTATTATGCGATCATGAATAAGAATGCAGTAAGCTGATGTCTTTGCTGCAATATTAGTTGCTGTTTCAAATGCTATTTTTATATCAATCGGTCCATTATTGAGTGATTCATTCTGATGACTGACATCTACTACAATAATAGGAGCTTTTGTCTTAAACTCTGATGCAGATAGAAGCGGTTGAGATTCCCTCATATAGTAACTTTGTTGGAATCTTAGATACATATCATATAGAATTGCATATCGTTCATTTTTGAACTTTATGTTAAGATCATCATATGGATATGAGACTGAATTTAAATGTACTTTTAAATTAGTCAAATCACAATGAACAAACTTATTTTCTTGTTGAAAAGCAATCAATACAAAACGGGGGCGTTCTCTATTTGCAGCCAGTTTAACATTCCAAATATGGCTAGTACCTGTGTTTAATTGTGGATTAACATGACAATCCCAACTGCGAAATGCCATAGGTATAGAAGCACCATTGTTAATAATTTTTATCATATTCAATTTGCTAAAGTCGGATAATTGTACATGTGGGATTCTCCATGAGATGAGTGAAATTGTAAGTTTAGCTTTTTCAGTAGAAACACTCGAGCGTACAAGATCTTCATCATTCTTATTGCGCAAGAGTATCAATTCATGTTTTCCATTTAGTATAACTTTGTTGTAGTCTTCGGCGAATCCTAGAAGCATTTTTAGAGGTACATAAAAATTGAAAAATCCATTTTCAAGAGTGACATCGTCAATTTTGTTCCATCCAGCATTTTGCATCACATTGCTTTCTGTTGGTGACAGAGAAACCAAATTTTTTATAGTGCTTGTGGCTCCTAAATATCTTGTATGGTCAATTTCAATTCCATTGAGCTCATAGCGAATTTCATCAAATAGATATGCCACAAAGTTGTTTTTTAATAAAAAGTTCTCCGAAGAAGAAGAAGAAGAAGATTTGGCCTTATTATCATCGACAACAAATCCCTCTACATAAATGTAGCTCTCACTGGGTAGCACATACAAATCTTGATTTTGTATTGAAATTCTAATTTCATCATTATTGTTGTAAGATTGTAAGTATGGTACATATGTATGATAGTCCTTTTTGATTATATTCTCATCAGACAAGGGTTTATCTAAGACATCTATTATTGAACTCATTTTGTCTTCAATTTAAAATTCAAGGACTTTAGAAAATTTTTATTTGATGTTGTTAGAGCTTTTTGTTGAGCTGGTCGCTTTAATGTTGTTGTTGTTGTTCTTGATGCTATATTTTTCAATGTATTTGTGTTGTATATTAGCATTATTTAGTTGGCCTTAAATGTATTCGTATTGTAATTTCCTCTCCTCGGAAATTAATTAAATCACCGTGTTGATCCAGTACGCGCAGCGCTAGTGAACTTATCTCTCTGGTGTTTACAGGTAAATAGATAAGATTTCTTGGAACCTCATCTATTTTATAGCCTGGAGGCACATTAATCGGAAATTCATGAAGTGTATGCGATTTCGAGTTATTCATATATGTGTTTATAGCGATACTACTTTCAATTCGCAAGAGATTCACTTTAAAAATATTAACTGGAAGATCTGAATAATAATATTTGTTTGGTGTTAGGATTTTGCTATTGAATCCTAAAAGTTTTCCAATTGTATTGTCTTTATTAAAATATACAAGATCCTTGGAACTATTAACTTTAACTTGCATTGTATTGTTATTGGCTTCAATAAAAATCTTATTTGCTGGGCAGAGTCGTTTGTATTCCTCTTCTATAAAATCAACTATATTATTTAATTCGTAAGATCCAATTGGTATTTCAATTATATGTTCCCCTATATGAAACATATTGTTGTAGGTGTCTACATTTGGAATACTGTTGTATGAATGAAAATCAGTTAGAGCACACTCATATGCACCATGTAATTCAATAGGAGGAAAGTAACTAGCAGATAGTTCTGATGAGTTAGAGCTCAGAGTAAGTGTTATTGACATTATAACAGTCTGATTACAATTAAATAATGTTTAGTACACAGTATGGTTTATAAGTATGATTTACATATTTTATTTAAAACTTTTTCTCATTTTAAAATTAACATTAGTTTCTTAATATTAATGCTATTGTTGTTGTTGCTATTGATGTTGTTGTTGTTTCTAATTTAGTTTTTCTTCCAACTATAATATTTCATCTTTACTTATCCAAGAATTATGTTGATTAGAAAATCCCAGCCATTTAACATATACCTCCTTCCCTTTAATTTTAAGAACCTTTTCAACTAGATATGTATTTGGAAATCTAGTTTTTGAAAGTTCCTCAGTATAGAAGCCACCTTTAATAGGATTGCCAAGATAGTCTTCTAATATGTATGTTGCAGGATTTGTATTTTGAACTCTTGTAATTGTGAAAATTTCTGTAGTCCAATTTGGAGTATAACCTTTTTCAAATGTTTGCTTATATTTGCTTATGCGAACATGATCTCCCACATTAAATTTTGACATTTTATACATTTTCAAATGACTGTATACTGTATTTAGCAGCTTTTCCTCATTTGTTGAGTTGACTTTAATAGGAGCCATTTTAATGGTACGATGAACTTTTCTATTGTATGCATTGAGTAAATCTTTGTATATATCAATCCACTTATATGAACCATTATAACTAAATTCTTTCCACATCATTCCTTTCAATGTTCTATTAAATCGTTCTACTATTGATGCTTTCATAATGCTATATGTTGAGTAGTGATTAATGTTGTATTTATGCATTAATTTTCCAAAGTGTTTGTTGAAAAATTCTTTGCCATCATCTGTTTGTAAGTTTTTTGGTACTCGTCCCAATTCAAAAATATCTTCCATTGCCTTGGTTGTTTCGAGTGCTGTTTTTGTTTTTAGCGGTACTGCCCATGCAAATTTTGAGAATGTGTCAATTACAGTCAACAAAAATCGATAATTTCTATTTTCTTTAGAATAGTTCCCCATTTCAACTAAATCAGCTTGCCAAAGATCATCTATTCCTTTCATTACAACTCTGCGACGCACAAATTGTTTTCGTGCTTGCTTATGGAGTTCATTTACTAAATTTCTTTTTGAAGACATTAAGTTGTTTTTAAAGATTTTTTGCAGAGTGTTGTGATCTGCTTGACGCACTTTCAGCTATTGATACAAACATATAATTTTCTAATCTATAAATTTTCTCATTAAGCTGTTCAATTTGTTCTTCAAAGGATGTTTTAATATGTAGAATATCTTTTTCAATTTTATAATTTTCTTCTATATATAATTTTATTTCGCGTTGTAGTTCCTCAATTTGCATTTGAATATCTTCTCGTATTATAGTATTATCCCCCTTAAAGTATGTTAATATTTTCTCTTCTAATTTTTCGATTTGAGTTTGCAAAAACAATTTATTGATAACATCGTTTTCCTCCAGAGCTTTTGCAACATTTTTGATCCTTTTGTTTTGGACATCAATGTTGTTGTTCGTATCCACAAAGAACCCCAGCAGTTTAGGTGCATTTTTCAAAGAAATTGTGCTGCTAGTATCGTTTAAATAGTGTCCAAATTTATCAACAGACATACTCTATTTAGTTTATTAAAGTTAGTGTATTATATTCGCTTCACGTAGTTCTTCAATAATTGATACAATTTCGTTATTGTGATTAGTATGACCTGCACCTTGTGATGCGAGCAGTAGTCGAAGTCTATCTACTAACTCATTTGGATCGTCCCAGTATATATAGTTGGGATTATTGATGTTAACTTGCATCATTCCCTCACCTAAATAGCTACCTTTGGGCTTAGACCCTGTTGATTCAGGTAAATTCTTCTGGTTTTTCTCATCAATAAATTTCTTAATAATATATTTATATTTATATCCTCTAGTACCCTTAATTTGACCATCAGGTTTAAAGTCTCTTCTATATGCATTAGTAGTAATTAAAATCTTTTTATAGATTTCAAGTTCAAATTTATCGTAATTTTTTGGTATTTTATGAAACATTAGAGAAAATGGTCCTGGTGTTAGAGCCCATATTTGACCACCAACTTGTATTTTATCTTCATTCAGTTTTAGGCTACTATCACCAAATTTCCATTCATTATTGTAATCTTTATGTGGGCCATAGTTTGTATCTAACTGATTTCTTCCTTCCAAAACTGATAAATCAGTATAAGTATATTCTGTATTGGAAGTCTGTGAGTAAAAATCATCTTCATCATCATCATCATCATCATCATTTTCAGTATTAACATCATTAAATAAGATGGTATTATCAAAAATTGTCCCTTCTACTAGTTTTTTTGGTGTACTTGTCTCTATCTTGACTGATGGGTTTTCAGGCTTTAAACTTGTATTATTTCCAAATTCTGTCTTGATGTTACTTTCTTCTTTCATGCGAATTCTTTTAAAATTTTTAGAACTATTTATGAATTCTTTAAGAGGTTCTGTTATAGGTTTGAATGTATCTCTTAATTGTTCACGTGTATCTATTTCACCAGTTTTTATACTACGAAGCTTTTTCTTCAACACATTCCTTGTCAACACCAACTGTTTTAAAATTTTCTCATCCATGTTTGCTAAGGGCAAATAACAGGTATCAGCAATGAGATCAGCTTTTCAGGACCTGGTCTGGTTTTCAGATCAGCTTATCAGGACCTGGTCTGGTTTTCAGATCAGCTTTTCAGGACCTGGTCTGGTTTTCAGATCAGCTTATCAGGACCTGGTCTGGTTTTCAGATCAGCTTATCAGGACCTGGTCTGGTTTTCAGATCAGCTTTTCAGGACCTGGTCTGGTTTTCAGATCAGCTTATCAGGACCTGGTCTGGTTTTCAGATCAGCTTTTCAGGACCTGGTCTGGTTTTCAGATCAGCTTTTCAGGACCTGGTCTGGTTGTCAGATCAGCTTATCAGGACCTGGTCTGGTTTTCAGATCAGCTTATCAGGACCTGGTCTGGTTTTCAGATCAGCTTTTCAGGACCTGGTCTGGTTTTCAGATCAGCTTATCAGGACCTGGTCTGGTTTTTAGATCAGCTTATCAGAACCTGGTCTGGTTTTCAGATCAGCTTTTCAGGACCTGGTCTGGTTTTCAGATCAGCTTTTCAGGACCTGGTCTGGTTTTCAGATCAGCTTATCAGGACCTGGTCTGGTTTTCAGATCAGCTTTTCAGGACCTGGTCTGGTTTTTAGATCAGCTTATCAGGACCTGGTCTGGTTTTCAGATCAGCTTATCAGGACCTGGTCTGGTTTTTAGATCAGCTTATCAGGACCTGGTCTGGTTTTTAGATCAGCTTATCAGGAGCTGGTCTGGTTTTCAGGTAGCTGGTATAGTTTGGAGATCAGCTTATCAGGTATCGGATGAGGTTATAGCAAATAGATGTATCAAGTTTAAAGTTAGATTAATAACTAAATTCAATCTTTTATGAGAAGTAGTTTATATAGTTATGAAGAAGTCAAATTGCTTTCTGTAGCGACCATCATTTAATTCATTATCTTTGCTTATCACTAAAAAGCCATATTTATCCTTCCAACATTCTCTACAAATTTCTTGGAACTTTTCGTAACTCATATCGCTGCCAACATGATCCCTATAAACATGCTTCATATTTGTATCATCTTGCTTAAACATTATAATAACATTTGCATTGTCTCTTATTAAATGCTTGGGAATTCTAGTATAAGTTTGACACAAGTAGAATGAATCAATATCCCTATGTCGCCCCATACAAAAATATGTACGTATATTATTCTGCTTTTCACATGCAACATCATCAAATATCATAATTGAATTAGTTTTAGCTTCGTCAGGTGGAATAACTGATTCATTATCGGTGAATGTATAATATCCCATTCCTTTAATTGGTGAAATTAGTTTCTTCAAGTACTCATATTTGGGTTGATAAAGAGATTTTGAGTATAAATAGATGTTTTTAAACTTGAGTCCATTAGGACTTTCTAGTAAGCCGATCATAACATTAGTCTTTCCACAATTTGATGGTCCCACTATTAGAGCACGAATAGAATTTGGTAAGAGGGGGCTATGCTTTATTTTTGAAGTGATGTTCGATGATTCATCAATATTACGAACTAAAATATTTTTATGTTGTTTCACTAACTGCATTTTTGTAACTAAATACATTTCATAAATGTTACCTCTTATTATAGAAAAAATCAGATAATATGGTTATACGATATCAGAAAACGTTTAGTCATAAAAACACCTTCGTTGGAGGAGGTATAGTAGATAAAATAATAAACTCTCTACCTGTTGAACTTCATCTTCCTGGATATCAGTACTGTGGACCTGGAACAAAATTACAAAAACGTTTAAATCGAGGTGATAAAGGAATTAATTTATTGGACTCTGCTTGTAAAGATCACGATATAGCTTATTCGAAAAATAAGGATTTAAGCACTAGACACAAGGCTGATAAAATACTTGAAAATTCAGCTTGGGATCGAGTTTTATCAAAAGATAGTAGTATTGGTGAAAAATCATTTGCCTATATGGTTACTAACGCAATGAAAGCCAAAACAAAATTTGGTATGGGTGTGGAGAAAAAGAAAAATGTTAAAAAGAACAAGCTAAATGATAAAAAACTGTTTAGAACATCAATTAGAGCTGCAACAAAAATACTAAAGAAGGAAAAACCATTAGATATTAACTCAGCAATTAAAATTGCCCGAAAAACTATCAACAAATCATTAAAAGGAAGAAAATCTCAAATTATAGTACCACGTGTAATACGTGTCCCAAAAATTGGTGGGTTTTTGCCTCTAATACCGATTTTAACTGCTCTGGGTGCAATTGGTAGTCTAACAACTGGAGGTGCTGCTATAGCTAAAGCTGTAAATGCAACAAAGAATGCAAAAAATCAACTTGATGAAGCAACTAGACATAATAAAGCGATGGAATCTATTGCAGTTGGAAAGGGACTTTACTTAAAACCATATAAAAAGGGTTATGGTTTAGTTTTCAAAGAGGAATCAAAAAACTATTAGAGATGCTACCCAACAGACCACTATCTGATGAGGACCTAAACCGTTTCTCTATAAATATTCCATATTTTAGAGGAGTTTTCATGTTGAATACTCTACCAAAACGAACAAAGAAAATAGAATGTGGAATAATCAATTTAGACGTATCAACAGGACCTGGTACACATTGGGTAGCATATTATAAAAACAACAATGAAAAAGAATATTTCGACAGCTTTGGAAACTTACAACCTCCTTCGGAAGTAGTCAAATATCTTGGTACAAATATAAAATACAACTATAATCAACATCAGAATTTCAATACATTTACCTGTGGTCATTTATGTCTTAAATTTCTTTATTAAATAACTGAAAATATTAAATAAAAAAGCACAAACATTTATATTTTACAAACTCTTTAATGTCTTTTTATTTATAATTTAAAATACATAATTAGTACATATCATTGGCAAATAGAAAATTGGGATTAAGCTTTTTCGATTAGAAAATAAGAGAAACTTGTATGTAGTGAAAAATATAAGGACTTATCCGATTATCTTAATTGTTTCTCTTTATGAAAATATCTAATGAAATTTAATGGAATTTCATAATATTGTGAAATTCAATTTGTCTTGTGCAGATCCTCTTAAAGAAATCAAGACTGTGCATGTTTAAGCGATATGAAAGTAAAGCCAATAAAGAAATAAAAGTCATTCACACATTTAATTCTTTTTTCAATATTTTATTTAAAATTTTTTCTTAAAAACTCATATACATATGTACAATAGTTTTTCTTAATAAATAGGATTTTATTTACAATCAATTTTCTTAATAAATAGGATTTTATGTACAATAGTTTTTCTAAATAAAAAGGATTTTATTTAAAATCATTTTAACAACAATAAATAGGATTTTATTTACAATAATGTTTCTTAATAACTAAGATTTTATATACAATTTAAAAATTAACTACTTAACTAAAAATTAACTAATTTTAGCTATTTTCTTGCATTCTAGCAATTTCATCTAGCAACATATCAAGTTCGTATTCAGGGTTAGTTTCCTTAATACGAAAATGATACCATGCATATGTGTTAATATTATTTGACCTAATTTTTCTCTTATCGTCTCCATAACTTAAGACTACCTTATTTAATTTACTAGTATATATATGGTGAAGCTTAGATTTAAATGTTAACATATTATCGTATACATTAGTCTTATTGAATAAACAGTTTCTATAAGTAGCTAAACTATATTTATCTAATATGGATCTTTTTACCCCCTTTGATTTTTTAACGTCATTTTGATTTTGTACACTGAATGAGTACATTTTTGATCGCAGCCCAACAAATTCTGTCATTATCTTACCACAATTTTCATCTTTCATCATGCCTAAAACTTTTTTATTTATTAATGGGAAATTATAAGTATTGTCCGTGGGATAGTCCGATGTATCAAAATGTTCTTCTATGTCATTTTTTATGTCAGCGTAAAAGTCATCCGTCTTTATTGAATATATAAAAGAGTCCGTGTCCATATAGTTCAATGAGAGTTTTGTCTTAAACTTAGGTTGCATGTACCCGTAATGAAAATTATACATTTTCCATTTGGACAATTCAAGTACACAAAATCCTAAGTAAATTGGTTTATTGTAGCAGGTTTTGACTCTAGTCATTTCGATTGCTACCAGATCTTCGGAAAATATAGATAAACTATGAAAATTTGGTTTTGATATCCAATCTTGAGCCCCCAAACGATTACAATTCGTTCTCTCCCAATTATTGACAATTTTAACATCTCTCCTCTTATCCACATTTTCCATGGTTTTACCATAGACTGCATTATTGAGTAGTTTGAAAAAGTTTTTTTCAAAAGCATTTTTAGCAGTGGCTCTATGTCTGGTATTTAGGTCAATATAGCCTTTTAACCATGGAGATTGTTTAAATGCTAGAATACGATGAGTTTTCTTTAAAACTAAGCCATTTTCTAAGCATTGTTTAAGAACTCTAAAGTGTATCACGTATGATTGCTTTGTAGAGAAATCGGTTATCAACTTGTTATACTTCGCTTGCAGTGGTTTTTTATTTTCAGCGCAAAAAGGTAGGTCATTATGCAAGTCATGTAAGTGAGAAGGATAATCTAAAGTGACCTCATAAACATAACCGTCTGTTCCATTGTCAGATATGCTGTTTGGATCCAGATTCAGCTCGTCTTGCGATAACCATCTGAACCCCCCATGAGGAAGATATTCCGACATAGCCCAACCGTAAAGGTTATTTGCGTCTAAATAGACAAGAAACTCCGAGGGCTTTTCTTTATCGAAATCTTCCAAATATTTGTTATTCGCTTTCGAATATCTTTGGCTACACTGTACGATTCCCCCACGTATACCTTTTTTCATAAAATTGTACATGTCTATGTCCGTAAATAATTCTAGTTCAATTTTTGTGTATTTTAACATTGCATCCCAGGAAAGTCCAGGTGCGGTATAGTATTGACATGGATCCAGCTCATAAATACCTTTACAAACTTTTCTAAAGTTCTCGAAAATATCTGTCAGTAAGAGGACATCTGTTTTTAAGTAAAGTTCCATGTAATCTTTCATTGTTTTGCACCCAAAAGTATTCCATACCTCTACAGCATGTGAGTATTCCTCTAAAGAACACTCTTTATTGTTCAACTTATTAAAGAAATCACTGCGTGAAGGCAGCTGGCACTCGTCTAATTTTTGAAATGAATTTAGGTACTCATAGGGGAAAATGCCTTTCTTCTTAATAAGCTGAAATTCTTTTTCTGTTTGAAATAAGGACCTTATAGTGTTAAAATCATTATCCGACAAATTGCAGGCTAATGATTCTAAACTCTCAGCCATAAAGCGTAATGTATCAAGAAATCTTATTTCAAGATTATGACCATCGCTCATTTCTGTAAATTGCGAGAGTGATATATAAAGCTCCTTATTGAGAGGGAGTACTTTCAGTTGCATAGAAATTTCACCTAGTTCTTTAATAAAAAGATGTGAGTCATAATTTGAGTAATTGTGAAAGTAAACTGGTATAAACTTGGGAATTTGGTAATTCAAATTACAGTTATTGTGGGCTGCACCTCTATATTTACCGCTAATGTGACAATGATCTCTAACGCGATCTTTACCTAGAAATTTTTGACAAATATGACAATTCACCGCACTATAAAAATTATAAATATCAGAATGAATGATTATTATAAATATCCTCACAATCTTTAATTAAAAATGAAACAAATTTTTGTGAAGCATCTTTCCCTGTATAAACCCTTAATTTATCTAACTTATTGTTATGGAGACACTTAATGTAGTAACTAAAAGCACAAGGAGTGTGCTTTTTGACAAGACTGGTTTTACTACTCACGTTATTACTAATGTCTTCCAGGATGCATTCAAAATCTGCGTACACCACAAAGGGGACATCCATTTTCCTCTGATGCCCCTTAAAACTTAGAACTGCATCTGGACCTGACGGCATAGTTGTCACTATTTTGCCGCATTCCGCCTTATGGCTACTCATACCATTTTCGTTATGTGTGTATTGGAGACAGGTGTTGCAGATATGAAGTTTGTGTTCATTCTGCGTTAATTGACTTCGTAAAAGTCTGTGAATGACAAAAAATATATAAAAGTTTATTAGTAAAATGTCTCTATTATAAAATATATAAGACAAGTAAATGTATCATTAAAATTAAAGAGTATTAGTATAATTTTCTAACTTACTTTGATATGTTCTTTATCAGTATGTAGTGATGAACTTCACCATTCTCCAAAAGCAACAAGTTGACATGCTTTACTTTCTCCTCCTTGGTCACATAATAGGGACCGATGATTTGATCTGCTCCCTCATCGTACCCAAACACATTAACACTTATTGCTGGATTATTTACTTCGAACTCCTTAATTTTGTTTAGTGCTAATGGGTAAGTTAAGTTTTTGAAATTTAATGCTACACCATTTCGCGTAGAAATAATGTCTGCAGAAATGTCCTGAATATTATAAGTACTGCAACGTTCTATATGGTTGTATTTGGTAGTATCCATGGCAGCGATTATACACCACTTGAAGCAGTATTCATCACTGTTTTCAATATTGATGCATGCTTTTCTGCCTTGTAATTTTTGAGGTGTGGATATCCAACTTGATCCTTTGACTAGCGAAGATTTGTTGATGTTGATTTCTGCTCGAACTATGCGTGACAAAGTCCAACCAGAATCTCGCTCTTTAAATTCGGACATTTTGGTTAAAATCTCCTCAACCTGTTTACGGAATAATTCTTCAATGTTATCTGCCTTCGTCAGCAAACTCATTTTGGCTACATGTGTTATAATACACAACTCCAATTCTTCTTCTACAATTTTGATGTACTCCGCCACAATACTCACATGAAATTTAATTATTGTATGCTTAGACAAAGACATTTGAAGTCTCTCAATAAAAATATTCATGTTTTCTTTAATAAATTCTTCCAAGAGAAGTTGGTCCTTTTTATTTAGTATTACATATGTGGCGATATGGTTTTTGAAGGCTTTCGATATTTTGTAATATCTCACATTCTCTTCGACTTCTTCTTCTCTCCTAGCATGCGAAGTACTCATTGCAGCTGGCAGAGTTTCTTCTCTTTTTTCTTCTACTTCTCCATCACTTTCCGGTAAACTTATGTCCATAGCATCGTTGTATAAAGTCCCTCCAAGGATATCCACACCTTGTTGATGAGCTTGTTGTTGTAGCTGCTGCTCTTGTTGATGATAATTAAGAGGTTGCCATTGCATCAAATTGGAATACTTCTCCATTTGATTAACTGGTGTGACGGGATTATAATTGTAACTTGGACACTCATATTGCATTGGTACTCCTGATGCCGAAAACTGATTACTCCATGACATTGGTATAGGGTAACAGTTAGGCATACCGTATTGTTGATATTGGGGATACTGTAGAGAAGGGTGCTGCTGGTGATGAAATGAATTTATGTGCTGTTGACGATTTTGAACAAATGTCTGCGGTTGCTCTTGATTTGTACCCCGACTTACGACCATTTGATCCTGCACGCTATGACTTTTCACATGATCCAAAAAGGACTTTTGGTATTTGTATACCTTATGGCATCTATTACACTGATAACCTGTATAACTCATTTTTAGTTATTTTATTATTATAAAACTTTAACACAATTGCTGATGATACTACTTGTAAATACAATAAAGTACTGATGTGTTGGTTAGAAAAGTTGGCGTATTTATACGAAAATTAGTAGCAGTATCCTTGCAGCATTCACAGTTTTAACTTTTTGTTTCTCTGCTGATGACTGTACTTAGTTGAAACTTTGCTGCTTTAAAATAATCGTAGACAAAGAAAATGATTACGTTGCAAAATATAAATGTATTCTACACAGCCACAAAATATTCCACGCACAAGTTCTTTCGATCGCACATACATACATACATACATACAAACATCATACACACATACATACATACATACATACATACATACATACATGCATGCATGCATCATACACACATACATACCTACATACAAATATATTTCTTAAACAAATAAACAGAATATAAGCTTACCAGCGACAAACAAGCTGGACCCCCCACACACAAGCATTAGGGGTGTTCACATACATGAGAACGTTTTATAAATAAATAAAATAATTTATGTAATTATTTTATTCATTTATTTAATTATTTTATTTTATAAGAATTTATTAGCGTGAGGAAATCACACAAGCACATTCCCATGATTCATATGAAACCATATGACCTATTAGTCATCAAACCTTCTTTCTCTGATATTACTGATATAGTATTACGATAACAAATTTCTACAGTATGGCAACACTGGGAGCATTAGAAAATAATAATCATGTTTTGCCGTCGGCATTTGAAAAAAATAATAATCATGTTTTGCCGTCGGCATTAGGAAAAATTATCATGTTTTGCCGTCGGCATTAGGAAAAATTAATAAACATGTTTTGCGTAGACATTAAGAAAAATTAATAACCACTATTTCACCATTGGTATTAGAAAAAATCATTTTCATGATTTTCCCGTCGGCATTTGAAAATAATTATGTATTGCCGTAGGCATTAGGAAAAATAAGTATGTATTGCCGTCGGCATTAGGAAAAAAAATAATCATGTATTGCCGTCGGCATTTGAAAAAATTATCATGCATTGCCGTAGGCATTAGGAAAAATTATCATGCATGCCGTAGGCATTAGGAAAAAGACAGACTTATTGAACCACCCTCGAAAAATATTTAAAGGACTTATCGAACCACCCTCGTAGGTATCAAATTTCAAGAATTTTAAAATTTTCAAATTTTAATTACCCAAATTTAACAATTTCAGCAACAATTTAACAATTTTAATTGGGGCAGAACCGCCAGTTCCCTACTACTAATGTCCGATCAAGGTGATTTCAAATAATTAATAAAATCTAAGGCATTGCTTTTCTAAATTGCACTATTTATAGCGGTTGGAAATTGGAATAAAATATCCTATTATAAATGACAAAAACTTAAAATATACACAGACAAAACAGATTCATATCGTAGAATTCTGCTATAGCGACTGAAATTTTTTTGTGGTACCACTATATTTTAATTATAACCCTCAACCCAATAGTTGCAGCAACAGAAAAAATTGGCTGACAGTATGGAATTTGAAATAAATGTTATTCTTGCTACCGAAAATTTGGCTAATATAATTAAAACAATATCATGTACCAATTATGATGTAAAAGAAAAATTGGCTTTCCTTGCTGAAATAAAAATGAACAATAAACGCAAATAAAATTACACAATTTAAGAAATTTATTATTTGACATATTGTCATAAGTTTATTTTAATTGAAATTTATTTCCTAATTTCGAATCATGTCCATATACATTTCTTCAACCACACATTTTGAAAAGCCACAAACCTGTTATCTTATGCACAGACTTTCAAAAACCATTTGAGAATTCAAAAATCGTAATATCTTTGAAAGTCACAAAAGTTAATTTTTTAATTTGCTGCTATAAACTATGATAGGAAACTCAACCTCTAGTTAGTTGCAGCAACTGATTGAAAGTTTTTATTTTAATTTTAATATAGAACGACAATTTTTTAGTTGCCAATAACAAAAGTTAGTAGTAAAATCCAATTCGTAATATTTTATTCGGTTGGGTTAACCAATCAGTTAATTAGTCAATTATCAATTTAAGTATTGTCACAATCATATTTTTGTTACAATTATGCCCTTATTGCAATGAACATGGATTGTTTTTTGGATTAACAGAAAATTGATAGCGTGAACTAAAATATACTTAATGCAAATGATATTTTATTGGACTAACCGTTTTCCAACCAATCTTTTTTCTGGGTGTATTAAAAAATTTGTTTTTTAAATCACCTTGATTTTCGCAACAGGCCCGTTGTTTAATTTTTGCCGGCGAATAATCACGGCCAAAAGTTCGTCGTTCGCCCCAGTTGTGTGCCTGGTATTAGCTTGGGTTATACTGACTGGGTGAATATCTTAATTGATTTTTTCATCCGCTTGTCTTAAAAAATTATAAACGAACAGTGTTTTATAAAGATGTGGATTTTTAAGCTGGCAATACTGCTTGCTAAGTGCATTTTAGTTTACCAGCTGTTTTGTATTTAGTTTGGTTTGCCATGCCGTCATAATTGAAGACTAGACTGTCACCTGAATAACGCCTGCCAATTGTGCAGAATTTCTACGAAAAACATTATGCAGCTCGAGGAACTCATTACGCTCTTCGTCCATTATACGTTTGGTATAATCGTTCAACTGAGTGATTAATTCGAGAAATAGTGAAAAGTTTTTGAACCAATTGTACTCTCTAAAGCAATAATCATTCTAAGTCAAGTTTTAGACTTGGCAGTTTTTCTTGAAGCAATTATCTTCAATTCTCTTTTAAAACTGCTCGATTGTTTACACACAGACGGTTTCTTGCTCAATTTTCCTATTGTTTTAATGCAGCGAATGAAATAACAAAAGAGAATTGAAGTAGCTTTTCTGTACAAGCAAGTTAGTACCCTCTTCTTTCTTCTTTCCTCTCTCTCCCATAAACTCAGACTTGCTTCAAGAAAAACTGCCAAGTCTAAAACATGAGTAAGCGAAACTAAGTCGCTGCACAGGGGGATATTTTCATATTTTTTTTGGGCAAAAACTGTAAGAAGTGGTTCTAGATCATTGAAAATTGGCCCCATATGTTATATTAACTAAATTAAATAAAAAATGCAATTTCATGAAAATATGTCACGTTCACTGCCCATCGTCCATTGCCCGTACCATATAAATTCATTTTTTAGATAATTGTCCCTTTCCAAGCAGATGTCTTAAGACTGAGTACATACATATTCTGGATTAAAAATAAATTCAGTAAAGTGCGACTTTTGCTCGCACACGAAAGGTTCCATACCGGCACTACATATCGTCACCTTAAATGCAAACGGACGTAACTACGCTTTTATATTTTAACAGGGGAGACAAAACACGTTAGAAAATCAATAATAAAAAAGTATTCTTGAAAAATTTCTTCAAAATTTACTTCTATTATAAATACTTATATCTTTTTAACCATTTATTTCCTTTTGTATGTATGTTTAAGCTTTTATGTTTGTTACGTTCCTTGCAATAAAAAATAGATGCATTCGTAATTACGTCCGTTTAAATTTCTTTAATAAAGTCGTCATTTTCATCGCAGAGGTCTAAATATTTGCGTGAAGATGTAGTTTGATAAAATAAACAATAATCAATCAAAAACTCGATATCGAATTTTTGTGTAGTTACGTCCGTTTGCATTTAAGGTGACGATATTTTATACCATATGAACTTAAGCTTATATATTCTAAAATTTTACCTGATGTAGACATTTCTTTTTATTTTAAGTACACGGTAATTTTTTTTTCAGTTTTTGACTATTTTATTTTAGCATTGGCACTTTTTCTTAAGGCCTGTTCATCTAAATGCGAACGATAGATTCGATCGAAAATTTATATTAGAAACAAAAACAAAAAACTTAAATTTGTTTTTGTTTTCAATATAAATATTCGATCGAATCTATCGTTCGCATTTAGATGAACAGGCCCTTAGTTTCGGCGCTTATTTTTTGTTTTGGTGTTTTTTCGGTTTTTGGGGCTTTTTTAGTTTTGGCGTTTTCTTTTTTGTTTTTGACGATTTTTCGGGTCTTAGCGACTTGGCGCTATTTTCCTTTTGGCGATTTTTCGGTTTTTGGCGTTTTTTTACTTTTGACGTTTTTTTCGTTTTTGACGACTTTTTCGGGTTTTAAAGATTTATTTTAGATTTGTATAAATTTAACTATTTTCTTGAGGTTTAGGTCAGTTTATATTTTGAACTTATTAGTTCAATATTTCAATATTCAAAATACAGGGTGGGCCAAAAGAAACCAAGGGGTGTAAAAGTTTAATAACTTTTTTGTTTATTAACTTTTTTTATTTTTTCTTTCAGATTATATAATATACAAAATGGAAATTTTTTTACACTAAGTATGAAAAATGATGTCTCTTAAATGACCACCGTTTTCAGCTTCGCACTGATGGGCTCTTTTTAGAGCATTTTCCATAACATCTTTCAAAACTTGTGGCTGTAGCGTTCGAATTTCTGCAACAATGTTTGCCTTGAGTTCAAGGATTGTCTCTGGCTTGTTCACATACACTCGCTCCTTCAAAAAACCCCAAAGAAAATAGTCGGGTGCTGTCAAATCTGGCGATCGCGCTGGCCAAATAATTTCCGAATTTCGAGAAATTATTCGCTCTCCAAAAATTTGACTTACAAGTGCCATTGTGTCTCGGTCAGTATGGGCAGTGGCTCCGTCCTGCTGAAACCACATACCAGGTCTGTTTTCAAGAGCAGGACGTAAAAAATTTTCTATCATAAACCGATACCGCTCTCCATTTACGGTTACAGCACTTCCATCTTCATTCTCGAAGAAGTAGGGCCCAATGACATTTTCAGATGTGATCCCACACCATACTGTACACCTGATGGGGTGCAATTGGCGTTGATGAATGGCTCTTGGATTTTGAGAACCCCAGAACCCCAGAGATTCTGACGTTAAAATGTCGACGATATGCTCTTTGCGTTAAAATAATTGATCTCTGGTTTAAATAATAAAATTCTATTGTTCTGGTTCTCTGTTCAGTTGTGAACCTCTCCATTATAAATTCTCCAAGTGTTGTCTATATAATCTGAAAGAAAAAATAAAAAAAAATTAATAAACAAAAAAGTTATTAAACTTTTACACCCCTTGGTTTCTTTTGGCCCACCCTGTATAAACTGACCTAAGGCTCAAGAAAATATTTTAATCTAACATATAAAAAAAAGGTCGAAAAATTGGATAAAAATATTAGATTTGAATATTTTTTTTAGTTTTGGTGTTTTTTCGTTTTAGCGATTTTTTGGTTTTAGCGATATTTTTTAGTTGGGGTTTATTTTGATTTTGGCAATTTTTTCTTAGTTTTCGCGTTCTCTTTGTTTTGGCGATTTTTTCGGTTTTTTGCTATTTTTTTCGGCTGTGTGCTTATATTTAACGATTTTTTAGTTTTGGCGATTTCTTTCGGTCTTTGGCGATTTTCTTAGTTTTTTTTGACGACCTTTTTACTTTTGTATTTTATTTTTGCATTTGAGCGATTTATTTAATTTTTGGTCATATGTTTTCATTTAAGCACTTTTTTCATTTTGGCGATTTTTTGTTTTGGGATTTTTTTTAGTTTTGGAATTTTTTAAGTTTTAGAGTTTTTTTTTTGAAATTTCAATAGTTTGACTCTTACAGTTTCTAAGATACACCGAGTTGTCAAAATTACATTAACTGATGGAATACCCTTTAATTTTGATTAATTAAATTTCAGTGCTAATTGGTTTAATCTGCATAAAATTACAATTGCTTTCAAAAATTTCAAATGAATATAGACATATATTTTAATTTAATTTTTAACTGTCATGCCTTTGCTGTCATGTTCAGCTGCCAAAGTTTTACATATTCTATGAAAATTTCAGGTCCTTAACTCTTTTGGTTCTCGAGAAAACAGCTTCTGACCGACAGAAGGACAGACAGAGTTCATTTTCTCCTTTGATGTACGGAACTCTAATGAAGCCTTGTAAGCTATCCATTAAAATTAAAATAAGATTCTTAAAAGGCAAAACTGTTTTTAGCTTTGACAAATTACCAACCTGCAATTAAAAAAATCACTTATAATAAAAATCTCTCGGCAAGTTAGCCGGTAACTTGTAGAATTATGATTGTAGTTAGATATATAGTTACTTGCACTGGCACTTGAACTCGTATTTGTAAACGATAAGTTACTCTTAAAAAAATTACCTGCAAAATTTGTGACATTCTTTTACATTAAAATATTTTAAAATATTAAGTAATTATTTGAAAAAAAAAAATCCTGTCATTACACAAACTGTCTGCTTGCTGTAAAATATTAACTTCTTTACTCTTCAGATTTATTTCTTTTTCTATTACTGTTAAAAATGGCAAGAAGGGACAGACGTCATAAATTTTTCGTATTGTTGTTCTTGCTGTTGTCAGTATAAGCCATAAATTGTTGGGCCATAAACGCCTTAAAACTGTCATAAGCAAAAAAAAAATGTTACCAAGCTACTTCATGGTATAAAGTAGAGATGTGCAAATGTCGTGATTTTATCGTGTCACGCGTGAGTCACGCGTGATTTACGTGATTCGTGATCAAATATTATAACTAATCACGCGGGAGTGCGTGAGCGTGACTGAAAAAAAATTACTCGTGCGTGATCGTGCGTGAGCTTTTTTTAATAATCACGCACGAATTCTCACGCTCTCACGAGATAATATTCCTGCATTTATTATTATTTTATAATAATAAATGCATATACATATGTATAGTAATATGTATGGTAGTATGAGCTTACAAATATAATGAATACCCCCCAAACAAAATGTTTCGAATTTTTCTGAAGTCAGACTTGTCGTACCGAATTCGTTAACACATTTCGGCAGTTTCTCTGAACAATTTGTTTTAAATATTAAACCCCTTATGCAAAAAAATATTTTACTTTAGCTTTAAAGTTCATATTAGTTGCGCAGCACTTTAAGACTAACATAGCTTTGTTAAGAAATCATATGCAAAAGACAACTTTAATTATTTTGTTATCTAATAATGAATACTGGTAACACCACCGTGTTCAACAACCACTTCACAGCTTATGATGTAATACAAAATCGAATACAATTTCATTCGGGTATTCAAATAATTTTTTATTTTATTAAATACATTTTCATTATATTGAAGTAAAGCAACCTAATTTAAAAAATATGAACTTGTGACATGGTAATAAAACAGATAAACACAACTATGAAGTAAAAGTAAAAAAATGTGAAAAATTATCACAATTTGTTTTATTCGAATGAAACGAGTATTTCAATATCCAGCTTTTTTCGATTTGTTTTGATTGTATGTACATCACTAAAATATTTTTGTATAATTGTATTTATTTTAATATTTTTTTATGGATTTTGCTATATATTTCGAAGCAGTTGGATAATTTGGTGATGCTTCCCATTACATGACAGAAATAATAAATTTAAGATAAGAGCAGGCACTTCTAGCTTCATTTTCAGATGTAACATGACTCAGTATGTGCTATATTAATAAAAATATTTGAGGTACAAAACACACATTTTGGAAATATCAACTTAAAGTAGTCTTAACAAACGTGGGTGCCTACTTTAGAATTTTTATACAATAATTTTTTTAGAATACAACTTTATTTAACATTGCTTGGCAAAGCTTTATTAAGTTTTTTGCATAAGACCCTAAAACTTTGATTTTTGAGTACATAAATAAAAGTCTATGAAAATTTTTTTTAAATAAATATGTATGTATATGTTGATAAAAAAGAATTGTAACATATATTAAAAAACGTGAGTATGTGCAAATTATATCGACAATAGCAGCAACATAACGGTGAAGCGGTACTCTGCTATAAAAGCAAAAAAAAAAAAAAATCGTACCTAAATGTCGTTACGAATTCTTACCGACTTATCGTGATGAATTCGTACCGACATATCGTTACGAAGTCGTGTCAACCATTTCATAAAAAAATTTTTACGATTTCGGTAATATTTCGGTGCCGAAATCGGAAGATTTTGTCGACCAATCGTTACGAATTCTTTACGAATTCGGAGCATTTTGTTTGATGGGTACATACAGCTTTGTAAGTATGTATGTATGTATGTATGTATGTATGTATGTTTCTTAGATACCCTGTAGGAAGTATCAATTGTGGAACACTACTAATTCAACATACGTCTTATCTTCACATTTATATTATGTATGTATACATACATACATGTGCGGAATGTCAATTTTTGATATACGAAAATTCAAATTCGAATATTTAAAATGATATCCGCTAATACGAATATTTAAAACGATATTAAATTAACTTTGCTTTATTTTAATTTACATTGTAAATTTTACAAAAATACGAGCATACATACATATATACATAGATATGTACATATGTATATGTAAGAACCTATTTTTCAACCCAAAAAACATGCAAATTATATTATAAATATACTTTTTCGTGAGCGTGCGTGATTAAAATTATATTTTATTTGTGAGCGTGTGTGATCGTGAAAATGTTCAAAACCATTCGTGCGTGAGTAAAATATTTTTCTGCGTGAGCGTGCGTGTCGTGAGTCAGAAAACACTCACGTGCACATCTCTAGTTTAAAGCACTCACACAGGCACACACATACACACACACACATACATACTTGATTTTTTTTCTTTTTAATTTGCTAATGAATCAATATAAAATTTTATTACAGAGTTTAAGCATTTCCTGTTGGAATTAAACAACAGCAAACACTTGTGCGTGCTTTGAATAAGAAAATAAAATAATAAAAACCTGCCTTTTTCTCATTTTCATTGTGCTGTAAATGTTGTTGTTGTTGTTGTTGTTAAGGGCAATGCAACAAAAGAATTTTCTTGGCAGGAGCAACATTTTTCATTTATTTACACTAAAACTTTCAAATAGTTCATATTTTTTATCTCTAATTTTGTGGCAATAACGAAAAAGTGCTTAAGTCATATTTTACTATTTAGCTTTCAAGTCGATTTGCAGAAATTTATTTCTTTTGCAGTCGAATTGGTAAATTCGGTGTACTTTTATTTTGATTTGGCTAAACACTGTCCTACACTCTACACCGAAAGAATTTTGCTTCATAAATTCAACGAAACAATTTCATTAGATTTTTTTTACAAATCTAATGATAATTTCACAAATCTAATGAAAATTTCACAAATATTGTGAAGAAATTTCATTGGAATTGCTTTGTTGGTATTCTAGTTTCATAACAATATTTCATTGGATTTATGACAACAATATTTTCTAATTATTGAGAAAGCCTTTGTATTTAAGAAACATTTACAGTTGTTGCTTGCTTAAAGCAATTAAGTTAAAGATTAAATTCTTTAAAATTGTTGTCATGAAAGTCTGATAATTAATTAATTAAAAATAAACAAAATGTATTTAGTTCTTAAATCATTGAACTAATAAAGTCTTTTTGGATCATTAAATAAATGAAATCGTTTGACTTGAATTTTAAAAAGACTTATCATCGATCTTATGAAACTGTTTCATTAAACTAATGAAAAGTTATCCTTACAATAAATAATTTCTTTGTTTTAATGAACTTATTTCATTGTTAAACTGAAGTTGTTTAATTGTGTTAATGAAATAATGTTATTGTTTAATGAAATTAATTCGTTATTTTAATGAAACTATTTCCAGGTCTTAATGAAATTATTTCATGCCATGAAGTTATTTCATTGCATTGACGACACTGTTTAATACATTTGACCAAATTTGCATTAAAATATTTTTAACGAAACTGGTTTCATTTAATTTTAATGAATTTTTTCATTAGATTAATGTCGAAATTCATAGAAATTATGAAAAAAATTCTTTCGGTGATATAACTATTACATTTAATTTAAAACATGTCAAATTATAAGTGAAATAAGGCTTTTATTCCATATGAGACTATGAATCCAAAAATCATAAGCAGTCACAAAACAATTGAGATTTTTTTTTTTTAATTTGAAAGTAGCAGGGCTGCCATTAACTCAAAATTAGCTTATCTCGACTCAAGCACTTTTTGCTTTTTGCCACATATTTATTTATTCTGTTACTGCTTATACAAAAAATATATGAAAGAACTTCTTCTAGTTAGTGTTCAAGGGTACCATCTGCAGAAAAAGAAATTACTACAACTATATCTTGATTTTGTAAACTTTAAACAAACATAAACATAGGCATAATATTATTTTTGAAGACTCTAAAAACTATATCAAACTCAAAAGAGCTCCCAAAATAAAAACAACAACAAAAAATAGCAGCAATTCAGGATTCAGCGAAAGAATTTTCAATCTACCTAAATAATCCACCATCCTTCCGTATAACTCATCCACCTTGGAAAAAAATCTCCGATTTCTTTATAGAGTGCAACATGCCTAACAAAAATAGCACTAACCCTGACGTATTAAAACAATATCATCTTATCATCCATTTTGCGATGCCTGAAAATCAGAAGCCGGGAACGGCTTTGCTATTGTTAAAGATAATAGTCTCATAATCAAAAAAGGTTTGTTGACACAATTCACCTCGATTTTTACATCAGATATTACTGCCATTGAAGAAGCACTAAAAAAAAAAGATCCAGTGAAAAACTTATCTTATGCTCCGACAGTTTATCAGCAATTAACGCCCTCAAAAACACCATCAATAACGACCCATTAGTCACCAAAGTTCGTGAACTGTTACTCAGGCAAAAAAAATAATAAAGTTACTCTATACACCGGGCCACATAGGCATTTTGGGAAATGAGTTAGCAGACAGAACAGCGAAAGAAGCCGTTCTATCTCCTACAATAATTCACAATAATTATACAAAAAAGGATATTAAAAGATACATAACCAAACAAATAAAGGGTCAAAAAAAAACAAAACAGTCTATCATACATTCTCCCAACTCATACTATAAAACAATAAACTAGGGATGTAACGAATGTTCGCATTCGCTTTCGCATTCGCAAATTATTCGCTTACTTTTGCTATTTGCATTTGCTTTTGCATTTGCTAAAATGCATGCGAATAATTCAAGCGAATACTAAACCAAAATCCAGCTGTGTTTGGAAATATTTATCAGTTTTTGAAAAAGACTTAAGACTAATGTGTTCAAACTTTTGAAAAATTTTGAGCACCATTAATTACTTCGTACAGAAAATTTTCAATGTAAACAATTGTAACTAGCCGTTGTTTATTTAAATTCTATGCGAAACAAGTACCACGCATACTATTTCTCATGAAAACTTAAAATGTTGAAGGTATATATCATATGTTTTTCCCAAGATGAACAAAGTACTACTTCTCCAAAAAATTTTCATGAATTCATGCCAATTTTTCGTAATATGTATTTTGAGAGCATTTCACATGAAATGTTGAACAGGGTACCATGATTTAGGACCAAAGTACGAATGGGTTAATTGCCTAACATTTTGTAAATGTATTTTTTATTATCTATACTTATTTTAATAAAATTTCATATATAAAACTTTTTTGTTTAATTTAAACATTTTAATATTTGCTAAATTCAAGACTCAATTTAAATAAAATGCTATATGTATATAGTACATCTATGTATATAATACAACTTCATGTTCTTAAACAAATTTAGTTTCATGTGATTTTTTTCCGTATTGTAAGTATTTGCATTCGCTTTCGCAAAAATTCAAATGCATTATTCGCTTTCGCATTCGCATTCGCTAAACTGGTATTCGTTACATCCCTACAATAAACCCATCATACCGAAAATCCAACTATGCTGTTAATATGCCAAAATATCAACAAAGAATTTTAACCCGATTAAGACTCGGTCATAGTAAATTAACGCATCAGCATCTTTTGAAAAAGGAGAACCAGCCATTATGTCCAAAGTGCAACAACAACCTCACAATACCACATTTATTATCTTTTTTCAACGATATAACATTATCTAAGAGCCTGTTAGAATCAGTAAAAATTTTAGACTTTGAAAACGTTAGAAAACATCTGCCAATTACAGTCATTAAAAATTTATAATCACTACAATCTGAAATATAAACAATATTTTTAGTCTATAGTTATAACTTAGTAAGGACGAAGGCCACTGCAGCCAGTTCCTATAATCGAATATTAATTTGTAAATTTATTTACTATTAATAAAAAATAAATAAATAAAATAAATAAACAAAAAATGGTTTCAAATTTGTGTTGCTAAAATAATTAAAACAAATTTTAAAAATTATCTGGTTTATTTATAAAAAATAAAAAGTAGTTTTGTAATTTTGTGAAAATTCCCAAAAACAAAATTAATCGGTCAAAAATGTTTGTGTGGCAACAATCTATTCTTGTGAAAGCATTGAATAGTTGTTGTTTTATACATTTATTTTCTTTACATACTTCTTACAACTACAATTCGAGCTGAAAAAAGTCAGCCAATGTAGCAATATTAAAGTAAAAACATGTTTATTATTAACAACTTTCATATAGTTGAACTTCCCATTAGCATAAAACTAATTTTATATATATATATATAATAATTTTATATATATATATATATATATATATATATATAAAAATTTGTTTTGTACACCTCATTTAAATCGAAAATATTTTTTTTTTTAAAGAATAAGTCCTTTTATCTTTTGCTTAAAGCTATTATCATCTTATGGAGACAACCTCTGTCAATATTTAATTTATATTTTTTTTTGTATACATAGAATGAAAGCGCAAAATAAAATTAAAAAGCAATACACAGAAAAAAATAGACAAGAATTATTTTCAATAAAACCATGTTATTGAATAAAATTTTAGTTTCAATATTATTTGTCATTAACTTGAATATTGTATTTATCAATTCTGCACATTTTAAAATATCATTTAATGCACTGCTGGCCAGAGAAGCGCCAGAGTGCCGAACATCAATCGGCTTTTTGTACAAATGAATGCACATACGCTTATACATTTCTCTCGGTTTTCTCTCTGTGGGCAGCATTGATTTAATGTCATTTGAGGTACCAACAGACGACATGTTTTTCACATTGTATGTGCCAGAATTTACATATGTAAAAGAAAACATGTCGTGTGTTACCTTTAAAACGTTGCTTGTGTAAAAAAACATGACAAAAAATATAAGACATTATTTGAAATAGAGCGTGCTCTATTTTCTTATGTTAAACATACAGCTCCAAATGTCTATGTCATGCGAACAAATTCGTCGGCGGCACTATCATTAGCTGGCTGAATGAAGTATTTTGCAAGACAAATTAATTATATATATACATATATATTTTTTTAATATAACGTTGTCGTTTTATTAAAATAAGTCCAAAAATGTATAGATTTTTAGATACAACTTCCTCAACGTCTTGTTTTAAAAAGAAAAAATTAAAAAGCAAATTTGCGTCGCCCCAGTACTACAGCGACGGAACCAAAAATATTTCGACGGCTGCAAGCCATTTATAAAACAAACTACGTGGATATTTATGTACTGAAAAAGAAGAAGTGATACTACATGTACGTTTGTGACCAAAAATTATAAACCTTATGTAAATTAACCAATATTGATAAGCATAAAGAAAAACATTCATCCACACACACAACACAATAACAATTATCACTGAAAATAAAACTTTCAGTCAACAACTTTTTTCTTTGATTTATTAAATTTCTTTATTGACTGGAAAAAAAATATATTCAATAAACGTGCATACAATTTTATTTATCAATAATGCAAAAATCGTCATCACAGAAAATTCGAAAGATTTTTTTATTGAATCAACGATTTTCGTATTCAAATATCAAAATCATTTTTTTCTGTGTACATAGTTAATATTTACTTGCTCTGTATCCAAATATGCTTTACATAATTCAATTTTGCAGGGCTTCCGCTTCCAATTCGCTTTTTTAATTAAAATTCAAAAATTGTCGTCAATTTTATGCTGCATTGAAAATAAGCATCAATTATTTTTCGTTTTCCTCCTGCATATAAATTTTATTATTTTACCACGTTTTTTGCTGAAAAATTTTCAATTAATATTTTTCCTACTCCGTGCTGTGATTTTTTTTTATTATTTTTTATTCTCCTCCACCGTTTTTCACACTTGAGGTATTTTTGAGTAGAACGAAAGGTAAATTATGCATAACTTATGCTACTGAAGTTTTTTTGTAGTTTTTCTTTTCTTTGCTTAAAAATTTAACTCAGTGTTCTTCTAGTTGGTTTTAAGTTTTTTTCATAAAAAAAAAATTGAAATAGTTTATTTTTTCTCTCCTTTTTTTTTGGTTGCCTTAAAAACTGTATAGTTTTTTTCTGCAAAGTGGCAAATAAAAATCCATTTGTTCTTTTAACAGTTCTTATAAATCCGTTATTAGTTTCAGATTTAAAAAATAGGAATATGTGCTATTTAGTTTTACAGTGTCAATTTATTTGTAAAATTGCGAGGAAATTTCTGGATTGCATAAATCAATCCAATCAAGCCAATCAGATTAGAAAATTCTTCATTTACTTACTTATATCCTTAGTTATCTATGTTATTGTCCTCGTTTTTGATTAAAATTATAGATAAAACATATAAAAATGTTTAACTTAACTGAATCTGAATTAATTTTAACTTTTTGTTGTCTTAAAACTTTTATTTTTAAACATTTAGGGTTAATTTTATGTTTTTGGGGGAGTTGTTATGCCTTTTTCGCAAACGTTTGCTAAACTCAATAAGGTGCCACTTTCAGAGCACAAAATGTTTGCCAAGTTTCTTAAAAAGTAGTTACGTAATAGTGCTTAAAAAATAATTTTAATGGGTATGGCCCCGCCCACTTTTCTAAATAAAAACTTTTTGTATTCTAAACTGTTTGGCAAGTTTTGTGGGAATCGTTTAAGTAGAAGTATACATATATCATTTAATGCTAGCCTTTCAAGAGCGTGTCCCCGCCCACTTTTTGAATTAAAATTTATCTTCTTTCAGAGCTCAGAGTGCATGCCAAGTTATGTAAAAATCAGTTAAGTAAAAACATGTAAAATATCATATTCAATTTGAATGGGCTTGGCCCCGCCCTATTTGTGAAAAGCAAATTGTGTCTTTCTTAGAGCTCAATTTTGTAAAGATCAATTAAATAGAAGCACGTGATTTATAATGTTAAATTTTAGTGGGCGTGTCCCGCCCCCTTTTTATACAAAATATTGTGTCTTTTTTATAGCTCAGAGTATTTAGCAAGTTGGCTTAAAGTCAATAAAGTACAAGCACGTGAAATAAAATATTAAATTTTAATAGGCGTGAACCCGCCCACTTTTTTCTAAAAGTAAATTCTGTCTTTCTTAGCCCTCATTGTGTGTGCAAAACTTTGTAAAAATTAATTAAGTAGAAGCACATGATTTATAATATTTAATTTTTAAGGGCGTGGCACCGCCTACTTTTTGTAATGCAGTATTAGGTCTTATTCAGAGCTCACATTATGTGGCAAGTTAGTTTTAACTCTGTAACTTAGAAGCACGTGAGACTATGTATTATATTTTAATGGGCGTGAATCCGCCTACTTTTAGAAAAGCAAATTGTGTCTTTATTAGAGGTGAGGATGTAAAGCTTCGTAAAAATAAGTTAAGCAGAAGCACATAATTTATAATATTAAATTTTTGTGGGCGTGAGTCAGCCTATTTTTTATATGCAATATTACGTCTTTTTCAAAGCTCAGAGTATGTGGCAGCAAGTTGGCTTAAATTCGGTAAAGTAGAAGCACGTGAAATAAAATACTAAATTTTAATAAGCGTGAACCCGCCAATTTTTTTAAAGGAAAGTTGTGTAGAAGTACGTGATATATAATATTAAATTTTAGTGTATTTTCCAGAACTCAGAGTGTATGTCAAGTTTCTTTTTAAAAGCAAGATTGTGTCTTTCTCAGAGCTCAGGATGTGATCCAAGTATCGTAAAAATCAGTCAAGTAAAACCAAACTCGACATTGTGCCAACACAAAATCCTAATGTGTGTCCTAAGATCGTAAGATTAAATAAAAAATAATGAATTTGTAAACGTACTCCCGTCCCTTTTTTTGACAAGGTAACCAAAAAATTTAAGGATATACATACATACATAACTCCTTTCCAACCAAAAGAAAATTATACTCAGTTGTGAAGAAAAAAAAACATTAAAAAATACCTATGAATTGCTAATCTACTCCTTTTTTGAAGTCGGTTAAAAATAGATTTAATTTTTTAATTTCATTTGTTTGGAAATTTTTCGCTTCTGCGGCTACCTAAACAGTGTTAAGAATCATTCCTAGGAAGTTCATATGTTCTACGAAGTTATTTATTGATATCTTAGGTATATCTTTGTAGTTGATTGTTTCCTTGAAGTTTGAACGGTTTGTTATCAGTGGTCCTGACTGAACAGGGGAAAAATGTAAAAAATCGATTTTTTTTTAATTTTTTGCGATTTTGATCCTGAAGAGGAAGTTTTTTATTGATTTGATATGCTCATAATTTTCGTTCTTTATCACAAGAGCTACAGTTTTGCCTGAGAGAGTAAATCTAAATTCCGAAAGGTTTGCAAGATATGAGCCTGAAAAAATGCAAAAATTACATAAAGGCCCCAAATCTTTAGGGACCCACAAAAAAATAGATGACTTGTGGCAAAACTGGGAGACACGGGTCTTTTTTTATCTTTTATTACGTAGTGGTGTCCGTATATGGTTATATTTTTTCATGTTGGACTGTGTAATCAAGATCATCATTATTTCATTTTTTTTTTATTATTTATTTAATTTAATATTTTTGTGGTCTCGAAATGGTTGGCAAAAGCAAATAATCCAAAAAGTTTTTAATTTTCCAATATAACTTTATTTACTACTGATCTTCTGTTGCTTGCAATTAAATTAAGTTGCAAATTATAAATAACCTAACATATTTTTTCAGAGCTTTTAAAGAAAAAAAAAGAGAAAGTAACGATGACAGATTTAGTATCTTACAATTATGATTTTTGTTTTGCTTTACACAAACTCTTAACTTTCGTATAAAAGGATAAGAAGAAACAAAAATAACTGCAATCAGCATTAAAAAAAGTTTATATGTATCAAAACGTTGCAACATAAGTTGCAATTAAGTTAACATTTATATAATTAATATTAATCATACGCTCCATTGCACAGTGGTTCAGTAGTAGGACATAGTGGTCAAATGACGATGTTCGATTTTTTCACCGTTAGTTCGCTCTAATACTCACTATTAGTCGTCCTACTAAAACATGCAAAAAGATTTGCAAGCAGTTGTTTTTACATTTACTTTTGTGCATGGGAAGTGAACAAATCAAAACAAGTTTCCTTGTCTTTTTCAGCAGTGCTAATAAAGTTAATTTCTAGATCGTGTTTTTCAAAGAAAAAAACATTTTCGACTTATTGTTTTACAATGGCGGCCATATGTATAATAAAAAATTGGCATGAAGTTAGCATAAGTGGCAAAATTTAACATGATCTTAACGTGTTTTGCCATATAATTTTACATTAAAAATCATGCCAGGATGTAATCCTTTGTTAAAACTACATTATGCGGGGATTTTTAATGTCAAATTGTATAGCGGAACTCGTCAACACTTAGTTCAATTTTGTCACTTATGCTAACTTCATGCCAATTTTTGATTATACATATGGCCGTGGATATTTGAGTTGAAGGTGTTTACCGTTATTATTATGTATTTAATAATTTTTTAAGTAAAACGTATTTTGCGGAAAGCGGTTTCACGATAAATCAATTTTCACGTATATTTTTTACGATATTTTTTCCCCCTTAAGGTATTAACTATGTTGCCGTCTTATGCCGCCTTCAAGTTACATATCAAAATGTTAGTGTATATCTGTACTTTTAATTTAAAAGGAATTTATCTGCGTTTGTTTGCGAATGTGCATGGTACAGAGGGTATTTGTCTCTACGACTAGTTTTTTGAATTCAGCTATATCAGCTGAAATAACTGGCGGCTTAGATCAACCAGTTATTGATCGGTGTCATGCAATGTCATTGCAATGTCTTTCGTCGGGATACAAAATTAATAGTGTAGAATTTAGAGATTACTCGTTAGTAACCGCGCGAATGCTTATTAGTACGTATCCATGGTATAATTTGACTGCTTCAGTTCATAAAGTGTTAATTCATGGATCAGAAGTATTTGATCACTGTCTAGTTGCCATAGGCGATCTCTCTTCAGAAGCCGTTGAATCTTGTAATAAATTATTTAAATGATTTGAGCAATTCAGACGAGACAACACGCGAAAAATGTCTCGTGTTGTCACTAACACTGATATTTTACATAGACTTCTTCTAAATTGCTATCACCTGACGCTTGACGTATGTTAAGTTTTTGAAAATAATGTGCTAATGTTGTATTAAATTGCCGTTATAAAATTTATTATTTTTTCTTTAATTAATAACTAACATTTTTGGTAAATAAATTATTATAATCATGAATAAAATTCCACGTGAAATTTTTCACTGGAAAGAATTCCAACTAACAGCAAGTAATAGCGAAAACAAAAAATTCTAATTGGAAAAGGGAGAAATTTCAGGCGGAATTTTATTCATGATAGCCCTGAATATTATTTTTAAAGACTTTTTTTTGTTTATTTTACCCTCATTGGCCCATAAATACCGTAAACATAAATATTAATATTAATTTTGATGACTATAGCTGAGTAAACTACGTATGACCGCCTTCCTTAGAAACTTGAACCACTGTGCATTGTTGCCTCTTAAAGCTGCAGCATGTTTTAAAGGAAAATATTCCAATTTTTCTCATTAGCAACAAGAAAAAAAGAAAAAGCAACAGCCTCAAAACAAAAATGCTTTTTGCTTTCATAAAACTTTACTTCATTTAAATGAAGTACATAGTTGTGCTGTTTGAATTTTCTTGCATTTCAAAAAGGCCTGCAATTTATTTATATTCATACGTTTGTAGCAAATTTCCTGAACAAATGTTGCAATGTTCTGTTGACTTTTTTTTTTTTTTTTTTTTTTTTTTTTTTTTTTTGCCTTAACACTTTCTCACAGATTTAATTGCAAGCATAAAGTGCCACAAACTCGTTTTACACTAAACGCGTCCTTAAAGTTTTAACTTGTTAGTTTTATTTATTAATTTTTTTTTCTTTTAATGAATATTTTTCTTTTCTTGATTTCCTTTATCTTGCTTGGCTCCTTCCGTAAATAGTTTTAATGGGGACAAAATCAATAGAGAATAATAAATTTGCTTAGATAATAAGCTCCCCAAACTTCAATCCAGCTTTTGATCATTTCTTTGGTGAATAGGCATGAGAAAGAATGAAGTATGTGCTTTTTAAGTACATGAAGTTTTCAACACTATTTGTAAAATCTTATGCCAAAATACGATGACATTTGGCGCCATCTGCGAATATGCCCGATAAGTCAAATTGTAACATTAGTTTTGGGCCTCCCTTTACATCTAAAATAAAAGCTAGTCCTCCCAAAAATGTAAATGTAAAAAGACCAAGTTCTTATCACAAATTTTAGACATCCAACTACTGAGATAAAAATTTTGACCAAGCTCTTGTTTGGTTTTCACTACAATCTCTTAAAGGTTTCATTTTGTCATCGTCATGGCGTATCATCTCAATTTCCAGGCAAAATAAATTTTCCAAATCTAATACCTGATTCGTATTCAGCGACCCCGAAAACCCCTGAATGACGAGTTTCAAGCAAATTCAATAATATTACAAATAGTCCATCATATTGAATCCGCCATTTTGAATTTTCAAAATCAAATACCAGATTCGCAATCAGCAGCCCCGAAAACTCACTCGTAACGAGTTTCAAGCCATAAAAGCGTTCAGGAGCATTAAAATCAACTTGCTAACTTTATTAAAACTTATTTTCTAAAAAAAAATTTTAAAATATAAAAAATATCTAAATTTTTTTATTTGTGTTTTTGTTAAAACAAACAAGAAGATTACTGTAAGTTAAATTTTGCTACAGCTTATGTTTTTTAGGTTTTTTTCTTTTTTGTAAAAAAAATCAAGCCGAAAAGCAACTCAGTAGTTAATTTCTTTATTTCAATTCTTTAACTTTTTGCTATTTAAATTAAGCTGCTTAGTAGAGTTGCAATTGCCCAAAGGTGTTTCATGCTTAGAATAAAATAGTAAAACTACATAAAAAAGAAGGAAAGAAAGAAAGAAAAAGCTCAGTAGTTGAAACAAAAAAGCTTTTAATTTCGCTATTCTCATGCAACCTGAATGTTCCTATTTAGCGTTTTACGACTGCGTCCCTTTCCTTTTTATACCAAACACTAAAAGTGTTTTTCTTTTTAGCAATTAAAAGTATTTAAAAATATTGCAAACAGCAAGCATAATACGCTAGCAATGAATTTTATCTAACCTTTACAGGTACAGAATTATAAAAATAATAAATTTTTAAATAAACTAAGGAACCCAGTCTGGAAGTAGTTCAAATTTCGATCCGATCTAATGATTTTTACATAGGGTTGTCATTGCAAGAAGTTCTCTTTTTCGATGCCTAGTCACCGAATTAGAAGCGATTTTAAGAAAAATTTCCTTTTTTGTGTTCTATGGTAATATTTTCATCTAGGAAAATCTTTAAAAAGGTACATATTTTAACAATTCGTTTCTTTTTATACGAGTTTAAACGCGAAACAGTGTTTTCATGTAAATTTAAGCAAATAACTTCCAAATTTTAGGCCAAAATTAGTTCATAAATTTCTTTAAAAAAAATCGATTTTTTGAACATTTTGGTGAGTATTTACTAAAACTATGGAAAAACTACAAGGTTTTGTGTGATTAAAATAAACTTTGACTTGGTTTTCTGCTAACTATCGTCGAATTAAAAATATCGATTTTTTGGAAGCAATGAAAATGTGGTTCCTTCAGAGTGACTTCCATTTTTTTTTACTGGGAAGTTTCTAACATATATGTTATGTTATGTTATGTTTGCAACTTTATGTTTTTTTATTAAAACTTTTATGTTACAACTGGTTGAGCAATTATTCATTGCAATGTTGAGGAAAATATTTACTGCCAATTTTACAAAAGCGGCAAGAAGTTTATTAGAAAGGATTTTTACAACACCTTAACACATTCCAAATAAATCAATTTGGATGCATGTTTTTAATACATTCTCGTAATGAATTTGCTTAATGTGCTGCCTAAGTTAAGTTTCTTTGTAACGAGATTTGATCGGACGTTTAAACCGACTAGAACATAGCCCACCGACGAGTACAGATGTGTTTCAGATTAACGTGAGCACAATGCCTTTGCGGCCTAATCTTACGCTGGTCTAAATACCGGCTAAAGGTTACACGCTTACCATCGCCTCCAATACATCCTTAAAAAGCACCATGTGGCACTTCAAGAACACATAAGTTGCAATCTTTGAAGTAGCTTGCTGAGGTACTTAGAGCTATCTAAACTCTTGCTGTTAAAACTTTGTCAAAACAGTCTTCTGTTGTATGACAACAGCACCTAGAATATTGTCTGGGTGACCGCGTCTCACCAATCACTAGCATTGATCTAACACTGGGAAGCCAAGACTACTCTCCCAGTGATTTTGGTAGCAACCACAATCATTACGCATGATTCTCGAAGTTCATACTCCTCGAGTGTAGTTGTTTACACCCACAGCGAGGTCTCCAAGAGAATTCCTCACCATTTGCCGGCACAGCTCAACCACCACTCATCAGAGCCAGACGTATGCATGTGCCGCCAACGATCCAGTGCCTACTCTATACAGCTCAACATCATTTCTTTAGCCCCGTGGGGTAGGAGAAAATCGACTTTTTGGCAAAGCATCATGACGACCGCTACACACATCCAACTTTTAGAGGAGCTCAGCACCCGTGGTACCAGGGAGAAGCATCTGGTTTTACATCGAAGTTCCACCCCGAAAGGTTTCACCTCTGTAGTTTTTTGAACTCAGTGCATTTCCAGGTGACGCTGCACATGATTGAAAACACAGACCTGTTTAATTTTATAGATTTGTGCACCTTAGAGGCCTGCGTAAACAGTCTTGAAATGTAAATACGTCCTGTTTGTTAAATACACGAACACCAATGTAAGATGGATGCATTGGTCTTCGTATATATGAGTGTTAACAAGCGATGTCGCGAAGACTTCTTGTCTGTAACAAACACTCAAAAAAGTAGTGTTGATCCGTGTGTGCTTGTTATTTTGCATATTGTACGTTTGCGTGTGTACGTGTAAGATGTAGATGGTAAGCTATTATGTGTTTAAGAGAGGTTTTTTTTAAAGCAATCGCACACAATTAATGTCATTGCATGCGTGTGTGTTTGTATGTGTGCAGAAAAATAAAAGATGATACACAACGTGTGTGCGTATTAGGGTGATCAACCGGTTTTAAAACCCGGTTTTTTCAAAATACGGTATTCGGTTTTTTCAAAGTGTTGATTTTTCGAATGTGGAATAGTCCGGTTTTTTACAATTTAAAAACCGGCTGAGTCAAATACTTTTCGGTTTGTCATTTTGCATGTTTTGTTGATTTTCGTAAGTATTTTTTTAGTGTAAAAACTCTAAGATTTTTTTGACATGGCAACATTTACTGAACTATGAAATTTAAGATAAATTATTTGATGAGGTAATAGCAGAGGCGAATTTAATTGGCCTTATGGTGTACAATGGATGTCAAAATACAGTTGCAAAAAGTGTTTTTTAGTTTTGGTGCAATTTGGCTTCATATTTTATATAGAGGTAGATATCCACCTTGTCCATATATTCATATGTATAATCCATTAAGGAATAAACTCTACATACACCCATAATTTTTGGGATTTGAGGAAACTTGGGAAGAAATTCAAAAAATTAATTATGCTAATATTTAGGGTACTAATAATCATGTTTATACAAAAAATAAAAAATTAAAAAATAATTATAATAACAACATATTTGGATGTCATTTGTTGACGGCTTCGTACCGGAAATCACAGAATTTTCAAACAAGTTGACGACATCAAACATTTTGCACGTATTTTTTCATGTATTTTATGCCTGTATGTAGACTTTTCTCCTATGTATTTTTAATATTTTTGCTACTGTAGGTGTTATAATTGTTTTTTTATTTTTTGTATAAACATATTTATTAGCAACCTAAATATTGGCATATTTTTTCAGTTTTTTCCCAAGTATATTATATATAAATATTTATGTACTATATATACATAAGTATATATATGTTTTAACTTTAATTTTTGAATTGTTTTATAGTATTTACATGAACTCTTAACTCTTTTTTTTTATAAAGCAATTTAAAATCAAAACTTTTGTATAATAATTTTCTTACTTAAAAAATCCGGTTGACCGGTTTTTCCTGAATTGCTAAAACCGAAACTGGCTTTTTCATAATTTCAAATATTCAAACTATTCGAAAACCGGTTTCTGGAAAAAGTCGAATAATCGATCAACCTAGTGCGTATGTAAATGCATGACTTTTGTGTACGCGCCCATGCGTATGTGGAAGCCAGCATCACAAATTCTTCCGTCACGAAGTGCGAGTATTTTCTTCCTTACTCCTTTACCTGCAATAACTGAAACCAATTTTTTGCCAGCAGTGTTCCTTAGCGTTTCTTTTAAATGATTTCGCTGTAGTAAAACATTTGAAAAATCCTTCAAGTCTTAAAAGTTTTTGTAAGTGGTCTTATGCAGGACTTTGGTGCACATCCGTTGCTCTGTTATTTCAGATATTGCTACCCACACACATAAGTTCGATGGATAAAGCGGCAAAGGTACGTCAATAGAAAAAGCTAATTTACCCCAGCTGGGCCCTGGGAACGCCACAGCCGTGATCTACTATAGATCTCCCAGGCGGATAGGTATCTCTATCCTCTTTGAATTACAATATGAAGTGGTGAAAAATTTCAAATATCATAAAAACGTAAACAATCGCTTAAAAAGAAATAAACATCTATCAAAACGGAGAAAATCGTCAACAGACAAAAAACTGCATGAAATAAGAAAAAAAATCGCTAAAATATAACAAGATCGCTTGAAGTTAAAAAAAATGCCTCCCATATTGAAAAAACTCTAGAAATTAACAAAATTTGCTGGTAGAGAAAAAAATTCTGCATGAAAAAAAAAGAAATCGTCACACTCGTATACGAAAAGTCCCTACAGAACCCAAAACTCGCAAAAACAAGTGTTACTCTAACAGAAACTGTTACAATTAAAAACTCACCCAAAGGGAGAAATCGCCAAAAAAAAGAATAAATTCAGTAAAGTGCGACTTTGACTCGCACACGAATGGTTCCGTACGGACACTAGATATGTAATACTATACGAACTTTAGCCTATATAATACATATATAGTTTTGACATCTTTTTAGTTTTTGGGATTTTTCCGGTTTTAATCGTTTTTGCGGTTTTTTCGGATTTGCGATTTTTTTATGGTTCCGTACACCAAAGGTGAAAAGAAACCCTATTATTTTCGCTACGCTGTCCGTCTGTCTGTCACACGCTATTTTCTCAGGAACCGTAAGAGCTACGGATCTGAAATTTGGACAGAGTGTGTAGAACCTTGGCCGCTACAACAACAATTACATGAGAGTTAAAAATTAAAGGGTATTCCAAAACGAGCAACGAAAAATGTTAAAATTCCATGTAGTATACATATATTTGTATGTACATATGTGTATTGACACTTGAAATTTGTAGAATTAGTGTATTTTTATACAGACTACAACAATAATTAAAAATTTAAATTAAAGGGTGTTCTATCAGTTAATGATGTTTTGGCTATGTAATGTTGACAACTTGCTGTATCTTGGAAACCGTAAGAGGCAAACTCTTGAAATTTTCAAAACCGGTAAAACTAAAAAATACCAAAATTATAAAATCGCCAAACCAAAAAAAAAAAAAACGCCAAAAATTAAAAAAAAATCGCCAAAACGAAAAAAAATCGCCAAAAATTAAAAAAAAATTTCCAACACTAAAATAAATCGCCAAACTCGAAAAAATCGCCCGAATGAAAAAAATCGCCAAAATGAGAAAAAAAACCAAAAACTGAAAAAAATCGCCAAAACGCGAAAATGTATGTATGTATGTAAATATCTCCTAACTTAAGAACGGGTCAAAAGATTGTAAAGATAGTGAATCGATTCGGTTCGGTAGATTTGTAAAATTTTCGAAAATAAAATAACTGAAAGAACATCTTGAAATGCATATAAAGAAATAAATTGAGTAATTTTTATACTTTTACCTGACATAAGTACATTTTAAAAGAGAACTTTTATATTTAAAAAATGTCAAATATTTCAACTCAATGTATTTTCAATAAAACATATTTTACTGAATAACAAAATTAATAATAATGTGGTATTATTAGTGCGTTAAGGAGTAGATATTAAACTAAAGTTGTAACAATTTCCAAAAAATACTAATTATGATGCTGCTGCCATTTCCAAAATATTTGAGTAGCGGCCTAACAAGGTGACAAATGCAGCTAGCGTCATTTGAAGTCGTGTGTTTGTGTTCGTGTTGAATGAATTATTAAAAGTGAAAATTACAAATTGCAACATTGGAAATAAATTTCTAAAAAAAACTCACTTATGTTGTTATTAAGTTCCATTCTTTGCTTAAAATCTTTAAACAAATTATCCTAAATTTAAAGTAAACGTAAACATTTTTTTTTCACTGAAGGGAATTTTATTAAATAGAAAACAAAATAAGATTTTCATTAAGGGTTCCTTGTGTTTTATACTTGTGTAATATAAAAAAAAAAACATAATTTAAGTTTGCAGTTGTTACGGCCATCATTAGGGGATTTTAATATAAAATCAGCAAATATATTATTTTACTATTTATGTATATCTACTTTACGGGAATTTATGTTGATTTTAATTTATTAAGGGGTCATATACGAGTAAATGTTTACATTGCGCAATAGAGGCCTGCGTAAGCAGTCTTGAAGTGTAAAGTGGTCTTGTTTTCTTAAATGTATTCTCGTGACGTGTATTATACTAAACCAAGAATAAATTCTTTCGTATAATAAGTGAAGCACGATGGATGCATTGTAAAAAAGTATTGTCTTCAGACATAGATGGCAAGCTATTATGTGTGTGTTTACATAGTGTTCACACCTGATGATTTTATAGCAGACCTCGTAATATGACGCCAGCATAGCAACCGTCATTTTTCATTAATATCAACACAAAGGGGTAGACGTTAATGATTTTATATTATGATGAATCAAACAAATATTTGAAAAATACTTGCCAAAAATAAATAATTTGCGTGTTGTTTAATTTTTTGGTCACAAATAATTTTTGTGCTGCATTTTTTAAACGAAAATTATTTAAAAAATAAACTTCAAATGCAAAATAACACATAAAATGACATTTGATATCAAGATGAATTCATTAGGCAGTGAGCTCTGATGATTATATCATAACGCTACCGTAATATTAATAAATTGAGTCTATACCTGATGAATTTTCATCATGACGTCAATTTGACATTCATCATGATATAAATTCATCAGGTGTGGACACTATGTTAAGGGAGGTTTTTTTTTAAAGCAAGCGCACACAACTAATGTCAATGCATGTGTGCGTTTGTATGAGTGCAGAACAATAAAAGATCATACACTCAATGTATGTGCGTATGTACATGCATGTCGTTTGTATACGCGCCCATGCGTAGTAAGAAGCAAGCATTACCAATTCTTTCTTCATGAAGTATTCTCTTCTTTACTTCTATACCCGCAATAACTGAAACAAATGTCTCGCAAACAGTGTTGCTTAGCGTTTGTTTCTGATGACTTCGATGTAGTAAAGCATTTGATAAATCCCTCATGTCTTGAAAGTTCTTTTAAAATATCTTTTGCAGGGGTCTAAGGCGCAAGTAATTAGAGATGAAATAAAATCTATAGCATATTTTTATGGCATAACTTGTGAAGATAAATGAAGTCTACTGCAGCGTTTCCATAATAATTTAAATTAATATGGATGGCATACTTTGGGCGAAGGGAGGCGGGGGGGGGGATCAGAATGTTATTTAAACTTTTGCCTGAAAAATGTAAAACCTTAAATTTATTTTACATCAATCAGTTGGTTTATTTAGCAGAATAAATTTAAACATTTTCTAATTAGACGCTTGTAAAATAATTTTTTTGAAGAAACTTGTCATTTTTAAACCTCTTTCAAAATCAAACCATTTGACTCCAATTAAAAAAAAAATGAATAAATTCCAATTTTTCTTTTAAACTTCAAATATATAAGCAATTTATTTTATGTTTGCTAGCTATAAATTTTCTTTCTTCTCTTTATTTATTATTATTTGTTCTTTTTTTCTCTCAAGAGAAACCTCATCAATATATTTTGAATTTATTTACTGCAAAGCAGGATTTGTTTTTAATTCTTTTGAGAAGTTTTAGTTTCGAGTTACAAATCAAACAAGCAAAATACAATAAACGGATCATTATGAGTTTAGCCTTTAATCCAGACTTTTATTAATACATAATTTTTTTTTAACTAAAAATAAATATTTACAGATTTATTTTAGCTTTAAAGTATAATAAAGAAACAATACACTTATGCCTGGAGTTGCCAGCAAATAATTTCGGTCGAAATAATTGATTACTTATTTGTTCGCCAAAAGCCTAACGGCCTGTCCCACGATATCACGAGAAACCGTTCGATCGACAACTTGTATTGCAAACAACAATAACATTAGAAAGTTTGTTGTTGTTTTCAATATAAATATTCGATCGAACGAATTCTGGTGATATTCCTTCTTTATCATGCACCTGCCTGCTCTTTTAATATTTTTCGATTGTAACTAAAGGTACGGTCACACTTGTGACATTGTCCATTTGTTGTGTTCGAAGCTGTTTAATATGATAAACAAGTGTCTGGATAAAAACTGTTTTCATTATTGTTTGCTGGTTACGTTTTTTTTTTGACAAATATTTGTCAAATGTGACCGTACCTTAAGACAAAGTTTTTTGATTTGTGTCTTTAATAATTGTTGCTGTAATTTCTCTTCAAATTTATTTTAGTTTCTTTGTGTGAATCCCTAGAAAATTATTTCAGTAAATTGTGATACGATGAACCGAAACACTTCACGTATTCAATTTGCAGTGAATATATTTTATATAAACCGTAAATTTGCTGACTCCATGTAAAGCGAGCAGCTTTTGAAAACAGCATGATATTTTTTTCTATATTTGTGATTTGAACGGGCTAAGGTTCGTATTGCTTCTTAAGCCAAATTACATGTGATAATTATTAATGAACAAATAACACCAAAGTCTGTTGTAAATATTCTGACTAACAACACATAGTTGAACGGAACATATTGAATGATATTTTATTATGCTAGTATTTGGCAGAATAATTAAATTATATACAATTGTTTTTGTTCTTTAAAAACTATGCCAAGTTATTAAGCTTCCTCAAAACATAAGCTTAAATCCAATTAAATCATGCTATAAAAAAATTCAAAAATATATATATTTTTTTACATAGAAACTGTTTTTCGTTTCACTAAATTCGCGCTCTACGTTTGCTTGAAATTAAGCATTTCGATGGATACGCTATGCCATAATTTTCCCCCTAAACTAGAATTGAAAGAAAAATTGGTAAATTTTTATAAAAATATTAAAAATAAATTAGAATGAAGAAAATGTGTGCGTTGCAAATTTGTCAAAAAATCTCAATATACATGAAATTGTGAACTGGGGAAAAAAGTGTAGGATGCCAGTTCTTCGGTTTAAAAACGTAATTCATTTTATTAGGCTCTTTGAAGTGTGCTGCGTAAATTGAATCAACGGTGTAAATTGTTAATTTTATAGCACGGACGCACAGTTTCACTATCAGAATTAAGTTTTAATAAAACTAAACATATTTTAAGTTTACATTGTTATAACCCTCTTGACCATGTTTGCAAAATTTTTAAAATAACTAACAACCAAGAAATTATAAAAAAAATTGATTGAAGGAAAAATTACCGTGACTCCGAAATATGCTAAAGCTAGCAATTTGTAGCAATAAAAGGCATTTTAGTTGAAGATATTAATAAAAATTACTTTTCGGCGAAATTGCCGAAACTCCGAAAATAAAAGTTTCACGTCATAACAAGATTGATGTCTTAGAAAATCAATTAATAAACAAGTCTTAAAATTAAAAAAAAAATCAAAAAATTTGTAACAAATTGCTTTAAGGCACAATTCCTTGACTGCGAATTTTTTTCCACTTACAATTAGCTTCAAGTTTAAAGCAAAAATAGTGACCACAGCAATTAAACTGGGTTTTGGGCAAAATTACCGAAAATCTGAAAAAAATTAAAAAAATAACAGGATTGCAATTTAAGAAAATCAGCTCAAAAAGAGTTTGAGAAAAGTCAAATCGAAAAAGTTTTAATCAAAAAAATCAATTTAAGGCAAAGTGCTGTAACTCCGAATTTTTTTCAGCCTACATTGAGCTTCGAATTTGAAGCAAATATAGTGACCAGAATTGTATAAAATTTAAACTGATTCTTAAGCAAAATTACGGAAACTCCGAAAAAAATTTCAAGAAAGCACACGGTTGGAAAAAGTTGGAACTCAAAAATTACTGTAGAATAAAATGCCGTAACTCCGAATTTTTTTTAAACTAAAGCTAGTTCCAAATTTGAAGCAAAAATATTTTCGGAAGCTATAAAAAAATTTTAAGTGAAAATATATATGTATAACAAATCACTTTTTGGCAAAATTATCGGAAGTCAGAAAAAATTTAATTAAGAAAATATTGCAATTTTGGAATGCCGTTGCAAAAGTCTTTGAAAGAATTTAAATTGAACAAATGTTAGCAAAGTGAGCAGCCTCATGTATGTATAGTTTCTGATAATCCGTTAAAATTAATATAGTAGAGCTTAACAGTTTCTTTTAAAATTATGCTAAACAGCATAAGTCAATAAAACTCATTTTAGGACGAAGTTTGCGAAACTCCGAAAAAAATCAAACAAAAATATAAATAAATAATAAAGAAAAATAGTTGCTATAAATGTACAACCAGTTTAAAACGAATAAGTTAAAAGAACTTGATTTAAGTTGAAATCGCCAATGTTAGAGAAACTCCGAAAAATAGTCAAGCCAGAAAAAAAATTAAAAATTAAAAAATAACATTTTCTAAGATTCTACAAATAACTTAATACGAATAAGTAATAAAAAAAGACTTGAAATTGCCGATGTAAATTGAACTACGAAAAAAAATCTAGCAAATAAAATCCTAAAAAACAAATCCTAAGAATAAAAAAATTACTTAAACCGAATAAGTAATAAACAAGATTTAATTTAAGGAGAAATCGCGGCAGTTAGTGGAACTCCGAAAGAAAAAAACAAGAAGCAATATACTAAAATTAAAAAAACAGTTGAATTCGATTTCTAGATACTCATCTCAATATAATTGGAATACTCAGCAACTTTGTTTCTTAGATTACAAGAGAGCCGGCATAAAGCTTTACCATTCCCAAAATAATGTTTATTTCGGTTGCCATTTTAAATACGATCAAAAGATATAACACATCGTTCCTAATCTCTTATATCAATTTTTTAACTAAAACCAAATACTCAATTTGAATTCTGGTACTCGTATGTAAGATCCTTCTCCGCTAATTTGTAGTTTTTCTTACTGAAGAAAAGCTTTTTTATACTACTTAAAGCTTTTAAAATTTAAATTTAAGTTCACTAGCTATAACAATATTGCGCCGATACCCAGTAAAAAAAATGGAAGTCATTCTGAAGGAACCACATTTTCATTGCTTCCAAAAAATCGATATTTTTAATTTGCCGATAGTTAGCAGAAAACCAAGTAAAAGTTTATTTTAATCACACAAAACCTTGTAGTTTTTCCATAGTTTTAGTAAATACTCACCAAAATTTTCAAAAAATCGATTTTTTGAAAGAAATTTATGAACGAATTTTGGCCTAAAATTAAGAAGTTATTTGCTTAAATTTACATGAAAACACTGTTTCGCGTTTAAACTCGTATAAAAAGAAACGAATTGTTAAAATATGTAACTTTTTAAAATTTTTCCTAGATGAAAATATTACCATAGAACACAAAAAAGGAAATTTTTCTTAAAATCGCTTCTAATTCGGTGACTAGGCATCGAAAAAGGGAACTTCTTGCAATGACAACCCTATGTAAAAATCAAATTAGATCGGATCGAAATTTGAACTACTTCCAGACTGCAAACTCTACATTTTCATGACTTCCTTGGAATGTCTTTTTTTACTGGGTATGATAGAGAAACCATAATGAAATTATCGTCATCGTGGAATACTTGGTTAACTGGGCTCTGCCATCATTATTATACGCCGTCGATATTATTGTTGTCTTCTTCCTATTGCTGAAAGTATGTACGAGTATGGTCTTCGGTTTAAGTAGCCCTTGTGGCAAATGCTCGTAAGCATAACATTCTGTCGCTTTGTCTATGATTTGTTTTTTTTTGCTTTCCATCTTTGGTATACAGCAGAGGTTCAAGTACAAAGTAATTTTTTATTATTATTATTGTCGTGTTTATTACTCGTACATGTTGGCTGAGGGAAAAGGGGCAACAATAACAATAACCAAAGGAAAAATTAGCTTGCAAACAGATTTTTTTCACTTATTTGTTTTTATTTTGCCTTCAGCTGCAATAGGAGAATATTTATCAGGAAAAATTATGAATACTGACTGGTATAGTAAAAAAATTTGAGTATTTGAGTACTGGGTACTCAAGAAGTAACACCGTGGGACCAAATAGAAAAAAATTCAATATACCTTCTTAGAAAAGAAAAATATAGCCGCTTTTATCGTTCTTAACTCAATGGAGTTCGAATAATAATTAAAATTAACTAAAATTAATAGCCATGGGCCTATGGCAAAAATTAAATAAAAATATACTTAATAGTAACAAACTAAAAAAGTTTGTCTTAAGTAGAACAAAAAATAAGCAAATTAACTAACATGTGTATAATTAGTAAAAGAACAAAACGACAATGGTAAGACTGTTGTAAATATAGAGATGGTAAAATTTAGCTTACAATACAAAAAAGCTTGCAGCAAATTGAAATACGATGAATCAAAACAATTCACATATTCCCTTTGCAATAATGCTAAGTATATAAAGCAGAAATCTACATCAACTGACACCACACACAGTGGACCAAACACAAAAGAACGCTGATGATAAAGATTTAGTGGCCTTCGAAAACGGCTGGCTGTTCCGTTCAACTATGTGTTGTCAGAATATTTACAACTAACTTTGGTGTTATTTGTTCATTAATAATTATCACATGTAATTTGGCTTAAAAAGCGATACGAACTTTAGCCTGTTAAAATCATAAATATAGAATCAACTGAGTTTAGTTGGCTGAAAGTCAACCCAGTGTACACATTAGTATTGCAGTTGTAAATGTCTTGTGCTTTAACATTTTCAAGTGAACATTAGTTGTGATTTATAATACTAAAAAATAATTGGAATGCTTAAATCTGGGTTTATTCGAAGAAAATGAACTGTATTTTAATAATTTTGAATTAACCAAAAAAATTATTTTTGGTTAATTTTAATTATGATTGTCCGAACTTCATTTGTTTCTTTATTTATGATTTTATCAGGCTAAAGTTCGTATCGCTTTGTACGCCAAATTACATGTGATAATAATTAATGAACAAATGACATCAAATTTAGTTGTGTAGCAGAAGTTATTTTGTTGTCTATTTATAGTTTTATTTAAATATTATAACTGAATAGTTTTTTAAAATAATTTAATCTAGTTACCGTTTAAATGAATACACTAATTTTTGAAAATTGTATAAAAGGCGATACATATTTTTATTAATTGTCATTCTTCTTTTTTTTTTTTTTTTGAATTGAACTACCCAGCTAAAAAAATATGTATGGAGCATATATGATATCCCATATATGGTTCGGATCCGAAAAATGAGGGTATATGGACATATATGATAATATATATTCATACATTTTCATACATGAATGTGTATTTCCTATTTAGTATGCAAAGTTCATATTGATTCAACATGCGCACTGATGTGCAATAAATTAAATTATTAAAATTATTTTTTTGTAAAGTTTTGTACAGATAGGTTGTTTTTAATGAAACATTTGTTCGAACAAAATAATACAAAACGAACTAAAAGACATTTATTAAAAAAAAAAAAAACACAAAACACACATTCGTACGCAACATATAATCAGATTAAAAACTTATGCAATTATAAAAGAAAAATTAATCCGTTTTTATACTAACACTAGGTTTTAATATTATTTTTTTGCAGTTATATGAATTTTGTTTCTTAAATATATCTGAGAATTCTGTTACTTTTTATAAAAGTAATGACTGAATTATCTTTTTGATTATTTGATTTATTAAAAAGGCCCACAATATATAAAATCCTACAAGTACGATTTTTTGGTTGCACGAGTTTATATTTTTTAAACCTTGAGGCTCTACGCATATTAACTTTATATCCGCCTATGTATTTTTTAACAGACTTCCAATTCACCAGTGATTAAAAGGAGGGAAAAAGATCGAATTAATAAAATTTAATCTGTTTTGATTTGTATATATGAATCACATATGAAGAGCTTCATAATTAAAATTTCCATATATGAGTTCATATATTATAATACATTTCATATATTAGTCCATATATCAATTCATATATAATGGTTTTGCCATCTATAATCCCATACATATTTCCATACATGAATTCATACATATTCATATATATTTATATACATTCATATATGAATATGTATGAATTCATGTATGGGATTATACATGCGAAAAGTATTATATATGAATTGATATATGGACTAATATATGAAATGTATTATAATGTATGAGCTCATATATTTAAATTTAATTATAAAGCTCTTCATATGGGAATCCATATATAAAAATAAGTTGTAATATATGGCGCCATAAAAAATGTATGTATGCATGATATGTCACATAAGATCGTATTTGCAATTAAAAAAGCTTGAATTTTATTAAATCGATCTTTTTCTCTCATTTTTATCACTGGTGAATTGAAATTCTATTAGAAAATACATACGGTATGCAAAGTTTATATGCGTAGAGCCTCAATGTTTAAAAATAAAAACTCGTGCAACAAAAAAAGTCGTATAACAAAAAAAAATAATTCTTGTAGGATTTTATATATTGTGGGCCTATTTAATAAATCAAATAATGGAATATTTTAGATATTTTTAAGAAAAACAGTTCATATTACTCCAAAAATTATATTAAAAACTGGTGTTAGTATAAAAACGGATTATTTTTTTCTTTTATGTATAATTAATTGCATTAGTTTTTAATCTTATTTATTAAATTAAATTTTATGTAATAATATGAGTTACGTGTTTTTTAAGTAATCTTTTCACATTTTCTCTTAAAATGACGAACAAAATGTCTTTTAGTTCGTTTTTAACCCCCGACTAAAAAAAAGGGGTGTTATAAGTTTGATGTGTGTCTGTGTGTCTGTCCGTGTCCACGTACAGGCCAAACGGCTGGACCGATTTTCATTTAGTTTTTTTTGTTTGAAAATCTGTCCAGCCGTTTAGAAGATATAACATCTTTTCTGAAAAAAGTCGGGGGTTTTTAAAATTTTTAATTTTTGTTATTAATTATTTTTCCAAACAAATGTTTCATTAAATACAACCTGCCATATCAAAATCTCAAAAAAACTAATTTTAGTAATTTCATTTATTGCACAGCAGTGCGCTTATTTGAATCAAGGGATTATGAATATGAACGGCGCATATTGTATGGGGAATATTTACACACACATGTATGAAAATGTATGAATATATATTATCATATATGTCCATATACCCTCATTTTTCGGATCCAAACCATATATGGGATATCATATATGATCCATACATATTTTTTTAGCTGGGTGGGTAATAAAATTTTATATAAAAAAAGTTATTTCTTTGAAGGCGAATAAGATTTATATCTATTCAAGCCTCAAGCAAATTAAATAAAAATATATGTGTAAGAGAATTGAGGTCAGCTAGGACATTAAAGTCTGGTTTGAACCCTAACTCTTATATATGAATATGATAAGTCTCATTCTCATAATAACACGAAAAAATTTTACTTCTGTGAGCAACCCTCTCATAATTTACAATTATAAGTATTGTACTTACTCATGTTTTAGACTCGGCAGTTTTTCTTGAAGCAAGTCTGAGTTTTTGGGAGAGAGAGGAAAGAAGAAAGAAGAGGGGTACTGACATGCTTGTACAGAAAAGTTACTTCAATTCTCTTTTGTTATTTCATTCGCAGCATTAAAACAATAGGAAAATTGAACAAGAAACCGTCTGAGTGTAAACAAACAAGCAGTTTTAAAAGAGAATTGAAGATAACTGCTTCAAGAAAAACTGCCAAGTCTAAAACATCACTTATTTTTATTTTGGTTTGAGGACCTTTGTACATTGCTTACTTTCTCTCTCTCTCAATTCCTTTGGTAAACAATCAGGCACTTCTACATATAGTTATGAAAAACAATAACCATAGCTATGAAAGTATTGTTGCTTTATGACCTTTTTGTTTTTTTTAAACTATGTTAAAATGTTAAGATATTATGACACTGAGGACACTTAAGACACTTAAGACACTGCTGTGAATACCACAAATATTTTTAATTCTAAACTATGAGGGGTTGGTTACTCGCAACAGTAATATTTTTTCGTGTTATTGCTTTAAAACATCTTAACTCTTGAGTACCATTTAAATACCCCAAATATTTCTGGTAAATTTGATCCTCACAAAAACATAAATGTGAAAAACGGCCAAGTTCCTATCCAAAATTTCGCCCATTAAAAGTTGTGAGATATAAATTTTGACCAAGTTCTTGTTTGGTACAATACCTAACAAAGAAATATGTTATATATGATATAAATTTGTAATCGTAAGGGTGTCATATAATTTCTAGATAATCTGCCAACTTGACAACATTTTTATCAATATAAAGAAATGAACATTTATACATTATTTTCTCCTTTTTTGGAAAGGTAAAAATATTGCCAAGTTAGCAGATTATCTAGAAATTATATGACACCCTTGCGATTACAAATTTATATCATATATAACATATTTCTTTGTTAGGTATTGTACCAAACAAGAACTTGGTCAAAATTTATATCTCTCACAACTTTTAATGGGCAAAATTTTGGATAGGAACTTGGCCGTTTTTCACATTTATGTTTTTGTGAGGATCTGATTAATTTTTGAAAAGATTTCTATAATAACAATTTTAAACTTAAAATTTCTAGTGTATTTTATTTCTGTTCATGATCACTGTGCCAGTTGAAAATGGCAGAGTTACATAAAATAATGGGTAAGAGTGTGATGGGTATTGAATTGTTGACCTTAAATATGTACCATTGTGTCATTACAACGGGTCGGCAGTGTGTATGCAATTTGGTAAGAGTCGACTGGAAGAAACATGTAAAATACAGCGTAAATTTTACTGGGCATGACTCCGCCTATTTTCTCAATATATTTACATACTAAAGTCTGCTTAGCCGAAGTACATAAATCAAAAAATATGCCCAATGTGTATGCAAAGTTTCAATAGGGTAGCTGCTGCTTTTAATTTTTCGATTTTCCGATTGAGTAAATCAATTACTAATTTGTGTACAAAATGTCAGCTCTCTATAGTATAATATTACGTAAAATTTTCATGAGCCTGGCCCCGCTGACTTTTATATCTACTAGTGCTTATGGTTCATGCAAAGTTTAGTATTGAAAAGTTAATAAGAAATACCTGAGTATTAAATTAAAAACTGCTAAGCCGAAGTACCTGAACGAAAAAGCTAAGATTTATGGGTGCAGTCACGGCTACTTTTCAAAATAGGAAATTTTTTTTGGGATACGTGGAATGTGTATGAAAAGTTTTAATAAAATGTATGTTAATTTTGAATTTGAAGTGCTTGTTTCCGCCCTCTGATAGCAACTTCTGGGTTTTCAGATTTTTCTTAGTGATCTCTTATCTAGATTTATTTGTGTATCAAATTTAAGCTCGCTGGTGCGAATTGGAGTTTTAACGTCGTGGCCCCGCTTACCGGGTAAAACTTTTTGGTTTTAAGATTTTCCCATTGGCTTACGCAGCTACACATACTAGTATATGAAATGTCAGCTCTCTAGCGCGAATTATATCTTTAGATTTTATCAGCATTACCTCTCCCCACTATTCCTAACTCAAAATTTTGTTGTGAGCAGCGCTTATAATTCATGCTAATTTTCTTCTAAAATATGCTCGACCGATGTAGATTAAACACAAGGCTAACACTTTATGGGAGTGATCACGCCCAATTTTTAAGATGATGCAAGATTTCACTAAATTGGCTTGAATTAAAAGCTGTATATTAAGTATTTAGTTCAAAATAATATTAGCGTGGCCCCGCCCATTCTGAAAAAAAGTTTTGGGTTTTAAAATGTTTCTAGTTTGTTTCTCACCTAGACCTACTTGTATATCAAATTTCAGCTCCTTAGCGCAACTTTTAACTTTTAATTTTTATGGGCGTAGCCCCGCCCACTTTTCCGAAGTCAATTTTTTTTAATCAATGCTTATTATTCGTGTCTAGTTTCGTTACAAACGATTAATAATAGCTAGATAAATAGTACATCTAAATATGCTGAGCCGCAGGACATTAAAATGAGGTCTAAATTGTATGGGCGTATCAACGCCCACTTTTTTAATGAAAAATATATAGCCTTGCATTACCGCAGTATATATGCCGAATTTCAATAAAATAGCTTCCATGAAGAGCCTTAGATTAGCATTTTTAATTCTGACCTTTATGGGCGTAGCCCCGCCCTCCTGGCTAAAATTTCCGGATTTTCAGATTTTTTTATTTTATTTCTCTCCTAGACCTAGCTCTGTATCGAATTTCAGCTCAATAGCAAAAATTTTAATTTTTATGGGCGCAGCCCCGCCCTCCTGGTAAAATTTTCCGAGTTTTCAGATTTTTCTAGTTCATTGCTCACCTAGATCTACTTGTGTACCAAATTTCAGATCTCTAGCTATAGCGCAACTGCTTCATGATATTTATGAGTGAGTCAGTGAGTCAGTGAGTCAGTGAGTATGTCTTAAAATATGCACTTTTTGCACCTCCATATCTCCGAAACCTTTCATTGTAAAACTTTCATATGAGGTAACATATGAGGTAACATGAATTTATTCTAATTATGGTTTAAATTTTATAATTTTACGATTGCGGGGAACAAAGTTATGAGGGTGGTAAAAACAGCTCGAATGGCTTCCTGTAAATATACACACTGCATGCATTGGCCAGAACTTGGCCTGATGCACTACTGTGCGCCTAGATATACATAATTTTAAATAAAAATTTTTGCATGGTGCTTTTACATTGTTATTTTTCTGTGTGAAATAGTTGCATACATAACTAACAGACAATGTCATAAAATCCATGATTATGTACTACGATTTAACTTAATGAACATGTGTCTGAATCAAAAGGTTTTTCATTGACATGTAGTGGTTGCGCCAAGTGTACGCGTTCTTTTAGACAATTACAGTTTTTCCAAATATTTTCATAACACCGTAACTTATTGCAATTAAAATAATAGCAAAATTATTCAAATTGGTTGAGTCTTACCAACTCTCAAGCAAAAGAATTTGTCAAAGAAAATTTTTATGTAAACTAATAAAAAATCTTTTTTTTTTGGTTTTGAAAATACTACCGAATCGAATCGAATGGGAATAAGAATTGGCATAAAAAAATTTTCAACATGCATTTGCTTAAGTTTGTCACACTGTAGCTCCCCTACGGATAGTTATCGCCAGTGAAAAGCGCTACACTTTTTATTCTTTCGGAATTTGTCAGTGTTGCATAACAAAATTACGAGCACCATGGGAAAATATATCATAACAGCTGGTAAATTACTTTTACTATTAAAAAATTTCAACTGCATAATTTTTGGGTATTAAAAATTTTTCAGCACTAACAGAAAATTATGTTTCTTATGTGGAGGGATTTTAGCTTTTATAATAACACTTTGTGGTTTTCGTATTGCTGCTGGGGGGCAATAATAATAAAATATTTTCTTCTATAGCAAAATAATAAATAAAGCTGGAAAAAATTTATTATAAAAAAAAGCTTGTTAACTAAACTATGATGAAGGAAATCTCCTTACTAAAGTATTTTGAGAGTCAATGTTAACAGAGAAGAACTTTTTACACTGTACAGCACAAACAAAATAAGAATAAAATAAACAATAAATAATAACGACTGATTCTGCCAGAGAATATAATAAAATATGCTTGTTTGTCCACACGTTAAAACTTTCACTGCAAAATATTTTTAAGTTCTTTTGTAAAATTGCATTCGTGTCCACACTAGAGGTGGAAAGCTATCAATGGGACTATCTTAAGTAGATTAATACTTGGAAACATTCGATATTATTAAGTCAATAAATACGATAGTAAATGATACACCACTAAAAGCAAAAAAAAGTAAATATGTTTGCTTCTCTTAAATAAAAATATTTGGATGCCTTAATCTTCCACTGATCTCACTTATTTTTCACACAATTATTTTAGTTTTGTTATTTATTGAACTGAGAAATATAGTTCTGTTTGTTTGTTTTGTTTAAAAAATATTTTGCTTTGAATTTTTAGTGCAAACAAATACATTTTAAGAGAACCATACAACTTTTATAATACAACGATAGCATCGATGATATATCGATAGTGTTTCTACACAGAAAAAATTATTCCCAAAAAATTTTTAAATAAATATTTGTTTGAAATCAAACTTAGTTTCAGTAAATATTCTGTACTGTTCCACTAAATTAATTTGTACCAAAAAAATGTATAGAGAAGAAACAGGACACGACGTTTGTCGGCTACTTTTCGGCATTTATATGTATAGAACACGATCAATCAAAATAAACAACAACAACCGCACAACAGCACGTTGTTCCTATCAACAAGCAAGATAAACACCAACACACTGAAATAATATTTTCTCTCAGCCGAACTATGATTAATTAAAATTTTTAGAAATTTTTATCAGAATTTACAAAATTATTAGTAGGACCGCATTCAAATAAAATATTTACTGATTCAACGAATTTGGTTGCTGAAAATGAAATTTTGTTTTTTCTGTGTAGCTTTTCATAGCCAAGAATCGATATATCGATAAAGTTTTTTAAACTATCAACATTTTTCGATAGAGACAGCATCGATAGTTTTCCACCTCTAGTCCAAACATTCAAGTTTTTGTTTTGCAGCCTGGGTTATTTGCTCATATACATACACTGAAAGAAAAACATTTCGTAACGGGAATGAATCCGTTACGTTGACCCCCTTTCCTTAATGGAATGACAAATTGCATTAATAAAATGAAACATTACGCTGTATTGATGCAAATTTCATTAATGGAATGAAACCTTTCTAGTTCTTAATTCATACAAAAAAATATTTTAAATTAATTAGGTGACAACATAAAAGAAGATCAAAGTTTAAAGTTCATAGATCAAAGATCAAACTACAATTGTAATTAATCTATAGTTATGGAAATTATAGTTTTCATGCAACTATAATGAAATATTTTCGTAACTACAATTAAGAAAACTTCTGCTGCTCGCTAGTAGGCAGTTTGCCACCCATGTAGTCCCAGGTTCGAATCCTGGAGATAAGTCAAAGAATTTTTTTTTAATATATATATTTATATATATTTATTTTTAAGTTATAACTTTTACAAATAAATTAATTAATGTTGAATTAATTAGATGAACTAAATGTGTTGAATTAAGTAAGCGCGTTAACTACCACGCAATGAGTTCCAAGTTCAAATTATTTGGGGAATTAATTGGGGAAGCCAAATTATACATATCCATACAAGCATTTTCTGATACCTGTGGCAATATACATACGTAAGTTGAATAATTAATAAAATACAATGATAATTAAGAACATTAAATTTTGTTTAAACTAAAAAGTTTCATTGCAATAATTACATTTTTCATTTAAAATATGAAAATGTGCGTTGCTTAGTAAAAAATATGTTGTTACATGAATGAAAATACTTCGTTGTATACATGACATTTTTTCAGCTAATGAAACAAATTTCGTGATGTGAATGAAGCGTTGTATTGGTTGAAAAATAATGACAAAATCATAAATCTAATGTCCAAAATCATTGCATTTACAAAGGATTTTCTCTCAGTGTATTTCTCATGAGAATCAGATGGTAAATGACAATTTATTGTACATAAAGCATTCGTTATGAATTTCATTCGTTTAAAGTTTTCAAGCAAATGTTTCATAGTGCGGACGATGACTAAAGTAATTTTTTAAGTCTAAATTAAAGAACAATTGACTCAAGGTATGACAGCAGTGAAAATATCAAGATTCCAAGATACGCAAAGATGAAGTTCTAGGTAAAAAAATAAATCATAAGAATCGAATACCGCTCGGTTTCGACCGCTGTTTTTATTGAATGTTTTTCAGTCCAGCAGATTTTCGGTTTTTTCAAGTTTCTTACTACTACCTACTGTTTTTTTTTTTGTTGTAGTTTTGTAATTCACAATAACCTATTGAGAGTTTGTTTAGAAATATTTTTTGCATTGTGACTGAAATGTGATGCTTAGCAGCAACGAAATGCATTTAGATCACCTAAATCAACAATTAATTTCTTTAACTTGTATCCATTTTGACGCGCATTAATAAAAAATAAAATATTTAGTTAGAAACGTTTTTAGCACCAGTCGAGAATTAGTTAATCACATTTTATATTCTGCTGCCATTTCAGCATTTTACTAATTCACTTTACTTAGCATTTACACATGTAAGTGCAAGTTCGAAAAACTCAATACATTGAAATTTTTTTACTAATACAATAACATTTTTTGTACTTACTGCTCAGCTTACAACATAATTTTCTTGCAAGTAATTTTTGTAAGTAAAATGACAAATGAAGAAACAGTGTTACCGAGAATGAGTTTTGTATAAATTTATTAGTACTTCGTATTATAAAAGTAATATTTATTGCTGATTTCTTGCATATGTATAAGAAAATAATATTTAAAAAAGAACAAAACTATGCAACAACGCATCTTGATTATGTTTTTACATATGATTTTCATGCATTTTTACAAAAAAGTTGTTGAAAAAAATAATGTTTTCATCAATTTATGATTTTGGCAATACGGCAATACTGGATTCATATATTTTTGAAATAAACATAGTTTTTTAATTCAAAAGCAAATAAATTTTCATAAGACGTGTACGCTTCGAAAAAGTTTGAAAATTAAACTTACAACTGACTGTGTAAACTCTCAAGTAAGTTGCAAGACTTTCTGTTATTTCTACGAAATTTTCGTTGATAATAGGTGTACACAACTTACAAGTAATCACTTACATGTGTAATTGCAGTGTTAGTAGCAGCACTGTGAAAATAATATACTTCTGTATATAATCATAAGTAGCCGAATAAATACTTAGAATATACATGTTTACATTCTACTTTTATGATTATTATATTATTACTATTTATCTTATTATATAAAATTGTAGAAGAAAGAACATTTTTCTAGATTGTCATATAGTCTACGGCTACCCGGCATTTCCCAGGTATAAATTTAAGGCAACGAAACGTGTTTGTTTTTGAAGTTATGCGCAATTTGTGGTCATGGCCAAAAACATAAAACAAAACTAAATGCTGTGAAGGTTTCCCACTATCTATATTCTATTTGAATTAAAAAAAAAACGCTTCCTTTGCTTATTTTCATACTCTGATTGTAACATTTATTTCCGAGTATTTTTTTTTAAACTGTCAATATTTCCTTCAGTTTAATTTATACCAGTTTTGCAAAATTTCATTTTTATATTGTCAGCACAAAAGTATGCTTTAAAATTCGATAGAGTTTGTGTGAGAATTTTTTATATTTATTTGCTGGCTTTTTTTATTTTATATTTACATATATTTTTCAATTTAACTAAAAATACCCTGTCGGATAATTTGTGGTTGACTACAAAAATAGTTAACTTATAGTTAACTTATAGTTAACTTTTCTTAGACTTACTAAACGCCAATTGCAATGTCATCCACAACAAATCCAAAATTAATTCTTAAGTTGACCACGTAATCGAATTTGATGAGAGCCAACAAATTTATTCTCAGCTACTTTGAAATTTATTTCAGTTTTAAATTAACATTTTGCTGTTGTTATTTTAGATGGTACCTTAGCTGAGTGGTAGCGCGTTGAGTACACAGCGGGTGATGATACATGTTCGAACCCCAGAATTTTTTTTTAATTTACTGACTACCAGTTGATTTAAAAAAAATCAACTTTAAGTTGGCTGAAAGTAATGCAGATTGAGACAATTGACTACCGTCTAGGATATCTTAATGTTAAAATAGTCAGTTGATTACATTAAAAAAATCCAAGTGTGAGTCAGTACTAGTTGCGAAATAGTTAGCTTAAAGTTAGTTTAAAGTCAACGTAATTTCCGACAGGGTATTTTAATGTTTAAAATTCAAGTTTAATAAAAAGTTTTTTTTGGTGTCATGATTTGAATTTTGTTGTTGTCTTTTATTCTGAAGCTCTGACAGCACTTGCGGTTGTTTGTAGTGGCATTTTGTAATGCAAAATAATATTAAAAAAAATTTTTTTAACTAAAATCACTAGAGCATAGGACTGATGTTTGATTATTGTTTTCCGACAAAATGTTTTTTTTTTTTTTGTAAATGAATGGATGTTTAAAAATGTCGAAATTTTAATATTTTTTTATTAAGAAAATATAAATATAATTACTGGGAAATATTTTAGACCAGCAGTGTGGTTTTATTTTGTGGTTCCCGTATTTAATTTTTTTAGCAAAATATTTTGTTGTTCAAATACATATTGATATTTAAACAATTAATATAAATTTTTTATACATAAAATATTGACATGATCTTTCTTATCTTTTCTTTCCAGGTAAATGTCAATAATATTGTGGATATATTTGTGACTTAAAAAATAATGGTAACAAAACAAACAAATTTTTTTTGTTTGAACTTAAGCTCGTAGCGCCTTGCAAGCCAAATCACATGTGATAATTTTTAAGGAACAAATTGCTCTAAAGTTATTATGACCAAACATGCTGTTTTCGAAGACCAGCCCACTCATCTTCCTCATCAGCGTTTCTTATTTTGGTTTATTGGGCTTGAAAGGAAAGGAAATTAAAAAATTTAAGTAAAAAATTTAGTAGAACACACATGAATATGAAAACATATTCTCAACATAACATAAGCTCAACATTAAAGCAACCGAAAATTTTGTAAAGCTTACTTTGCACTGTCTTTAGTTTGTAGCAGAGAAGGAAAAAGAGCTCTCATTCTCAAGACTCCGCAAAGTAAACTTTGCGTGTGGAAAAGAAGTCTTATCCTTGCTTTCTGTAATGATTTTTTTGTAGCAAGAAATAATTCTAACTATGCCCATATCATGATGTTGTTTTCATATTGTCTACATACGTAATGGGAAATATTGTATTTGAAACTATCATAGATATAAATAAATAAATAAATGTATTTCTCAATTTCATTAATTAACTTATTTATTTGTATTTTAAATTAAAAAGCTTATATTTCCACCAATTAAACCAAAATGTTGACTCTGATTTGTTTTTATACCATAAGCTAATTAGAAATTTTTGTATTAATTAAAAAAAAATTAAAAAAAATACTACAACGAAGTCATCAAAAGCTTTGAAAAATCATTTAAATTAAATAATAATTATCTTTTACAAAAATCTGATGTAAACGGAGAGTGGTTTAAGGATTGGCTAAAAAAAACTGCCTGTCCCACGATGTCACCAGCAAACGTTCGATCAACAACTTGTATTGCAAACAACAATAACATTATAAAATATTCGATCGAACTGGTGCTGGTGACATCGTAGGACGGGCAGTAAATCACAATATTTTCTAACCACAGCTGCCAGATCTAATGATTTGTTGCCATTTGGACGATTTTGGATTTTAAAAATAGCATACTGACTATTCGAGGATTCTTGACTTAAACTGTACGATTTTTAGAAATTTTCAAATCTTGAGCTTTAAGAAAAAAGAGTAAAATTTGTATTCTTATTTTTGCTGTGTGTCTTTTCCCCATAGATACCAAATTACTACCGCCAAATCGATTGTGAATAAATAAAAAAAATATTTTAAAGGTTTCGCATGAATAATGCAAATAAAATGTTTCAAAACGAAATCAACGAAATGTAAGATTTCACTAAAATATAAAAAAAAAATTACTGAACATTTTAATGGAAAATTAATTAGAAAAAAATGTTTTACAATTTTCTTTATTGCATCACAAAGGTTAAATAAATTATTCATAATTTAAAGAAATTTATATTGAAATTCTCCTAGGGTTCCATCGATGAACATAGGGTCACTGTAGTTTTACTAGTAAAAGGTTTTAAGATGAACCGATTGCATTAAACTAAAATTAAATCATCCACATCTGCTATAGGTTTATTCGTTTTATGACTCCAATTCTCGCCCTGACATTTCAGAGTCTGAACACAATGTAACGATTATTTATTGCGGTGCGGTTTTTCATACGATTTTGAACTAAGAAACCGCAGTGCGAAACGGAATAAAATTAAAATCTATTTTATTTTCATTGCAAACTTTATTATTCTCTCAATTTTTGACACTCTTTCTCTTTCTGACGTTGCCATAGTTTTTAAATAATTGGCGGTGATCACAACATTATTGTAAACAGAAAACATGATTTTGAAGTTCAAACATTTTTGTCATAAAATGTAAAAGTTCAAAAAATATATCAAACATATCTGCGATTGTATAAAATGTTAATTATTTTTTGTTTTTAGCTACTACTGCCATCAGTGTTGGTATCTCTACGCAGAGCAAAAGCATATTAAGTTGTTGCAAAAAGGGTAAAAAGCGCAAAAAATACGAAAAAGAGGGTAAAAAAGCACCAAAATATTTTTTTTTAATTTTAATACATTGAGCCATTTAAAAAAAGAGTTTAGAGTGTAAAAGCTCAAAATATAATTTAAAATTTTTGCTTCGAAATACACAAAGTATTTGAGATGTAATAACAGAATTTATTAACATATTAATTAAAACAAAATCTTGTTTAATTTAATAAAAATAAGTATGTGAAAACAAATAATAAAAAAACATTAGTCAAATAATTGGGTATGTTCTGCATTCCACGTGAAATTAAAACGTATGGAATTGCCGTAGAATTGTTGTTGGAAATATGTATTTACAACAACAATGCTATGGCAATTCCGAAGGATTTAATTTCACGTGGAATACAGAATACAGAATACACCCGAATATAGTAGCATATACTCGCATACTTACATACATACATACAATAGTAGGTGAAGCTTAGGCTTAGATTAAGATATGTATGTTACTGAAAAATCATTTACACATGAAGAATGCATTAAAAGCGTCACTATTTTCTTAAGTACTCTTAGCTTAAAAGTTTTGTGTTTTTGCGATATTCACCCTTATTCCAGTTGTCAACATTGACAGCACGTCAATACGATATGAAAAAATTGGGGGTTGGCTACGCGTTGTCTAAAACAAATGACTGCTATTGATAACCTCATGTTTTCAACCGAAATCGGCCCATAAAATTTAACCACCCTATAGTATGACTGTATAAGCTTTAACAAATGTGTTATTCTATACTACTTTCAATCAATTATTATGCAGAGAATTATGTGGTACTTTCCAGTTACTTCCGTTTTTTATTTTCCAAAAAAAAATTAAATTTTTTATTCCCAATTATGAAAAGTTTTCTAGATTGTTTTTAACATAGTTTCCGTTATTGTCATTAAAACCAATTTAATAAGCCTCAGTTAAAAGGTGCTGATATTAGCTCTTAAAAGTATTTTAGTTTTGTAAATTAATAATATTTTTATTTAACAAAAAAGCACCAAAAGCACTGTAAGAAATTGTTAAAAGCACTGTAAATACCCGCTTTTTAAAAAAGGGTATTGGCCAAAATTTCGCGTTTATGAAGAGGCAAAAAGCACCAAAAAATACCCGAAACGCACCAAGTAAGTAAGTTTTTTTATAAAAATTGCGAATAATTTTACTGTTACCATCAAAATTGAGCTTGAAAATATTTTATTAATTGGCGACTTGTTGATGCTAAAAATCTTATAAATTTAAAAATTAATATTAAACAAATGCTTTGATACTGTGTTTGCTGGGTGAACACAAACCCCCACTCGCAACTTACACACTCTCACTCTCTCATTAATAATCAATATTTTTTTAAGCCTAAATTTATGCTTTAATTTTCAAATTAAAATGACTTACATATTAACTGTAGTGTTGCTGACCGCACTATTATTTTTCTTTAGTTTTATTTACACATTTTCTTGTGAAATGTAAATTTGTAAAATGCGATCGATTTTCATGCTTGCATATTGAGAGCAAACAAGTAATTTTCAGTAACAAGCCAAATGCAAATAAAAACAAAATAATCGCTCTGATCCAATATTTTTTTTAACAATCTTATTTATTTCTTAACGTTCAGTTTATAATTATATTTATTTTATGGCAAAAAAAATTGTGTGTTAGTAAAAATAAAGCTACCTTAAATATTCTATTGATATAAAATAAAATACTCTCATATTTTTAATAAAATTTTAATTATAATAATGCCATTAACTCCAATAAATATGACATTTATTACATAATTGCATATAATAAATCTTAAAGACTAACGCACTAGCAAATGAGGCTGTCTGCATGCTAGTTATAAATACATAATTCAGAAGAATTATTTTTCTTTGTGGTAAAAAAAAAATCCAAATTTTGTTATATAAAATTCGAGCATACATAATTCGGCACCGGAGTTTTTTAAATGATGATCTCCAGTCTCTGATAATTTAATATGTTTATAGATGCATACATTTTTCTTTTCAATATACATTTATTATATATATTTGTCCCTTTTAACTCCTACAAGCAGCTAGAGCTCCTTAAAACATCAAACTGTTTCTTGTTGTGATTTTAATAAAATATATTTCATTAATGCTTAGGTTGTTTCACTTGCCTTAATCCATTTCTTAAATTTTTAAGTACGAGTATTAAGCCTTTTTTTATTGCTGCACACTTTTAGTTGTTTGCTTTTGGTGCTCTTCCTTTTTTTAAACTTTCGTTTTAAAAGTTTTGTGTGTACAATTTTACCTGTTCACACTTTGTGTTAGGCTTCTTTTTGTTTTCATTGGAATGTCTTGCTTTCAAGCATCTGTTGCCAAAGAAAAAGACTCAGTTAAACTTACTTAATATACATGTAAGTTGTAGCATTATCGGTAGCATTATGCCATAAGAATAATTGTTTTAGGCTAAAATATATTTATCGTTTGATTTATTTATACTAATAATTAAGTAGGGACATATTAACGAAGAACATGTGATGCCATGTTTGCTTTATTACATCCCATATTAATAATTATAATTAATGTGTTAAAACACAGTAGTGCGCATAGTAAAAAATTAAAATTAATTTTAAATTTTATTTTTTACACAGAAATTTAACTTTATATTGAGTAAAATTAACGAACTCAGACACTGCAATTTCATATGTAGAGTATTTTAAAATACGCAACACTATTTTTATAGAAAAAAAAAATATTAAATGGACTAACATCGTAAATGTTTCTTACAGAAAAATTAAATGGACCATACACTTTAAATTTTTATACAGAAAAATTAAAAGGGCTGCACAGTGTAAATTTTTCATACAAAAATATAAAATGTTCATTTTTCACAAAAAATTAAATGCGTTATACATCGTCCGTTTTTCACTAAAAAAGTAAATAGACTTGATATATGTATATCGTCCATTCTTTATCCAAATATTACATGGACTATATACATCGTTAATTTTTCATAATCGTCCATTTTCCATGCAAAAATATAACGGGCTATACATCGTCCATTTTTCACGGAAAAACTTATTTTGTGCAAAAAATATAATGGACTATACATCGTCCATTTTTCATGCAACAAATTATTTTATGCAAAAAATATAATGGACTATACATCGTCCATTTTTCATTCAAAAAAATATTTGCTGCAAAAAATATAATGGACTATATATACATCGTTCATTTTTCATTAAAAAAATATGTTGTGAAAAAAATCTAATGAACTATACATCGTCCATTTTTCATTAAAAATATTTTATGAAAAAAATTATAATGGACTATACATCGTCTATTTTTCATGCAAAAAATATAATGGACTGTACATCGTCCATTCATCGTCCATTTTTCATGCAAAAAATTATTTAATGCAAAAAATATAATGGACTATACATCGTCCATTTTTCATTAAAAGAAATATTTTGAGCAAAAAATATAATGGACTGTACATCGTCCATTTTTTATGCAAAAAATATAATGAACTATACATCGTCCATTTTTCATGCAAAAAATTATTTAATGCAAAAAATATAATGGACTATACATCGTCCATTTTTCATTAAAAGAAATATTTTGAGCAAAAAATATAATGGACTGTACATCGTCCATTTTTTATGCAAAAAATATAGTGAACTATTCATCGTCCATTTTTCATGCAAAAAATTATTTTATGCAAAAAATATAATGGACTATACATCGTCCATTTTTCATTCAAAAAATATTTAGTGCAAAAAATATAATGGACTATACATCGTCCATTTTTCATTCAAAAAAATATTTGGTGCAAAAAATATAATGGACTATACATCGTCCATTTTTCATGCAAAACATTATTTTATGCAAAAAATATAATGGACTATACATTGTCCATTTTTCATTCAAAAAAATATTTGGTGCAAAAAATATAATGGACTGTACATCGTCCATTTTTTATGCAAAAAATATAATGAACTATTCATCGTCCATTTTTCATGCAAAAAATTATTTTATGCAAAAAATATAATGGACTATACATCGTCCACTTTTCATTCAAAAAAATATTTGGTGCAAAAAATATAATGGACTATACATCGTCCATTTTTCATGCAAAAAATTATTTAATGCAAAAAATGTAATAAACTATACATCGTCCATTTTTCATTAAAAATATTTTGTGCAAAAAATATAATGAACTATACATCGTCCATTTTTCATGGAAAAAAATTATTTAATGCAAAAAATATAATGGACTATACATCGTCCATTTTTCATGCAAAAAATATTTTGTGGAAAAAATATTATGGACTATACATCGCCCATTTGTCATGCAAAAAATATAAGGTACTATGCATCGTCCATTTTTCATGCAAAAAATGTAATGAACTATACATCGTCCATTTTTCATGCAAAAAATATAATGAACTATACATCGTCCATTTTTCATGGAAAAAAATTATTTAATGCAAAAAATATAATGGACTATACATCGTCCATTTTTCATGCAAAAAATATTTTTTGGAAAAAATATTATGGACTATACATCGCCCATTTGTCATGCAAAAAATATAAGGTACTATGCATCGTCCATTTTTCATGCAAAAAATGTAATGAACTATGCATCGTCCATTTTTCATGGAAAAAAATTATTTTATGCAAAAAATATAATGGACTATACATCGTCCATTTTTCATGCAAAAAATATAAGGTACTATGCATCGTCCATTTTTCATGCAAAAAATGTAATGAACTATACATCGTCCATTTTTCATGGAAAAAATTATTTAATGCAAAAAATATAATGGACTATAGATCGTCCATTTTTTATGCAAAAAATTATTTTATGCAAAAAATATAATGGACTGTACATCGTCCATTTTTCATTAAAAGAAATATTTTGAGCAAAAAATATAATGTATTATACATCGTCCATTTTTCATTCAAAAAAATATTTAATGTAAAAAATATAATGGACTATACATCTTCCATTTTTCATTAAAAATATTTTATGAAAAAAATTATAATGGACTATATATACATCGTCTATTTTTCATGCAAAAAATATAATGAACTATTCATCGTCCATTTTTCATGCAAAAAATTATTTAATGCAAAAAATATAATGGACTATACAACGTCCATTTTTCATGCAAAAAATTATTTAATGCAAAAAATATAATGGACTATACAACGTCCATTTTTCATGCAAAAAATTATTTAATGCAAAAAATATAATGGAGTATACATCGTCCATTTTTCATGCAAAAAATTATTTAATGCAAAAAATATAATGGACTATAATATATCGTCCATTTTTCATTCAAAAAAATATTTGGTGCAAAAAATATAATGGACTATACATCGTCCATTTTTCATGCAAAAAATTATTTTATGCAAAAAATATAATGGACTATACATCGTCCATTTTTCATTCAAAAAAATATTTGGTGCAAAAAATATAATGGACTATACATCGTCCATTTTTCATTCAAAAAAATATTTGGTGCAAAAAATATAATGGACTATACATCGTTCATTTTTCATTAAAAATATTTTGTGAAAAAAATTATAATGGACTATACATCGTCTATTTTTCATGCAAAAAATATAATGATACAATCGTCCATTTTTCATTAAAAAATTATTTTATGCAAAAAATATAAATAACTATTCATCGTCCATTTTTCATGCAAAAAATTATTTTATGCAAAAAATATAATGGACTATACATCGTCCATTTTTCATTAAAAGAAATATTTTGAGCAAAAAATATAATGGACTGTACATCGTCTATTTTTCATGCAAAAAATATAATGATACAATCGTCCATTTTTCATTAAAAAATTATTTTATGCAAAAATAATAATGGACTATACATCGTCCATTTTTCATTCAAAAAATATTTGGTGCAAAAAATATAATGGACTATACATCGTCCATTTTTCATTCAAAAAAATATTTGGCGCAAAAAATATAATGGACTATACATCGTCCATTTTTCATTCAAAAAAATATTTGGCGCAAAAAATATAATGGACTATACATCGTCCATTTTTCATTCAAAAAATATTTGGTGCAAAAAATATAATGGACTATACATCGTCCATTTTTCATTCAAAAAAATATTTGGCGCAAAAAATATAATGGACTATACATCGTCCATTTTTCATTCAAAAAATATTTGGTGCAAAAAATATAATGGACTATACATCGTCCATTTTTCATTAAAAGAAATATTTTGAGCAAAAAATATAATGGACTGTACATCGTCTATTTTTCATGCAAAAAATATAATGATACAATCGTCCATTTTTTATTAAAAAATTATTTAATGCAAAAAATATAATGGACTATAATACATCGTCCATTTTTCATGCAAAACATTATTTTATGCAAAAAATATAATGGACTATAATCGTCCATTTTTCATTCAAAAAATATTTGGTGCAAAAAATATAATGGACTATACATCGTTCATTTTTCATTAAAAGAAATATGATGAGCAAAAAATATAATGGAATGTACATCGTCCATTTTTTATGCAAAAAATATAATGGACTAAACATCGTCCATTTTTCATGCAAAAAATATAATAAACTATACATCGTCCATTTTTCATTAAAAAAATATTTGGTGCAAAAAATATAATGGACTATACATCATCCATTTTTCATGCAAAAAATTATTTTATGCAAAAAATATAATGGACTATACATCGTACATTTTTCATTAAAAGAAATATTTTGAGCAAAAAATATAATGGACTGTACATCGTCTATTTTTCATGCAAAAAATATAATGAACTATACATCGTCTATTTTTGATGCAAAAAATTATTTAATGTAAAAAATATAATGGACTATACATCGTCCATATTTCACGCAAAAAATTATTTAATGCAAAAAATATAATGAACTATACATCGTCCATTTTTCATTCAAAAAAATATTTGGTGCAAAAAATATAATGGACTATAATACATCGTCCATTTTTCATGCAAAAAATATAATGGACTATACATCGTCCATTTTTCATTCAAAAAAATATTTGGTGCAAAAAATATAATGGACTATACATCGTTCATTTTTATGCAAAAAATTATTTAATGCAAAAAATATAATGGACTATATATACATCGTCCATTTTTCATTCAAAAAAATATTTGGTGCAAAAAATATAATGGACTATACATCGTTCATTTTTCATCAAAAGATGATGAGCAAAAAATATAATGGAATGTACATCGTCCATTTTTTATGCAAAAAATATAATGGACTAAACATCGTCCATTTTTCATGCAAAAAATATAATAAACTATAAATCGTCCATTTTTCATTAAAAAAATATTTTGTGCAAAAAATATAATGGACTATACATCGTCCATTTTTCATGCAAAAAATTATTTTATGTAAAAATTATAATGGACTAACATCGTCCATTTTTAATGCAAAAAATTATTTTATGCAAAAAAATAATGGACTATACATCGTCCATTTTTCATGCAAAAAATATAATGAACTATACATCGTCCATTTTTCATTAAAAAATTATTTTATGCAAAAATAATAATGGACTAACATCGTCCATTTTTCATGCAAAAAATTATTTAATGCAAAAAAATATAATGAACTATACATCGTCCATTTTTCATTAAAAGAAATATTTTGAGCAAAAAATATAATGGACTGTACATCGTCTATTTTTCATGTAAAAAATATAATGAACTATACATCGTCAATTTTTCATTCAAAAAAATATTTGGTGCAAAAAATATAATGGACTATACATCGTCTATTTTTCATTCAAAAAAATATTTGGTGCAAAAAATATAATGGACTATACATCGTCTCTTTTTCATGCAAAAAATTATTTAATGTAAAAAATATAATGGACTATACATCGTCCATATATCACGCAAAAAATTATTTAATGCAAAAAATATAATGAACTATACATCGTCCATTTTGCATGCAAAAAATTATTTTATGTAAAAAATATAATGGACTATACATCGTCTATTTTTCATGCAAAAAATACAATGAATTATACATCGTCCATTTTGCATGCAAAAAATTATTTTATGTAAAAATTATAATGGACTAACATCGTCCATTTTGCATGCAAAAAATTATTTTATGTAAAAAATATAATGGACTATACATCGTCTATTTTTCATGCAAAAAATACAATGAACTATACATCGTCCATTTTGCATGCAAAAAATTATTTTATGCAAAAAATATAATGGACTATACATCGTCCATTTTTCATGCAAAAAATATATGGAACTATACATCGTCCATTTTTCATTAAAAAATTATTTTATGCAAAAATAATAATGGACTAACATCGTCCATTTTTCATGCAAAAAATTATTTAATGCAAAAAATATAATGAACTATATATGATCCATTTTTCATTCAAAAAAATATTTGGTGCAAAAAATATATTGGACTATACATCGTCTATTTTTCATGCAAAAAATTATTTTGTTCAAAAAATACATTGAACTATACATCGTCTATTTTGCATGCCAAAAATTATTTTATGTAAAAATTATAATGGACTAACATCGTCCATTTTTAATGCAAAAAATTATTTTATGCAAAAAATATAATGGACTATACATCGTCCATTTTTCATGCAAAAAATATAATGAAGTATACATCGTCCATTTTTCATTAAAAAATTATTTTATGCAAAAATAATAATGGACTAACATCGTCCATTTTTCATGCAAAAAATTATTTAATGCAAAAAATATAATGAACTATACATCATCCATTTTTCATTAAAAGAAATATTTTGAGCAAAAAATATAATGGACTGTACATCGTCTATTTTTCATGTAAAATATATAATGAACTATACATCGTCTATTTTTCATGCAAAAAATTATTTAATGTAAAAAATATAATGGACTATACATCGTCCATTTTTCATTCAAAAAAATATTTGGTGCAAAAAATATAATGGACTATACATCGTCCATTTATCATTCAAAAAAATATTTGGTGCAAAAAATGTAATGGACTATACATCGTCTGTTTTTCATGCAAAAAATTATTTAATGTAAAAAATATAATGGACTATATACATCGTCCATTTTTCATTCAAAAAAATATTTGGTGCAAAAAATATAATGGACTATACATCGTCCATTTTTCATGCAAAACATTATTTAATGTAAAAAATATAATGGACTATACATCGTCCATTTTTCATTCAAAAAAATATTTTGTGCAAAAAATATAATGGACTATACATCGTCCATTTTTCATTCAAAAAAATATTTGGTGCAAAAAATATAATGGACTATACATCGTCCATTTTTCATGCAAAACATTATTTAATGTAAAAAATATAATGGACTATACATCGTCCATTTTTCATTCAAAAAAATATTTGGTGCAAAAAATATAATGGACTATACATCGTCCATTTTGCATGCAAAAAATTATTTTATGTAAAAAATATAATGGACTATACATCGTCTATTTTTCATGCAAAAAATACAATGAACTATACATCGTCCATTTTGCATGCAAAAAATTATTTTATGCAAAAAATATAATGGACTATACATCGTCCATTTTTCATGCAAAAAATATATGGAACTATACATCGTCCATTTTTCATTAAAAAATTATTTTATGCAAAAATAATAATGGACTAACATCGTCCATTTTTCATGCAAAAAATTATTTAATGCAAAAAATATAATGAACTATATATGGTCCATTTTTCATTCAAAAAAATATTTGGTGCAAAAAATATATTGGACTATACATCGTCTATTTTTCATGCAAAAAATTATTTTGTTCAAAAAATACATTGAACTATACATCGTCTATTTTGCATGCCAAAAATTATTTTATGTAAAAATTATAATGGACTAACATCGTCCATTTTTAATGCAAAAAATTATTTTATGCAAAAAATATAATGGACTATACATCGTCCATTTTTCATGCAAAAAATATAATGAAGTATACATCGTCCATTTTTCATTAAAAAATTATTTTATGCAAAAATAATAATGGACTAACATCGTCCATTTTTCATGCAAAAAATTATTTAATGTAAAAAATATAATGGACTATACATCGTCCATTTTTCATTCAAAAAAATATTTGGTGCAAAAAATATAATGGACTATACATCGTCTGTTTTTCATGCAAAAAATTATTTGGTGCAAAAAATATAATGGACTATACATCGTCCATTTTTCATGCAAAACATTATTTAATGTAAAAAATATAATGGACTATACATCGTCCATTTTTCATGCAAAACATTATTTAATGTAAAAAATATAATGGACTATACATCGTCCATTTTTCATTCAAAAAAATATTTGGTGCAAAAAATATAATGGACTATACATCGTCCATTTTTCATTCAAAAAAATATTTGGTGCAAAAAATATAATGGACTATACATCGTCCATTTTTCATTCAAAAAAATATTTGGTGCAAAAAATATAATGGACTATACATCGTCCATTTTTCATGCAAAACATTATTTAATGTAAAAAATATAATGGACTATACATCGTCCATTTTTCATTCAAAAAAATATTTGGTGCAAAAAATATAATGGACTATACATCGTCCATTTTTCATGCAAAACATTATTTAATGTAAAAAATATAATGGACTATACATCGTCCATTTTTCATTGAAAAAAATATTTGGTGCAAAAAATATAATGGACTATACATCGTCCAGTTTTCATTCAAAAAAATATTTGGTGCAAAAAATATAATGGACTATACATCGTCCATTTTTCATTCAAAAAAATATTTGGTGCAAAAAATATAATGGACTATACATCGTCCATTTTTCATTCAAAAAAATATTTGGTGCAAAAAATATAATGGACTATACATCGTCCATTTTTCATTCAAAAAAATATTTGGTGCAAAAAATATAATGGACTATACATCGTCCATTTTTCATGCAAAACATTATTTAATGTAAAAAATATAATGGACTATACATCGTCCATTTTTCATTCAAAAAAATATTTGGTGCAAAAAATATAATGGACTATACATCGTCCATTTTTCATTCAAAAAAATATTTGGTGCAAAAAATATAATGGACTATACATCGTCCATTTTTCATTCAAAAAAATATTTGGTGCAAAAAATATAATGGACTATACATCGTCCATTTTTCATTCAAAAAAATATTTGGTGCAAAAAATATAATGGACTATACATCGTCCATTTTTCATGCAAAACATTATTTAATGTAAAAAATATAATGGACTATACATCGTCCATTTTTCATTCAAAAAAATATTTGGTGCAAAAAATATAATGGACTATACATCGTCCATTTTTCATTCAAAAAAATATTTGGTGCAAAAAATATAATGGACTATACATCGTCCATTTTTCATGCAAAACATTATTTAATGTAAAAAATATAATGGACTATACATCGTCCATTTTTCATTCAAAAAAATATTTGGTGCAAAAAATATAATGGACTATACATCGTCCATTTTTCATTCAAAAAAATATTTGGTGCAAAAAATATAATGGACTATACATCGTCCATTTTTCATTCAAAAAAATATTTGGTGCAAAAAATATAATGGACTATACATCGTCCATTTTTCATGCAAAACATTATTTAATGTAAAAAATATAATGGACTATACATCGTCCATTTTTCATTCAAAAAAATATTTGGTGCAAAAAATATAATGGACTATACATCGTCCATTTTTCATTCAAAAAAATATTTGGTGCAAAAAATATAATGGACTATACATCGTCCATTTTTCATTCAAAAAAATATTTGGTGCAAAAAATATAATGGACTATACATCGTCCATTTTTCATTCAAAAAAATATTTGGTGCAAAAAATATAATGGACTATACATCGTCCATTTTTCATTCAAAAAAATATTTGGTGCAAAAAATATAATGGACTATACATCGTCCATTTTTCATTCAAAAAAATATTTGGTGCAAAAAATATAATGGACTATACATCGTCCATTTTTCATGCAAAACATTATTTAATGTAAAAAATATAATGGACTATACATCGTCCATTTTTCATTCAAAAAAATATTTGGTGCAAAAAATATAATGGACTATACATCGTCCATTTTTCATTCAAAAAAATATTTGGTGCAAAAAATATAATGGACTATACATCGTCCATTTTTCATTCAAAAAAATATTTGGTGCAAAAAATATAATGGACTATACATCGTCCATTTTTCATTCAAAAAAATATTTGGTGCAAAAAATATAATGGACTATACATCGTCCATTTTTCATGCAAAACATTATTTAATGTAAAAAATATAATGGACTATACATCGTCCATTTTTCATTCAAAAAAATATTTGGTGCAAAAAATATAATGGACTATACATCGTCCATTTTTCATTCAAAAAAATATTTGGTGCAAAAAATATAATGGACTATACATCGTCCATTTTTCATTCAAAAAAATATTTGGTGCAAAAAATATAATGGACTATACATCGTCCATTTTTCATTCAAAAAAATATTTGGTGCAAAAAATATAATGGACTATACATCGTCCATTTTTCATTCAAGAAAATATTTGGTGCAAAAAATATAATGGACTATATATACATCGTCCATTTTTCATTCAAAAAAATATTTGGTGCAAAAAATATAATGGACTATACATCGTCCATTTTTCATTCAAAAAAATATTTGGTGCAAAAAATATAATGGACTATACATCGTCCATTTTTCATTCAAAAAAATATTTGGTGCAAAAAATATAATGGACTATACATCGTCCATTTTTCATGCAAAACATTATTTAATGTAAAAAATATAATGGACTATACATCGTCCATTTTTCATTCAAAAAAATATTTGGTGCAAAAAATATAATGGACTATACATCGTCCATTTTTCATTCAAAAAAATATTTGGTGCAAAAAATATAATGGACTATACATCGTCCATTTTTCATGCAAAACATTATTTAATGTAAAAAATATAATGGACTATACATCGTCCATTTTTCATTCAAAAAAATATTTGGTGCAAAAAATATAATGGACTATACATCGTCCATTTTTCATTCAAAAAAATATTTGGTGCAAAAAATATAATGGACTATACATCGTCCATTTTTCATTCAAAAAAATATTTGGTGCAAAAAATATAATGGACTATACATCGTCCATTTTTCATTCAAAAAAATATTTGGTGCAAAAAATATAATGGACTATACATCGTCCATTTTTCATTCAAAAAAATATTTGGTGCAAAAAATATAATGGACTATACATCGTCCATTTTTCATTCAAAAAAATATTTGGTGCAAAAAATATAATGGACTATACATCGTCCATTTTTCATTCAAAAAAATATTTGGTGCAAAAAATATAATGGACTATACATCGTCCATTTTTCATTCAAAAAAATATTTGGTGCAAAAAATATAATGGACTATACATCGTCCATTTTTCATGCAAAACATTATTTAATGTAAAAAATATAATGGACTATACATCGTCCATTTTTCATTCAAAAAAATATTTGGTGCAAAAAATATAATGGACTATACATCGTCCATTTTTCATTCAAAAAAATATTTGGTGCAAAAAATATAATGGACTATACATCGTCCATTTTTCATTCAAAAAATATTTGGTGCAAAAAATATAATGGACTATACATCGTCCATTTTTCATTCAAAAAAATATTTGGTGCAAAAAATATAATGGACTATACATCGTCCATTTTTCATGCAAAACATTATTTAATGTAAAAAATATAATGGACTATACATCGTCCATTTTTCATTCAAAAAAATATTTGGTGCAAAAAATATAATGGACTATACATCGTCCATTTTTCATTCAAAAAAATATTTGATGCAAAAAATATAATGGACTATACATCGTCCATTTTTCATGCAAAACATTATTTAATGTAAAAAATATAATGGACTATACATCGTCCATTTTTCATTCAAAAAAATATTTGGTGCAAAAAATATAATGGACTATACATCGTCCATTTTTCATTCAAAAAAATATTTGGTGCAAAAAATATAATGGACTATACATCGTCCATTTTTCATTCAAAAAAATATTTGGTGCAAAAAATATAATGGACTATACATCGTCCATTTTTCATTCAAAAAAATATTTGGTGCAAAAAATATAATGGACTATACATCGTCCATTTTTCATGCAAAACATTATTTAATGTAAAAAATATAATGGACTATACATCGTCCATTTTTCATTCAAAAAATATTTGGTGCAAAAAATATAATGGACTATACATCGTCCATTTTTCATTCAAAAAAATATTTGGTGCAAAAAATATAATGGACTATACATCGTCCATTTTTCATTCAAAAAAATATTTGGTGCAAAAAATATAATGGACTATACATCGTCCATTTTTCATGCAAAACATTTTTTAATGTAAAAAATATAATGGACTATACATCGTCCATTTTTCATTCAAAAAAATATTTGGTGCAAAAAATATAATGGACTATACATCGTCCATTTTTCATTCAAAAAAATATTTGGTGCAAAAAATATAATGGACTATACATCGTCCATTTTTCATTCAAAAAAATATTTGGTGCAAAAAATATAATGGACTATACATCGTCCATTTTTCATTCAAAAAAATATTTGGTGCAAAAAATATAATGGACTATACATCGTCCATTTTTCATGCAAAACATTATTTAATGTAAAAAATATAATGGACTATACATCGTCCATTTTTCATTCAAAAAAATATTTGGTGCAAAAAATATAATGCACTATACATCGTCCATTTTTCATTCAAAAAAATATTTGGTGCAAAAAATATAATGGACTATACATCGTCCATTTTTCATTCAAAAAAATATTTGGTGCAAAAAATATAATGGACTATACATCGTCCATTTTTCATTCAAAAAAATATTTGGTGCAAAAAATATAATGGACTATACATCGTCCATTTTTCATTCAAAAAAATATTTGGTGCAAAAAATATAATGGACTATACATCGTCCATTTTTCATGCAAAACATTTTTTAATGTAAAAAATATAATGGACTATACATCGTCCATTTTTCATTCAAAAAAATATTTGGTGCAAAAAATATAATGGACTATACATCGTCCATTTTTCATTCAAAAAAATATTTGGTGCAAAAAATATAATGGACTATACATCGTCCATTTTTCATTCAAAAAAATATTTGGTGCAAAAAATATAATGGACTATACATCGTCCATTTTTCATTCAAAAAAATATTTGGTGCAAAAAATATAATGGACTATACATCGTCCATTTTTCATGCAAAACATTATTTAATGTAAAAAATATAATGGACTATACATCGTCCATTTTTCATTCAAAAAAATATTTGGTGCAAAAAATATAATGCACTATACATCGTCCATTTTTCATTCAAAGAAATATTTGGTGCAAAAAATATAATGGACTATACATCGTCCATTTTTCATTCAAAAAAATATTTGGTGCAAAAAATATAATGGACTATACATCGTCCATTTTTCATTCAAAAAAATATTTGGTGCAAAAAATATAATGGACTATACATCGTCCATTTTTCATTCAAAAAAATATTTGGTGCAAAAAATATAATGGACTATACATCGTCCATTTTTCATTCAAAAAAATATTTGGTGCAAAAAATATAATGGACTATACATCGTCCATTTTTCATTCAAAAAAATATTTGGTGCAAAAAATATAATGGGCTATACATCGTCCATTTTTCATTCAAAAAAATATTTGGTGCAAAAAATATAATGGACTATACATCGTCCATTTTTCATTCAAAAAAATATTTGGTGCAAAAAATATAATGGACTATACATCGTCCATTTTTCATGCAAAACATTATTTAATGTAAAAAATATAATGGACTATACATCGTCCATTTTTCATTCAAAAAAATATTTGGTGCAAAAAATATAATGGACTATACATCGTCCATTTTTCATGCAAAACATTATTTAATGTAAAAAATATAATGGACTATACATCGTCCATTTTTCATTCAAAAAAATATTTGGTGCAAAAAATATAATGGACTATACATCGTCCATTTTTCATTCAAAAAAATATTTGGTGCAAAAAATATAATGGACTATACATCGTCCATTTTTCATTCAAAAAAATATTTGGTGCAAAAAATATAATGGACTATACATCGTCCATTTTTCATTCAAAAAAATATTTGGTGCAAAAAATATAATGGACTATACATCGTCCATTTTTCATTCAAAAAAATATTTGGTGCAAAAAATATAATGGACTATACATCGTCCATTTTTCATGCAAAACATTATTTAATGTAAAAAATATAATGGACTATACATCGTCCATTTTTCATTCAAAAAAATATTTGATGCAAAAAATATAATGGACTATACATCGTCCATTTTTCATGCAAAACATTATTTAATGTAAAAAATATAATGGACTATACATCGTCCATTTTTCATTCAAAAAAATATTTGGTGCAAAAAATATAATCGTCCATTTTTCATTCAAAAAAATATTTGGTGCAAAAAATATAATGGACTATACATCGTCCATTTTTCATTCAAAAAAATATTTGGTGCAAAAAATATAATGGACTATACATCGTCCATTTTTCATTCAAAAAAATATTTGGTGCAAAAAATATAATGGACTATACATCGTCCATTTTTCATTCAAAAAAATATTTGGTGCAAAAAATATAATGGACTATACATCGTCCATTTTTCATTCAAAAAAATATTTGGTGCAAAAAATATAATGGACTATACATCGTCCATTTTTCATTCAAAAAAATATTTGGTGCAAAAAATATAATGGACTATACATCGTCCATTTTTCATTCAAAAAAATATTTGGTGCAAAAAATATAATGGACTATACATCGTCCATTTTTCATGCAAAACATTATTTAATGTAAAAAATATAATGGACTATACATCGTCCATTTTTCATTCAAAAAAATATTTGGTGCAAAAAATATAATCGTCCATTTTTCATTCAAAAAAATATTTGGTGCAAAAAATATAATGGACTATACATCGTCCATTTTTCATTCAAAAAATATTTGGTGCAAAAAATATAATGGACTATACATCGTCCATTTTTCATTCAAAAAAATATTTGGTGCAAAAAATATAATGGACTATACATCGTCCATTTTTCATTCAAAAAAATATTTGGTGCAAAAAATATAATGGACTATACATCGTCCATTTTTCATTCAAAAAAATATTTGGTGCAAAAAATATAATGGACTATACATCGTCCATTTTTCATGCAAAACATTATTTAATGTAAAAAATATAATGGACTATACATCGTCCATTTTTCATTCAAAAAAATATTTGGTGCAAAAAATATAATGGACTATACATCGTCCATTTTTCATTCAAAAAAATATTTGGTGCAAAAAATATAATGGACTATACATCGTCCATTTTTCATTCAAAAAAATATTTGGTGCAAAAAATATAATGGACTATACATCGTCCATTTTTCATTCAAAAAAATATTTGGTGCAAAAAATATAATGGACTATACATCGTCCATTTTTCATGCAAAACATTATTTAATGTAAAAAATATAATGGACTATACATCGTCCATTTTTCATTCAAAAAAATATTTCGTGCAAAAAATATAATGGACTATACATCGTCCATTTTTCATTCAAAAAAATATTTGGTGCAAAAAATATAATGGACTATACATCGTCCATTTTTCATTCAAAAAAATATTTGGTGCAAAAAATATAATGGACTATACATCGTCCATTTTTCATTCAAAAAAATATTTGGTGCAAAAAATATAATGGACTATACATCGTCCATTTTTCATGCAAAACATTATTTAATGTAAAAAATATAATGGACTATACATCGTCCATTTTTCATTCAAAAAAATATTTGGTGCAAAAAATATAATCGTCCATTTTTCATTCAAAAAAATATTTGGTGCAAAAAATATAATGGACTATACATCGTCCATTTTTCATTCAAAAAAATATTTGGTGCAAAAAATATAATGGACTATACATCGTCCATTTTTCATTCAAAAAAATATTTGGTGCAAAAAATATAATGGACTATACATCGTCCATTTTTCATTCAAAAAAATATTTGGTGCAAAAAATATAATGGACTATACATCGTCCATTTTTCATTCAAAAAAATATTTGGTGCAAAAAATATAATGGACTATACATCGTCCATTTTTCATGCAAAACATTATTTAATGTAAAAAATATAATGGACTATACATCGTCCATTTTTCATTCAAAAAAATATTTGGTGCAAAAAATATAATGGACTATACATCGTCCATTTTTCATTCAAAAAAATATTTGGTGCAAAAAATATAATGGACTATACATCGTCCATTTTTCATTCAAAAAAATATTTGGTGCAAAAAATATAATGGACTATACATCGTCCATTTTTCATGCAAAACATTATTTAATGTAAAAAATATAATGGACTATACATCGTCCATTTTTCATTCAAAAAAATATTTGGTGCAAAAAATATAATGGACTATACATCGTCCATTTTTCATTCAAAAAAATATTTGGTGCAAAAAATATAATGGACTATACATCGTCCATTTTTCATTCAAAAAAATATTTGGTGCAAAAAATATAATGGACTATACATCGTCCATTTTTCATTCAAAAAAATATTTGGTGCAAAAAATATAATGGACTATACATCGTCCATTTTTCATTCAAAAAAATATTTGGTGCAAAAAATATAATGGACTATACATCGTCCATTTTTCATTCAAAAAAATATTTGGTGCAAAAAATATAATGGACTATACATCGTCCATTTTTCATTCAAAAAAATATTTGGTGCAAAAAATATAATGGACTATACATCGTCCATTTTTCATTCAAAAAAATATTTGGTGCAAAAAATATAATGGACTATACATCGTCCATTTTTCATTCAAAAAAATATTTGGTGCAAAAAATATAATGGACTATACATCGTCCATTTTTCATGCAAAACATTATTTAATGTAAAAAATATAATGGACTATACATCGTCCATTTTTCATTCAAAAAAATATTTGGTGCAAAAAATATAATGGACTATACATCGTCCATTTTTCATTCAAAAAAATATTTGGTGCAAAAAATATAATGGACTATACATCGTCCATTTTTCATTCAAAAAAATATTTGGTGCAAAAAATATAATGGACTATACATCGTCCATTTTTCATTCAAAAAAATATTTGGTGCAAAAAATATAATGGACTATACATCGTCCATTTTTCATGCAAAACATTATTTAATGTAAAAAATATAATGGACTATACATCGTCCATTTTTCATTCAAAAAAATATTTGGTGCAAAAAATATAATGGACTATACATCGTCCATTTTTCATTCAAAAAAATATTTGATGCAAAAAATATAATGGACTATACATCGTCCATTTTTCATGCAAAACATTATTTAATGTAAAAAATATAATGGACTATACATCGTCCATTTTTCATTCAAAAAAATATTTGGTGCAAAAAATATAATGGACTATACATCGTCCATTTTTCATTCAAAAAAATATTTGGTGCAAAAAATATAATGGACTATACATCGTCCATTTTTCATTCAAAAAAATATTTGGTGCAAAAAATATAATGGACTATACATCGTCCATTTTTCATTCAAAAAAATATTTGGTGCAAAAAATATAATGGACTATACATCGTCCATTTTTCATGCAAAACATTATTTAATGTAAAAAATATAATGGACTATACATCGTCCATTTTTCATTCAAAAAAATATTTGGTGCAAAAAATATAATGGACTATACATCGTCCATTTTTCATTCAAAAAAATATTTGGTGCAAAAAATATAATGGACTATACATCGTCCATTTTTCATTCAAAAAAATATTTGGTGCAAAAAATATAATGGACTATACATCGTCCATTTTTCATGCAAAACATTTTTTAATGTAAAAAATATAATGGACTATACATCGTCCATTTTTCATTCAAAAAAATATTTGGTGCAAAAAATATAATGGACTATACATCGTCCATTTTTCATTCAAAAAAATATTTGGTGCAAAAAATATAATGGACTATACATCGTCCATTTTTCATTCAAAAAAATATTTGGTGCAAAAAATATAATGGACTATACATCGTCCATTTTTCATTCAAAAAAATATTTGGTGCAAAAAATATAATGGACTATACATCGTCCATTTTTCATGCAAAACATTATTTAATGTAAAAAATATAATGGACTATACATCGTCCATTTTTCATTCAAAAAAATATTTGGTGCAAAAAATATAATGCACTATACATCGTCCATTTTTCATTCAAAAAAATATTTGGTGCAAAAAATATAATGGACTATACATCGTCCATTTTTCATTCAAAAAAATATTTGGTGCAAAAAATATAATGGACTATACATCGTCCATTTTTCATTCAAAAAAATATTTGGTGCAAAAAATATAATGGACTATACATCGTCCATTTTTCATTCAAAAAAATATTTGGTGCAAAAAATATAATGGACTATACATCGTCCATTTTTCATGCAAAACATTTTTTAATGTAAAAAATATAATGGACTATACATCGTCCATTTTTCATTCAAAAAAATATTTGGTGCAAAAAATATAATGGACTATACATCGTCCATTTTTCATTCAAAAAAATATTTGGTGCAAAAAATATAATGGACTATACATCGTCCATTTTTCATTCAAAAAAATATTTGGTGCAAAAAATATAATGGACTATACATCGTCCATTTTTCATTCAAAAAAATATTTGGTGCAAAAAATATAATGGACTATACATCGTCCATTTTTCATGCAAAACATTATTTAATGTAAAAAATATAATGGACTATACATCGTCCATTTTTCATTCAAAAAAATATTTGGTGCAAAAAATATAATGCACTATACATCGTCCATTTTTCATTCAAAGAAATATTTGGTGCAAAAAATATAATGGACTATACATCGTCCATTTTTCATTCAAAAAAATATTTGGTGCAAAAAATATAATGGACTATACATCGTCCATTTTTCATTCAAAAAAATATTTGGTGCAAAAAATATAATGGACTATACATCGTCCATTTTTCATTCAAAAAAATATTTGGTGCAAAAAATATAATGGACTATACATCGTCCATTTTTCATTCAAAAAAATATTTGGTGCAAAAAATATAATGGACTATACATCGTCCATTTTTCATTCAAAAAAATATTTGGTGCAAAAAATATAATGGGCTATACATCGTCCATTTTTCATTCAAAAAAATATTTGGTGCAAAAAATATAATGGACTATACATCGTCCATTTTTCATTCAAAAAAATATTTGGTGCAAAAAATATAATGGACTATACATCGTCCATTTTTCATGCAAAACATTATTTAATGTAAAAAATATAATGGACTATACATCGTCCATTTTTCATTCAAAAAAATATTTGGTGCAAAAAATATAATGGACTATACATCGTCCATTTTTCATGCAAAACATTATTTAATGTAAAAAATATAATGGACTATACATCGTCCATTTTTCATTCAAAAAAATATTTGGTGCAAAAAATATAATGGACTATACATCGTCCATTTTTCATTCAAAAAAATATTTGGTGCAAAAAATATAATGGACTATACATCGTCCATTTTTCATTCAAAAAAATATTTGGTGCAAAAAATATAATGGACTATACATCGTCCATTTTTCATTCAAAAAAATATTTGGTGCAAAAAATATAATGGACTATACATCGTCCATTTTTCATTCAAAAAAATATTTGGTGCAAAAAATATAATGGACTATACATCGTCCATTTTTCATGCAAAACATTATTTAATGTAAAAAATATAATGGACTATACATCGTCCATTTTTCATTCAAAAAAATATTTGATGCAAAAAATATAATGGACTATACATCGTCCATTTTTCATGCAAAACATTATTTAATGTAAAAAATATAATGGACTATACATCGTCCATTTTTCATTCAAAAAAATATTTGGTGCAAAAAATATAATCGTCCATTTTTCATTCAAAAAAATATTTGGTGCAAAAAATATAATGGACTATACATCGTCCATTTTTCATTCAAAAAAATATTTGGTGCAAAAAATATAATGGACTATACATCGTCCATTTTTCATTCAAAAAAATATTTGGTGCAAAAAATATAATGGACTATACATCGTCCATTTTTCATTCAAAAAAATATTTGGTGCAAAAAATATAATGGACTATACATCGTCCATTTTTCATTCAAAAAAATATTTGGTGCAAAAAATATAATGGACTATACATCGTCCATTTTTCATTCAAAAAAATATTTGGTGCAAAAAATATAATGGACTATACATCGTCCATTTTTCATTCAAAAAAATATTTGGTGCAAAAAATATAATGGACTATACATCGTCCATTTTTCATGCAAAACATTATTTAATGTAAAAAATATAATGGACTATACATCGTCCATTTTTCATTCAAAAAAATATTTGGTGCAAAAAATATAATCGTCCATTTTTCATTCAAAAAAATATTTGGTGCAAAAAATATAATGGACTATACATCGTCCATTTTTCATTCAAAAAAATATTTGGTGCAAAAAATATAATGGACTATACATCGTCCATTTTTCATTCAAAAAAATATTTGGTGCAAAAAATATAATGGACTATACATCGTCCATTTTTCATTCAAAAAAATATTTGGTGCAAAAAATATAATGGACTATACATCGTCCATTTTTCATTCAAAAAAATATTTGGTGCAAAAAATATAATGGACTATACATCGTCCATTTTTCATGCAAAACATTATTTAATGTAAAAAATATAATGGACTATACATCGTCCATTTTTCATTCAAAAAAATATTTGGTGCAAAAAATATAATGGACTATACATCGTCCATTTTTCATTCAAAAAAATATTTGGTGCAAAAAATATAATGGACTATACATCGTCCATTTTTCATTCAAAAAAATATTTGGTGCAAAAAATATAATGGACTATACATCGTCCATTTTTCATTCAAAAAAATATTTGGTGCAAAAAATATAATGGACTATACATCGTCCATTTTTCATGCAAAACATTATTTAATGTAAAAAATATAATGGACTATACATCGTCCATTTTTCATTCAAAAAAATATTTCGTGCAAAAAATATAATGGACTATACATCGTCCATTTTTCATTCAAAAAAATATTTGGTGCAAAAAATATAATGGACTATACATCGTCCATTTTTCATTCAAAAAAATATTTGGTGCAAAAAATATAATGGACTATACATCGTCCATTTTTCATTCAAAAAAATATTTGGTGCAAAAAATATAATGGACTATACATCGTCCATTTTTCATGCAAAACATTATTTAATGTAAAAAATATAATGGACTATACATCGTCCATTTTTCATTCAAAAAAATATTTGGTGCAAAAAATATAATCGTCCATTTTTCATTCAAAAAAATATTTGGTGCAAAAAATATAATGGACTATACATCGTCCATTTTTCATTCAAAAAAATATTTGGTGCAAAAAATATAATGGACTATACATCGTCCATTTTTCATTCAAAAAAATATTTGGTGCAAAAAATATAATGGACTATACATCGTCCATTTTTCATTCAAAAAAATATTTGGTGCAAAAAATATAATGGACTATACATCGTCCATTTTTCATTCAAAAAAATATTTGGTGCAAAAAATATAATGGACTATACATCGTCCATTTTTCATGCAAAACATTATTTAATGTAAAAAATATAATGGACTATACATCGTCCATTTTTCATTCAAAAAAATATTTGGTGCAAAAAATATAATGGACTATACATCGTCCATTTTTCATTCAAAAAAATATTTGGTGCAAAAAATATAATGGACTATACATCGTCCATTTTTCATTCAAAAAAATATTTGGTGCAAAAAATATAATGGACTATACATCGTCCATTTTTCATGCAAAACATTATTTAATGTAAAAAATATAATGGACTATACATCGTCCATTTTTCATTCAAAAAAATATTTGGTGCAAAAAATATAATGGACTATACATCGTCCATTTTTCATTCAAAAAAATATTTGGTGCAAAAAATATAATGGACTATACATCGTCCATTTTTCATTCAAAAAAATATTTGGTGCAAAAAATATAATGGACTATACATCGTCCATTTTTCATTCAAAAAAATATTTGGTGCAAAAAAAATAATGGACTATACATCGTCCATTTTTCATTCAAAAAAATATTTGGTGCAAAAAATATAATGGACTATACATCGTCCATTTTTCATGCAAAACATTATTTAATGTAAAAAATATAATGGACTATACATCGTCCATTTTTCATTCAAAAAAATATTTGGTGCAACAAATATAATCGTCCATTTTTCATTCAAAAAAATATTTGGTGCAAAAAATATAATGGACTATACATCGTCCATTTTTCATTCAAAAAAATATTTGGTGCAAAAAATATAATGGACTATACATCGTCCATTTTTCATTCAAAAAAATATTTGGTGCAAAAAATATAATGGACTATACATCGTCCATTTTTCATTCAAAAAAATATTTGGTGCAAAAAATATAATGGACTATACATCGTCCATTTTTCATGCAAAACATTATTTAATGTAAAAAATATAATGGACTATACATCGTCCATTTTTCATTCAAAAAAATATTTGGTGCAAAAAATATAATGGACTATACATCGTCCATTTTTCATTCAAAAAAATATTTGGTGCAAAAAATATAATGGACTATACATCGTCCATTTTTCATTCAAAAAAATATTTGGTGCAAAAAATATAATGGACTAGACATCGTCCATTTTTCATGCAAAACATTATTTAATGTAAAAAATATAATGGACTATACATCGTCCATTTTTCATTCAAAAAAATATTTGGTGCAAAAAATATAATGGACTATACATCGTCCATTTTTCATTCAAAAAAATATTTGGTGCAAAAAATATAATGGACTATACATCGTCCATTTTTCATTCAAAAAAATATTTGGTGCAAAAAATATAATGGACTATACATCGTCCATTTTTCATTCAAAAAAATATTTGGTGCAAAAAATATAATGGACTATACATCGTCCATTTTTCATTCAAAAAAATATTTGGTGCAAAAAATATAATGGACTATACATCGTCCATTTTTCATGCAAAACATTATTTAATGTAAAAAATATAATGGACTATACATCGTCCATTTTTCATTCAAAAAAATATTTGGTGCAAAAAATATAATCGTCCATTTTTCATTCAAAAAAATATTTGGTGCAAAAAATATAATGGACTATACATCGTCCATTTTTCATTCAAAAAAATATTTGGTGCAAAAAATATAATGGACTATACATCGTCCATTTTTCATTCAAAAAAATATTTGGTGCAAAAAATATAATGGACTATACATCGTCCATTTTTCATTCAAAAAAATATTTGGTGCAAAAAATATAATGGACTATACATCGTCCATTTTTCATTAAAAAAAATATTTGGTGCAAAAAATATAATGGACTATACATCGTCCATTTTTCATGCAAAACATTATTTAATGTAAAAAATATAATGGACTATACATCGTCCATTTTTCATTCAAAAAAATATTTGGTGCAAAAAATATAATGGACTATACATCGTCCATTTTTCATTCAAAAAAATATTTGGTGCAAAAAATATAATGGACTATACATCGTCCATTTTTCATTCAAAAAAATATTTGGTGCAAAAAATATAATGGACTATACATCGTCCATTTTTCATGCAAAAAATTATTTAATGTAAAAAATATAATGGACTATACATCGTCCATTTTTCATGCAAAAAATTTAATGCAAAAAATATAATGGACTATACATCGTCCATTTTTCATGGAAAAAATATCGTCCATTTTTCATGCAAAAAATTATTTAATGCAAAAAATATATTGAACTATACATCGTCCATTTTTCATGCAAAAAAATTAATGCAAAAAATATAATGGACTATACATCGTCCATTTTTCATTCAAAAAAATATTTGGTGCAAAAAATATAATGGACTATACATCGTCCATTTTTCATTCAAAAAAATATTTGGTGCAAAAAATATAATGGACTATACATCGTCCATTTTTCATGCAAAAAATTATTTAATGTAAAAAATATAATGGACTATACATCGTCCATTTTTCATGCAAAAAATTTAATGCAAAAAATATAATGGACTATACATCGTCCATTTTTCATGGAAAAAATATCGTCCATTTTTCATGCAAAAAATATAATGGACTATACATCGTCCATTTTTCATGGAAAAAATATCGTCCATTTTTCATGCAAAAAATTATTTAATGCAAAAAATATAATGAACTATACATCGTCCATTTTTCATGGAAAAAATATCGTCCATTTTTCATGCAAAAAATATAATGGACTATACATCGTCCATTTTTCATGCAAAAAATTATTTAATGCAAAAAATATAATGAAGTATACATCGTCTATTTTTCATGCAAAAAATATAATGGACTATACATCGTCCATTTTTCATTCAAAAAAATATTTGGTGCAAAAAATATAATGGACTATACATCGTCCATTTTTCATTCAAAAAAATATTTGGTGCAAAAAATATAATGGACTATACATCGTCCATTTTTCATGCAAAACATTATTTAATGTAAAAAATATAATGGACTATACATCGTCCATTTTTCATTCAAAAAAATATTTGGTGCAAAAAATATAATGGACTATACATCGTCCATTTTTCATTCAAAAAAATATTTGGTGCAAAAAATATAATGGACTATACATCGTCCATTTTTCATGCAAAACATTATTTAATGTAAAAAATATAATGGACTATACATCGTCCATTTTTCATTCAAAAAAATATTTGGTGCAAAAAATATAATGGACTATACATCGTCCATTTTTCATTCAAAAAAATATTTGGTGCAAAAAATATAATGGACTATACATCGTCCATTTTTCATTCAAAAAAATATTTGGTGCAAAAAATATAATGGACTATACATCGTCCATTTTTCATGCAAAACATTATTTAATGTAAAAAATATAATGGACTATACATCGTCCATTTTTCATTCAAAAAAATATTTGGTGCAAAAAATATAATGGACTATACATCGTCCATTTTTCATTCAAAAAAATATTTGGTGCAAAAAATATAATGGACTATACATCGTCCATTTTTCATGCAAAACATTATTTAATGTAAAAAATATAATGGACTATACATCGTCCATTTTTCATTCAAAAAAATATTTGGTGCAAAAAATATAATGGACTATACATCGTCCATTTTTCATTCAAAAAAATATTTGGTGCAAAAAATATAATGGACTATACATCGTCCATTTTTCATGCAAAACATTATTTAATGTAAAAAATATAATGGACTATACATCGTCCATTTTTCATTCAAAAAAATATTTGGTGCAAAAAATATAATGGACTATACATCGTCCATTTTTCATTCAAAAAAATATTTGGTGCAAAAAATATAATGGACTATACATCGTCCATTTTTCATTCAAAAAAATATTTGGTGCAAAAAATATAATGGACTATACATCGTCCATTTTTCATGCAAAACATTATTTAATGTAAAAAATATAATGGACTATACATCGTCCATTTTTCATTCAAAAAAATATTTGGTGCAAAAAATATAATGGACTATACATCGTCCATTTTTCATTCAAAAAAATATTTGGTGCAAAAAATATAATGGACTATACATCGTCCATTTTTCATGCAAAACATTATTTAATGTAAAAAATATAATGGACTATACATCGTCCATTTTTCATTCAAAAAAATATTTGGTGCAAAAAATATAATGGACTATACATCGTCCATTTTTCATTCAAAAAAATATTTGGTGCAAAAAATATAATGGACTATACATCGTCCATTTTTCATGCAAAACATTATTTAATGTAAAAAATATAATGGACTATACATCGTCCATTTTTCATTCAAAAAAATATTTGGTGCAAAAAATATAATGGACTATACATCGTCCATTTTTCATTCAAAAAAATATTTGGTGCAAAAAATATAATGGACTATACATCGTCCATTTTTCATTCAAAAAAATATTTGGTGCAAAAAATATAATGGACTATACATCGTCCATTTTTCATTCAAAAAAATATTTGGTGCAAAAAATATAATGGACTATACATCGTCCATTTTTCATTCAAAAAAATATTTGGTGCAAAAAATATAATGGACTATACATCGTCCATTTTTCATGCAAAACATTATTTAATGTAAAAAATATAATGGACTATACATCGTCCATTTTTCATTCAAAAAAATATTTGGTGCAAAAAATATAATGGACTATACATCGTCCATTTTTCATTCAAAAATATATTTGGTGCAAAAAATATAATGGACTATACATCGTCCATTTTTCATTCAAAAAAATATTTGGTGCAAAAAATATAATGGACTATACATCGTCCATTTTTCATTCAAAAAAATATTTGGTGCAAAAAATATAATGGACTATACATCGTCCATTTTTCATGCAAAACATTATTTAATGTAAAAAATATAATGGACTATACATCGTCCATTTTTCATTCAAAAAAATATTTGGTGCAAAAAATATAATCGTCCATTTTTCATTCAAAAAAATATTTGGTGCAAAAAATATAATGGACTATACATCGTCCATTTTTCATTCAAAAAAATATTTGGTGCAAAAAATATAATGGACTATACATCGTCCATTTTTCATTCAAAAAAATATTTGGTGCAAAAATATACATCGTCCATTTTTCATTCAAAAAAATATTTGGTGCAAAAAATATAATAGACTATACGTCCATTTTTCATTCAAAAAAATATTTGGTGCAAAAAATATAATGGACTATACATCGTCCATTTTTCATTCAAAAAAATATTTGGTGCAAAAAATATAATGGACTATACATCGTCCATTTTTCATGCAAAAAATTATTTAATGTAAAAAATATAATGGACTATACATCGTCCATTTTTCATGCAAAAAATTTAATGCAAAAAATATAATGGACTATACATCGTCCATTTTTCATGGAAAAAATATCGTCCATTTTTCATGCAAAAAATTATTTAATGCAAAAAATATAATGAACTATACATCGTCCATTTTTCATGCAAAAAAATTAATGCAAAAAATATAATGAACTATACATCGTCCATTTTTCATGCAAAAAAATTAATGCAAAAAATATAATGAACTATACATCGTCCATTTTTCATGGAAAAAATATCGTCCATTTTTCATGCAAAAAATATAATGGGTTATACATCGTCCATTTTTCGTGCAAAAAATATAATGGACTATACATCGTCCATTTTTCATGCAAAAAATATAATGGAATATACATCGTCCATATTTCATGCAAAAAATTATTTAATGCAAAAAATATAATGGACTATACATCGTCCATTTTTCATGGAAAAAATATCGTCCATTTTTCATGCAAAAAATTATTTAATGCAAAAAATATAATGAACTATACATCGTCCATTTTTCATGGAAAAAATATCGTCCATTTTTCATGCAAAAAATTATTTAATGCAAAAAATATAATGAACTATACATCGTCCATTTTTCATGGAAAAAATATCGTCCATTTTTCATGCAAAAAATATAATGGACTATACATCGTCCATTTTTCATGGAAAAAATATCGTCCATTTTTCATGCAAAAAATTATTTAATGCAAAAAATATAATGAACTATACATCGTCCATTTTTCATGGAAAAAATATCGTCCATTTTTCATGCAAAAAATATAATGGACTATACATCGTCCATTTTTCATGCAAAAAATTATTTAATGCAAAAAATATAATGAAGTATACATCGTCTATTTTTCATGCAAAAAATATAATGGGCTATACATCGTCCATTTTTCATGCAAAAAATTATTTAATGTAAAAAATATAATGGACTATACATCGTTCATTTTTATGCAAAAAATTATTTAATGCAAAAAATATAATGGACTATACATCGTCCATTTTTCATTCAAAAAAATATTTGTTGCAAAAAATATAATGGACTATACATCGTTCATTTTTATGCAAAAAATTATTTAATGCAAAAAATATAATGGACTAAACATCGTCCATTTTTCATGCAAAAAATATAATAAACTATAAATCGTCCATTTTTCATTAAAAAAATATTTTGTGCAAAAAATATAATGGACTATACATCGTCCATTTTTCATGCAAAAAATTATTTTATGTAAAAATTATAATGGACTAACATCGTCCATTTTTAATGCAAAAAATTATTTTATGCAAAAAAATAATGGACTATACATCGTCCATTTTTCATGCAAAAAATATAATGAACTATACATCGTCCATTTTTCATTAAAAAATTATTTTATGCAAAAATAATAATGGACTAACATCGTCCATTTTTCATGCAAAAAATTATTTAATGAAAAAAATATAATGAACTATACATCGTCCATTTTTCATTAAAAGAAATATTTTGAGCAAAAAATATAATGGACTGTACATCGTCTATTTTTCATGTAAAAAATATTTGGTGCAAAAAATATAATGGACTATACATCGTCTCTTTTTCATGCAAAAAATTATTTAATGTAAAAAATATAATGGACTATACATCGTCCATATATCACGCAAAAAATTATTTAATGCAAAAAATATAATGAACTATACATCGTCCATTTTGCATGCAAAAAATTATTTTATGTAAAAAATATAATGGACTATACATCGTCTATTTTTCATGCAAAAAATACAATGAACTATACATCGTCCATTTTGCATGCAAAAAATTATTTTATGTAAAAATTATAATGGACTACCATCGTCCATTTTTAATGCAAAAAATTATTTTATGCAAAAAATATAATGGACTATACATCGTCCATTTTTCATGCAAAAAATATATGGAACTATACATCGTCCATTTTTCATTAAAAAATTATTTTATGCAAAAATAATAATGGACTAACATCGTCCATTTTTTATGCAAAAAATTATTTAATGCAAAAAATATAATGAACTATATATGGTCCATTTTTCATTCAAAAACATATATTTGGTGCAAAAAATATATTGGACTATACATCGTCTATTTTTCATGCAAAAAATTATTTTGTTCAAAAAATACAATGAACTATACATCGTCTATTTTGCATGCCAAAAATTATTTTATGTAAAAATTATAATGGACTAACATCGTCCATTTTTAATGCAAAAAATTATTTTATGCAAAAAATATAATGGACTATACATCGTCCATTTTTCATGCAAAAAATATAATGAAGTATACATCGTCCATTTTTCATTAAAAAATTATTTTATGCAAAAATAATAATGGACTAACATCGTCCATTTTTCATGCAAAAACTTATTTAATGCAAAATATATAATGAACTATACATCGTCCATTTTTCATTAAAAGAAATATTTTGAGCAAAAAATATAATGGAATGTACATCGTCTATTTTTCATTCAAAAAAATATTTGGTGCAAAAAATATAATGGACTATACATCGTCCATTTTTCATTCAAAAAAATATTTGGTGCAAAAAATATAATGGACTATACATCGTCTGTTTTTCATGCAAAAAATTATTTAATGTAAAAAATATAATGGACTATACATCGTCCATTTTTCATTCAAAAAAATATTTGGTGCAAAAAATATAATGGACTATACATCGTCCATTTTTCATTCAAAAAAATATTTGGTGCAAAAAATATAATGGACTATACATCGTCTGTTTTTCATGCAAAAAATTATTTAATGTAAAAAATATAATGGACTATACATCGTCCATTTTTCATTCAAAAAAATATTTTGTGCAAAAAATATAATGGACTATACATCGTCCATTTTTCATTCAAAAAAATATTTGGTGCAAAAAATATAATGGACTATACATCGTCCATTTTTCATTCAAAAAAATATTTGGTGCAAAAAATATAATGGACTATACATCGTCCATTTTTCATTCAAAAAAATATTTGGTGCAAAAAATATAATGGACTATACATCGTCCATTTTTCATTCAAAAAAATATTTGGTGCAAAAAATATAATGGACTATACATCGTCCATTTTTCATTCAAAAAAATATTTGGTGCAAAAAATATAATGGACTATACACCGTCCATTTTTCATTCAAAAAAATATTTGGTGCAAAAAATATAATGGACTATACATCGTCCATTTTTCATTCAAAAAAATATTTGGTGCAAAAAATATAATGGACTATACATCGTCCATTTTTCATGGAAAAAATATCGTCCATTTTTCATGCAAAAAATTATTTAATGCAAAAAATATAATGAACTATACATCGTCCATTTTTCATGCAAAAAAATTAATGCAAAAAATATAATGAACTATACATCGTCCATTTTTCATGCAAAAAAATTAATGCAAAAAATATAATGAACTATACATCGTCCATTTTTCATGGAAAAAATATCGTCCATTTTTCATGCAAAAAATATAATGGGTTATACATCGTCCATTTTTCGTGCAAAAAATATAATGGACTATACATCGTCCATTTTTCATGCAAAAAATATAATGGAATATACATCGTCCATATTTCATGCAAAAAATTATTTAATGCAAAAAATATAATGGACTATACATCGTCCATTTTTCATGGAAAAAATGTCGTCCATTTTTCATGCAAAAAATTATATAATGCAAAAAATATAATGAACTATACATCGTCCATTTTTCATGGAAAAAATATCGTCCATTTTTCATGCAAAAAATTATTTAATGCAAAAAATATAATGAACTATACATCGTCCATTTTTCATGGAAAAAATATCGTCCATTTTTCATGCAAAAAATATAATGGACTATACATCGTCCATTTTTCATGGAAAAAATATCGTCCATTTTTCATGCAAAAAATTATTTAATGCAAAAAATATAATGAACTATACATCGTCCATTTTTCATGGAAAAAATATCGTCCATTTTTCATGCAAAAAATATAATGGACTATACATCGTCCATTTTTCATGCAAAAAATTATTTAATGCAAAAAATGTAATGAAGTATACATCGTCTATTTTTCATGCAAAAAATATAATGGGCTATACATCGTCCATTTTTCATGCAAAAAATTATTTAATGTAAAAAATATAATGGACTATACATCGTTCATTTTTATGCAAAAAATTATTTAATGCAAAAAATATAATGGACTATACATCGTCCATTTTTCATTCAAAAAAATATTTGTTGCAAAAAATATAATGGACTATACATCGTTCATTTTTATGCAAAAAATTATTTAATGCAAAAAATATAATGGACTAAACATCGTCCATTTTTCATGCAAAAAATATAATAAACTATAAATCGTCCATTTTTCATTAAAAAAATATTTTGTGCAAAAAATATAATGGACTATACATCGTCCATTTTTCATGCAAAAAATTATTTTATGTAAAAATTATAATGGACTAACATCGTCCATTTTTAATGCAAAAAATTATTTTATGCAAAAAAATAATGGACTATACATCGTCCATTTTTCATGCAAAAAATATAATGAACTATACATCGTCCATTTTTCATTAAAAAATTATTTTATGCAAAAATAATAATGGACTAACATCGTCCATTTTTCATGCAAAAAATTATTTAATGAAAAAAATATAATGAACTATACATCGTCCATTTTTCATTAAAAGAAATATTTTGAGCAAAAAATATAATGGACTGTACATCGTCTATTTTTCATGTAAAAAATATTTGGTGCAAAAAATATAATGGACTATACATCGTCTCTTTTTCATGCAAAAAATTATTTAATGTAAAAAATATAATGGACTATACATCGTCCATATATCACGCAAAAAATTATTTAATGCAAAAAATATAATGAACTATACATCGTCCATTTTGCATGCAAAAAATTATTTTATGTAAAAAATATAATGGACTAACATCGTCCATTTTTAATGCAAAAAATTATTTTATGCAAAAAATATAATGGACTATACATCGTCCATTTTTCATGCAAAAAATATATGGAACTATACATCGTCCATTTTTCATTAAAAAATTATTTTATGCAAAAATAATAATGGACTAACATCGTCCATTTTTTATGCAAAAAATTATTTAATGCAAAAAATATAATGAACTATATATGGTCCATTTTTCATTCAAAAACATATATTTGGTGCAAAAAATATATTGGACTATACATCGTCTATTTTTCATGCAAAAAATTATTTTGTTCAAAAAATACAATGAACTATACATCGTCTATTTTGCATGCCAAAAATTATTTTATGTAAAAATTATAATGGACTAACATCGTCCATTTTTAATGCAAAAAATTATTTTATGCAAAAAATATAATGGACTATACATCGTCCATTTTTCATGCAAAAAATATAATGAAGTATACATCGTCCATTTTTCATTAAAAAATTATTTTATGCAAAAATAATAATGGACTAACATCGTCCATTTTTCATGCAAAAACTTATTTAATGCAAAATATATAATGAACTATACATCGTCCATTTTTCATTAAAAGAAATATTTTGAGCAAAAAATATAATGGAATGTACATCGTCTATTTTTCATTCAAAAAAATATTTGGTGCAAAAAATATAATGGACTATACATCGTCTGTTTTTCATGCAAAAAATTATTTAATGTAAAAAATATAATGGACTATACATCGTCCATTTTTCATTCAAAAAAATATTTGGTGCAAAAAATATAATGGACTATACATCGTCCATTTTTCATTCAAAAAAATATTTGGTGCAAAAAATATAATGGACTATACATCGTCTGTTTTTCATGCAAAAAATTATTTAATGTAAAAAATATAATGGACTATACATCGTCCATTTTTCATTCAAAAAAATATTTGGTGCAAAAAATATAATGGACTATACATCGTCCATTTTTCATTCAAAAAAATATTTGGTGCAAAAAATATAATGGACTATACATCGTCTGTTTTTCATGCAAAAAATTATTTAATGTAAAAAATATAATGGACTATACATCGTCCATTTTTCATTCAAAAAAATATTTTGTGCAAAAAATATAATGGACTATACATCGTCCATTTTTCATTCAAAAAAATATTTGGTGCAAAAAATATAATGGACTATACATCGTCCATTTTTCATTCAAAAAAATATTTGGTGCAAAAAATATAATGGACTATACATCGTCCATTTTTCATTCAAAAAAATATTTGGTGCAAAAAATATAATGGACTATACATCGTCCATTTTTCATTCAAAAAAATATTTGGTGCAAAAAATATAATGGACTATACATCGTCCATTTTTCATTCAAAAAAATATTTGGTGCAAAAAATATAATGGACTATACATCGTCCATTTTTCATTCAAAAAAATATTTGGTGCAAAAAATATAATGGACTATACACCGTCCATTTTTCATTCAAAAAAATATTTGGTGCAAAAAATATAATGGACTATACATCGTCCATTTTTCATTCAAAAAAATATTTGGTGCAAAAAATATAATGGACTATACATCGTCCATTTTTCATTCAAAAAAATATTTGGTGCAAAAAATATAATGGACTATACATCGTCCATTTTTCATTCAAAAAAATATTTGGTGCAAAAAATATAATGGACTATACATCGTCCATTTTTCATTCAAAAAAATATTTGGTGCAAAAAATATAATGGACTATACATCGTCCATTTTTCATGCAAAAAATTATTTAATGTAAAAAATATAATGGACTATACATCGTCTATTTTTCATGCAAAAAATTATTTAATGTAAAAAATATAATGGACTATACATCGTCCATTTTTCATTCAAAAAAATATTTGGTGCAAAAAATATAATGGACTATACATCGTCCATTTTTCATGCAAAAAATATAATGAACTATACATCGTCCATTTTTCATGCAAAAAAATTAATGCAAAAAATATAATGAACTATACATCGTCCATTTTTCATGGAAAAAATATCGTCCATTTTTCATGCAAAAAATTATTTAATGCAAAAATATAATGGACTATACATCGTCCATTTTTCATGCAAAAAATTTAATGCAAAAAATATAATGAACTATACATCGTCCATTTTTCATGGAAAAAATATCGTCCATTTTTCATGCAAAAAATTATTTTATGCAAAAAATATAATGGACTATACATCGTCCATTTTTCATGCAAAAAATTTAATGCAAAAAATATAATGAACTATACATCGTACATTTTTCATGGAAAAAATATCGTCCATTTTTCATGCAAAAAATATAATGGACTATACATCGTCCATTTTTCATGCAAAAAATTATTTAATGTAAAAAATATAATAGACTATACATCGTCTATTTTTCATGCAAAAAATATAATGGGCTATACATCGTCCATTTTTCATGCAAACAATATAATGGACTATACATCGTCCATTTTTCATGCAAAAAATTTAATACAAAAAATATAACGAACTACACATCGTCCATTTTTCATGGGAAAAATATCGTCCATTTTTCATGCGAAAAATATAATGGACTATACATCGTCCATTTTTTATGGAAAAAATATCGTCCATTTTTCATGCAAAAAATTATTTAATGCAAAAAATATAATGAACTATACATCGTCCATTTTTCATGGAAAAAATATCGTCCATTTTTCATGCAAAAAATTATTTTATGCAAAAAATATAATGGACTATACATCGTCCATTTTTCATGCAAAAAATATAAGGTACTATACATCGTCCATTTTTCATGCAAAAAATTATTTTATGCAAAAATTATAATGGGCTAACATCGTCCATTTTTCATGCAAAAAATATAATGAACTATACATCGTCCATTTTTCATGCAAAAAATTATTTTATGCAAAAAATATAATGGACTGTACATCGTCCATTTTTCATTAAAAGAAATATTTTGAGCAAAAAATATAATGGACTATACATCGTCCATTTTTCATTAAAAAAAATATTTAATGTAAAAAATGTAATGGACTATACATCGTCTATTTTTCATGCAAAAAATTATTTAATGTAAAAAATATAATGGACTACACATCGTCTATTTTTCATGCAAAAAAATATAATGGACTATACATCGTCCATTTTTTATGCAAAAAATATAATGAACTATACATCGTCCATTTTTCATGGAAAAAATATCGTCCATTTTTCATGCAAAAAATATAATGGACTACACATCGTGCATTTTTCATGCAAAAAATTATTTTATGCAAAAAATATAATGGACTATATATACATCCTCCAGTTTTTATGGAAAAAATATCTTCCAATTTTCATGCAAAAAATATAATGAACTATACATCGTCCATTTTTCGTTAAAAAAATATTTTGTGCAAAAAATATAATGGACTATATATACATCGTCTATTTTTCATGCAAAAAATTATTTTATGCAAAAATTAGAAAGGACTAACATCGTCCATTTTTCATGCAAAAAATATAATGAACTATACATCGTCCATTTTTTATGCAAAAAATTATTTTATGCAAAAATTAGAAAGGACTAACATCGTCCATTTTTCATGCAAAAAATATAATGAACTATACATCGTCCATTTTTCATGCAAAAAATTATTTGATGTAAAAAATATAATAGACTATACATCGTCTATTTTTCATGCAAAAAATTATTTAATGTAAAAAAAATAATGGACTATACATCGTCTATTTTTCATGCAAAAAATATAATGAACTATACATCGTCTATTTTTCATTAAAAAAATATTTTGTGCAAAAAATATAATGGACTATACATCGTCTATTTTTCATTAAAAAAATATTTGGTGCAAAACAGATAATGGACTATACATCATCCATTTTTCGTGGAAAAAATATAATGAACTATACATCGTCTATTTTTCATTAAAAAAATATTTGGTGCAAAACATATAATGGACTATACATCGTCCATTTTTCATGCAAAAAATATAATGAACTATATATCGTCCATTTTTCATGCAAAAAATATAATGAACTATACATCGTCTATTTTTCGTGCAAAAAATATAATAGACTATACATCGTTTATTTTTCATGCAAAAAATATAATGGACTATACATCGCCCATTTTTCATGCAAAAAATATAATGAACTATATACATCGTCCATTTTTCATGGAAAAAATATCGTCCATTTTTCATGCAAAAAATATAATGAACTATACATCGTCCATTTTTCATGCAAAAAATTATTTTATGCAAACCATATAATGGACTATACATCGTTAATTTTTCATGGAAAAAATATCGTCCATTTTTCATGCAAAAAATATAATGGACTATTTATCGTCCATTTTTCATGCAAAAAATTATTTAATGTAAAAAATATAATAGACTATACATCGTCTATTTTTCATGCAAAAAATTATTTAATGTAAAATATGTAATGGACTATACATCGTCCATTTTTCATGGAAAAAATATCGTCCATTTTTCATGCAAAAAATATAATATACTATTTATCGTCCATTTTTCATGCAAAAAATTATTTAATGTAAAAAATATAATAGACTATACATCGTCTATTTTTCATGCAAAAAATTATTTAATGTAAAAAATATAATGGACTATACATCGTCTATTTTTCATGCAAAAAATATAATGAACTATACATCGTCCATTTTTCATGCAAAAAATATAATGAACTATACATCGTCCATTTTTCATTAAAAAAATATTTTGTGCAAAAAATATAATGTACTATACATCGTTCATTTTTCATGCAAAAAATTATTTAATGTAAAAAATATAATAGACTACACATCGTCTATTTTTCATGCAAAAAATTATTTAATGTCAAAAATATAATGGACTGTACATCGTCTATTTTTCATGCAAAAACTAAACAAAAACTATAATCGTCCATTTTTCATTAAAAAATATTTTGTGCAAAAAATATAATGGACTATACATCGTCTATTTTTCATGCAAAAAATATAATGAACTATATATCGTCCATTTTTCATGCAAAAAATATAATGAACTATACATCGTCCATTTTTCATTAAAAAAATATTTTGTGCAAAAAATATAATGTACTATACATCGTCCATTTTTCTTTAAAAAATATTTTGTGCAAAAAATATAATGGACCATACATCGTCCATTTTTCATGCAAAAAATAATTTAATGTAAAAAATATAATAGACTATACATCGTCTATTTTTCATGCAAAAAATTATTTAATGTAAAATATGTAATGGACTATACATCGTCCATTTTTCATGGAAAAAATATAATGAACTATACATTGTCTATTTTTCATTAAAAAAATATTTTGTGCAAAAAATATAATGAACTATACATCGTCCATTTTTCATTAAAAATATTTTGTGCAAAAACTATAATAATACATCGTCTATTTTTCATGCAAAAACTATAATGAACTATACATCATCCATTTTTCATTAAAAAATATTTTGTGCAAAAACTATAATGGACTATACATCGTCTATTTTTCATGCAAAAACTATAATGAACTATACATCGTCTATTTTTCATTAAAAAAATATTTTGTGCAAAAAATATAATGGACTATACATCGTTAATTTTTCATGGAAAAAATATCGTCCATTTTTCATGCAAAAAATATAATGGACTATTTATCGTCCATTTTTCATGCAAAAAATTATTTAATGTAAAAAATATAATGGACTATACATCGTCTATTTTTAATGCAAGAAATATAATGGACTATACATCGTCCATTTTTCATGGAAAAAATATCGTCCATTTTTCATGAAAAAATATAATGGACTATTTATCGTCCATTTTTCATGCAAAAAATTATTTAATGTAAAAAATATAATAGACTATATATCGTCTATTTTTCATGCAAAAAATTATTTAATGTAAAAAATATAATGGACTATACATCGTCTATTTTTCATGAAAAAAATATAATGGACTATACATCGTCTATTTTTCGTGCAAAAAATATAATGAACTATACATCGTCCATTTTTCATGCAAAAAATTATTTTATGCAAAAAATATAATGGACTATACATCGTCTATTTTTCATGGAAAAAATATCGTCCATTTTTCATGCAAAAAATTATTTAATGTAAAAAATATAATAGACTATACATCGTCTATTTTTCATGCAAAAAATTATTTAATGTAAAAAATATAATGGACTATACATCGTCTATTTTTCATGCAAGAAATATAATGGACTATACATCGTCCATTTTTCATGGAAAAAATATCGTCCATTTTTCATGCAAAAGATATAATGGACTATACATCGTCCATTTTTCATGCAAAAAATATAATGGACTATACATCTTCCATTTTTCATGCAAAAAATTATTTAATGTAAAAAATATAATGGACTATACATCGTCTATTTTTCATGCAAAAAATATAATGGACTATACATCGTCTATTTTTCATGCAAAAACTATAATGAACTATACATCGTCTATTTTTCATTAAAAAAATATTTTGTGCAAAAAATATAATGGACTATACATCGTCCATTTTTCATGCAAAAAATATAATGGACTATACATCTTCCATTTTTCATGCAAAAAATATAATGGACTATACATCTTCCATTTTTCATGCAAAAAATTATTTAATGTAAAAAATATAATGGACTATACATCGTCTATTTTTCATGCAAAAAATATAATGGACTATACATCGTCTATTTTTCATGCAAAAACTATAATGAACTATACATCGTCTATTTTTCATTAAAAAAATATTTTGTGCAAAAAATATAATGGACTATACATCGTCCATTTTTCATGCAAAAAATATAATGGACTATACATCTTCCATTTTTCATGCAAAAAATATAATGGACTATACATCGTCTATTTTTCATGCAAAAAATATAATGGACTATACATCGTCCATTTTTCATGCAAAAAATATAATGAACTATACATCGTCCATTTTTCATGCAAAAAATTATTTTATGCAAAAAATATAATGGACTATACATCGTCTATTTTTCATGCAAGAAATATAATGGACTATACATCGTCCATTTTTCATGGAAAAAATATCGTCCATTTTTCATGCAAAAGATATAATGGACTATACATCGTCCATTTTTCATGCAAAAAATATAATGGACTATACATCTTCCATTTTTCATGCAAAAAATTATTTAATGTAAAAAATATAATGGACTATACATCGTCTATTTTTCATGCAAAAAATATAATGAACTATACATCGTCTATTTTTCATTAAAAAAATATTTTGTGCAAAAAATATAATGGACTATACATCGTCTATTTTTCATGCAAAAAATATAATGGACTACACATCGTCCATTTTTCATGCAAAAAATATAATGAACTATACATCGTCCATTTTTCATGGAAAAAATATCGTCCATTTTTCATGCAAAAAATATAATGGACTATACATCGTCCATTTTTCATGCAAAAAATATAATGAACTATACATCGTCCATTTTTCATGCAAAAAATTATTTTATGCAAAAAATATAATCGTTCATTTTTCATTAAAAAAATATGTGTTGAAAAAAATCTAATGAACTATACATCGTCCATATTTCATTAAAAATATTTTGTGCAAAAAATTTGATGGACTATACATAGTCCATTTTTCATGCAAAAAATATAATGGACTATCTATCGTCAATTTTTCATGCAAAAAATATAATGAACTATACATCGTCCATTTTTCATGCAAAAATTATTTTATGAAAAAAATATTATGGACTATACATCTTCCATTTTTCATGGAAAACATATCGTCCATTTTTCATGCAAAAAATATAATGGACTATACATTGTCCATTTTTCATGAAAAAAATATAATGGACTATACATCGTCCATTTTTCATGCAAAAAATATAATGAACTATACATCGTCCATTTTTCATGCAAAAAATTATTTTATGCAAAAAATATAATGGACTATACATCGTCCATTTTTCATGCAAAAAATATAATGGACTATACATCGTCCATTTTTCATTCAAAAAAATATTTGGTGCAAAACATATAATGGACTATACATCGTCCATTTGTCATGCAAAAAATATAATGAACATCGTCCATTTTTCATGCAAAAAATTATTTTATGCAACAAATAGTTATAATGAACTATAAATCGTCCATATTGCATGCAAAAATTATTTTATGCAAAAAATCTAATGGACTATACATCGTCCATTTTTTATTAAAATAAAACAATGAGTGTTCGAACTCACGGGCGATGTGTTAACACCTTTTTGTTACACGGTACCTGTTCGATTTCTATGAACACAGACCCACAAACCCGGAGGTAGAGTTAATATAAAGTATTTAATGAAAAAGAATAGTTTATTGAATTTAATTTTACTTATTATAATTTATTAATGTTATATTTTCAGCACAGCTAACGTATAATATATATATACATATAATATATATATATATAATATATATACATATATATATATATATATATATATATAATATATATATATATATAAATTTAGTAGATGCACTCAAAATGAAAAAAATTAAACAGAAGTGCTAATGATTTCATTATTTTCTTGCTTAATACTTTTTATTTATTTTATATTAAACCCACAAAAAACAAAGAGAATGCAAAGCAACAGACAAATGTACATACATACATTGTTATGTTTGTACATAAGCTACATACGTTGCTGTCTTGCTATCTAATTTGTATATATGTACGTATAACCACGTCACTATTCTCTTTGCTATGCATAAGACAAAACCGAAGATCAACATAAAACACTTTTTTAATATTAATCCAAATTAATACTCCAAATCGCCGATATCGGATCGCCTTAATTTTTGGCCTAAACTCTTCGTCGAAACCCGCACTAGCCATTTAATCCAAAAATTAATAAAATCGGCTATGAATTTCCGGAGAAAATCGCGTGGGAAAATTATATGAAAATCGCCCAATAATCACTTTCAATACCGACTGCCAAGCAACGAACAAACAAACGATGATTTACTCTTACATACTTAACACTTGCGTATGTATTGAAACTGATAGTTTACTGCCCTAGAGGCGCGCGTATAGATGTTAACACATCAAAAATATTTTGTGCAAAAAATATAATGGACTATAATACATCGTCCATTTTTTATTAAAAAAATATTTTGTGCAAAAAATATAATGGACTATACAAAAAATTATTTTATGCAAAAAATATGCCATATTCGCATGCCGAATGTCAATCGGCTTATTATAATTACAAGTTAATACACATACACACTTCCATACATACATTACTCTCGTATGATTTTTCATCTCTAGTATACATACGTATACTTTATGTACAAATTATTTATATTATATATTACGTATACGTGGGAAATAAATAAAGTTCAGTAGATATTTATGTATTTTTGCTACTACCTACCTGTTAGTTAGGTTTACCATTATTTAATCTCATTCTTTTTCTTTGTAAGTCGATGATTTATATTTGATATGTTTTTCTTTTAATTTTTTTAGGGTTTTTTTCATTTTTATTAACGACTTCAAAAAAGGGATACGATTATAAATCCGTTAGCATTATTTTATATATCCTTTATTGCAACTTACTCATATCTTAAAATAATTAATTTTTCGAGTTAGTAATGCAGAATTTATCCTCATATCGTTATTCATATTGTATAAAAATTTCATAAAAAATATCAGCTCTTTAGAGAAACATAAAATTTTCTTTTTTCATTAAGTTTTGTGTAAACTGGAAACTTTAAACTGACGAACTAGCTTTTTTTGAGTTATGACTAGGTTTTATTAATGGAGCCATATTTTGGTTTTCTCAAAACTCTGCTATTTATGAACTGATTTGAAAATTATTGATTTATTTTAACTTAATTAAATCCTGATTGGTCCTTTTTTTAATTTCAGTTTTAATGTACGTCTGTCTATCAAACTGCCCATCGGTGCATCCTTATGTTTTGCAGTCATTTGGTTTTTGCTAAAATAATTTGTGTTGACCATTGATTCTGTACCGCCAGGTTTTATTTGAAATATACAGTTTGATTGATTTGAAAATTTTCTAAAATGGTTTTCCGTACGATTATCAATTATTACTAAGAATGGAAAGTACCACTGTCACCACTCCTATTCCATTTTATTTATGAAAACCGTGAGACGTACAGGTGAATACTTGCAGCTGATGAACTGTTGAAGCGACCTCTTGAATTGTGGAATACTTTCTGCAGAATACGGCAATGTGACTTTAAATAAAGAAGCTTATGGCAGTAGTTGGAGTCTTGTAATCACTTCTTTGAACATTTTGGACATTGATTATTCTCATATTATAAACAGTAAACTCACTACAGCTTTGGACGTTTTATTTGGCCTCAAGCCGATTGGATTAGTTTCAGTGAACATGACATGTATCTTAAACTTAGATCAGCAATACCGAGTTCCTCGTATAACGACAAAATAATTATATTTTATACTCGGTTTAATGAACAAATGTATTATAAAAAAATTAAATAAAAAACATAATTTCTAACAAAATTACTAAAAAAGGTATTTTTATTAAAATATATCGTTAGTTTTTTGCTTCAAATGTTTTTGTTTGATGTTATTTGAGAGCCACTTGTGTGAAGTTGTTTGTACTACAAACATTGAAATGGGTGTAGAGAGTCAAAATTAAAGATGTTCACAGATATAGTTTGCGTATAAAAGATTTTGCTACAAAATATGAACTGCTTCCAAAAGATGACAAAAAAAATACAAATTGCGCTTAGTCATTTTTATCACTGTAGCCATTTTTATTAAAGTGATTTTATGAATTTTTCCTTCTTTGTGCAGTAGACCATCAGAGAATATGGACTTTATTATATCACTGCAAATTTAATGACGTTTTCTTTTCTGAACAATATGCTCCATTTATTCTGCCTCTCACATTTCTTTGTATTCTTTTTTTGAAAACCATGTGTTAATTTAAAAATGTAACGCGTTCTTTGCTCATGATGTTACTCTTAAGAAAAACAAAAATGCTACAGGTACAACACATATTTTCATTAAAGGGTAGGAGAGCAGCATTATATTAACAGCTGGTTTTCTTATTGTTTCTGAAAAGTAAAAAAAAAATAAAATAAAAAATAAAATAAATTAATAATAAATAAAAAAATAAAATAATGCATGTATTTATTTATTGTATCTTCAAATATGAACTAACAATAAGTATTCAAATCTTAAATCTAGAATATAATTATTAGGCCCGACCACTGTCGGACATAAACTTAGTGATAGTTATAAATAATACATAAGTAGTGATAATCAAAAAGGAAAAAAAAAGTATTTTCAAGTAGTCCCATCTGGAGTGTTGAGCATAAGAGCCCTTGTGTCCCTCTTTTTTAGGCGGATGTGTCCAGTAAAGTTCAAAATATTACGAGTTTTGTTAAATATTTGCCTGCCTATTTTGCAATTTCTTCAATCACTAGTGGCATATTCAAATCGCGATGTATATTTGAATTTTTGATGTACCATGCAGCCGAAGTTATCATACATAAAATTTTGTTTTGCCTTCGTTGGTTTCTCTCGACATTGGAAGCTGAAGCAGTGCCCCATAGTTGAATTCCGTAGCACCATATAGGTTTCAAAAGTGACTTGTATATCAAAAGTTTGCAATCTAGACTGAGAGTTGAATTTCTACCAATCAGCCAATGTACCTGAGCTAATTTTAGTTTCATTTGTGTTAGCTTAGATTCAATGTGTTGTTTCCATGTAAGCCGTCGATCAAGGTGTATACCAAGGTATTTTACATGTGAATGTTGAGCAACAATTTGATTATTGATTCTAATGGGGGAACAAGTATCTTTTCGTAGAGTAAATGTTACCTGCGCACACTTCTGCTCATTTACTTTAATTTTCCATAACTTTAACCATAGTTCCAGTTGAGTAATATGTTCCTGAAGATATCGGGATGCCTCGTGAGGGTTTTCGTGCATGCTAAAGAAGGCTGTATCATCGGCAAAAGTAGATGTATGGATTTTAGTGCTAACAGGCATATCACAAGTATAAATCAAATACAAAACTGGTCCCAGTATACTCCCTTGTGGCACACCGGCAGATATAGATTCGGGAACACTCATGAAGTCTCCTTCCACAACAATGAATCTCCGGGATACAATATAACTTTCCAATAGCTTTAGAAAATTTATTGGTAGATATGTCTTCAATTTTAAAATTAGGCCTTCATGCCATACTTTATCAAATGCCTGAGAAACATCCATAAACAGAGTAGAACAATACTTCTTTTCTTCAAATATTCTTCTTATAACTTTGTTTGTTCAATGGGACTATACTGACTTCTAAAACCAAATTGATGGTCCGGTATGCACCCACTATCAGTTAGAATTGGGGATAATTTTGTCATGAGCAGCTTTTCGAAAAGCTTTGATATTGTTGATAGTAAACTTATTGGCCTGTAAGACTCAGCTTTAGTAAGATCTTTGTCCGGCTTTGGAATCATTTTGACCTTGGCAAGCTTCCAGCTGTGTGGATAATACTCTAATCGTAATATGACATTAAAAATAAATAGTAAGATTCTAGTTGCAGTGCGAGGCAGATTCATCAGCATCTTGTTACTCATACCATCAATACCTGGAGCTTTCTTCGGGTTGAGCTCAGCAATTAGTTTATGTACATCACGCATCTTAAACTTTAAGGGTCGAGAGGGAAGAGCAACTACACTCGGCAAATCAGCAACACCAGTACATGTATTTGAGGTAAATACGGATTTTAAATGCTCAGCAAATATTTTACCTTTTTCAGTATCGCTTCTTGCCCAATCACCGGTCGAAGTGCGCAGAGGTGGTTTAAACTCAACGGGTCTTTTAAGCTTTTTAGCAGCGCGCCACAAAGAGAAATTAGATGCTGGTGTGACACCAAGACCTTCCAGATAGTTTTTAAAAGATGCAGTTTTCTCAGATGCAAGCAACTCTTGGAGTCTTTTCGTGCACTCTTTAAATCTGATTTTATTTTGGGGTGATCTGTGCTGTTGCCATTCCCTTCTAGCTCTTCTTTTTTCACGTACGAGACGTTCAATGTCTGAAGGATAAATTTTATTAAACCCACTCTGCGGATGGGAGGAAGTGGCATGTTCAGCAGCCTGTTTAATATTCTCGTTGAGATTGGCAATGTTAGATTCAATATCATTTGGTGTTCTTAGCTTAATATTTTCCGTACAATGACTACTAAGGTATTTTTTGAACCCCAGCCAATTAACACGATTTATCATCTTCATATATGGATGAGGTAAGTCACTTCTTAGTTGGCTACATATGGTGACGGTCGTGGGAGATTGATCGGACTAGAGATAGAAATACTTTTTATGATGCCAAAGTCTATAACATCCGGAATTTTTTGTATGTCAGTAGGCCAATAAGTGGGCTCCCCACTCGAAATGACATCCAAGCCCATTTTTGAAATAGTGTTAAACAATGCTCGACCTCTGGGGGTAATAGGACGCGAACCCCAGAACGTATGCTTAGCATTATAGTCGCCAGCTGCTACGAAACAAGGTCCAAGAGATTTATAGAATTTCTCGTATTGATCCTCAGTGATTGAAAATCTAGGAGGGGAGTAAATTGAAGATATCACGAAATTTTAACAAAAATTCTCAAAACAGATGTTTGTTGCTTGTATGTAGATGTTCTTCACAATTGTTGTCAAGAATATAGTGCTTGATTCTTGACTTTATTAGAATTGCTGATCCACCGCATGCTCTCCCTCTAGGGTCCTTTGTATCATATAATGTGTAGCCATTCATTTTAAAGAGGCTTCTAGAAGTCAAATGAGTCTCAGAGACCAACATTACATCAATATTTTTTTCCGTAAGGAAGTGCTCAAGTTCATTTTTATGTTGGCGAATGCCGTTTGCGTTCCAGAAACATATTTTTAACGTGTTCATGGCTTGTGAAGCAGTGTATTCTGGATTCGTAACATTTCTTGCATCATGCTTGTCATATTTGTTGTAAAGTTGTTGATAGTTTGCGCAAGATTTTCAATAGTGGCTTCAAGGCGATTAGAATTAAAGTTTGAGTTTGTATTTGTTGAATTATTCAGTGGGGAAACATTTTGTTTGGGAATTGAATTTGTCTTAGCAGCATCTGCATACGATACACGGGAAGTAACTGGTTGGCTAATTTGCGCAAAAGTGGCTAAAAATTAAAAAAATAAAATAAATAATTATTATATTATATTTTGTGGCTGTACGAACTATCACCCAATCAATCAATCGCCCAAAACAGTTAAATAAAGCTAAGTACCCGATCGCCCAAAAAAAGTAAGGAATAATACAATTGGGCGATAATTCGTACAGCCGCCTTATTTAATTGGATCTAAAAAAAATTTAATCCTAAGGACTACAATTAGCCTACTACTTACCTAATTAAACATTTTTAATTTAAAAGCCCAAAACATTTTTTTTATTGTCAACTTTTTAATTTTGTGAAGCACAATACATGCATTTAATGGCAGCTTGTTGAAAGTGTTTATATAAATTTTTTCCTCTGGCCGACCTAAAAAGAAAAAAAGAGAATAAGAAAAAAAATTATAATATGCCAGACAGCAAAAGAGGAAAGAAAACTAAAAAATATACTCGTAAATACTTATAATAAAAGTCATTTAAAAGTTGTTTTGAGTGTGTCGGACTAAGTGACTGCTGTCTGAAACTGTTTCACTGTGTCACAAATGATGACAGTGTTAAGTTCCCTTTCTGTTTTCATTTTCGTTATTTTATGAACTACAATTGAGGGAATATTTGCAGGCGGCTTTTGTAAATAAAAAACAAAGTGATAAGTGTAGTTGTGCGTTCGTTTGCAATGACACTTTTAAAAAGTGTTACACCAACAAAAACAACAAACTGAATTCGCTGCAAGTATTTAATATACACAACAGAATAGCGAGTACTTACTTAGTACGAAGCAAAATCATACATACATACACACAGGCATGTACATATGTAGAAGTTCATTTCGAAAGCAGGCTGTCTTTTAAACCCAGCAAACATTTTTGCCGAATTCTCTCAGAAATCTGCCAAAAACTCTGCACAAGCTGGATAGTCGGTCAGAAATTGCAAAAAAGAAATCGCATGAGTTGTTGTAAAATAAGCACATCTCTTTGCTGTATGAAATAAATAAAACTTTCACCTTCAATATTAACTTCAGAAAATGTGCACATTATTTTATTAAATATTAAATTGTATAGCGATTGGCGTATTTTACTACGACGTTTTTAGATTAAAGAAAAAATGTTACGATATTCTTTATTAAAAAAACATCCTAATCAGAGTTGAAATACGCCAACCACAATAAAAAAAAGTGTAATTTAACTTGCCTGCCAACACAGAGCACACCAAAAGCATGAAAGTCGTGTTTTTTTTAACAACAAGCAGAAATGCTTCCGTCGTATCTTTAAAATATAAATAAAATAAAGTGCATGAGAGATTTCCTTTCGTTAGAAAAACTCGTCGATGCCATTATGTATGAAATATAGTGGACCTTATCGTGGTTTGAGTATTTAGACTTTGACTACGCCAAATTTGGTCCCCGGTAAAAAAAAAAATGTTGCGTTGTTCTTCAATCTATTACAAAAACGTCGCAGCAGTCGAGATCGAAAAACGCCAATTACCATAAAGGGAGAATATACTGCAAACTTCGCTGGATAGTGCGCAGTGAAAATCCCCAGTTCACATCACTTCCATATGTGATGACGATGATCTGACAAAATGTCCAACGTGGCAAGAGCTGTGTGCCGTTGTTATTCATATCACCAAATTTGGGCCAAAATAAATTTGTAACCATCGAACTGTAGCGCTTGTTAGCGTAACACAACACTCACTTTGATGAAATAATTTTATCATTTGCATGTGTTTTAAACGGTTATCCGTGCATGTTGGACAAAAAGCAGATCATTCGACAGATGTATTTACAATAATGTGGCCGCTATCTAATTACTATAAATTTTCGGAAGTCATAAAACCCTTGTTTGGAAAACCGACAGGCTTGTTTGATCAATATCAGAAGAGAATTTTATTTCTTACTATGATAATAATCACACAATATTTCAGAAAATGTTATGAAATGGGATAGCTCAGTACATTTTTGTGTGAAAACTAGAAGGAGTGATTATAGATCATTGAAAGTTGACATTGAGCATTATATTAACTAAATTAAGAAACAATATAATTTCATAAATATCGGAAACTCCCACCGCCCTTTTCGCGACTTTCTATTAAAACAAGTTCGACTTGATTCACTACGGACTCAATCATACTAAGAAAACGAAGGCAAACATTCATGTTCGTTGGAATACGAATACTTCAAATTGACTGTTTTAAACGAAAGTTTTGGGTTACCGTAAGACTTGGAAGACATGGAATTTAAATGGGTTGGATTGTTGGTTTGTGTCAAAAAAAGCTACTGAATGAGTTCGATCCAAGTCTAGTTACAATTAGTATACTTGGATCGAACTCTTTCAGTAGCTCATTTTTGACACAAAACTATGATCCAACAACCCGTTCAAATTACATATGTATATGGGTTTGACACAAACCTTTAAATGAACTTATTTAAATTATATGGGTTTGATCATTGGTTTGTGTCAAAAACGAGCTACTGAATGAGTTCAAACCACGTCTAATCGTAACTAGACTTGGGTCGAATTCGTTCAGTAGTTAATTTTTGACAAAAACAGATGATCAAATTATGATCAATTAAATTACATGACTTTAAATGGGTTAGATCATAGGTTTGTATCAAAAACGAGCTACGGAATGAATTCGATCCAAGTCTAGTTACAATCCTTGCTTGTTGTAGAACAAAAAACAAATCAGAGCAAATTATGCAGTGTATCCAATAACTTGCACGTTACATCTTGCACGTGAAAAAGGGCGTTAATATTATTGACGCTTCAGAATATATTTGATAGTTGGTATGAGTTTGCCTTTGGTCATTGCGTACTTAAAAACTTTGTGCGTTCACACTATCGGTAGATGAAATACGCCGAAAATCGGTTTTTTGTGCCGGCTTAAAAAAAGCCTAGACATTCGGTTGATCGACTGTTTTAGTATTAAATATTTGAGCTGACATGTCTAATGTCAGCTTAAAATGTTCATATGGTATATACATGCACCCAAACATACATACGTACATGTGCAAGTTCATACAAAAAACAGGCTGCCTGTTAAGTGTCAGGTATGTTTTCGTTAATATGCCTCCATCATGTTTGTGTGTGTGCGTGTGTGGCTGTTTATGTGTCTTTTTGTGCAGCAGTAGTGGTGGTAATATGTTTTGTAAAAACCTCAATACATACAATAAATATTTGGTTTTGTGAATCAAAACAAAAGAACAGCAAGAAATACAACAACAATATTTAACATTAACAACAATAAAGGCACTTGCATTTAATATTGCATATTTGTGTGATAATAAAATGGATGTATGAATGCACTATGGTCCCGATAGCGCAGTAAATTTGTATTAATTCTAACCTTTTTGCTGCAAATCCTCCAGCTTAAAGACATCAAATTCAAATGAAAATATACATATTATAAACTTTAAAAATCGAGATCCCATTGTGTACCGATTTTCATCGGGTCACTGTAATAAAATCATAATTAATAAGCCAACATGGTCTTATCTCTCTACTTATAAAAAAATATAACGATATGATTGCACTGCACGGCATTTGTAATAAAGCCATATAGACATATTTCAGAATAAGTATTGAATGAAATGTTATCCTAATTAGTGTGACTACACTTGTGCTGGTAGAAATATTGCATTTTTTTTTGAGCCACCACGCACTTCTATAGCACACATGTCTTTCTGCTAGAGCAGAGAGTATTTGCTAACATCAGCTATTTAATGTGAATTAATTATGAATTAAAAGTAATTTATTTGTTGATGCTTTAGCGTGTAAAAAAATGTAAATAATTTTTTTAAATTTGTATTCATTTTGACACGCGTTAAATAAAATTAAATATTGAAAGTGAATTAAATATTATTAGTAATGAAATTGAATATGAGAAATGATTTTGTTGCAAAAACTATTATTGATTTACTATGGGCAAATGCATTTATAAGTATAATTATTCATTTGTGTTTTCCCACTTACTTTTATTCATGTTCAGGTTAGCATGAAGCTATATAAGTATACTCTAGTATGTGCAAATATTCTTGTTAATGTTTTAATAATCATCACGTATGTATTTATATATTATATAACTTTATGTCTTTAATGGCTAGATCATTAGTGGCAACTGAGTTTTAGTTGCGTTGCCATTTGCCAAAATGTTTACAACGGGCATTTAACAGCTGATAATTATGAATTGCTAAATTGCAATAATATGGCCAACCTAACAGTTTTAGTTGCTACATAGTTTCAAACCAGAAAGGTACTAAAACAAACAAGACACCCCCTTAACAAGTTAATTAAAACACAAACTATTTAATGGCTCGATTATGTATGGCAATTGAACCTTTGCTGCGTTGCAAAAATATTATTACGGAAAGCCACTTACAGCTGTCAATTTCCTGTATGTACTCATGTATGAATGTTCATACATTTTATGACTTGTGAAGGGTATATACGATTTGGCACAGCCGACTATAGCACTACTTTTTACTTATTTATTTTCTATTTTGGAAAAATAGTCGTATTTATTTTCCAATTTAAGAAATTTATTATTTGACATATTGTGATAGTAGAAAAATTAAATGGATTCATATCGAATATAAATTATTTTCTGAGTTTTGTTAAAGTTTCTTAGCAAACTATGCTTCGTTTTCTTTTGTAATTTTCAAAAATGTTATTATTTGAGAATTCTCAAATAGTTTTTGAAAATCTGTGCATACAATAAGAGATTTGCCACTGTTCGAAATATGTGGTTGAAGTCTACTGATGATTTGGCAAAGCACCAGTAAAATATACAGACAATGCTTAACCACCAGCAAATATAATTATTTTCTAATTTTCTAGTTAGTTTTATAAAAAAAATTTCCAAATTAGTGCCATAGTGCATAACTTTGTGGCACTTTAATGCATTATTATTGTTGCTGCTGCTGTTAAGTGTTTGTTCATTTTTTTCATACGTTTACATATTCTGCCACATACTGAGTGGAAAATAAATTGACAAAAAGAAAAAAAAACTTCACAACCACTAATAAAAGCAACAACGATTCATGCTGCACATCTTGTGTAATAAATTCGAAATGTAGGTCTATATCTACGCAATTATTATCCTTGAATGAGTTTTTGTCTTATTGTTGTTTAAAAAAAAATCAAATAAATAAGATAAATGCAATTAAAAAAAAAAAAATAAAAAAGAAGAAATTAACAATCAAAATAAATGTTCACAAGTATTTAAATAATTAAACGCAAACTCTTTAAACATTTTATTGTGGGCAGTAAAAAATAAATTTATTTTTAGGTTTGACATTTTACGACACGCATGAGAGAGAAAGTAAATTAAATTACAAAAAAAATGTTCCATTAAGATATTATTTACACTTTATATGAAGTTCTCTTTTGAATATATAAAAAATATGACTAGTTTTGCTTTTTACAGAAAGAAATTATGGCTTAAATTGAAAGCTGGAGTGAAGTCTGGGGTCTAATAGTCGCTTGCGATAACGAGCTGATTCGATCACGTTTTTTTTCATTTTGAGATTATGACATTCCCTATCGAACAATGTAATAATATGGTTCGATATCGAATGCCATAATTTCAAACTTACGATTAGACCCCGGGTATGTCCTAAGTTAGTTATTCCAACTTTTTTACGCATAACAAAGTTTATAACACTTACCTGTGAATGTAACGATCCAAACTTTCGTGGCCCTATTTTATATTATTTCTGCAATAAATATTTACATTGTAAAAGCTCCTTCAATTGATTCCATTGACAATTCACTTCAGTTGTTCTTAAACATTTCATGAATCGTTTGTTTACTTCTTTAAGTTAAAAAAAAAAATGATTAAAATATTTTTTTATATAAATATTTAATGCTTCTGTTTTCAAGTACTTTATGAATGGTGATGATTTCATTTTATTTTCACTTTCAATAATTTTAATTTATACCTAAATAAAATACAGTTATTGAATGGAAAACAGCTTCCATAAGACCATTAAACTTCTGTTCCGAATGTCTTGCATTAAGTATGTCTACAAAAGCAGATGAAAATTTAAGTTTATTTTGTAAATTTTTATATTACGTCAATAAATTGATAAATTCTTTAAAAGTTGTCTGCTTGCACTGTGGGGCAAATTGTTAATTACGAGCAATATTTACAGCAAATTACTTTCACATTTGGAATAAGAAAAAGTTATAAGAGTGTCACTGCAGGGAAAGTAGATTACACCGGAAAAAAAAACAAAATTTTTAATTGAAAAAAAAAATCAAATAAAAATTTAATTGTGTCGACTAAACTTTTTAATTAATTAATTTTTTAAACAAAACTTTAATTGATTCCATAAAATATTTTTCTTTAACTTTGAATCACTTAAATTTTTAAACAAAAGTTTAATTTTATCAAAAAAAAATTTAATTGATTTTTTGTAATTTTCTTTAAATCAAAGATGTTATTTAAACAAATTTTTTTTTGTGTACAAAAAATTTATCTTTTCTTTTAGCAATTGCATAAACTAGATTTCATTTCAAGTAATTCCACATATTTTTTTTTTTTTTTGCTCTAAAAATTAATTATGCCAAAAGTTTCCTTCAATCAATGAAATTTAAGTCAGCGCAATGTAATATTTCAGTGAATGAATAAAATTCTTCGTTAAATGCTTGAAAAGGAATCAGCGAAATATTTTATTCAGGTTATGATTTTCTTTCTTTCAGTGTATATTTTATTTCGCAAGGGAATTCGGCTTGAAAAAATTTAAAATTTTTAATAATAAAAAAAAATGATCCCAGTAGGTGACTGCCACAACAGTTCTTATTTGTTTATCAAGATCATGTTATAAATGATTACGCAGCATGAGCAGTAGCTAGTAGGCGCATAACATATAAGTATCTTTTTGTTTTTTAAAACTTTTATATTAATTTTTATTAAAACTTAATTGAAAAATTGAACTTGGATATGAATGAAAATTTCCATTGAATTATAGTTAATTACTAAATTATTATAAATTTTGCTAAGAAATTTCCCGCAAAATAAGGAAACAATTAAAAAATCAAAAATCAGAAATCAGAAATTTCCCACAAAATAAGGAAACAATTAAAAAATCAACAGATAAAAAAATAAGAATTATGACACTCAAAAAAAAAAAAAAAAAAAAAAAAAATTGGTATAAATAAATCATTTTTATTTTGAATGTGCATTTCTCATATCGAATATGAGGGAATAAAATAATTACGAGTATTATATTTTTGTTAAGATTTCACAAATCGTGAAAGACAAATTCAAATTCAAAGACACATTTCACGAAATGTGTGTATTGAACGTTACTATTTTTTTTAGTCCCTTTCACACATGTCAGGTTTTGCTGATCAGTTTTTGTTAAATTTTCTTTGGAACCTGCATTTGCGTTCATACACACCGTCAAGTTTGTTGCCTCAAGTTTAATCAATTTGCGTTGTCGTAGAATATTACGAATGAGAAAACAAAACGAAAGAATAAACTTGACTGGTACGTTCAAGTCTGTACTTCCATTCTATTTTCCTCTCACCTAAAAACTCAAGACTTGACGAGTCAAACCTGACGTTTGTGAAAGAGAACTTTCTATTCGTTTTCGTTGAAAAGCCTCATGTTTTCTTATTTATGACTTTTTCATACATAATTCTCAAAAACATAAAAGAAATTCTGTTGGTTAAACTCCTTATTTAAAAAAAAAAATGTGAATCGATTTTGTCGATGTTTAAAAACTCGTAATAACAACTGAAACTTTTCGGATGAAGTTCCATTATTGCACTAAATTACCAAATTGATTTTATTTATTGCTTAAGTCGAGATAAGTTGATTTTGGGTTAGTGGCACCCCTGTAATCTCCACATTTGAAAGTACCTTTTGGGCAAAATTTCATTTATTTTGGGTAATTTTTCAGGAAGTTATAGCGCAATGACTTGCAGCTTATCTTTTTTCAACTTATAAATTCATATAGAATAGTAGCTTAATTTAACTTAAGCTTTGAATTATATCACATAAAATTTATTATTTATATATGGTATGAATAAGGATGCTTCTCTAAAAAAAATTTTTAATGAATACCGAATTTCCCAATTTAACTGTAAAATAAACAAATTTGTGAAAATCGACTTGAAAGCTTAAAAGTGCTCTACTGCAAAACACTAAAATATGGCTAAAGCACTTTTTCATTATTGCCACAGAAGTGTCAACCGTCAAATTAAAATGGAAAGTAGTTTTTTTTTATATCCAAAAAGCTAAAAAATCGTCTAAATAGAAAAAATCGCCAACACATGCAAAAATCGTCCATACGGAAATTCTTTTTTCAAAAGTTTGACAAAACGAAAAAAATAAGTTAAAACGAAAAAAATGCAGCATCATTGAAAAAAATCGCGAAACGAAAGAAAATCGGCTATATTAAACAAAACAAACGAAAAAAATCGCCAAGCGAAAAAGTCACCGAATCGGGAAAAACCAGCAAAAAATAAAAATCATCTATATAACAATAATAATAATCCATAACGCGGAAAAATCGCACGAATGACAGAAATTTAAGGAACATTATTATTCACTAACCACACGCAAAGAAAAGATATGGTTGAGGTAACCATAATCAAACAGCAACATACTATGTTTGAATTATATGGTTGCAGTCAAATCATATTATTGTTAACAGAAAAAAAAAACTTTAACAATATTATTCTCTGAGTTAATTATAATATTATCTGAGTTAATTATATTATAATCTTAGTATTGTTAGATGTGACTAAAATATAATTGAGACTCACCATACCATGTTCTAATATTATATTAATATTGTTAAATACGACCACAGTATTATTTAATATAATAATACTATTTTGTTTTTTAATCATATATTTATTGTAGAAACAGCTGTGCGTTAAATTCGAAATAAAAATAAATGAATATTGTTGAAATAAATTGTATATATAGAAATGTATACTTACACGACATACAGCCATGTCTATATAAAAAGATACACAAATGTTTATATTTATATTTTAATTGATCTACCCTTTTGCTTATACTTTATTTATTTATTCATTTATTTAACACTACCGATAGCTTACAAACGAAATACTGATCTGACAGATGTTTCTGAAAAAGACTTTTTTTTAAACTTAAAATAGTATGGTTTTTGAAAACATGATATTGTTATTTACATCATATTATTTTTAAATAATAATAAAAATTATGTTGTAGTCATAAATTTTTAACAAAACTATATTGTTAAACTTTAACCATATCACACTTTTATATGTATGTGATAATGTAATTATTAACTTCAAACATTACTCTGTTTATCGTAACGAAATAAATGTTTAAATTAACAATAACTAGTTTTCGACGACCACACATTTGTTTCAGAGAAAATAATATTGTTTTCTCAACTATTATACAACTATATCTTTTCTTTGCGTGCAGAGAAATCACTAAAACATAAAAAATCGTCAGTGCAGCAAAAATACTCAAACTGGAAAAAATTGCCAAAACAAAAAATATATATTTATATAAATAAAATATCATAAAACAAATCCAATATATTTTTGAAACACACAAAAAATAGTTAAAGCAAAACAAATAAGTTTCACCAAAAGAAAAAAAATCAGCCTCGTGAGAAAAGTCGCCGAAACGAAAAAACGCCAACATCAAAAGAACGAAAAAAATCACAAACAGAGCAAAATATAACACCGGAAAAATCGCCCAAAGAAGATGAACCGAAACACAAAAAGTCTGCGAGACAAAAAAAAAAATATAAATAAAAAATTGGCCAGATTTTTTGCTTTTTATTTTTTATACATAACCACAATCTGCGAAGATGCTTTCCGCTAGAAATGAAACCTTCAATCCTCTGCATATTATGCTAGCATATCGCTTATGCAGCTAAAATACGCAACCCGGAAAAACTCGCCAAACTAAAGCAAAATCTTCAAAACGATTGAAATTGCTAAAACTATTAAATCAACGAGAAAATATAATTAAAAGGTAAAATTTCAAAAACAGAATTGTCGATGCGGAATAAATCGCCAAAACACAAAAAAATCGCCAACACAGCAAAAAGAAACATATAGGAAAAAATCGCAAAAAAGGAAAAGAAAAACAGAAGAAATTGCTTCTACTGAAAAATTCAAAATCGCAACAATATCTTAGTTCCAAAACACACTGTGCAAGTCTTATTGCTAAGCTGATTAGTTTCATGGAGAGAGAGAGAGACGAGGGGAACATCAACGTTTCTTTTCCCCCCTCTCTCTCTCCTAATAAACTAATCAGCTTAGCAATAAGACTTGCATAGTGTAAATAGGGACTTAAAGGACAAAAAATCACTATGATAGAAAAATCGCCAATACTGGAAAAAAGTTTTGAAGTTAAACAAATCGCGGACAAACGAAAGTCACTCACATGATAAAATGGAACAGTTATAAAAGTTGATAAATGTTGCCAACCCGAATAAATATTACCAAAATGAAAAAATCGCCAAAAGAGAATAAAATGAGCAAAATTGGGATAAATTTGCCAAAATTTAAAAAGCAATTAACAAAACGATAAGTTATAGAAAAATATGCTATTTAATGAATATTATCACAGTCCCTGAAGGTATTTTAGTGTTATATATATAGTTAAGGTTATTAATGTGTTTCATTTGAAATTTAAAAACTTTTAAAAATTATAATCGGACAGCTACTGAAAACTAATTCGTTTTAAAAACAACAAGAAAACTCACTAATTGCAGCTTTTTATTTAGATTTAAGATTTCATATGCTTGAGATATTTTATCCAAACTTAATTGCGAATGCACTTAATTATCTTACAAAGAGAACACTGTTCTCTGTTTCTGAAACTTTGCGATTTCAAAACGAAATGGGTGTCAGAACATGACCGAATGAAACGCTCTTGGCAAGAGTAACGTTCAATACATAAAATTTAAGACAGCACCTTATGATTGTAAAAATGTTAACAGTTACTTCTTTTAAAGATGGAAACCTAAAATTTTATTAAGTTAAAAAATTAAATAATTTCCCTTACATTTCCTAAATTTTGGGTAATTATTTTCTTAAGTGTAAAATAATCAAATTGCTTAAGAATTTCATTTATTTTTATCGGTAAAGACTTTAAAAAACATTAAAACATTTAACTTCCAGAATAAGAATTTTTTCCCCAAACAGATTGATTTTTCACGTGCTAATGGATTGAAGAGCCAAATAAGCTCTTAACATTTTATGTAAAATTTAAAGAATTGGATTTTTAACTCTATTATAATTATTCCAGAAACCAATTACACGATTTTTTTTTAATTTTCTGTGAAGCCAATAAATATTGCCAGCAAATAAATTTTAAATATTTTCAGCATATTTTTTGTATTAAAGAAAAAAAAAATCACCATCAATTGAACATCTCTCCTAAATAATTTGTTTTTTTTTTTGATTTCATGTCATTTTTCAATTTTATTTTTGCGTAAATGAATATTGTATTTGATCTTTGGTGCCAAGAACTAAAAGTGACAATAGACATAAATAAACAATTTGTGTGTATTTTTAAATTTTAAAAATTAAAGAAAAAAAATTAGAAAAACAAAAACAGCAACCCAACTGCCTGCTGCAAGGCAAAAGGGCTGATCACTGGTTACTCTACTTTACATGCATATTTTTTAATAAATAAAAATTGTAATAAAAATAATAAACCGAAAGCCAACAAAGTGGTGTAAAAAGTTTGGCAACATGTGCTAAAGAAATTTACCAAAAAATTGGTTTTAGCAGCCAATACTCGTATATTTCAATAAACTGATGCAGCCACCTTTCTCAAGGCACCCAATTTTACAATTGTTTGTAATAGAGAATTAAAAAAAAATTAAATAATTCAAAGGCAAAATCGTACACTAGAGTGCCAGAATTAAATTCAAAAATCAAATTATAATTTGATTTTAAGTTTAAAAATAAATACAATTGACGTCATCAAGCACACAAGCGCATACACACGCACGCACATGTACACGCACACGCATGTTCAATTTAAGATGGAATAGCCAAAAGAACAAATTTCACCTTTTTTGATGTTGTTGTTGTTTTGGTTGTTTTATAAATGTGCATCTCGTGAAATTGGAATGATTTATTTGTTGCATTTGCGGCTACGAAGCATCACCACATTGCGAGACACAATATACAAGCCAACAAACAAACACACACACACACACACACATATGTATATATGTACACATATATTTATGTATTAAAACTGACGGTATTGCACTTCCAATGCGCTTTTATGCTATTTTTAGTAGATTTTAAAAATAGATTTAAATTTAGAAATTAAAATGATATGTAACACATTTCACTTTCATTAGATCTGTTTATAGTACAGCAGTGGGCAAAACAATAGTTGAATGCAGTTGAATAAATTAATCATTTGCGTTCAAATCTAAATATAGGTTGGGAAGGGTGATGCTTTACCGCACCTCCACTCGGGGACCCAATTGGGTCCATTGTGATTATCTAGATAAATGTATGTACATACTTGAATTTTTAAATCAAGTTCCGATATACTTTAAAATTTTACGTGAAACATTCTCTTACAACATTTCCATTCCGCAACTTTTGCTCGTTTGAAAGTTTTTGGCCAGTATAAGAAGGGGAAGAAAAAAATTTTCACATTTCCACAATCAGACAATTAAAGTACCATTATAAGTTATTTAATACAGCAAAGCCTGAAGTTCCACTTAAAAATATGAAGTCGGTCAAAAATTTAAATGCGTTTTAAGAATATAATTTATGTATCAATTTTTGGTCCCATCAGCCAGAATCATTCATACTAGCCGTTATTTAATTTTGTAGCACAGTGGGCTTAAAAAAATAAAAAAAAAAATTCAGGAGTAAATTCGACAAGTTTTGCAAATAAATAGTGAAAAAACGATATAGATTCTAAATTTAAAAAAGTCAACCCTTCGGAAGTTGGTGAGTATAATAACAAGACATACTGAGTTAAAAAGTCACCTGGCTCGCATGGGTGTTGTCAACGATATGATATGTAGAGCTTGCCAAGATGACGATGATGCAATTCTCGAACACTACTTTTGTGACTGTCCAGCACTCAGTCAAATAAGAAAACAAATTTTTCATCTGGAAAATATACCAGATATAGAACATCTTAGGGGTTCACACAGGATAAAACCTGACAAAGTACATTGAGGTGACTAGGTTCTTAGTCTGATTAAGTTTAATAGGTTTTCATTTTTTTTTTTATTAAGTATGTCTCCAATATTTATTATCAAGAGCGAACAACATGCTATAATAGCATAGCTGTTATCCGAAACGAATTGGGTCAGTTATTACTGCCCCTTTTTCAACCTAACCTAACCTAAGCTATGCAAATAAATATAGGAAACAAAACTAATCATAATGCATGGTATTATTGATTCCATAGCTGAAAGCCAAAGTAGCTAGTGTTATTTAAATATTATATTAGTCTTATATTTATATAAGTTTAATATTATGTAAATAAATAGTATGCATTCCGCATGGAAAGGAAAATTCAACGGAAATAAATATTGATCCACATACAAAATGAAGTTATTCATTTTTGATTTAACATCCGTTTTTATTAATTCTGATTTGGTATAGAGTCAGCTGATGTTAACAGACATTTAAAATAAATACATATTTACATACATATCGCACTTAATCAACAAGATGGTATTAACTGTTTGTGGTTACATTTTAAGAGAATTTGAAAATCCGAATACAGTGAACTCGCGAAAATGTGAATACTCGAATACATGAACGGCTCGAAAACGTGAATATTTTAATTTTTACATCGACTACTTTCAAACGTGAACAGAGTCTGAAAGCTCTAAAACGTGAACATAGTTTGCTTGGTTTTTTCCCCCGCGTCGGGAAATACCATGATGGAAAAGTCCAGCCGAAGGGTGGCTATGCAAGAAACCTTTAGTAGGTCGGGGGCACAGAGTCGGGAAGTACCATATTGGAGAAAATCCTTTAGACCAGCAGGTGCCCAACTATGCAGAAAATCTTCAGTTGGCAACGCCGTTAAGCCTAATTCCATGAAATGAGAAAGGCCCTGATACAACAGAACCTTAGATCGAGATACAGGTTCTGTGAAGAAAGTCAAAGGCAATAGCTCGTTATCCCGCTAATAATGTGTTGTTCTATTTTTGTTTGTATTTATTTACTTGCTTTGGGAGTTATTTAATTTTTTTTGAAAATTATTTTTATTAAAGTCTATTTAATTTTTGTTTTGACTTATTTTATTAGGCCTTATATCATTTTGTGGGAAATATTTATTTATTTTTATACTCTTTTCATTGCGAGTTATTTCGCTTTTAATGAAATAAGTCCCAATTTTCATTTGGAATTTATTTCATGGTACGCAAAATATGTACTCTAAAGATATATGAGTTGTTTTTTATTTGTTTTATTATAATTCTGTGGAATAAGTGTAAACATGTTATTTTATTTAAAAAAAATTATTTGTTGTTGGCTTAACACATCTAGATGCACTTCGTTGATGCTAAATTTTTTTTTAAATTCGTATTAATTTTGACACGCGTTAAATAAAAATAAAATAAAAATTTTATATTATTTGCGTAAAGTGAATAAATGTAAAAATTCTTAACCACTCAATAATCAATTTCAATGAAGTTTTAATAAAAAAAAAATATTTTACTTAATAATCGAAATAATAATTTGGGATTAGTAGTGCGTTAAAAATTATTAAACTTATATTGTAACAATTCCCATAAAAAACACTAATTGTTAACTTGACTGCATCCGGTCAAAAAAAACTCGTGTGGCCACACTCTATTCTTGAATAGCTGTTGTTGTTAGTCCCAGTTCACACGTTTCAACTTTTGTTGCTCAACTTGTAATTCAGCTGGGAGAAAGACGGAGACGGAAATACAAATATCTCTTTTTTTCTTACAGCTGAATTACGAGTTGAGCAACAAAAGTTGAAACGTGCGAACTGGGACTTATTTATATTTATTTCCTTTTTAAATACTCTTACAACTACAATTTGAAGCTGAAAAAAAGTCAGGCAATGTAGCAATAGTAAAGTAAAAAATAAAAATCATGATGATTATTGAGTTCTTGTTTCAACTTTGTTATTTGTTGTTGAGCTTCTCATTTGTTTAAATGAAAGTTTATAACATAATAACCCTAGTTGTTCTTATCAGTTTTCGGGTAAAGGTTCTCTGGTGATCTGCATTAGCAACAGTGAAATGCGCATAGGATCCAGCTAAACACCTCAACAATCAATTTCAATTTCCCATAAAAACACTAATTAAAATTTTTAACCTATTTTAATATCTGATATTGAATTGTTTGTTCGAAGTTATCACTTGGAGGTAGACTGTGCTATGTATTGCAAATTTTGCTTCCCCAAACGCGGAACGGAATGAATAATTAGAGCCAATATTTTTTCAAAAAAAAAAAAAAAAAAAAAAAAAAATCCTAGTGCAATAACGATCTTCATTGACCGTAACGCAAGCATCGGCTTCATTATATGCAAAACCATACCAAACGGTGAATTTAGTGTTGTGGATTGATTTCACTCTATATTCAGCAATTATCTTTATATTAAAAAACCGGTTAAGTTAAAAATTAGTACCTTTGCTGAACACAATTTTGCGATAAAACATCGCACAGTGGTTCTCGTTGCAAAAAAAAAGCAATGTGAGTCCGATCACAGAGGAGATGTGTAAACATCTAGTAATGAAATTTTTTTTTTTTTTAAGTTGGAAGTACTTATGCTTTTAGTATATTTTTTTAACTTAATTAATAAATTAATAAAGTATCAAAACTATCAATATTATAAATACATAGGAATTCGTCGAGTTTTGTTTGTTTTATTAAACTTCTTTGGTTAGTAAATGGGCACACTGCAGTATATATGTACTGCCTTAAAAATTGCAGTAAGCAGTAGATTTACTGATTACTAAAAAAATTCAGTAAATTTTTACTGAAATGAAATTTAATTTGCATTACCAGTAAAATCGTAGGGCCGTAATCATAATAAAATTGTAGCAAGTGGCAAAGTTTTTTCATTAAAATTTTGAAACTTTTGTATGAAAAACATTTAGCCACTTGTTAAAATTTTTTTTTATTATTTTTACTGAAACTTTAGTGGTACTGCAGTGCTCATCTATGGTAAATGCCTTTACTTTTATTTTTTAATTTTTAATTCCTGTTGTTCATCGTTTAGTTGTTGCTGTTCTTATTATTGTATACGCATTGCAATTAAAATAAATTCAGTAAAGTGCGACTTTGACTCGCGCACATTCGGTTTAGGGCATTTTTTTGATTTAGCTTTCTTCCTTTTTTAAGTTTTTTCAGTTTAAACGATTTTTTCAGTTTTATTGCTTTTTTCTCGTTCTGGCGTTTTTTTCTGTTTTTGGGTTTCTCTTAATTTTCGCAATTTTTTTCATTTTGGCGATTTTTTTCATTTTGGCGATTTTTTTCTGTTTTTGGGGTTTTTTTATTTAGGCGATTTTTTTCATTTTGGCGATTTTTTTGTTTAAGTGTTTTTTCATTTTGGCGATTTTTGCGGTTTTTCGCGATTTATTTTAGTCCTAGAATTTTTTTTTAATTTGGTGCTTTTTTCCTTTTGGCGATTTTTTTTGTTTTTTGCGATTTTTTTTAGATTTGGCGATTTTATATTTTTTTGAGTTTTTAGTTTTACCGTTTTTGAAAATTTCAAGAGTTTTGCTCTTACGGTTTCCAAGATACAGCAAGTTATCAAAATTTCAAAGTCAAAATTGCATTAACTGATGGAACACCCATTGATTTAAATTTGTTAAATTTAGTGTTAATTGTTGTAGTCTGTATAAAAATACACTAACTTTTAAAATTTCAAGTGTATATACATATGTACATACAATTGTATGTATATTACATGGGATTTTAACATTTTTGTTGCTCGTTTTGTAACACCCTTTAATTTTTAACTCTCATGTATTTGTTGTTGTAGTGGCCAAATGTCTACATACTGTGTCCAAATTTCAGGTTCGTAGCTCTTACGGTTCATTTTCAGCTAATAAACAAAAACCAGCAAATTCCTATGTATGTATTTGCAATATTTTAAATAAGTTTGTATTGCTTCTTTCAAACACTAATACACTCATGCATATGTAGCTCACACCGATTTGACAACGCGGTGTGAATCTCAGCAAAATTTGTGATTGTATTGTGAAAAAGAATTTTACCCCCTAGCGTATAGATGTTTACACATCAAAACGATTAATAAATCTGTATCTTTGAGACGTGCGATCCGACAACAAAATGGTGTATGCATAGAGGAGCACCTAAGCTTCAAATATTTTGGAACTTGGAATAGCCTATTAAAACAGACGCTGGATACAAAGCATCGTCTTTAAGTTGCGCGAGTTGATGACTGATTTTGAAAGTAAAGCTAAATAATCTGGTATTGTTGATGATTCTATTGACGATGATTTTTGTCAGAGTATTACCCCTTTTAGACATGGAAAGTTTACTTTGCAAAGTCTTAATTCAGATGTGTGAAAGACAGAGGAAGGAATACTATCTGTTTCTGTCCTTCACTCAGCTGAATTAAGACTTTCCAAAGTAAACTTTCCGTGTCTAAAAGGGGTATATACTGTACATAAATGTCAAAAAGTGATCGCAGTATGACAGTTGATTTGACACTTAACCATTGCAGAAGTTCTGGAGTGCTTAAAAAACACTCTACGTAACAAAATATATATACAAATATAATTCAGTATTTTGGTTCTTAGACTGCTACTCCCCGTCTTCGACTTTCCATACCCAAAACATTTTCAAAACATTCTTATGTTTAATGTGTTTATATTTATATTTCGTAATCAAAAGAACAAGCGGTCCTTTTTTTGTGCTTTTATTTTCTGTAATCTTTTCCATATGCCCGGGAATACCGCATGTTTTATTTAAAAATTGTGGAGGAGGTGGTACTGGTGGAAAATGACAAATGAAAACAAGGTGTGTATTTTTTTTATTTTAAACTTAGACAGATACAAAATAAAAGCAGACATTATCATGCACTGATTTGTTTTTAATTTTTGACTTATTGTTGATACGAGTATGTATATCTTTGGGTTGCAATTTCCAAAATATTGTTTATTTCATGAAAATGTTCCTTAAAACTAAAAATTAAATTAAAACTGAAAACTAAATGCATTTGCTTACGCACGTCCAAGTGATAGACGTACGACAAACGAAAAGAGTAGTGCGAAACATTCCGAGTGCGTTGTTTTTTTTTTTTTTTTTTTTTTTTTTTTTTTTTTTTTTGGTTTACTTTTAATGTTTTAAAGCCATCATGGTTGTGGTTTTTCTTTAATCACTCGTGTTTAAACTGAATGTGAAGTGTATGTATATAATTTAAACATTAAAAAAAATGTATTTAATCCCATTTATTTCACTATTCGTTTTTTATATTTATATATGTATATATACACATATAAGCAAAATTAGGACTATATTTCCAGACTTATCTTCTTAATACAAACTTGTACTTTGTTTTAAAAAACTTCTTGGAAAAGTTTCTTATCTAAATGTAATTTTTATTCCATGACATAAACTATAAAAAAAAGTACCCAATTATGACTGCCACCCTAAAATTCTTTTAAATACAAAAAAAATAAAAAATAAATAAATAAAAAAATCTATGACAAGTGCTTTTCAAAAGTACTCAAAGACAAAACTTAAACTCTTCAACAATACGGTCTGAAAATAGAATACCCTTTTATCAAATTATTCTTCTGGCCATGAACATGTGTTAAGAGTTCCTGGCACAAAATCTATCCAAAGATGCTAAAGTGGCATTATAATAATAAAAGGAAATGTAAAGCCAACCTGAATTGTATATTCAGGTACTGAGTTTTTTTTGTTTTTTTTTTCAAGAGTTTATTTTATATTTTATTCAATGTTTAAAAACAATTGGTTGCCTTTTCTTCTTAGGTTTGAAAAGATTCATCTTTAACCATTTAAATCTTTGTTTTAAGATGGTCTTTGTTTTATCGACTGAAGATTTGACAAAATGTTTTGTAATTTGAAATTGAATTTTTCTTTCTTATATTATTCCACACTTAGCCATGATTGTTAATATGATAGTGTTTTTTTAGTATATTTTGTTTTGTCTTCAAGTTATTCTTTCAGCTTAATATTACGACGTACCTTTTAAAGACTTCAAGGATTAAAAAGTTTGCTAATAATGAATTTAATATTTGACTTAAAAATATATTTACATACAATCGTTTAAAATCGCTTAATTTTGAAATATAACAAAAAATAGAAAATCTTGCATCAAAAATCATTTGGAATTATAAATAGTTAAATATTAAATTATCAAAAACAAATACAACGAATCGTATTATGGCACAATTACGGAAATTCCGAAGACACATTTAAAAAGTTTAAAAGAATTAAAACAAACTCGGGAAAACTTTAAAACCATATTAAACAAAGTATTTAGTTACTAAAAACTAACCTTAGAACGAATATGTATGTGTAGAAACTCCAAAAAGATTTTCAAATAAGAAATGGTCTAGAATTATTAATAAGAGTGTCTCATATTTCAAAAATAACTTAAATCGTAGAACTAATAAAAAATGCTTTCAAGCAAAATTGCTTTAACTCCAAAAAATTTCAATCTACAACAAACTTAAAATTTAGAGAAAAGTGGTCCAAAATACCAAAAAATTAAATTAAATTAAAATAAATTGAACAAAATGAAGTCTTAAAGTAAACATATCGAAACTCCGAAAAATTTCAAATAATAAATTTCAAAAAATGTTCAATAATGTTCATATTTCAAAAAAAAAAATTTAATCGAAAGACTTTGCCTAAAAGCAAAATTTCCATAACTCCGAAAAAAATCATGCTAACACATATCCCGTTTATACGCACTTCTTATTTGCAAATAAAAATGGAAAGCGTTGCCGTATAACTTTTTTATTGTAAGTTAATAACTCACGAAAACTATTTGCAAATAAGGTGTAAAATGTTGCCAATTATTTTTATTTTGTAAAAAATGTAATAAAAATTTAACAATGTGTGGCAATATCATTCACAGATAGCAATGTATTCTATCTACGTATAAACGGTGAGTTCAGTATTTGCAAATAAATTTATTTGCAAATAAGATTTGTGTATAAACGAGGTTACAAGCTTACAATTTAAGAAAAAATCGGCGATTATTTTCTCTTAAAAATGTCAAATATAAGAATTGAATAATGTCACTCCGTGAAGTGAACATTTGGAAACTCCAAAAAATTTCAAATAATAAAAAATTTAAAAATATTCAATAACAGCCCCTAACATTCACACTTATTTTAGTTGTCCACATCGGCGTCATTTTAATAGGCTTTTTACACTGACGCACATCTAACATCTACCATCAGTTTGCGAAAATGTTAACATCTTCCCATAAGAAATACACAGTACTAAAAACCAACATCTTTCTACATCTTTAAAAGATGTTACTATCTCATTTTGTTTCATCTAACATCTTTCGTTAATTTTAGTGCCATCACTAGCAAAATTACATTGTTGTGTCAAAAACAACGTTGCCACTTTCTGTGTAATAGTGCAAAATCTGTACTGTTTAAATTTCTACGCGGTATTTTTGCACCATAAATTTTTTGTGTAATTTTGCACTATTTGACTTTAATGGCATTTATATTTATATCTTTCAAAGCGATAACAGCATGAGTTGACTTAAGACAAAATCGAGTTATACTATACAGACGAAACTTCATGCCTGCGGGAAATATCCATGTCTCTAACAAAGTTTATTATAAAGATATGTACAAACCAATATTGTGTAAAAGTCTTAATAGAAGTCCAATAAAATTTTCAAAAAGGCCCAAATTATACTAAAATATTTAGAAGATTTGCTAAGAAATCTTGAATCCTATTATAAACGTAATGCAATAAGCTTGTTGCATTGAAAGTGCTCTGGAACAATATAAAGTATTGAGATTGCATTGAAGAATGCAAGTTTTTGAAGATCATTCAAAAATAACTGAATCAATTCTTTCTGCTTTAGATCTACAAAATATTATTTGCAGTTTCCTTCATATTCTCTTGGAGTTAATCCCTGCTTTTATACAAATTAAAAGCTGAAGTAATCAAAGTTGTGCAATTTTTTTGTCTAATTATTTACATAAAAGTTAATGTTTTGAAATTTACTGGTTTAAAATTTCTCAAAGTAAAAACTGTGCTAGCAATATTTTCTTTCCAAATTTAAAGTTGTGATATTACCAATCTTAAACGCTTCCGTTGAAAGAGTTTTTTTTTAGTTTACTTAATTAAAACTGACACTCCAATAATAAGTTATCAGCTAATACAGTAGCGTCAATTTTAAAATTGCGGTGTAAATTTTTAGCTTAAAATTATTTATAAGAAGAAATTGGAAAAAATAGTTTAGTGTAAATATGTACATACGCTTCAAACAACGAAAGAAAGTATAAGTATCGCTCAGTACTTCTAGTTAAATGAGTTTAAATTAAGAAAAGGTTGATATCCCTCTTCTCAAACGCCTGGTTTAAAGAATATTTTATTAAATTTAGACAAAATGTTAAGAGGAAAGTGGTAAATTATTCTTCGTTGAAGTAAATATTTACGAATTAGTGTTTTTTTATGTACGTTTTTTAAATATTAAAAATTAGCTCGTATTAAATTTCTATTTACTAAAAAACTAATAAGAAAATAAATTTTTTTTTCGATTTTTTGCACTATTTCAATCGGTTTTGCATTTTAGACTTGCAACTTTGTATTTTTTTTCCACTAGTGGCAACGCTGGTCAAAAACTAAGAAAAAAAACCATACATATATACATAGTACATATATGTATGTACCTTTTAAAAAATCTTCATCTTATTCTTGCAAATCTTTTATAATTTTCATGTACTGCACTTTAACTGGGTTTGTTCTTGCAAAGCAACAACTACTCCAATTATTAATTTTACATCGAAATCTATTTTTTATAATTTCCTTAACAAAACCTATTCTCCAGTAAAAAAAGACACTCCAAAAAAGTCATGAAAATGTAGAGTTTGCAGTCTGGAAGTAGTTCAAATTTCGATCCGATCTAATGATTTTTACATAGGGTTGTCATTGCAAGAAGTTCTCTTTTTCGATGCCTAGTCACCGAATTAGAAGCGATTTTAAGAAAAATTTCCTTTTTTGTGTTCTATGGTAATATTTTCATCTAGGAAAATCTTTAAAAAGGTACATATTTTAACAATTCGTTTTTCATGTAAATTTAAGCAAATAACTTCTAGATTTTAGGCCAAAATTTGTTCATAAATTTCTTAAAAAAAATCGATTTTTTGAAAATTTTTGATGAGTATTTACTAAAACTATGGAAAAACTACAAGGTTTTGTGTGATTAAAATAAAGTTTTACTTGGTTTTCTGCTAACTATCGGCAAATTAAAAATATTGATTTTTTGGAAGCAATGAAAATGTGGTTCCTTCAGAATGACGTCCATTTTTTTTTTACTGGGGCAATACGTGTTGTCTTTTTGACAAGTGAGATGATGGTAGATGTTAGATGTTGTCAATGTAAACGCATGTTTCACATTTTTTGCATCTTCCATGCGTTTCACTGAAATGTGTGTCAATGCCAAAAAAAAATTGGGGCTTGTGTACCCGTTGTCAAAAACAACTGACTACAGTTGGCGATTTTCTAGACCTTATGGAACGGAAAATGTTTGTCAATATCACAATTGCTTAGTATCGTTGCTGGTATACTCACATCGATGTCGATAACTGGAATAAGGGTGCTTATTAAAAATAGTTTAAAAATTTCCGTTACTCCTAAAAAATTAAGCTATAAGTTTCAAATTTTATAAAAATAAAATGAATCACTTATATTGATCAAATTAAGAATTTAATAAACTAAGTACTACGGTGAAATTGCAGCAAATTTTTCAAGTAAAAACAAGATTGAAATCTTGCAAAAGTAGTCACTAAAGTTATAGAAATAAATAAATCGCCAAAAAAAAATTAACATTCTATATACATTAACGCAAAATTTCTAAACATCCTGAAAAAGTTTAAGTAACTAAAATCGAAGAACTGATTGAAAAAAAAACTTAGCATAAATTAACTCCGAAAAAAAAAATTAAAAGAAAAAGATTAAAAAAAATAGACATAAAGACAGTGTGAAAGAAAATAGCTTGAGTAAAATAAATAATATAAAAAACTTGTTTAAAAGCAAAGTCGCGTTAAATTCAAAAGGTAATTAGCTTAAAGATTAAAAATACAAAAATATTTCTGTTGAAAATAAAAATGCTTTCGAGTAAAATAACCTTAACTCCGACAAAAGTCTAAACAAGAAATATATAAAAAAAAAACAGTTGCCAAATTTATAGAATTAAACTAAAGCGAATAAACAATAGAAGAATCACATTTGTGCAAAATTGCCAAGACTCCGAAAAAAATTTAAAATAAAAAATTTTTAACACCGGCGAAGGTATGAAAACACTTTAAATCAAATAATGAATATTAATTTTAAGGCAAAAACTCTAAACTCCGAATAAAATTGATTAAAAGAAATTTCAAAAATAACTTGAATCAAATAACTAAATTAAACATGAGAAATGATTGGAAGCGAAATCGTCGAAGCTTTGAGAAATTTCAAGATAAAGCTACGGTCACACTTGTCAAACATTTGCCCAAAAAAACCAATAAACACTAATAAAAAAAGTTTTGATCCAGACGCGTGTTTATCAAATTAAAGAGTTTCCAATACAACAATGTCATAGAATCCAACACTATTGGCTACTCTTTAACTTGACAAACTTTTCTCTGAATGAAAAGATTTTGCATTAGCATTTAGTGGTTACGCTTTTTTGGGCAAATGTTTGACAAGTGTGATCGTACCTTAAGAGTATAAAAGCTTAGAAGTTTTCAAGAAACAATCGCTTAAACTTTAAAAAATATTTGTGTTGAAATTGAAAAAAAAAACGAAATAATCGAAACTTCAAAAAAATTTGAGTAAAAAACATTAAGTTTGTAGAAAACTTGTGGCAAAATTATAGAAATAATGTGAATGGAAAAAATTACAAAAAATCCTCATAAGTGCAAGTTACCGAAACTCCGAAAAAATTTAAAACAAAAGAGTTTAACATTTTGAGAAACCAAGCGCAATGGAAAGTATAAAACTACTTTTAATTAAAGAGTAAAAAATGAGCAAAAAAGCCCTTTCAGCGAAATTAACGAAACTCCGAAATTCCGTTACGAAAAAAATTATAATTTAAAAATATGTTGCCTAAAGTTTAAAAGTACCCTGAATCAAATAACTAATAAGAAACTTGATTTTACTCCAAAAAAAAAAATAGTTAAGCAAAAAGAAGCTTTAAATGTTACAAAAAATATTTGCCACAACTGTGAAAAAAAATTTATAGAAGAAAAAAAAGTTAAAAAAAACTTTTATGGGCAAAATAATCGAAACTCCGAAAAAATTTAAGCAGGAAAAAAATTTATTAAAAAAAAGTTTCTGGAACTGTAAAAATACATATAAAAAAGAAAAATAGCTCCAAAAACAAACTTAAGTAAAATTTTTTTGAAATTTTAAAATTTTTGCCAAAGTAAGAATTACATCAGTGCAAATTTTGCGAAACTTGAATCAAATTTCAACTTAAGGACAAATTTAACGATCTGTCTCTCAATGTCACCAGAAATCGTTCGCTCGAATAACTATACATATTAAAAACAACAACAATTTTCTAATGATATAGCTGTTGGCCTTTAAGACTTATACATATTTATAAATTAATAAAATGCAATTGAAATCTATCATCCTTATTTATAAAAATTATTAAGGCTTTATTAAGGCTTCATAAGAAAAAATTTTTATGAAAATTTGTTTTAAAAACCCTTTATAAAGCCTTCATAACTTTTATAAATAAGGCCGGCCGTATGTATTTTAACAAAATTTTGTAAGAAAAATCTTTAATAAAATACATTTCAAACTCATTTTAAATTTTATACTCGTAAATATGGAGGTAAAGCATAGACAAAATTGTAAAGAACATCTTAATTCGGAAAAATAAATGAAAAATTGCTTAAGACTAAATGTACCGAAAATGTTTAAAAAATCATTTCAATGTTATAGTTTTCTAAACTTTGCTGTTGCTTCAAAATGGAAGCAGAATTTTTGCTGTTGTGATCAAATATCTGTAGTAAAAAACAATAGCTTCCAAGTCTACTTTAGTTAAAATTGAAATAATGATAACATTATGGTTCCCAAATTAAATGTATCAATTTATTTGCGTTAAAGTTATGGTAAGAGTATTATTGCCCATTTTGCAGAAAATTGTTATGTCATTGAGGATATCTTTACTAGAATTTCCACCTGAAATATTTAAAATTAATATTAAAGACTTTTTAATTAAGACTATTCCACAAGAAAAAAATATACACATGTATGTACTATGTATATTCAAAGGCACACCCAAAAATGTAAACTACTTTCCTGAAAAACTACGAAATCAGACATAAGCACTTCTTCCTTATTATTAAAGATATATAAATAATACGCAGCTTAATTCACAAGTTATTAGAGACACTAGTTTCGATATGGATCTTTAAAAGAACCTTTTGAATTGTGTACTATTAATGTAATAAAATTTGTAAACTTGCAGAAAAATTTTAAAATTTAATAAGACCTCAATTGACTTTCTGGGACATTTCTTTCAAGTTGATTTTTTTACCAAAACAACAAGCATTTGAGAAACCCTTTAAGAGAAGACCCTTTTGGCAAAAGAAGATTAAATAAATTCATTAAAGTGCGACTCTGACTCGCGCACGAAGGGTTCCGTACGAACACTAGATATGTAATTTAATACAAACTTCATAATATAATATAACATATAGTTTTGGCATTTTTTTCGTTTTTGGGGTCTTTTCGGTTTTTTTGTTTTGGCGGTTTTTGCGTTTTTTCGGTTTTGGCGATTTTTTTAAGTTTTGGCTCTTTTTTTAGTTTTGACACTTTATTTTCTTGTTTTGGCGATTTTTTCGGTTTTTTGGGGTTTTTCATTTTTTTTTTTTTTTATTTTTGGCGATTTTTTTTCATTTTTGCGATTTTTTTTTTATTCAAAAGCTTTTTTTAGTTATGGCGACATTTTCGCGTTTTGGCGACTTCTTTCGATTTTTGGCGTTTTTTTTCAATTTGGCGTTTTTTTTAATTTTGGCGTTTTTTCGAATTTGGCGATTTATTTTAGTGTTAGAATTTTTTTTTAATTTTGGCGATTTTTTTCGTTTTGGCGATTTTTTTTTTAATTTTTTGCGATTTTTTTTTTTTTTTTTGGTTTGGCGATTTTATAATTTTCGGTTTTTTTAGTTTTACCGTTTTTGAAAATTTCAAGTGTTTGCCTCTTACGGTTTCCAAGATACAGCAAGTTGTGAAAATTACAAAGTCAAAATTGCATTAACTGTTGGACCACCCTTTAATTTTAATTTTTTTAAATTTTAGTGTTAATTGTTGTAGTCTGTATAAAAATTTTACAAATTTCAAGTTTCAATATACATATGTTCATACAATTGTATGTATATTACATGGGATTTTAACATTTTTCGTTGCTCGTTTTGGAACACCGTTTAATTTTTAATTCTCATGTATTTGTTGTTGTAGCGGCCAAGGTTCTACATACTGTGTCCAAATTTCAGGTCCGTATCTCTTACGGTTCATGAAAAAATACCGTGTGACGGACAGACGGACAGACGGACAGCGTAGCGAAAACAATAGGGTTCCTTTTCACCTTTTGGTGTACGGAACCCTAAAAAGTTAAGCATATTTTCTTGGGTTTTTGTGTTTTTTTTTGGTGGCTGCAACATAGAATATTTTTGTGATTTCTTGAAATTCCAACAAAACGAAAGTAAATAAATAGCAGGATTTTTCCTTAATATTGTGTCAAAATTTTAACTTAAATAATCTTTTCAAATGTGTATTAATATTTCATTTTGTTTTTTATCTTTTGTTTTTATTTACAGTTCGTTGGCTGGGAAGAAGTGCCCCGACCAAATACTAGAGCTGAAATTGTTCAAGCCATGAGAAGGATTCGGGTAAGTTGACTGTTTCTTGTTTTCTTTTTGAAATATTTTTATATTAATTGATTTAAAGTGAAACATTTGTTGTTAAATGTCAGATATATTTTTTTTCTTTCTTGTTTGAAAGAGGGAAACACAAAAAATAAAATATTACAAGAAAAAGCACTTGGCAATTTTATGGAAGCTTTGGAGATGAATTTATCATTCGTAATTACACTGTAGAACATAAAAAAAGGAGGTGAATCGTTATAGAAAGTACGAAAAACTTAAATTTTACGTATTAAACGTTTGATTGAACTAAAAACACTTGAGGTGGAAATTTTTGAAGAACTAAAAGTCTGTTACTAACGGACAAAACATCTCTTTTATAGAACAATCATGGTACACTGAGAGGAAATGTTTCATTAAATCAATGCAGTTTCTAATTAATAACGAGCTAACGTAAGAATTCGTTGTATTAATGAAAAATGCTTTGTTGAAATAGACATGAAGTATATTTTGATAAATAATTTCATTTATATAATGAAGAATTATCAATCAAGCTACTTCATTAGCTAAATTAATGTTTTTTTTCTTAGTGTAGAAATTTCTGTATCTTATTATTTTGAATAAATGGTAACAAATCAAACTTTTTACATCAGAGAATACCAAACACATAGTTTTAAGTATTTTTTGAGTATTGGCCGCCAAACAACTATGAATGCGTACAGCTAAAAATAAAATTACGCTCATATACAAACACACTCATTAATTTTTAAACCGAACTATAAACATCCAAAAAGTATATATATACACATTTTTTTTTAATTATGCAGCAGAAATAACTATAATTAAAACTTATAGATTGTGTGAGTTAAAGTCACATGCGTGAGTATAAAAGTACTCTTACTATTCAGCGGCTACACAAGCGTATAAACAGAGTTGTTTTATTTACATACACATATAAAGCAAATTTCCAAATAGCAACACGCACCCACGCATTTTCCATTTTGCGTACACAAATGTGACGAATAATGAATAAATATCCCGAGTATTAGCGTACTTATTTTTGTCCGATTAAATATCCATAGCCTGTATGAACATACTAGAAATGTGAGTATGATAAAGAGTCAATGAATTTCATAAGCAAATGACTTTTTATTTTTGTTTTTAGCGTGTTTTAATTTTTTGCATAAACGAAGTAGAGATGCTTTTGTATGTTGGAATCGGCTATAGCCCTAGTTGCTTGACTTGAGAGAAAATATGTGAGCGTACAAATTGTTTTCGCTACAATTATGATTAAACGCAGTTACTAGAATTAAAACTAATTACTTAGGTATACTTTTTTTAAGTACTCATTGTTATTCTCTGGTGCACACACATATCGTTACCTTAATATAGAAATGCCCTTATTCATTTTTTTTTGTTTGTTTTTGAATCGAGTTTTTTTTTGTATATTTTGATAGAAGAACATCTAATGTAACGAAAAATGCAAAAATCTCGATTTCAAAAAAATAATGAGTTACAACCTTTCTATATTAAGGTAACGATGTATAAGTAGATATGTGCATTCTTGTTCATGTTGAAATCTCATTAAGGAATTTAGATAAAAATCTATATTGTTACAATAAATCATATAAATGTTCTTCAATTATAAATATATTTTTTTTATTAAAACTTTGCAACAACATTACACAGAAAAAACTAAATTTCGTTTCCAGTAACCAAATTCATTGAATCAGTAAATATTTTGTATGAATGTGGACCTACAAAGAAATATGTAGATTCTGATAACAACTTTGTAAAAATTTAGCTGGGAATTTTTTTTTATTTTTAGTTAACTAATTATGGTATGAGAGAAAAAAGTTAACTGAAACTCAAAATAGTTTCAGTCAAATGTATTAATAGGAACAGAAAAACATTTTTGCAGATTTTTTTGTGTTATTCAGCAATTTTTTTTTTTATAATTTACAAGCACACTCACTAAAAATTTTCGTATTATCAAAAAATAAATTTACTGCCCAGCTAAAAAAATTATATATGATCCATATATTTTTAATATATGAATGTATATAACTACCCAGTAAAAAAAGACACTCCAAAGAAGTCATGAAAATGTAAAGTTTGCAGTCTGGAAGTAGTTCAAATTTCGATCCGATCTAATGATTTTTACATAGGGTTGTCATTGCAAGAAGTTCTCTTTTTCGATGCCTAGTCACTGAATTAGAAGCGATTTTAAGAAAAATTTCCTTTTTTGTTTTCTATGGTAATATTTTCATCTAGGAAAAACTTTAAAAAGTTACATATTTTAACAATTCGTTTCTTTTTATACGAATTTAAACGCGAAACAGTGTTTTCATGTAAATTTAAGCAAATAACTTCTAAATTTTAGACCAAAATTAATTCATAAATTTCTTTCAAAAAATCGATTTTTTGAACATTTTGGTGAGTATTTACTAAAACTATGGAAAAACTACAAGGTTTTGTGTGATTAAAATAAACTTTTACTTGGTTTTCTGCTAACTATCGGCAAATTAAAAATATCGATTTTTTTGGAAGCAATGAAAATGTGGTTCTTTCAGAATGACTTCCATTTTTTTACTGGGTATATATGAATATGTATGAATTTATGTATGGAAATATATGGGATTATACATGGCAAAACTATTATATATGAACTAATATATGGGCTAATATATGAAATGTATTATAATATGTGAGCTCATATATGGAAATTTCATTATTATTATTATTCTTCATATGGGGATCCATATATAGAAATACGATTTAATCCCCCATATTCATAAAAAAATAAAATGAATTTGAAATTCTTTTTAGGAAAATTTTATATGGAAAATTTTAAATAAAATACATTTCAAATTCGTTTAGAATTTTATGAATATGGGGGAATATATGGAGCCATATAAGAATGTATGCATACATGATATCTCACATAAGATCGTTTTTGCAATCAAAAAAGCTTGGTATTTTTTCACTGGTGAATTGGAAATCCATTAGAAAATAGATACGGTATGCAAAGTTTATATGCGTACCCTCAACGTTAAAAAAAAAAGGAAAACTGTTGTTAAAAAAACCATTCTTGTATGATTTTATACATTGTGGCACCATTTAATGTCTCAAATAATCAAAAGTATAATCCAGTCATTAATTTTATAGAAAATAACAGAATTCTCTAGATAAGAAACAAAGTTCATATTACTGCAAAAAATTATATTGAAAACTATTGTTAGACGGATTATTTTTTCTTTTATAATTAATTGCATTACGTTTTAATCTGATCTCTTAAATTAAATTTTATGTACGAATATGATATTTGTGTTTTTTAAATAATTGATTCACCTTTTGGCTTAAAATGAGGAATGAAATGACTTTTAGTTCGTTTTTCATTATTTGTCCAAACAAATGTTTCATTAAATACAACCTCTCTGTTCAAAATTAAAAAAAAGTAATTTTAGTAAATTAAATTATTGTACAGCAGTGATCTTTTGTGAATCAAGAAAGTATGAATATGAACTTTGCATACTGTAGAGGGAATATATGCACATAGATGTATGAAAATGTATGAATATATACAATCATATATGCCCATACACCCTCATTTTTCGGATCCGAACCATATATGGGATATCATATATGCTCCATACATATTTTTTTTAGCTGGGTGAACAAATAACAATTCTTACCTATTTTTCTAAAAATATTAGTAATAGTTTTATTTGACACTGCAAAAAATACATATTTTTAAATATTTCAGAAAAAATAACTTAATAAAAAAAAATCTTCAACTAATTTTTTTTATTTATTAAGTATAATGATTTTTAGATTTATGAAATAATGTGCAGAAAATTATTAGAAAAATTAGACAAACTTTTTTACAGTATATAAGTTTTACTTTATATTGATTGTATGGATAAGAATTTTCACTCTATACAGTTTTTTTACATAAAAAAAATTTTAACAAATAATTTAATGGAACAGTAAAAAATATTTACTGAAACTAAATTTTATTTCAAAACACACGTTTGTTTGAAAATTTTTTAGGATTAATTTTTTCTGTGTATGATTGTTGGAGTTTCTTTTATATTCATAATAATTTGATTTAACTGTAACCATATAATTGTCCCAGCAGACAAACCAAAGTGGCTTCGCAAAGGCCAAATTAATTCAATAAAGAACAAATAAAAAAGTATGCTTCTGTTTGATTATGGTTATCTCAACAATACTTTTTTTGCGTGTACAAACAAATTATGATTAACTGCTCCCTAAATAAGTATGCATGCTTAAGATCCTATTTTTAAAGAAGCTATTTGAATGTCCAATATAGATTTGTTATTTAATCTCTTTCCGATAATGACTTTCTAACATATTTTTGTGTAATTTGTGAGAATCGTTTGTGCTTTTTAGACTAAAACACAAACGCACGTACCCAGGCAAACGATAATGTATGGCTTTATTAAACATCTGTATGGAATTTATAAAAATATTAAAAAATAATTTTATTTCGATTTCATCTTAATCACATAAAAAAGCAGACCCAGGACAATGTTATCCCTTTTATGGACAGAATTCAGCTGTAAGGCAATAAAAAAATGTTCCTAGTATTTTTATTCAACAATATTGTTAGTTATTAAATATATTTTACGTATTCCTAATATACTCGTAAAAGGAAATAAAAAAAAATGGAATGAAATGTAAAAGGAAAGTTCAGGAAGGGAAAAAGTGCCAACGCATCATTTTGCTTAAAGATTAAAAATGCTTAAGAGACCTTTAAATAATATTAACTTATTTTTTTAAGATGATTCTACCCATTATGTATTTTCTGTATTTCTTTGTCGGACACAATCCTAAAACATAAATCATGCCGTTTTAGTTTCCTACTAAAGAAATTTAGTAAATTTAAAAATACTGAATATGCATAAAATAAAATTGTTTACCCGGGCATATATAGAGAGAAAGGTTAATAAAACCAAAAATGTGTTATGAAACACAAAAGTAATGTACTTGTATAATAATAAAATTTAAATTCCGTAGCTATTGAAAAATAATCGATGTTAAAGTTTACAAAATATCAGTGCGTGGGGAAAAAATTTAATAGTTGATTGTAACCACTTTCTATTGTCAATTTCGAAGTTCATGTAAATAACTTCTTAACCGGGCTTATTAAGTTCAGTATTTTTAATTCTTATTGAATGAAATATTTTTATTAACTAATGTATTTTTTTTTAACAAAAGATAAGAAAAATCACGCTGGACTTGTACGTGTAGCCACGCACTTCATAAGCACCTATGTATGTCTATCGACTAGGGTAGAGATTGTTATTAACATCAGCTATTTAACATGAATTTTTAATGAAATGGTATATGTTCATGGAAATGTTTGTTGAAATCTCACTAATCGACTTCGAAAAAGGAGGAGGTTATTTAAACAAATTTTATCTAGTTAATTAAACCAATTCGGAATTGTTATTATTTTTTTAGTACAAATTATTTTTACAATAAACCAGCAATTTCTTCTACTCTTATTGAATCAACTAATTTGAAATAATTATTAAAGTATTTTTATATTATGTTTCTTATATTGACGCCATACCGGGGGATAGTTTCATACATTTTGCTGCAAGAATTACAGGGGGTGCTATTTGAAGTTGGTACATACTGAGCAAATTAAGAATGCAAAATTATTCCATCATAATTAGTTATGCCTACCGTTTATTCAATGAAAATAGATAAAAAAAAACTTTTTCTATTCAAACAAAATTTTTAAGTGTCGAACACATAGTTTTTCTAAAATAAAAAAGACTCATGCCGAGTTTCATCAAAATTGGCCACTCCCATCGCCCTTGAAACCTTTTCAAAATGAAGATAAAATTTGTTTTCATTGTTGGATAAGAAACTTTATTTATTCTTCATCTTACACTTCTTAGATGACATGATCACATTTTATACACTGTTTGAAAATCTCTTGTCTTAAGCTGGTTATAAAACGGTCTGATGATAAAGCAACGAAAGAAGTTAATTATTGTCGAAATTCTATTGCATTTTCTAGAACACATTAACTTGTACTTTCGCAAGTCTTTATTCACTTAAGAATGCAATAGGAAGAATTGCTGCATGACGTCTTTTCCATGTATACATAAGTTTTTTATGGACCATACCACCAACCATATGTATCCCCAGTATTATAGTTTTGAAGTTTTTTCCAATTAATATCGATGCCATAAATTATAATTTTTAATAATATTAAAAAATTCGAACATGGTTTTGTTTATAATTGTCTTATGCTATGTTGAGACGGCAACATGAACCACTGAATCACGATTCCGAATCATGACGTTCACACGACAGATTCGTGGTTCGTTTTGACAAATGTTTTTGATGTACATACATATATACATACATACATGCGTACATGCATACATACGTGAATAGTTGGCACGAGATTTATATTCTGTGTTATTTGCTTTAAACAAATTAAGTTTAAATGTTGAATAAAATGTCTTCTAATTTTTTAAATTTGGTTTGTTTTTGTTTGCACATACATATGTACATGTATATGTATGTACTTATTATGTTTTGATATATAGCTAGTGCAGATAATATATTATCAAAACTAGCGATGATAGCAATTTCTTCATGATTCACAGCATGGTTCAAAATTAACCAAGATGGGTTGCTCCCAAAAATTTGTATGGCGAACCATGTTTATTCAATCAAGATTCGACCGCGAATCATGATTGAGAGAACGAACCTTGACAATTGCTGTCCGTGTGAACTATGCTATTAATGAAACTTTGCTCCCCAAATCAGGGTTGTCAGAGTTTTTCCGACCTATTTCGCCAATTGATTTAAAACAACGCCAAAAGTCGCCAAAAATCTGTTTTATGTAGTTTTTTTTAGTATATATTTGATAGTAAATTTGATTATATATAACAATTTTTTAATAATAATTTAATTTTTATAAAATGATCGTTTCAAAATTTATCAGAAAATCGCTAAAACTAGAAATAAAATTGCCAAAAATTAATTCTTGTAAATTTTCTCATCCATATTCATAATTAATGACTATAATGACTATAATAATTAATATAAGAAAAATCATCAATATCAAATTGTTTTTTTAATTACTTACAGACAAGTTTCGGTAGGATTTATTTTTGAAACTATCCCTTCAAAAAAATAATTTTCCTGAATTAGAAAAATTTTGAAGTTCAATTTTGTTAAAAAAATAACCATAAAAATCGCCAATAAATTTATTTATGGCCAGAAAAATCGCCATGTCGCCAAAGCAATAATTTGGACGCCAAACAAGTTGAAAAATCGCTACGTTTGGCAAGAAATCGCCATATCTGAAAGCCCTGCCCAAAATGTTAATAGTTATAGTTATAGTTTCGTGTATATCTTCCTTATGGTTTATATCCATAAATTTAATTTTTAAAGAAAGAATTCTATATTTTTCAAATATATTAAAGTCAAATTGTATTATAAAGGAAATTACACATACATATATAAACTTTTGAATTGCATGAAAATATAAGTAATTTCTTGATTAAGTCCCTTGCATGAACTCTACTTAAATTTTTCAAAAACAGACATTTTTTTGTAAACTATAAAGGCACATTTTTATATATAGTATATGTAAACATTTCTTTAATAAACTACATCATTCTATTTTTAAAGTTGAGTGGTCGAAAAATTGGGCGTCTGACACCAAAAAAACCACTGTGCGCCAGGCTATATATAAAAAGGATTCGGCTTATTCAAACTAATCTGACTTAGAACTTAAAGTATTCATTTTCTTCAAGATTTCTGCTTCGTAAAATCTTTCTTTGGCAAACATAAGAACTCTTGGATTATGTTTGACTAAACTACTTCAACAAACAAAATAAAAAGAAAAAAATATAAAAAAGATTGTCATTCATTCATTGTCTCGCAGCAAAAAAAAAAAAAAAAAAAAAAAAAAAAAAAAAAAAAATCAAAGAAATCCCAAAGATGAAAAGCTCCATCTTATTCATTTTGAATATCATTCACTATTATTTGTAAAGAACTGTCTGCATGTGTGTATGCATGAGTGTAATATTTACACATGTCAAACTTGTATGACATTATTTCCACATACTTGCTCTTTAACAATGTAAAGGCTGCATATACATATACATACATCTGGTTTGGAAAAGAAATATATGTGTGTGTATGTATGTATGTAATATATATATTATTCAAATGTCAGTAGAAGAATAGCTTTTAAAGATTTACAAACATAATTAAAGGGAATTTCTCTTTCAATCTGCCCCAACCGCCATCAGAAGGGAAATAATAAATATGAACGGAGCAGTTAGATCCTTTTTTCGCTTTCCCAAACAAATCGCAAAAATTACTAAAAAAAACCCTAATGGCCAAAAAGGTACGTATTCTTAAAATTTCTTTTCTTTAATTCTTGCAAAATATAATTAATCTGAAAAACAAACGACCATAACAAACAATAGTTAAAAGCAACGTCCATTGCTCGGTCAAGAAGATAAACTGAAAGTCGACCCTCTGTTGGAATATTTTGTTCAGTGCTTCAGCTGTGGTTACCAGTAAGAAGACATCAGTACATGGATTCAGTAACTTTTATTACGATAATCGTAATATAACTAAAATTGATCGACTTTGCTGTTCAGTAACATATTTTAACGATATTCGCTGTCGGTTGGAGAGAAAAAAATTAAGCCACAAAATCAAATTTGTTGAGTTTTTCTTTAGTATTCTTTGTGCTTTTCGCTTATTTTCACATTTTCTATACAGAGCTACCAGATAATATTGAATTAAATGGCGAATAAGATAAAGCGGGAGACTATCGTAAAAAAGAAATTACAGAATCACATTATCGTTATCGCAAGCGAATAAATATGTCGATAAATATTACGATTTTCGGTTCGCAAAAAATTACTGAATCCAGGTACAGATCATTATTTTCGATCTGATACAAATGCAGGAGTGGGTTAGTCAAAATATCAATGCCAGAGTTAATGTTAGTAATTATTTCGCATAGTATTGTTTATTTTTATTTACTCATAGATGGCGCTAAGTGCTCTACTGTTTTGTGCCTTGCAAGTCAAATTAAACTAAGACTTTATAAAATTCAGCAAATACCAACTTTTTCACTTCTTGCAGAGGCAAAACAAAACTTTTCTAATAATTTCAAAACTAACTTTCAGCCATAAATTTTCACTTACAAGTTTACTGTTCGAAATGTTAAGTTAAGCCGATAGGCTTTTAAAATGTCGTTCTTTCAATTTAAAATTGTTTTATCAAACTTTTTGAAACATTTGTTACCCTCCTTATCGCTTATGTTATCGATTTTCAACTGTGCAGGCAAAAAAAAAAAAAAAAAAAATTAAACAATTTTACCTCTAAATATGCCGCATCTGCAGAATTAAAAGAAAAGTTTACACAATTCAACACATTATCATACATTATATTTGCCAATGAATTTTATTTACACAGCAAAAGGAAGAATAAGAAATACTTTTTGCTAAGTGCCTTGACATCTGAGCCACATCCATATTTCGTAAAATCACTTGGAGTTGTTTTATTTTTTGTTTTTTCTCTCGCATTTACTTACATATGATAAGAAGGCATTATTCATGAACAACTTTATGGTGCACACTTGCTGTTGGCCTTTGGCTTCCTTCTTACTATTGTCTTAGCACCAGGCTGCAATAACATTTTAACATTTGAGTGTTTTATGGTTATGAGCAAAACACGAGTCAGCAACTGGCTCTTATAAAACATTTTTGTTTTAGCAAAGTTTGGTAGAGTGTATATTTTAATAAGCCTATGAGTGGCATGAAATAATTAATTTTGAAAGCATGCTTTTAGGCTAAAAATTATTAAATATTTGTAGTATACATTTAGGGTTAAGTAAGGTTAAGATGAAACGTGAAAATTTTTGTACTTTTGACTATATATTTTAAGTAATCAATTAAGTCACTGGACACAAAACTATGCTTGGCGAGATCCGAAGTACTATTCACAATTAACAGGAGAGTTATCAGGTTCGATCAAAGCAGGGAGATGCAGAGAAGAACCTTATACTCCAAATTTTTGCAAGCCTTGTGACAAAGAGGAAAAACTGGAGGCTGCTTAACATATCAATCATTCAAAATAAAAATATCAGATGGAAAACACTAATGAATTTAATTTTTATAAATATAATAAAAGTATGGAAATTTTTTACTTTAGACCTTAAGGTTCTCTCGACGGCAGCATCTAGAAACTATTCTTCCTAGCCTAAGCTAGCCATTAGTAGAAGTCGTTTTTGAGAGTGTTAGCGAGACATTTTAATCCCTGAAGCTTTGTAGTGAAAAGAAAAATATTTGAAAACAATGGCTTTGATAATTGAAATGTTAAGCTAGGTTTGAGTTTGGGAAGTCACAATTCCAGACTCACTTCGATGCTTCTGGTCACTTGTGATATAATGATACTTTGTCTAAGCGAAGTCCCCACTCTTTCAGTTCAACTTGCATTTAACACTCAATGCTCTTTTTGCACACACAAGAACAAATTATTATTTTTTTTACGAATTTTTGTAAGTTTCTCGATTATTTTTTTGCTCATTTTTGCAGGTATGGATCGGCAAAATCAATGAATTTCCAGCTCTTATTAAAAACATTATTCGTATATCTATGAATATTGATTAAGTTACGAATATGTTTTCGGTATTCTTTCACAATCAAGACAATATTTGCAACGAATTTAAAGTTATTTCTTTTAACAAAAGCCACTCTGAGAACATTTCTTTGCTTAGTATTTGTCTTTAAAGTATTCATTAGGTTTTTTATTTAAATAAAACTGGTAGAAGTTCACATTTTTTTTTGTTGAAAGTTTTACACCATTTTTAAAAATATGAAAGTTAACACTAAATTTTCCATATATATGTATGTATCTCTTGCATATCCAACGTGTAAATAACGTATTAGAGGTATATAAAAAAAATTTAAGTCTTTCATATCCAATTTAGTTCTCTTCCTTCCTTTCAGTTAATGGCAACTCGGAAGCGGACACAAACAAAATTAAGACACAAATCTTATTCCTCTTCTTATTTCCATTTTTTTTTTAATAATAAACTTTAACAAAACCACACTTATGTTTGTATGTAAGTACACTTCTAAATGCTTCTTAGAAAACAAATGTTCATCATATTTTAGATGTAATAAAAATTCAATTATTTTTCTTCCTCTAAAACAAACAAATTTACGTGTCTACCAAATACATTGGCGTAGCTAGACATTTTTTCTGGGGGGGGGGGGGGGGCAAACACAATTTTTTTAATTAGTGTTTTTTTATGGGAATTGTTAAAATTTAAGCTTAAAATTTTTTAAACGCACTAATAATCCCAAATTAATATTTTACTTATTAAGTTAAATATATATTTTTTATTAAAAATACATTGAAATTGGAAATTAAAAAAATATATTTTACTTAATAAGTAAAATATTAATAAGTAAAATATTGGTTTGGGATTATTAGTGCGTTTAAAAAATTTTATACAGATTTTTTTTATTTAACATTTTGTTTCAATAACAAAAATTAAGTTATAATTAAAACTAGAAAAACAAAACATTTAAAATAAAAACAATATATAGACAAAAAGTAAAGTATGTATTAGCAAAAAACTAAATAATAATAATAATAATCTAATAATAATAAACTAAATAATAATAAAATTAATATTCGTTTCCAACAAGTTTATATGTTCATATGGAAAAATTATTTATGTATATACTATATTTGAATACAATATTTTGAAAAGATACAAGCAAGAAATGATTTCATTCATCATTCATGATTTCATTTCTTAATAATTTATTATTTAATTTAAAAAAAATTTATCTGTTGGTGCATAAATAAAAATAGAAAATTGCCATTTATTATTTAGTTACCCCCTTCCAATATTGAAGTTCTGAATCAATACTATATTGTTGCGATGAATGAACATACATACATAAATAAGTACAAACATATGTATGCAAGTATGTATGTATACGTGTTCAATTGAAAAAAATTTTATGTGCATATATATACATGCATACATATCGATAGTTGAGTTTTTCAGTGATTTCAATAAATTTCACACTAATACACCTCATCACAAAAATTTATTGCAATAGTGTAAAAAATAGCGCTTTTACAAGCAGTTGTACAATAAAGTTACATTTTGAATATTACACTTTCTATTATGTTTTACCTTCTCCTGTAAAGTTACAATTATTTGCGTTAGGGCCTTTCAATTTGAGACCAACGATATATTGACCTGTGTAAGTTGATATCCTATCAAAAATTTCGGTCATCAAAAGTACTGATACCAAAATTCGGACCTAGGAATATTTTTCACAAGTTTTCCACTAGTCTAACAAAGTTGTGTATGAACATGAATTGTTTTGTTTTGTTTTCAAATAAAAATAAAACATATGTATACATGTTTAAAGAGGAAATTTTGATTTGTTCGATTTTCTGACGATTTTTCGGACATGAAATCACAGAATACACAGAAGTGAAGAAAGTAACAGGTAAAAAAGCTCCAATCAGGTTTTTGTTAAAATTCATGGAAGAAAGAGAAAAGCATAGTGTATTTGATACTGTAGTGTATTACTACTTACCAATTAACACAGCTAATAAAAATGTATAGCACTAGAAAGACGTAGCAAAACAAAACCGACGACAAAATTTGAGGGAAAACGAGACAAACTGAAAAATACCCGTATCTTCCGTCTCGTGACACTTCTGTATGTTTTGTGATGAAATGACGATTATTTTATATTTTATCGGGATTTCGGTGATTTTTCCATTATTTTATCTGGCAGCCCTCGATTGAACCATAAATATGCATACACACATACATACATGTGTGTGTACGAGTATATATAGTATATGAATATATACAAGGTATTTGCAGATCATAATTTTTCGCTTTTTTTTTTAATTTTACTCTAAATAAAAATTGGTGGCTATTGTTACAAACGATTTGACAGTAGAAAATCTTAAGAACACCTTAAAGCAACTTGTCTTGCTACTAACTACGTACACTAATACAATTTTATTAAGAATTTGTTGAAAGCTACATACACACATACATATCTACACACATGCATTATAAATTCACATGGAGTTTACTATTTGTGATGTTTTGAAGTGCTGTAAACTTATAGGTTTTTGGGTATTTGTTATCTAATAAAAGTATGCATATTTAGCGATTATTCGAAAAGTTTGTATAAAAATTACTGGTGATTTGCATGAGTAATTTTAAAATAAATAAAAAATAGAATTTTTTAATATTACAGGCAAAAGAATATGTTTTAAAAAGAATTTGTAATAAATCCTGGGGGGGCAAAATCAAGTCTCCAGAAAGGCCTAGCTACGCCTATGACCAAATAACAAGAATAATCATGATAAACGGAATTTTTACGAGTGTGGTTAGTTTCTTTTGCAAAAGAAAAAAAAATAGAAGAGAGAACGCAACAAAACTATAAATTCATTGAATATCAAGTGCGCGGTTGGGGAAATGAAACAAAAATGTTCGCAAATTTGTCCATGTGTTTATGAAGCAGCACATCTTTTAGCTTCCATAAACCATAATTTTATTTCATTCATGTATGTACAGAAAAATCTCTATTACAAGCTGCAACAGAACGCAGTAGCAAGTTCCTTGTGGAGGGCCTTATTTATTAGCCGCAATAGCTTTAAGTTCTATGGAGAAGAAGATTTAATTCTTGGTAATGAAACAATGCTTCATTACAGACAAAAATTACTTCAAAGATAACTGAATTGCAATAAATGCATATTTAAATTTTATTGCATTATCGAATACATAAATAGTAGAGGGCTGCGTAAACAGTCTTGAAATGTAAATACGTCTTTTTTGTTTAATGTACTGTCGTAGCATGTATTCCGATAAACCTATAATAAATGCTGTCGTATAATAAGCGAATCACTGTGGATGTATTCATGTACGTGTATATGACTGTTTACAAGCGATATCGCGAATACTTCTTGTTCGTAATAAACACTCAAAAGAAGTAGTGTTGATGCGCGTATGCCTGTTATCTTGCATATTGTTTGTTTGAGTATGTGTGTAAGATGTAGATGGTAAGCTATTCTGTGTTCAAGGGTAGTGTTTTAAAGCAAGCGCACACAACTAATGTTAAGGGATGTGTGCGTTTGTATGTGCATAGAAAAATAAAATATCATATACACAACGTGGATGCGTAAGTTCATACATGACGTTTGATTTCGCGCCCATGCTTATGAAGAAGCAAATATCACAAATTCTCCCTGCACGAAGTATTTTCTTCTTTACTCCTATACCTGCAATGGCTGAAACAAATTTCTTGCAAACTTTGTTGTTTAGCGTTTGTTTTAGAAGATTTCGTTGTAGTTAAGCATTTGAAAAATCCCTCATGTCTTAAAAGTTCTTGCAAGTGGTCTTGTGCAGCGGTCTAATAAATAGCAAACCTTTCACTAAACTAATGACACTTCAGATGGCAGATATTTAACAGCTGACAGCCAGACCGGCGGTTTCGAAAGCATTCACGTATCTAATTAACCCTCTACATATGCAAATTAAAGTTGATGGTTTTGCTGGCATATTAAAATGATTTTTATTTTTAACTGTGATCATACATATACATATAGTTGTTTGACGGGCAATTATTGGGGAGTACTTAAGTAGTGCTGGCGAAATATTGATCAATGAGTATCGAGTATTTGGAATATTTATCGGCTACTCAATAGTCAAAAGTAGTTGCTCGATATTTTGAGAGTTGCTTTATCTTATAGCAAATTTTAATGGAAGGTTTAGATGAAAAAAATGTAACTTTTCTCTTTCATCCTCTTAAAGAAATTCATATTAAGTAATAAAAAAAAGCAATGTGAGTCCGATCACAGAGGAGATGTGTAAACATCTAGTAATGAAAATTTTTATTTAAGTTGGAAGTACTTATGCTTTTAGTATCTTTTTTTAAATTAATTTTAAAAGTATCAAAACTTTCAATATTGTAAATACATATGAATTTGTTGGTTTTTCTTTGTTTTATTAAACTTATTTGGTTAGTAAATGGGCACACTGCAGTATATATATGTACATATATGTACTGCATTAAAAATTGCAGTAAGCTGTAAATTTACTGATTACTAAAAAAATTCAGTAAATTTTTACTGCTAATGAAATTTTTGTATGAAAAACATTTAGCCACTTGGTAGAATTTCATTATGAATACGGGCATTACTGATTACTGAAAATTCAATGCACCTCATCATATAACAAATCATTTAGGCAATTTATAAAAATTATAGAAAAAAATTTTAGTAATCAGTAAAAATGTACTTGTTAAACATTTCTTATTATTTTTCTGAAACTTTAGTGGTACTGCAGTGCTCATCTATGGCAAATGCCTTTACTTTTACTTTTTAATTCCTGTTGTTCATCGTTTAGTTGTTGCTGTTCTTGTTGTTGTGTACGCGTTGCAATTAAAATAAATTCAGTAAAGTGCGACTTTGACTCGCGCACATTCGGTTTTGATAATTTTTTTGATTTAGCTTTCTTCCTTTTTTAAGTTTTTTCAGTTTAAACGATTTTTTTCAGTTTTATCGCTTTTTTCTCGTTTTGGCGTTTTTTTTTCTCTTTTTGGGTTTTTTTAATTTTCGCAATTTTTTTCATTTGGGCGATTTTTTAATTTTGGCGATTTTTTTCTGTTTTTTTTTGGGGTTTTTTCATTTTGGCGATTTTTTCTGTTTTTGGGGTTTTTTTATTTAGGCAATTTTTTCATTTTGGCGATTTTTTCATATTGGCGATTTTCTTGTTTAAGGATTTTTTTCATTTTGGCGATTTTTCCGGTTTTTCGCGTTTTATTTTAGTCCTAGAGATTTTTTTTAATTTGGTGCTTCTTTCGTTTTGGCGATTTTTTTGTTTTTGGCGATTTTTTTATATATGGCGATTTTATATTTTATTGATTTTTTAGTTTTACCGTTTTTGAAAATTTCTTGAGTTCTGCTCTTACGGTTTCCAAGATACAGCAAGTTGTCAAAATTACAAAGTCAAAATTGCATTAACTGATGGAACACCCATTGATTTAAATTTTTTAAATTTAGTGCTAATTGTAGTAGTCTGTATAAAAATACACTAACTTTTAAAATTTCAAGTTTATAAATATATGTACATACAATTGTATATGTGTATCTTACATGGGATTTTAACATTTTTCTTTGCTCGTTTTGGAACACCCTTTAGTTTTTAACTCTCATGTCTTTGTTGTTGTAGTGGCAAAATGTCTACACATTGCGTCCAAATTTCAAGTCCGTAGCTCTTACGGTTCATTTTCACCTTTGGTGTACGGAAATATACAGAAAAATAACCGGCGGCGGCGCACCGTCGGCTTCGAGCCGGTCGACTTTTTTCTCTGCTTGGTATTGCTTCTTTCAAACACTAATACACTCATACACATCTCACACCGATTTGACAATGCTGTGAAAGAAAAGCAAAGAAATCTCAGCAAAGAAATCTCAGCAAAGAATCAAAGTCAAAAGATTTTTACCCCCTAGCGTATAGATGTTTACACATCAAAAATGCTTTTATTTCTAATGAAAAATGAGAATTGCAAATACTGAACGGAAGAGCTTGATTAAAAGAATTATTCCTTGAATTAAACAAGAAGAAGAGAGGTGTCTTAGCACACTCGTTTAGAGCTATACTGCTTAGCTACCCAGCAAAAAATTACACATTATCATTAGAACTACTTGCCATATAATGACTTACTTTTCTGATTACCGAATTTCATTACTCGCTTACAAATTAAATTACAAAAAACTAAAAAAAAACGCTGTACAAGTTGATAAATGAGGAGAATGACCATTTTAAATTTAATAGATTACGTGAATATGTTGACAAATAAAAAAAAGTAAGTACTTCTCAAGAATCGATTATTTTAGTCCCACGCCTGGTTAAAATCATTAAGTTGGTAATCTTGGCAATCCAGTAGGGAAGAGCTCCGTCCAAAAATGTTGAATTCCAAACCCGATTACCTTTTTTGAAATTTTTTGCTGAGGATAAAAAACAATGAAATAAAATTATATTTCTAGCTGTGCACGATTAAATTCTGTGACAAAAAGGAAAAAGTGCTTAAGTCGACATAAGGGGTGCCTGTAATCTTTAAATTTTTTTTCCAGGAAGTTATAGCGCAATGACTTGCAGCTTATCTTTTAACTTATAATCTCATATAGAATTTAACTTAAAATTTTAAATATATCACATGGAATGTGATATTTATTATTAGTGTGTAGAATGATGCTTTTTAAAAAAAATTTTAATGAATATCGAATTTCCCAATTTAACTGTAAAAGATACAAATTTGTGAAAATCGACTTGAAAGCTTAAAAGTGCGCTGCTGCAAAACAGTAAAATATGACTTAAGCAGTTTTTATTTATAGCCACAGTATTAAATTAAATTAAAGAAAATTAATGTTTGCAACTGGCGGCTGCTGTTAGCCGGTTTACAGCCGATCGGCTTTGTTCTCTGATTTGTGATTTTGCACAATACAAACACAAATTGAGCATTCGTTTTTGTTTTGTTTTTGTTTCATTTATTTCAAAGAACGAAACAAAACGAAATGTTTCGTTTTTTTCGTGCTTTGCTTTTACGTACAAGAAAATAAAAAATATAAAAAAAATTTATAACTCTAATAGTGTCGATTATTTTTGTTATGAAAATCATGTCGTAGCTTCTGTATCGTGCCACAAAGAGCAAAGCTCTAATAGTTCAAAAAAAAAGTTAAAGTTGAGTAGCGTTGAGTATTGGCGTATTATTGCGTAAAAGAAGTAGTAGAAGGTTTGCCAGCTCTATAAAGAAGATCAGCTAGACATTAATAAAGAAAAATTCGGTTTAGCGCTCATTGCTGCACATTTGGGAGAGTTGACAAAAATATCTTAAATGCATTCGTGTCTTTTAGTTAAAAAAAATTAATGATATCAACCAGAGACTTTTTTTACTTTTAAAAAAGATTAAATATAGCAAAACGTGGAAATCGAAATACAATTGTATTTCCATTTAAGAAGGCCTGAAATATCAATCGCCTTAATGCGAAGTACAGCTCAGTTATTTACTTTACACATTACATTTTACATCATACACTTCGAATGTTTGATTGCCAAATAACAATAATTTCTGTTTAAATAATTTTTGCTATTTCATTTGTGTTTATGTTAAGATGTTTTCTCATAAAAAAAAGGATGTGTTCAGAAATGCTAAAACATTTAAATGTTCAAGATAACAAAAAACATAAAAATATTACAACATTTTGGTGTAACGTAAAGTGTTACACCATTGCCTGGCAAAACTTATTTTTATATATGACAAATATTTTTTGCAGTGGAACAATTTTTATTTATCGCAAATGGAAAGTAAGTGATTTAACTGATATTGTATTTGCGTCGCCGACTTCGCTGCATTGTGAGCAATTTCAAAACGTCAGTTGATGAAAATCAAGTGCAAAATAATTTGATACAAATGCGATTGTCAATAAATTAAATGATATTACATTAGAATTGAAATGCCAACAGCAATTCAGTAAAATCAAATATTTTTTATTGGAGATTACACCACCAAAAATTATTTACTAATCACGTGTAATTTTTTTTATCGGCTTAAAGTTCCCCAATTTTCAAGTATCATAAAAATTATTTACGATAAACAGGATTCGTTGTTGTGTAAATGGTATATGCTTCTCTTTTCAAATACAAGGCCCAGTTAATTTTTTAAAGTGTTGTTATCACTTTTGTATTCGCAAAGTTCCGAGTACAAATTTTATTTGCACTTTTTTTTCCTGCGTACATTTTACATTTAGTTTTTTTTATGTGGGAAACGATGCTTTTTATTGAGCCACTCAAAGGCACACATGACATTAAACTAATGGAGCAGCTTTTAAACTCTGCTGTTATATAAAAATATATTGTATTTTCATATTGTGCAATTCACTTTTGTATATGTAAGAATAAGACTTTCATCTAACATACATAAGAGTCTGGCATACGTGTATGAAACTGAGCTTCTATTTTAAGAAGAAATATTTCTAAAGAAGTATTTAATTTTCATGTACTAAAAATTCCATTCACATAAAAGTAGTGTTAGGGGAATATATTGAAACTGATACTGGGAATTATTGGTTGGAAATAGAAAATGTGACAGCAAGTCTTTTGAATAAGTATTTTGTTAAAAGATTTTTTTTTGTTAAAAAGACATAATCAATGTGGTTTTATGAGAAGCTGTAAACAATATTTTAATTTAACTACAAGAAATTGTTTATATGGTAAAAAACTAAAGAGGGAAGAGTAATTATACACACAGACAATTTTCACATTAAAAACTACGTAAACAAGGTTAATTAAAAAGTTTTAGGCAATGATCATGTATTTCATGTTAATTCAACATGATTTGCAGTAATCTTCAAATTCAAATTTGTTGCTTTTGAAACAACTTTGTTTAATGTTGATTTAACATTCCAGTACTATTAAATTAAAGTGAAGAATCATGAATTTAATTTAATTTAATTATGAACATGAATTTAATTTAATTTAATTACTTAACTTACGTTATTACATGTGTTGGCACATGCGGTTATTAGATAACTTCTCGATAGGCCCATTGTCATCTATTGAACGAGTCTTTGATACAACAATCAACGATAACCATATCGACAAGCTACTATTTGTAGAATTATTTCATAGCATACTGAGACGGGATTTTTCTCATATGAAGATACTATGTAAAGTAGATTTATAACTAGTTGCATTATTTTTCAATCTTACACGATGGTATCTCTCAGGTTCATTACTCATATCCATAACACACTCGAAGTTGTGTTACTACCAAGTGATTTGTAGTGGGACAAGTTAGTCTGAAATTGAGTAATGTCAAATGAAATGCAGAAAAAAAAGCAATGTGAGTCCGATCACAGAGGAGATGTGTAAACATATAGTAATGCAATTTTTTTTAAGTTGGAAGTACTTATGCTTTTAGTATATTTTTTTAAATTAATTTATTAAAAGTATCAAAACTTTCAATATTGTAAATACATATGAATTTGTTGGTTTTTGTTTGTTTTATTAAACTTATTTGGTTAGTAAATGGGCAGTATATGTATATGTACTACATTCAAAATTGCAGTAAGCAATAAATTTACTGATTACTAAAAAAAAATTCAGTAAATTTTTACTGCTAATGAAATTTAATTTGCATTACCAGTAAAATCGTAGGGCCGTAGCAAGTGGCAAAGTTTTTTCATTCAAATTTTGAAACTTTTGTATGAAAAACATTTAGCCACTTGGTAGAATTTCATTATGAATACGGCCATTACTGATTACTGAAAATTCAATGCACCTCATCATATAACAAATCATTTAGGCAATTTATAAAAATTGTAGAAAAAAATTTTAGTAATCAGTAAATTTTTTTTTTGTTTTTACTGAAACTTTAGTGGTACTGCAGTGCTCATCTATGGTAAATGCCTTTACTTTTACTTTTTAATTATTAATTCCTGTTGTTCATCGTTTAGTTGTTGCTGTTCTTGTTGTTGTGTACGCATTGCGATTAAAATAAATTCAGTAAAGTGCGACTTTGACTCGCGCACATTCAGTTTTGATCATTTTTTTGTTTTTTGATTTAGCTTTCTTCCTTTTTTAAGTTTTTTTCAGTTTTTAATTTTCGCAATTTTTTTCATTTTGGCGATTTTTTTCTGTTTTTGGGGTTTTTTTATTTAGGCGATTTTTTCATTTTGGCGATTTTTCCGTCTTTTCGCGATTTATTTTAATTCCAGAGTTTTTTTTTAATTTGATCCTATTTTTCGTTTTGGCGATTTTTTTTTGTTTTTGGCGATTTTTTTATATTTGGCGATTTTATATTTTATTGATTTTTTAGTTTTACCGTTTTTGAAAATTTCTTGAGTTCTGCTCTTACGGTTTCCAAGAAAATTGCATTAACTGATGGAACACCCATTGATTTAAATTTTTTAAATTTAGTGTTAATTGTTGTAGTCTGTATAAAAATACACTAACTTTTAAAATTTCAAGTTTATATATGTACATACAATTGTATGTAAAGTGTGTTTTTTATTGAGGTATAGAACTTTAAGTTGGCATCACTTTTTTAACTGGCGGCCATTTTGTCAGCTGTCAAGTGATTAATATTTAGTTTGGTTTGCCATTTCATCATAAACAGGTTGACAAAAGAACAACGCTTGCAAATCGTGCAAATTTATTTCGAAAATAATGGTTCAGTTCGCGAAGTTTACCGCAAGCTCCGTCCATTTTATGGTCGACATAATCGTCCATCAGAGCAATTAATTCGGTTAACCATGGATCGTTTTCGCACTACGTTTACTCTATGTGATAATACGCATCCGCAGAAACGTCGAACAGTGCGCACCGATGAAACAATTGTCTACGCCAACAAACCAGAAACGTTAGGGGACTTGGAAGCCAACATTCTTGGCGTTATTGCCAACATACGGCCCCATATGCTCGAAAAAGTGGTTGAAAATTGGACCTCTAGAATTGGCTTTATTCGAGCCAGCCGCGGTGGCCACATGCCCGAAATCATATTCAGACATTAATGGCATAAAATTATCCTTCCAATAAAGGCAAATTGATGGACATTAATACGATTTTCTTGTGTTTTATTTCAATTCGAAGTTTTATACCTTTAAAAAAACACCCTATATATTACATGGGATTTTAACATTTTTCGTTGCTCGTTTTGGAACACCCTTTAGTTTTTAACTCTCATGTATTTGTTGTTGTAGTGGCCAAATGTCTACACATTGTGTCCAAATTTCAAGTCCGTAGCTCTTACGGTTCATTTTCACCTTTGGTGTACGGAAATATCAGAAAATTAACCGGCGGCGGCGCACCGTCGGCTTCGAGCCGGTCGACTTGTTTTTCTGCTTGGTATTGCTTCTTTCAAACAATAATACACTCATACATAGCTCACACCGATTTGACAATGCTGTGAAAGAAAAGCAAAGAAATCTCAGCAAAGAAATCAAAGTCAAACGATTTTTACTCGCTAGCGTATAGATGTTTACACATCAAAAACTTGACGATTAGGTGTGGTTCACATTCAACTTCGGCTCTTAAAATTTAACCAGCCTTTACAATTAGTCGTTAGAAGCTTCTTATTTTTAAATTTTCTACAATTTTTAATAACTACAATGAGTCGTTAGAAGCTTCTTACTCGTATTTTGTAAAGAATTTCAATTTCTTGTTGTTGTTTTTAAAATTTTCATAATTAATATTTCGTGTCGCTTATTTATTTTATTATCTTATTCTTTGTAAACCATGTTCTTTAATTCAAATGTATATTTAGAAACCTTCACCAAAAAGAACAAGGCTAATAAAAATAATTATATACAAATAGCAAAATGTTGTCACAATCCCAGCACTGGCTGATGATTTGTATGTGTCCCATTTTGCCGCCACATAAGCTCGTATTTAAAGTATTTTAAGGCCATTTGTTTTAGACTAATTCAAGTCATTAATGGAATTATGCGGTGTTATAAAAAGTTTTTAATTTTTTTGCTTCCTATTTTCAAACAAACATTTTTGCTGTGAAACTTTTGCAATTATGAAAAAGTGAGAGAAAATATTTTTTATAAACAAAACTAGTGGCAGCTAAAAATTATGCGCATTTATGTTTGTACATACATACATATGCATAGATATTAATTTTTTTATTTTCGTTTTTTTACGATGGCTAAAAATAAAAGTTTGTTCAACTGACAGCAGTTGTGTAGTTTTCTTTTTCACTATTAAACTTCTATTTTTAAGTGGACCAAACAACTAATATATTTACATATTATTGATTTAATGGAACATCGTCATAACTCAAAAGAATAAGGTTTACAGGAAATGGCTTAGAAGAGTTTAATATACAAGATATTTGTTTGAAAATATATACATATATATTATACAAGGTAAATAACATTATAGGCATTAGTTATGCATTATAACTCGTAATTAAAAAAAAATCAATTTTTTCGAGTTGTGACGTTGTTCTAATAAATGAGTAAAATAACCATTTTTATGAGATTTTTTCATATTTTTCTTTCCTTCTATTTATTTTTCAGTATGAATGCAAAGTGCAAAACTTGAAAAAACGCAAAGTCACGATACACATCTCTGTCAATGGTGTCAGAGTGGTTTTAAAAAAGCGCCGCAGAAAAGTAAGTCAGTCATCAATATAATAATTTTAAGATTTTATTTTATTTGTATTTTTTGCAATTGTGGTAAATTTTGTGTGTGTATTTCTCTCTTTTTTTTTTTGTAGAAAAAGAACTGGTCGAATGACTGCGAGGAAATTGAATTATTAAATCATCCCGTTTATCGTATTTTTTATGTGTCCCATGACAGTAGTGATCTCAAAATATTTAGTTATATTGCAAGAGATGCCAGTACAGATACATTTAAATGTTCTGTTTTTAAAAGTCATAAAAAGGTAAGTGCATATGTATTATTTTATTGTCTTCTTCTGTTGTTTAATTTTTGTTATATATTTTGTTTTTAATAAGATGCAATTATAATGTTCGTATTCTAATTGGTTTTATGAAAAATTTATTGTTATTATTGGCAAACTTCCAGTGGTAAACGAGTATGTTTTTTTAGACACATATCTATTCCGTCAAAATATGTTCGTTATTTTCGTAGAAGTAGAAATTGCCCTCGTGTCTTGTCCTGATTTTTTAAATATTAATGCATTGTGGACTTATCTTCCAAACGTTTTATTTTTTTTTTCATGCAATTTTTAAAACAAGCTTAGTTTTTGGAAAATGAAACTAAATAAAAGTACCATGAACTCTAATTGTTTCTTTGTTTGGTTTTGATTAGACTAAAGTTCGTATTTTTATAAATCCAATTTACATGTGATAATATTTATGAAACAAATAACACCAAAGTTGATTGTAAATATTTTGACAAAAACACAGAGATGATAGAATTGAGCTTTTATTACAGAAAAGCTTTCAGCAAATTGAAATACGATGAATCGAAACAATTCACATATTCCATTTGCACTGAAAATTTAATACATAAAGCTGAATTTTGCTTGAACTGACACCATACACAGTGAACCAAACACAAGGACGCTAATGATGAAGGTGTTGTGGCAAACAGCATATTTTTCCATTTTGCCAGTGTTTATCAGAATATTTACCATAAGCTTTTGTATTATTTTTTTGTTAAATATTATCACATATAATTTGGCTTCATAAAAATACGAACTTTATCTTACCCTACGTCTCCACTAGTCATCAACTTGGACATGACATGGACATGACGCCGGCAGAGCAACTGTAAAAAAATCATCAATTTCTTTGTTGTGGTGAATACGGGCGATGTCCATGTTCAGGTATATCAAAGTGATTTGCGTTAGTGCAATAGAGATGGTAAATTCACCAATTTAGTTCCGTTTCTTTTCTTTCTATTGTAAATGGGTGCGGACTGAGAATCTCATAGCGAACATTGTTGTTAAGACATACATACATACAGAAAAAAATGAAACGAAACGAAATTGTAAGTTAAAGGAAAATCTTAAAAATATTTTCAATTAAATATAACAACAAATAATTTGTTGCAATTTATTTATTTTTGTTAGATTTCAAAGTTATTTCAATTAAAGTTATTGTTATATTAACAATGTGAATTGTTAAATTTCCGTATCATAATTGTTTTATTAACAAGCTTTTTGTACACAATCACAATCCTCGAAACGATTTTTGCTTGTGTGCGAAAAACACTAAATGCCTTTGGGCGGAGTTGAACCGGCAACTTCAGGACTAATAAACTAACTCACTTACCTCTCAGCTAAAGAGCAACACTTTATTAGATAAGCAAATAATGAATACACACAAAACATGATTTTTTGTGTCTTCTACATGTACGTATCAAGTTATTATATAATTTAACAAATAATTTTGTTGAGTAATTTAATTGACTACAAAAATTTAAATTTCTTATATCAACAACAATGATTGTTAATTTTTAAATTAAATATTAACAATTTGTTTTGTTGATTGCATTTCAATGATATTTTTTTCTGTGATGTCAGAGCATGGACGAAAGTCGAACATGAGCGTTCTCCATTAGCCATTTGCGATGTCCAACATGATGCCCATACCAAGTTAATGGCTAGTGGAGACCGCTAGTTAATGAAAGCCAAACAAAGTCCATTTACACTTTTTTTCTACATATTATAGCTTAAAAGATATTTGAAATTTAGTTTTAAAATTCTGATTTTTAAACTTGCATAAATTTAGCAGAAAAAAAAATTCTCAAAATTGCCACTGAATAGATTCAGTGGTTTCTAAACTTCCATTCTGGCAAGGCTGTCAGCTGTGAAATATCTGTCGTCTGAAGCTTCGTTTGATTAGTGAAAGGTTTTTCGTTTAAGAATATGTATCGTTTAACCACAGAATAGCGCGAAAAAATAGTTAAAACACAGAAAAAATAGACAAGAATTATTTTCAATAAAACCATGTTATTGAATAAAATTTTAGTTTCAATAATAATTGTCATTAACTTGAATATTGTATTTATCAATTCCACACATTTTAAAACATCATTTAATGTCATTTATTTGTGTTGGTGTTTTCCTTGCTTGTTGATTGACTAAACCTGGTCATGTGCTGATGTTGTTGTTTATTTTGATTGTTGGTGTTGTATACGTGTGCACTCGGACAAGGAGACGAAAAACGTCGTGGCTTGTTTTTTTTTAACTCAACATAGTTATTTTTAGATTAGAAGAAACAAAAGAAATCATGTTTTGCGTATATTCATTATTTGCGTATCCAAAAAAAAGCGGCTACTTTTGAATACTCAGTACTACTTGATACTTTTTCAATTGGGTACTCGATACTACTCAATACTTTATATATGTTTATATATGGGAAGTTAAAAATTATTATTTATATTATTTTATTGATACTGTAATATGGAAAAACAAAGATTAAATACAAGTATATTTAAATTAATTTATAACAAATGAAAATAACTAAGTTTGAAGATTAATTTTTGTACATAAAAATTTTTTAACGTACTCTTAACACTTCTACTGCATTAATCTCTTAAATTATCTTCTAAATATTTTTAATAAACATTTTTTACTCACAATTGATGTTATTGCTTAGTCATTGTTGAAATGTAGAAATAAAATTTTGCCGACATTGAAAGAATTTAAAATATTTTTGATGTTTGTGAGGACCTGACTTGTTGGTTATATTGTATCACGTGCCTTCCTTCCACTATTATTCTAAAGGGTCACTTTTTCTGTCCAATAGTATTTGTTAATGACTGAAGTAGTTTAATAATGCATTTTGTAGTACTTTTTTTAGTGGCTGTTTGTTGCACTAACTCCGTGAGGTTCAGAGACATATTTATTTGTATCAAGCTCACAGAGTTGTAAAATTCTGATGTATTTTAAAGGAAGACTTTCGCTTGAATACTACAAAATGCAACCCTGAAAGTATTGAGTAGTTACTTTTGTGTATTCAGTACCGGGAAAAACTGCCGGTATTGAGTACTCAGTACTCAAATACTCAATACTTTTACAACACTAATTTGCTCGATAGCTGAGTGGTAAGTACGTTAGTTTATTAGTCAAGAAATTGCCGGTTCGACTCATCCCAAACACATTTAGTTTTAGTAGCAGCCAAGCAAAAGCAAACAAAAAGGGGTTGCAAAATGTGACGTTCATCCAACACACACAACACAATAACAATTATCGCTGAAAATAAAATTTCAGTCAACAACTTTTTTCTTTGATTCATTAAATTTCTTTATTGACTGAAAAAAAAAGTATATTCAATAAACGTGCATACAATTTTATTTATCAATAATACAAAAATCGTCATCACAGAAAATTCGAAAGATTTTTTTATTGAATCAACGATTTTCGTATTCAAATATCAAAATAATTTTTTTTCTGTGAACTTACTACAAAAGTGATGGCATGACCGCTTTTGGAGCATTAAAATCTGATTATGGTTGTAAGAAGAAATTGCCGAGTTATAAAGAACTTTAAAAAGACTAGTAGCATTACAGATGTGGTACGGCCTGTTCATCGCAACAAAAAAAAAAAAATTAAGCTAGAAAATTTTATTCAATTACAGATAGAGACTTCGATTAGCCTTAATGATCGGGACCGGCAGCATTCTGGATAATTGATTTTCCCCGTTAATTGGACAACAGCTTTTATTGGTTTTTTCATATATTTTATTCACGTTTTTGTATTTATTTACATATCCTTGTATATACCGCATATAATAACAGAAAAATTTATGGATTTTATGCTTGTGTTTAATTAAAAAATGCATAAATATGTACTATAAGGAAAAAAAAGAAAATGACTGAAAATGATTGCTTACTTACATTCCCGGATGAAAAAGATAATCACGGTTGATCAATGCAAAAAAAATTAAATAAATGGATAAAAAGAAAACAATTACAATATTTCTTTCCCGGATAATCAAATCACGGATAATCTAGCCCTTACTGTATCTCTATTCGCTTTTTTATGAGATTGTGTCATTGCCGGACATCCATATGTCTGCTAAGTTCCACCCAATAATCGATTCTTGAGAAGTACTTACTTGTTTTTTATTTGTCAACATTTCACGTAATCTATTTCTCTTCATTTAGCAACTTGCACGTCCTTTTTTTAAATTTTAGGTAATGTGATTTGAAAGCGAGTAATGAAAATTGGCAATCAGAAAAGTAATTTTTTTGCTGGGTAACTTTACTCGCGTTCCTTAATTTTTTCAATCTCATTATTTATCCTTAATAAATAATTAATTGTATAACATAAATCAAGATCCATGTATATTTATTTAATATAAAACATCTTTTTTACTCCAATTTAATAAAACTTATGTTGTTTCAATATAGGCTTTAACATTATAAACCGATTTTTTATGTGAATACGCCACTATTTGTATCATGTACTCTCCATTTGGCACCGGCAAATTGACTAACATCGCATCACTCAAAACAAAGTTGTGCACAATAATGTAATTCTAAAATAATTGAATTAAAAGAATTATTATTATGAGAGTTAGCAGCCTACGCATAAAGTTTCAAACATTATCAGCGGATTCCTTATTAATCGATACTAAAATCATTGAAGTTATACTTTGTAACTTACATTGTAGGGACAGGTATGGTTTAAATTCGAGGAGTTAAGATATGAATCAGCAATAAGTTTGAACACTGGATATTTCTTTTTGTTTTTCATAAAGTCACAAAAATTTACAGTAAAATTGTATGAAAAGAGACGGTACCCATTGGCTTTTTTAAAAGAAGTAAATCGTAGCTGTAGTTAAGGATTGTATAATTAAAAAGCATAAAATATTTTTCTGAATGGATAGTTACCGATGCCTGGTTTAAAGGCTTTTGCAATAATTCCAAATAAATATTTAAAGCTATTACACCACGTCCTATTACTTTAAGATCACATTCTTTAACCTTGCAAAATGTCGAATCCAATGTTTCACATTTCAGGTTTGTAAATTTAATTGCGGCCAACGTTAAGGAAACGAAAATAAAAAATATCATCACTAAACTCTTAGAATACATTTTGTTGAGTGAAGAGTTAAGAGGCTTTTTATACGACATTTGTAAGCTGAAACTAATTGAAACCAAATAATATATTTTTAAATACTTTACGAATTAAATTAAACCAAATAAAAATTTATATTCGTAAATCTGTTTTATAGTTAGTTATCATCTCTGCCGTATCTTTCGTTGGCTACAAATTACATTTGTTTCAATTTTTATTTAGCAGCTTGCACAAAACGCACAGTGGGGACTTACTGAAAAATAAGGGCTATTAATCTGCATCTTCTCATTTCTTGATCTGATCAAAAAAAAAAGCGTCTGCCAAAAAGTGGGATTCTAAATTTTTTGTTTTCTATATATCCTCTTGCAGCACAATCTGAGTTATGAAGTGCGAAATTGTATCCCTCTGTACAGAAAAATTTACTTCATTATGCTGAATTCGGACTAATAAAAAGTATAAATTTTTTTATTTAGAAAAACTTTTTGACTAAATTTAAAAATTTTTGTTATTTCTTAATGAAAACAGCAACGTTCAAAAGTACTGAATTAGAAAAATTTATTTAAAAAAATATATATAAATCGCTTTACCCTGCAGGTCATTCCTGAAACTTTTAGTGAATATCTTAAATCGATTTGATGAGCACTTTGGAAGTTATTACGATATTTTTCCAACGAATCTATAGTTCTTAGCACAAGGTACACAGAGATGTCACGATACGGAAGATAATTGCGAATTCTGGACGTCTCGCTCACACCGAACTCGTGCCATTCCGCAAAAATGATCAGAATCAATTACCAGGACCTCAAATGGTCGAAATATTAATGAAAACTCTATTTTCGAGAAATAAGGTAAAATCAGTAACTTCCAAAAGTGGGGACATTAAGGTTTTTTTTTCAATATCAACAATTTAATTTATAAATTCAAACAAATTATAAGATCGATTAAACACATGACCCCATAGCACATAAATGAGGGGTGACAAGCCTAATGAACTTGTAGACCAATTTATTGGTCCATTTTTTGTAAACAACTTATCGGCAAATTTCGCTTTCCATTAGTCGATGGTTGCTATAGCGGTGTGGCATTTAGCGCCATTTTTCTGAAACCACATCCAGGCCGGATCGATGACATCCATATTTTAAGGCACAAAATCATGGTGCGTTAACGATCTGCAGTTTGGGCTTAAGTTTTTAAGAAGTAAGGTCCAATAACGTTACCATAGTGCACCAAACGATGCAATTTTCTGAATGTAATAGAGTTTGTACAGTCTGTTATGTATTGGTTTCACTCCATACGCGGCAAATTTCGTTTTACTAGCAAACTCATTAATCCAAACATACGAAGTTGCATATAAATTGCGCAAATCGATGAGCTCTTTTCAAAGTCAATTTAAATCATTTGGTGGAATTGTTCAAACGATAATAAGTAAGAGTTCACACATTGAAATCTACGTAAGCAAGCTTAATTAAAAATTTTTAGGCGATGATCTTGCTTCATAGTATATGTGTTTCATGTTAATTCAACATGATTTACAGTAATCTTCAAATTCAAATTCTTTCCTTTTCAAATAACTGTATTTCATATTGAATTAATATTCCAGAACTGTTAAATCAAAATGTATGTATGTTGCATAAAAGCTATTTCAAGTTTTGGAAAAAAGAAAATTCAATACTGAAAAAAATACGAAGAACCATGTTGAATCAAAGTTATTTTAAATTGAAAAACATGAATTTAATTTAGTGTAGCCATTGTATTTTTTTTATTAATTATTTAATTTACGTTATTGTGTGTATTGGACGAGGGAATTGTATGTTGTATGTATAGTTTTTGGCTTTCCCGGCCAAGATTTTAACTCGAACTTTTTTCTTCAATAGATACGCACATAAATAAAATTTCACATCCACATTATTTAATTAATCATTGAAACATAAAATTTATTTGAAATGAAAGTTATAGTAAAAAAAGCAAAGCTACTTTGGCTTATCTCCAGAATTCGAACCTGTGACCCTTCAACTACCAGACGAAGATTTTTTCGGCTATTTACGAACATCAAAATAAAATACAACAAAACAGGAACAAGCACACTACACTCTGTATTGCAGCTATGAACAAAGCAAATTAGCGCCAATTCACTTAAACAACATATTAGCCCAATTCACAATCGTGTGCAAATAGTTTTGCATCGTAGCATGTGCGATATAGTATATCATTTTGCGCAAACTACGATGCAAGACATTTGCACAAGACTGTGAATTGGGCTATTATTTGTGGTAAATTTAATATGTTTTGCAATCAAAATTGTTGCATGATGATCATACATTGGAATTTTTTTTGTGTGTTACTTATTTATGTATATAAAATTCGATTTTCCAGCCCTGGTTTATAATAAGCAATGCCAATGTCGTTTTGATTTTAATGATTTTCAATACCAATGCATTTAAGGCAAATCCTGATACATCAGTTCATCACCGAGGTCTCTAACTTTTCTGGGAACTTCGGAAAATCGATTACGTGCATACAGACGGGCAGACGGGCATCGTCATCGGAGTGACAAAACTATTTATACCCTAACAGTTTTGGTGCAGAATATAATAATGTTAATAATGCTGACTATTTCTAATTTTATTTTAATCTGCTAAGCAAAATCTATTTTGTTTCACAATTTACATGCACGAAGCCAACGAAACTCATTATTACTCATTTAATATCGGGAAAACATCAAAATTATTTATAAATTTCTTAATTTATCTGTTTATTTTTTCATGCTTATTTAAATTTGGTAATTTTAGTTTTGTGTAGACAAATTAGACTATAATTAAAAAAAAAAATATAAAAAATTTGTATATACAGATGATTGAACATTAAAAAATAAGATTTAAAATTTTTTATCTAAACATGTTCACATGTTGACAATTTCTGAATATTGTTTTTACATCAGAATTAATTTTGTTTTCCATATATCGACGGTCCCATTTCATAACATGCTAAGTCGATATAACATGTTGTGCTGGGAGTAGCATTTCTGAATTCATCGTTTATTAACTTAGATTCTGTAAGATTTTGATAGTAATCGGACTATTCTATCAAAAGTTAGGAGCAAAAATATACTTAGCATAATTTGTCAAGTTTAAAAAAAAACTCCCTTTTTAAATGCTTTAAGTACACTTAGCAAGCTAAAGCATGCTATATGTACTTAGATGAGAAAGAACCTTATTACTATTATATAGATTTGTGATTCTAAGTCAAAAGTGATATGATCTACAACAAATTTATAAAGTTCAAATAAATCAAAAAAAAAAAATTCAATTGCAATTATTATGTATATGATTACAGAAAGTCTCAAGTTTCTATCTAATAACATTCCCGAGATATCATCAATAAACTTTGAAGGCGTTTATCTCAAAACTAGCTTTTTTGACTTAGCATGTTTTAGAATAGAGCCGTCAATATTTAATTTAAGAATTTTTTTTTTTTTAAATAAATTAAAAGAGTATCACATATACATTTTGGTGTGATTGTTATAATAACTATGGAATCCTTTGCAAGTAACAATATTTATTAGAATTTGTCTTGGTGTTCATAAATTATTTTGTCTATCTATTACTTGCTTGTTGTAGTCTTTTTCTCTAGTGCGGTTCAACTAAAATAAAAAAAAAAAATTGGCCTTAGAAGCAGCTGCTTATTACTGTAGTCGTATTAATAAATAAAACAATTTATGTTATGTGAATACAAAAATTTAGTTTCTTGTGAAATATTTTATGTATGCCAGCATTTTTGGTAATTACTACATCCATGTTTAGTTAGATATAAGAAAAGGTTTTCTTACAATCATGAAATTATATTACAGCAAAAAACAGGCATATGTACCCTGTCGGAGAATGTGTGGTTGACTACAAAAATAGTTAACTTACAGTTAACTTTTCTTAGACTGACTAAAAGCTAAATGCAAAGTCATCCAGAAAAAACCAAAAATTAATTCTAAAGTTGAGTACGTAATCGAATTTGGCGAGAGCCAACTAATTTATTCTCAGCTACTTTAAAACTAATTTCAGTTTTATATTAACATTTTGCTGTTGCTATTTTAGATGGCAGCTTAGCCGAGTGGTAGTGCGTTGAGTACACAACGTGTGATGTTCGAGCCACAGAATTTTTTTTTTTAATTTACTGACTATCAGGTGATTTAAAAAATTCAACTTTAAGTTAGCTTAAAGTAGTGCCTAGTGAGACAATTGACTACCGCCTAGGACATCGCAATGTTAAAATATTCAGTTGATTACATTGCAAAGTAATTCAAGTGTAGTCAGTACTAGTTGCGAAATAGTTAGCTTAAAGTTAGTTTAAAGTTAGCCAAATTTCCGATAGGGTATGTACATTAGAGTGGCCGTTAATTGTATGGAGACTTTTTTCTTTTTGATTTCTTCTACTTTCACTCCCCAAATCAGTTCAGTTTTATGTAAAAAAAATACAAAAAAATTTTATACCGATAAGTTGTCCTTCAAGACCATTTTTCAATGTAATTTTTTGCATATGACTATCTTTTTAAAAAATCATTTTACAAGAATATGATATATGGCAATATTTTAGCTCTTTAAGTCAACAACATTAGTCTCAAAGAAAGTTTTTGCTAAAATTAATATTTTAGAAAATAATGAGAAAAATAACCAACAAAATACCAACAATTTGATGTAACAAAATTATATTTATATGGAAATTATTGAGGGCCAACTTTGAGGGCCGGACGCACCCCCTAAAACACAACTTATCGGTATGAAATTTTTTTGTATTTTTTTTTTACTTAAAACTGAACCGATTTGGGGGTGAGAGCAGAAGAAATAAAAAAAAATAAAATAACGGCCTTCTAATGTACATGTGTCTGAGTCGAATCATGGGAATCTCTTAAGTGTAAGCAACTAAATAATGGTATTATCCTTGTTGAGTGGGTTTAAGGCTCAGTTAGCCAAATGTAATGGAATGTAACTGCAAAGTTCTCGCATGGCGCCAAAGATGTTTTTAATGGCCTAATTTTGTAAAACAGAACGAAAAGTTTCAAACAGAAATTTTTGGTTTGTTTTTAATTTTGAATTTTGTAAAAGATTTGAATACGAAAATTCTATCTATTCTAAAAATTTTAAAAACCCCCGACTTTTTTTAGAAAAGATGTTATATCTTCTAAACGGCTGGACCGATTTCCTTCAAACATAGCTAAGAACCCCCTCGATCAAGTCATCTTTCAAACAGAAAAAACTAAATGAAAATCGGTCCAGCCGTTTGGCCTGTACGTGGACACGGACAGACACACAGATACACAGATACACAGACACACATACACACACTACAAACTGATAACACCCCTTTTTTAGTCGGGGGGTTAAAAACAGTTGCAAACGTTTTCAAGCGACTTAAATGTCATATGAAAACGTTTATTAAATTGTATTCGTTTTAAAAGTTGTAACTGCAATATTGGATTAGTTTTGCTGCACTGTCAAAGATAAACAAAAGGCCGCCCGTGGCTACTTCGTTATAATATTTTTTACACGTACATTCGTACAAGCATGCATTTTACTCTCTTTTTTTATATATGTATGCGTTTGCCTGATTTTGATCTAGGTGCACGATAGAGCTCCAGGCCAGCTCGACCTATGGACGTAGTGCCTATATTTACACATACATTCGCTTTAACACCCTCATAACTACTTTGTTCCTGTCAATGGTAAAATGATAAAATTTAATGCGAAGTTTGAAAGTGTGTAATGAAAGTTTCCTGATAAATGGAGATGCAAAAAGTGTATTTCTTAAGAAATACTCACTGACACTGACCACTGATACAGTCATCAAATTGACGAAGCACTTGAGCTTTAACTACAGAGCTATGTTTTGTTACACAAGTAGGTCTAGGTGAGTTATGAACAAGAAAAATTCGAAAGCATTAATTGTTAAACCAGGGAGACTGGGTCGTGGTCATAAAATTTAACGTGATGTTATACATATGTACACAGAGAAAACTGATTTGTTGTGACAACCGAATTTGTTGCCAATTGAATTTTAGCGGTTGCAGCAACTATCATAGAATTCTGCTATAGCGACTGAAATTTTCTTGTGGTACCACTATACTTTAATTATAACCTTAAACCCAATAGTTGCAGCAACAGAAAAAATTGGTTGACAGTATGGAATTTGAAATAAATGTTATTCTTGCTACCGAAAATTTGGTTAATATAATTAAAACAATATCATGTACTTATTATGATGTAAAAGAAAAATTGGCCTTCCTGGCTAAAATAAAAATAAACAATAAACGCAAATAAAAATACACAATTTAAGAAATTTATTATTTGACATATTGTCATAAGTTTATTTTAACTGAAATTTATTTCCAAATGGTGAAGCATATCTATATACATTTCTTCAACCACACATTTTGAAAAGCCACAAGCCTGTTATCTTATGCACAGACTTTCAAAAACCATTTGAGAATTCACAAATCATAATATCTTTGAAAGTCACAAAAGTTAATTTTTTAATTTGCTGCTATAAACTATGATAGTAAACTCAACCTCTAGTTAGTTGCAGCAACTGATTGAAAGTTTTTATTTTAATTTTAATGTAGAACGACAATTTTTTAGTTGCCAATACCAAAAGTTGGTAGTAAAATCTAATTCGTAATATTTTATTCGGTTGGGTTAACCAATCAGTTAATTCGTCATGACAAAAGCATACGCTCGGTTGATGCAATCAATTTAAGTATTGTCACAATCATATTTTTGTTACAATTATGCCCTTATGGTAATGAACATGGATTGTTTTTTGGATTAACAGAAAATTGATAGCGTGAACTGAAATATAGTTAATGCAAATGATATTTTATTGGACTAACCGTTTTCCAACCAATCTTTTTTCTGGGTGTAGAAAAGGGCAAAACAAACGAAGTTTGAATTTTCTTTTTTTTTAATGTATTACAGCAATATTGACAAACAAATTCTGGCTCGTACCAGCTACTAGTATCAAAAGAACGATTAAATACTTTATTGTACACTCCTACCACTCCAATATTGTTTTTAAAATCACGCCGGTGACTGATATCAGTAAATAAACCACAAGTATAGCAAAATTTGTTACGATTGTCACATTTTTTATTTAATTATAATTTAAATTGGACACATATTCAAAGTGAAAAAGAAGAAATTAACAAAACGTCATATTAAAAGAAAAAACAATAATTTTTGTTGTGTTTAAGCTAACAGTGATTTGTAATTTTAAAGAAAGTACATAAAAAGAACACGAAAAAAAAAAATATTTTTGAATGACTAAAACTCTCATAACAAATTTTTTTTGTGTTTAGGATAACATTGATTTGCAACTTAATAGAAGGTGTGCATAAAAACAACAGCAAAAACATTGTGCAGGCATTTTGTTTTCATGAAAAGTTAAATAACTCAGTCAATTGCTTATCTATTTTCAACCCCAAATATGCATTGTAATCGTAAATAAACGTACTTTTTGAATAAATTCAATAGTATTATAGTTTCTTAATAAAAATAATGTATAAAAATGTCACCAAAGTTGAAAATTTTTGAAAAATCTACAAAATTTGTGTTTGCTGAACAATAACACACAAATTTCCCAAGTTTTCTTAGATGAATGATATATCATTCGAAAGATCTCAGTTTCTTCTTTCCAAATCTATCGGATCATTATCAACAAAAATACAGGCTTATATGTACGCAGAGGTAAAAAAACGGTTTTTTTAACCGTAAATCCGGATTTTGGAGGTGTCCGGCATATTTCACTATTGTAATCTTGTTTTGCTCGACAAGCCCTACAAGAAAAATAATATCCGGTCCCGGGTTTTTTGGACTGTCACACCGCTCCGTGTTATCACATGTAATTTGGCTTACAAAGTGATACGAACTTTAGCCTGTTCAAATCATAAAAAAATAAAATATTTTGGTGTGAGTGATCATATTTGTTTTAAATGTCACGGAAAATAAATTTATGATGTACCAGTGATGGGAAATGAGATTTGGATTTCGGTACCAAAAAAAAATTTTTGGAGTACTTTTTTGATCCCGAGAGTACCAAAAACTATTTTTTTATTTAAATTTTATTAACAAAAAATTATATAAAATCTATTACAAATAAATAAGAAAATGAACAAAAAGCATATACATATGTACATAACCAGACAGAAATTGTGATTTTGCGCAAAAAGTATTTGCCTTCACAACACTGTAAATAAAAAATTACGACTCTTCCAAAAATTTGGTACCACCACAGTACTACAAACACAAAAATATTAGTTTGTGTTTTCAAATATCGTGATCTTAGTAATCCTATACCACTACAACACCGTAAATACAAAAAGTTGACTTAAGTTTGAAAATTTCCATTGTGAAGACCTTATAAATTTGTATTTAGAGTATTGCACCGACATTAAAAACAAGAGTTGCAGGACGGTCATTCGGCGTTACCATTTTAATGTTATGAGTTCCTTAAAATATTGGTAAACTGATGTTAGTTGTACCCGCAGACCATCGTAACAACATCGTGCTGATTATATTTTTCTGTCTGGGTGGGTGTCATGAATAAAATTCCGCGTGAAATTTCTCCCTTTTCCAATTAGAATTTTTTGTTTTCCCTATTACTTGCTATTAATTGGAATTGTTCCCCGGGAAAAAATTCACGCGGAATTTTATTCATGATAGCCCTGATTAAAGTTATAACAAAAACAGTTTTTAGACTTCAATAAATCTTTGGCCTGGATAAGACTATACTGTTGGAACATAAATTCTATTCCTTTGTTTTGTTTTCATGATATTGTGGTAAGAGAAAATCCTTTCGATATTTACAGAGGAGTGAGGTATGGACAAAATTCCGTAAACTACTCTCGATTTACCAGGAAACATGTATTCGCCCAATGCGTTTTTAGTTATAGCCACGAAAGTCCAGAAACTGCATACATATATTTTCTGTTGTTAATGGCTTCAGTTCTTCCATAGTACGCTCTATATTGGTTGTTAATATTTTAAAAATTTTGCTTTTCGCTGGGAAATACTTTAATTAAAAGTAGTATAATTACCAAATAAAACATTTTCAGAGGGATACTTAACTAAACTGTCAAAGTCCACTTTTGCTCTAAGAACTTGACAGAATGTAATATAAACTTTTTACAATTTTCTTTAAACTGAAACAGTTGTTTCAACATGATTTCTGTTAACATAGAGATCAACTTCTGTGCCACAGAAAATATCATTGAATCAAATATAATTTTCATTTATATTTAATTGTGATTGGTTGGGTACACTTTTCTCAAATGTCTTTACTAATAAAGTTTCGTGCCAGTTGTCGAAAAAGAAATTTAATTCTTCGCAAAAATATATGCATACGCGCATCTTCCGACTATATTTCTAAGCTGGCCGTGAGAGTATCAAACGTGTTGCGGTAGTACTACGGTACTTTTTCATGTCAAATAGTATCAAAAAAAGTACGATCGTACCAACTTTCCCATCACTGTGATATACTACAAAAAACCACTAATCAAACAAGTCCCAGAGCGATCTAATTAAAATTAAGAGAAAATATTTCATTTTATTTCTGCTAAAAAGTAAAATTGTGTAACCAGTGAGAGAGAGAAAGAGATAAAAGCAAAACATTCATCTCATATTGCAACTCTGATATTCATATTGATAAGGCAACATTTCAATTGGCTCCATTTAAATATCAATTCATATTTAAATTTCGATTTTGTTTAATTTTTGTATAGAAAAATTATTTTTAAATATTAATTGATATTTAAATAAATTGGTGAAATTGGCCCTAAGTAATTTTTTCTAAGTTTAAGTAAATTTTTACAAAAATCTAGTAAAAATTACTTAATATGAGTAAAAAATAAAAAGTTCATAGTCTCAAAAGTTGTTCATAAAAATACACACAAAAATTCCCACATTCAAGGTCAAGTTTACTGGTTTAAAGGAAATATTTACCAAAAATTGGAAAATGGTTTAAAAGTTTAGGGAGATTGTATCCTAAGAACTAGTCAATCTCGTTTAAAATCAAAAAATACATTTTAGGAAATGACTTACTCCTAATTAGTTCATCAAATTTGACTAACTTGAAAGATATAAAAAGTTATTCTAAATTTTAGAAATATATTTACCAGTTTTAAGTATTTTTTCTTTAAATTATAGAATATACTTTTTGTTTGCATTAAGCAAAAAATTCAAGTACATTTTTCATATATCCGACGAATATTTGAACTTGAAATAAATTTTTTTGAAAATAAAATAAAATTTTAAAACACAAAAATTTTCAATGCTTATTCAGGCTGCCTGTTAGGCAATTAGGTTAGAGTGCTTGCCTATCAGTCAGAAGGTTGATGGTTCAATACTGGCCTCCTCTCAAGGAATTAATACGTATGTATGGTGAATTAATTAAGAATATAATATGAAGATATAATAAAAAACATACCATGTGGTATAGAATTTAATTAAAAACAAAAAAGTACCAGAATTAAAGACAAAAAAAAAACTTTGAAAAATTTACTAAATTTGAAATAAAAGATGAAAACCCTTTTCTGCAATTTTCCGAATTTTATGGAGAAATTTGACTTAATTTTAGAAAAATTTTATTTAAATATAAAATATAATTACTATAAACTAGTTCATTAATGAACAAGAAATTTGGTAAATATTTTACTGGTTTCGAGTAAAAAACAGCTTTTGCGCCATACGACAACTTTTTTTTACTCAATTTTAGAAAATTTTCCAAAGTTTTAGTTAGTTTTTTTTTTTTTTTGAGTGTATTATACTCTTTACTCACGTTCCTTAATGTTTTCAATCTCATTATTAATCCTTATTAATTCATGATACGTATTTATTTATTTGATTAGCAACATCTTAGTACACCAATTTAATCAAATTTATTTTTTCTCAATATAATATTTAACATCAAAAAATTCTTTATTATGTGAATACGTCACTATTTGTAACATATACTCTCCATTTGGCAACGGCAAATTAAATAACATCATGTCCGTCGGAACCAAGTTGCTCACAATAATGTCATGCTAAAATAATTTATATAATAAATTATTAATGGAAGTTTCAAGTCTTGAACGTTATCAATAGATTCCTTATTTGAAAATTGGCCGCGAATAACGTTGTAAGTGGCAAGATAATAATTTTTCAGAAAAGGTAAAAAACGTATATTAAAGCAAACATTTTTTTTCGTTTAATTATTTTTTTACTTTATCCAAAATAATAATAGTTAGCATCAACTTTCCTTTTTGTATATCTGTTACATTTATCAAATATTTTCGAGAATTTCGTTTGCATGAGTTTTTTAGTTACTTTCAAAGTTCTTCTTCTTGTGTTTTGACGACGATAAGATGGTTTGATGTTTGAACAACGCAAGAGCGTAATATTAACAGTAATTTGTGAAAAAACTGGTTTTGTAAAAATTGTCCTAATACAACGTTATTCGCGACTGCGCTTCATTTATCCATTCTAAAAAAAAGGAATTTCGTAAAATTTTCAGAAATTTATGTCACAATATTGAGAGATTTATATTTAACTATTTATAGCTTACATTGTAGGGACAGGTATGGTTTAAATTCGAGGAGTTAAGATATGAATCAGCAATAAGTTTGAACACTGGATATTTCTTTTTGTTCTTCATAAAGTCACAAAAATTTACAGTAAAATTGTATAAAAAGAGACGGTACCCATTGGCTTTTTTAAAAGAAGTAAATCGTAGCTGTAGTTAAGGATTGTATAATTAAAAAGCATAAAATATTTTTCTAAATGGATACTTACCGATGCCTGGTTTAAAGGCTTTTGCAATAATTCCAAATAAATATTTAAAGCTATTACACCACGTCCTATTACTTTAAGATCACATTCTTTAACTTTGCAAAATGTCGAATCCAATGTTTCACATTTCAGGTTTGTAAGTTTAATTGCGGCCAACGTTAAGGAAACGAAAATAAAAAATATCACCACTAAACTCTTAGAATACATTTTGTTGAGTGAAGAGTTAAGAGGCTTTTTATACCACATTTGTAAGCTGACACTAATTGAAAACAAATAATATAATTATATATATATTTTTTTTTTATAATTTACGAATTAAATTAGCAAATGTGAAATTAAAAATCAATTAAATTTTGTAACCAAATAAAAATTTATATTCATAAATCTGTTTTATAGTTAGTTATCATATATGCCATATCTTCAGTTTACTAAAAATTACATATTGGTTTTTTTTTTTAATTTTTATTTAGCGGCTTTCAGAAAGCGCACAGTGGTGCTTAACTCAAAAATAAAGGCAATGAATCTCTAGTTTCTCAGTTCTTCATTCGATTGACAAGATTGGCTTTAAAATTATTAACAAAATGGATCCGAATTCATTTGACCTTTTCAAAACGATTCGGTTTGAAATCGTTTTGAAAATGATCGTTTTCCAACACATACCTGAATTAAAATAAAAAGCAATGTGAGTCCGATCACAGAGGAGATGTGTAAACATATAGTAATGAAATTTTTTTTTAAGTTGGAAGTACTTATGCTTTTAGTATATTTTTTTAAATTAATTAATTAAAAGTATCAAAACTTTCAATATTGTAAATACATATGAATTTGTTGGTTTTTGTTTGTTTTATTAAACTTATTTGGTTAGTAAATGGGCACACTGCAGTATATGTATATGTACTGCATTCAAAATTGCAGTAAGCAGTAAATTTACTGATTACTAAAAAAAAATTCAGTAAATTTTTACTGCTAATAAAATTCAATTTGCATTACCAGTAAAATCGTAGGGCCGTATTCATAATAAAATTGTAGCAAGTGGCAAAGTTTTTTCATTCAAATTTTGAAACTTTTGTATGAAAAACATTTAGCCACTTGGGAGAATTTCATTATGAATACGGCCATTACTGATTACTGAAAATTCAATGCACCTCATCGTATAACAAATCATTTAGGCAATTTATAAAAATTGTAGAAAAAAATTTTAGTAATCAGTAAATTTTTTTTGTTTTTACTGAAACTTTAGTGGTACTGCAGTGCTCATCTATGGTAAATGCCTTTACTTTTACTTTTTAATTTTTAATTCCTGTTGTTCATCGTTTAGTTGTTGCTGTTCTTGTTGTTGTGTACGCATTGCAATTAAAATAAATTCAGTAAAGTGCGACTTTGACTCGCGCACATTCGGTTTTGATAATTTTTTTTTGATTTAGCTTTCTTAATTTTTTAAGTTTTTTCAGTTTAAACGATTTTTTTCAGTTTTATCGCTTTTTTCTCGTTTTGGCGATTTTTTAATTTTGGCGGTTTTTTCATTTTGGCGATTTTTTTCTGTTTTTTGGGGTTTTTTTCATTTTGGCGATTTTTTTCTGTTTTTGCGGTTTTTTTATTTAGGCGATTTTTTCATTTTGGCGATTTTTTCATATTGGCTATTTTCTTGTTAAAAGATTTTTTTCATTTTTGATTTTTCCGGTTTTTCGCGATTTATTTTAGTCCTAGAGATTTTTTTTAATTTGGTGCTTTTTTCGTTTTGGCGATTTTTTTTTGTTTTTGGCGTTTTTTTTTATATTTGGCGATTTTATATTTTATTAATTTTTTAGTTTTACCGTTTTTGGAAAATTTCAAGAGTTTTGCTCTTACGGTTTCCAAGATACAGCAAGTTGTCAAAATTACAAAGTCAAAATTGCATTAACTGATGGAACACCCATTGATTTAAATTTTTTAAATTTAGTGTTAATTGTTGTAGTCTGTATAAAAATACACTAACTTTTAAAATTTCAAGTGTATATATGTACATACGATTGTATGTATATTACATGTGATTTTAACATTTTTCGTTGCTCGTTTTGGAACACCCTTTAGTTTTTAACTCTCATGTATTTGTTGTTATAGTGGCCAAATGTCTACAGATTGTGTCCAAATTTCAAGTCCGTAGCTCTGACGGTTCATTTTCACCTTTGGTGTACGGAAATATACAGAAAAATAACCGGCGGCGGCGCACCGTCGGCTTCGAGCCGGTCGACTTGTTTCTCTGCTTGGTATTACTTCTTTCAAACACTAATACACTCATATATAGCTCACACCGATTTGACAATGCAAAGCAAAAGCAAAAAGCAAAGAAATCTCAGCAAAGAAAGCAAAGTCAAAAGATTTTTACCCCCTAGCGTATAGATGTTTACACATCAAAAAAAAAAAAAAAATAAAAATACTGGAATCACTAGACCCTGCAGTGCGGCCCTGAAACTTCTAGCTGAGATATAGATTTTGGTTAAATTTGAGGGATCCGATGCCTTTTTAAGTCTATAAGGATCGGTGAATATTCTAAATCGATTTAACGAATACTTTGAAGTTATTAGAAAAAAAAACATTTTTCGTCAACCATATTTCTTCAACGAATCAATAACACAGTGCAACACGAAAAAATATAACCATATACGTACACCACTACGTGTTAGAAGACCAAAAAAAAACCCGTGTCTCCCATTAATACACTTTTTTCATGGGCCCCAAAAGATTTGGGGTCTCGCTATCATTTTTGCATTTTATCAGACTCATAACTTGCAAACCATTCGGAATTTTCATTTACGGATTCTTATCATATAAAATCAAGAAAACTTTATCTTCAAGATCAAAGTCGCAAAAAATTAGATTTTTTTACCTTTTTTCTCTGTTGAGGTCCACAGGTAGCAAACCGCTCAAAATTCAAGGAAACAATTCACTACAAAAATATACCTAAGATCTTAATAAACAACTTTTAAGAACATATGAACTTTCTAGGAATGATTCTTAATACCGTTCAAGTAGCGCTTAGGTAGCCGCAAAATTGAAAAATTTCATTTGTTTGCAAATTTTTTCGCTTTGCGAATATGAAATGGTTATATTTTTAATAGTTAAAACTTTATTTATTTTTCATTGCGTTTTTTATGGTTTTCAAAATATTAACTATTTGGGCGATTTTTTTTTTAATATCAGAATAAGAAACTAGAACTTGACATCCAATAAAAAATATTAAAGACAAAAAGTGAAGCTGTATTCAAACTATAAACAGCGATATTTTAAGTTTCTCCATGTGATCTAAGATAGCGACGAAGCATACAAAATAAAACTTGTATAATTAATTAATTTATTTCAAACTTTAAATGTTCTTTGTTTGGTTCGTATTTTTAGGAAGCCATATTACATGTGATAGTTTTTAAGAAAGTAAGTTAAGTGTAAATATTCTGACAATTACTAGCAGATCGGAACAATGTGGTGTTTTCTAAACAACGTTCTTCTCTTGAGTGCAAATAGATTTTTTGAATTGTTTTGATTCATCATATTTTGATTTGCTGAACAATAACAACACTAGTTTTACTTGCATTTGGTTAAAAATTTACATCAAAATGTGCACTGCAAAAAAATATAATTATAAATTTTTACACCATCTGCATCATCTGATGTATCATTTTCAATGTTCTCAGCATTTGCTGGTTCAATTACTTCATCTCCCACTTCATCTCTTCTCGGCAACTTTCATTTCGAAAACACCTTCAGAGTTGAAATCTGGGTCGAGTTCCAAACATTCCTCATCATCTTTATTTAGTTAATTCGGCAAGCTTCTCGTGTGTACGAAAATCACAAACTCTACGCCCTATATTCAAAAAATTAACTAAAGGAACCACAAAAAATGCTTCCATGCAAACACACATTATATGCTTATTTTTTTGAACTCCGGGAGCCTGGTGGTTCTTTAAAGAACCAACCAAAGAATTTGAAAAAAAATAAAGGAAAAACTAAATTAAGTTTAAGTACTTATATCGTCTTTTAAACAATATCAGGATTATAGAAATATTTTTTCTCCGCTACGATTTCGGCGAATTTAGAATAAAAACTTCTTTACAACATACACAATATGACACAAGTGCTTTCTGTTACTGTTTTCACTTACTACTGAGCATGCAGCTGCTAACTAAATGTACATTCAAGTGGCGATCAGTGCAAATGTTATCGGTTGAATCAAAAAATAATTTAAAAGTCGCAGCACTAAGTTAAACAAAAAATTTTTTTAATAAAGTTCTTATCAGAGATGTGCACGTGAGTGTTTTCTGACTCACGACACGCACGCTCACGCAGAAAAATATTTTACTCACGCACTTTCACGCACGAATGATTTCGAAAATTTTCACGATCACGCACGCTCACGAATAAAATATTTTTAATCACGCACGAGTGGTTTACAACTTATCACGATCACGCACGCTCACGAAAAAGTATATGTATTACATAATTTTCATGTTTTTTGGGTTGAAAATTAGGTTCTTACATACATACATATATATATATATATATATATATATATATATATATATATATATATATATATATATATATATATATATATATATATATATATATATATATATTCCGTTCAACTATGTGTTGTCAGAATATTTACAACTAACTTTGGTGTTATTTGCTAATTAATAATTATGACATGTAATTTGGCTTAGTTGAACGGAACAGCCAGCCGTTTTCGAAGGCCACTAAACCTTCATTATTCAGCGTTCTTCTGTGTTTGATCCATAAAGCAGAAATCTTTCTTATATAAAGCAGAATTCTACATCAACTGACACCACACACAGTGGACCAAACACAGAAGAACAGCTAGCCTTCGAAAACGGCTAGCTGTTCCGTTCAACTATGTGTTTTCAGAATATTTACAACTAACTTTGGTGTTATTTGTTTATTAATAATTATCACAATTAAATTAACTTAATTTAATATAGTTTTAAATATTCGTATTCGCGGATATCATTTTAAATATTCGAATTCGAATTCTCGTATATCAAAAATTGACATTCCGCACATGTATGTATGTATGTATACATACATAATATAAATCTGAAGGTAAGACGTATGATCAATTAAATAAATGAGAAAGGCATATTAAATGAGAAAACATACAAATTACTAAAATTTTTCTGTTACGTAACATTTTCAAACACTCTCCCCACCCCCACCATGGCAAATCATAACAAAACTCGAACCCCACCCCCCCCCCCCCCACTGCAGCGTTTTTAATATAATATAATAAGCAAAAAACATTTTCTGCGGTACAATTCGTCAGTAGTATTGTTGACAAAGGCACTGTTGAATCAGTAGTGTTTCTCAATTGATACTTCCTACAGGGTATCTAAGAAACATACATACATACTTACAAAGGTGTATGTATACAAATCAAAATGCTCCGAATTCGTAACGATTGGTCGACAAAATCTTCCGATTTCGGCACCGAAACATTACCGAAATCGTAACAATTTTTGTATGAAATGGTTGACACGACTTCGTAACGATATGTCGGTACGAATTCGTTACAATAAGTCGGTACGAATTCTAAACGACATGTAGGTATGATTTCTTTTTGCTTTTATAGCAGAGTACCGCTTCACCGTTATGTTGCTGCTATTGTCGAAATAATTTGCACATACTCACGTTTTTTAATATTTGTTACAATCCTTTTTTTATCAACATATACATATTTATTTAAAAAAATTTTCACAGACTTTTACTTATCCACTCAAAAATCAAACTTTTAATGTTTAAAAAAAATTTTCAGAGAAACTACCGAAATGTCTTAACGAATTCGGTACGACAAGTCTGACTTCAGAAAAAGTCTAAACATTTTGTTTGGGGGTATTCATTATGTTTGTAAGATCATACTACCATACATATTACTATACATATATGCATTTATTATTACAAAATAATTTATTTCAAATAATTGAATACAGTTACATATGTGCCTATGCAGGAATGTTATCTCGCGAGAGCGTGATAATTCGTGCGTGATTATTAAAAAAAGCTCACGCACGATCACGCACGAGTAAATTTTTTTCAGTCACGCTCACGCACTCACGCGTGATTAGTTATAATATTTGATCACGAATCACGTGAATCACGCGTGACTCATGCGTGACACGATAAAATCACGACATTTCCACATCTCTCGTTCTTATATTTTCTGCTTGGTTCCTAGCGGAACCAGTAAGCTATTAAGGATTAACATACAAATTTGAAAGCATACTTTTTAGGGTTCCGTACACCAAAGCTGAAAAGGAACCCTATTGTTTTCGCTACGCTGTCCGTCTGTCCGTCACACGGTATTTTCTCAGGACCCGTAAGAGCTACGGACCTGAAATTTGGACAGAGTATGTAGAACCTTGGCCGCTACAACAACAAATACATGAGAATTAAAAATTAAAGGGTGTGCCAAAACGAACAACGAAAAATGTTAAAATCCCATGTAATATACATACAATTGTATGAACATATGTATATTGAAACTTTAATTTTGTAAAATTAGTGTATTTTCATACAGACTACAACAATTAACACTAAAATTTAAAAAAAAATTAAAATTAAAGGGTGGTCCATCAGTTAATGCAATTTTGACTATGTAATTTTGACAATTTGCTATATCTTGGAAACCGTAAGAGGCAAACACTTGAAATGTTCAAAAACGGTAAAACTAAAAAAACCGAAAATTATAAAATCGCCAAACCAAAAAAAAAAAAAATCGCAACAAATTAAAAAAAATCGCCAAAACGAAAAAAATCGCCAAAATTAAAAAAAAAAATTCTAACACTAAAATAAACCGCCAAATTCGAAAAAAACGCCAAAAATCGAAAAAAAATCGCCAAAACGCAAAAATGTCGCCAAAAAAATTTTATATAAAAAAAATCGCAAAAATGAAAAAATCGCCAAAAATAAAAAAAAAATCGCCAAAATGAAAAAACGCCAAAAACCGAAAAAATCGCTAAACCAAGAAAATAAAGTGTCAAAACTAAAAAAAAGATCCAAAACTTAAGAAAATCTCCAAAACCGAAAAAATGCAAAAAACGCCAAACAAAAAAACCGAAAAGACCCCAAAAACAAAAAGGAAAAAAATACCAAAACTATTTATTATATAGGATGAAGTTTGTATTAAATTGAATATCTAGTGTTCGTACGGAACCCTTCGTGCGCGACTCAGAGTCGCACTTTACTGAATTTTTTCATTTCGAGTTACAGAGTAGACCCCTGCTATTATTTTTTTCCTTTACTAATTATGCAAATAAAATATTTTTTTCTGTACATAAAGACGGTGAAATAATAAACATTTATAGTTTTTACAAAAAGTTGAATTTTTTCTAAAATTAGCATGCACAAACAGATGGGCAAACATTCCTTATGCATAAAGTCTATGCCAGCAACTTACTAGGGCAAATCGGTATACTAGTTAGCAGCTCATTGTACGCACTGGCTAACGAGCTGCCAACTTTTGGCTATGCATAGGGCAGTAGGTGTTTTTTTTTTTGTTTTCTGTTTTGCACAACAGAAATTTAATGCAATCAATTAAAATTTTAACTGAAATTATCCACACACTTGTCCACTTGTTTTTGTTTTTTTTTCTTTCAAAGCGGTATTTACTTATGAAAGTTGCAATGCGCCGCAGTTTATTTATTTTAATTTTTTTTTTATACATGTATTTATTTATTGTATCTTCAAATATGAACAAATGGGCCCTAGGAAAACATGAAAACAAATCGATGTAAGGAAAAACAAAACTGAACTCGTGTTACTATTTTTTTTGGTTCTTTTGATTCAATACAAAAATAAGCATAAACTATTTAAAGACTCATAGAAATAATGATGTATTAATTTAATATTAATACACAAATAGATGCAAAATACTGAAATACGCGTGGAAATAATGATTTATTATTTTATAAAAAAAGAAAAAACAACAAGAATAGAACAGAAAAAGTAGGCAAATTAAAAAGTGTGTTTTGGAAATATTGTAGCTATTGACGTCATTACTCTTGCGAAATTGGAAAATTTTGTAATATGTTTACAGCAATTTCTAATTTACTTTGCTAAAAATTTCGAAATTCTATGCAAAATAGTTTTCTGAAAGTACGATTAATCTCATATAACACACTGAATTAATTAAAAAAATATATATCTCTAAAAAGATCTATCATATTGTAAATTTTGAAATGATACTGTTTAGAGGAACAGATTATGACATCTTAACATTTCAATGGCTGGGGTTGAAATTAGAGCTGCAAAACTATCGATGGTACTATCGATAGTATCGATAGTTTTATTTTAAGTGGACTATCGATATTTTTTTTCGATAGCGATACTATCGACAAAAAAAACACTCTACTAAAAGAGAAAAAATCAAAGTCAATAAAAACGGAATGATGGCGACTGTGTAATAAAAAATGCAACATTCAAATTTCGCCGCCTGGTTTGGTAATGGTTATCATTACATATATACATAAATGTGAAAACAAATTAATTAGTTTTGATTTATTTCAACATAAGATGTCAGTTTTTATCTACTAGATGCAAATTGCATAAAAATACAATCATTATGCACCAACGGCTTTGATACTTGAAGAAACTTGACGGCGGCTAAATTTGACGACTACTGGACTGTCTACGCTCTTTACTTTTAAATAAAAGGTGACGCTAAATAGTTTGCTTCGCCTTCTGTTAAACGAATACTTTTTAGCTAACTGCAATTGTTTAAGTAATGATGAAAGATTTTTTTATTTTATTCCTTTTTAATTTATTTTTTTATTGATCCATCTATCTATCTGTTTGCTTTTGCGTTTATTTTTTTTTTATAGAACTGTGTATATATGTTTGTTGAATATGTGTATTAAAAACATTGGAACTAAAAGTTTTAAAAAAATCAACTTCCTTTTTACTTTATGGAATGATTAAAAAATTCAAGATTTTATATTAGAAAAATACACAATTGATAAGTTTAAGCCCTTATAGACACGGAAACTTTACTTTGCAAAGCCTTAATTCAGCAGGGAGAAAGACAGAAAGAGATAGTATTTATCACTCTGTCTTTCACACACACCTGAATTAAGACTTTGCAAAGTAAACTTTCCGTGTGTAAAAGGGGTGTTTGTAAGAATCAAAAACTATCGATAGCATCGATGGCATCAATAAATAGTATCGAAACTATCGAAAGGAGACAATATCGATAGTTTTGCAGCTCTAGTTGAAATTCATCGCAACATATGGAAGATTCCGCTAAAACTCAAATTTGTTGTCGAAGAAAATTTTTTTAGATATTAAAGCATTTGATTGCAACCGCTTTAGTTTTACATTTCTTAATTATATTTTAGAAATAAATTTTGATAACTTTTTACCCAACATTTCTTTTGTCTCGTTTTTCCTAATTGAACTTTATGATGACGTCATAAGAAATTTCATTTCGATACGTAAATCTTCACTAAAATAAATAATTGCATGTAATTGTGTGAAATGTTTACATTTTTGCAAAAGTACAATTAGTGAATCCACAAGAAATTGTTTATTGGCACCAGGTGATTTTTTTTACGGATTTATTATGATTCGATCAATTTACTTTTTAAGCGAAATACTTGAACGCTGTTTAATTGAATTGATACTAAAATTGTTTTATGAGACGATTTTGATTAGAATTCAAAAAACTCTGAAAATTTTTTATATAAACCAAACCTTTAACTTTGAAATACTTGTACATATAAAGATAAAATATAGTACAAAGTCAAAACGTAATACACTCAAAAAAAAAAAGACATATACTATTATTATTAAGGAAAAAAAGTTTCTAAATTTAAGTAAAAAAATTTCTAACTTTAGGTAAATTTTTCTAAGTTTAAGTAAATTTTTACAAAAATATAATAAAAATTATTTAATATGAAGAAAAACTAAAAGGTTCATATCCCTAAAAATAGTTCATAAAAATACAAAGAAAAATTATCACATTCAAGGACAAGTTTACTGGCTTAAAGGAAATATTTACCAAAAATTGGAAAATGGGTTAAAAATTTAGGGAGATTGTATCCTAAGAACTAGTCAATCTCGTTTTAAATCAAAAAATAAATTTGAGGAAATGACTTACTACTCCTGATTAGTTCATCAAAATTTACTAACTTGAAATATATAAAAAGGTATTCTAAATTTTAGGAAAATATTTACCAGTTTTAAGTATTTTTTTTTTGTAAATAAAATATCATTTTAAAACTCAAAAATTTCAATGCTTATTCAGGCTGCCCTGTTAGGCAATTCGTTAGAGTGCTTGCCTATCACTCAGAAGGTTGTTGGTTCAATACTTGTCTTCTCTCAAATAATTAATATGTATGTATGGTGAATTAATTAAGAATATAATGTGAAGATATAATAAAAAAAACATGCCATGTGGTATAGAATTTAATTAAAAATAAAAATAAGTGCCTGAATTAATGGCATAGAAAAACTTTGAAAAATTTACTCAATTTGAGATTAAAGATGAAAAACATTTTTTGCAAAGCTCCGAATTTGATGGGAAAATTTTACTTCATTTTAGAAAAATTTTACTTAAATATAAAAATATAATTACTATAAACTAGTTTATTAATGAACTAAAAATTTAATAAATATTTTATTGGTTTCAAGTAAAAAACATCTTTGGCAAGATACGACAACTTTTTTTACTCAAATTTAGAAAATTTTCCAAAATTGTAATTAGTTTTTTTTAGTGTATGTAATATAAATTTTCTCTTTAACCAAATGTGTAAGAATTATTGGTAATAATTATAAGCAGCTTTTGTAATTAATTTCTATCATATCTGATATAATACAGAACACCCTGTATTTTATAATATAAAATTACACTATTGCTTGATTTCTACATAATGAAATTATAATAATAAAAAGAATATGTATTTTTCTTGTATAAACAACAAGAAACACTTAAAAGCACCACATGATTCTCAGAATGCATTTTTTTTCTTTTTAGGGTTCCGTACACCAAAGGTGAAAAGGAACCCTATTGTTTTCGCTACGCTGTCCGTCTGTACGTCACACGGTATTTTCTCAGGAACTGTAAGAGCTACGGACCTGAAATTTGGACAAAGTATGTAGAACCTTGGCCGCTACAACAACAAATACATGAGAATTAAAAATTAAAGGGTGTTCTAAAACGAGCAACGAAAAATGTTAAAATCCCATGTAATATACATACAATTGTATGAACATATGTATATTGAAACTTGAAATTTGTAAAATTAGTGTATTTTTATACAGACTACAACAATTAACACTAAAATTTAAAAAAAAAAATTAAAGGGTGGTCCATCAGTTAATGCAATTTTGACTATGTAATTTTGAAAATTTGCGATATCTTGTAAACCGTAAGAGCCAAACACTTGAAATTTTCAAAAACGGTAAAACTAAAAAAACCGAAAATTATAAAATCGCCAAATCAAAAAAATCGCCGAAAATTAAAAAAAAATCGCCAAAACGAAAAAAATCGCCAAAATTAAAAATAAATTTCTAACACTAAAATAAATCGCCAAATTCGAAAAAATCGCCAAAATGAAAAAAAACGCCAAAATGAAAAAAAACGCCAAAATGAAAAAAAACGCCAAAAATCGAAAAAAATCGCCAAAACGCGAAAATGTCGCCAAAACTAAAAGAAATTTTTATATAAAAAAAAATCGCAGAAATGAAAAAAAATCGGCAAAAAAAATCGCCAAAATGAAAAAACGCCAAAAATCGAAAAAATCGCCAAAACAAGAAAATAAAGTGTCAAAACTAAAAAAAGAGCCAAAACTAAAAAAAATCGCCAAAACCGAAAAAACGCAAAAACGCCAAAACAAAAAAACCGAACCGGATGAAGTTTGTATTAAATTACATATCTAGTGTTCGTACGGAACCCTTCGTGCGCGAGTCAGAGTCGCACTTTACTGAATTTATTTATTTGTAATTTATTCTTTACAATAATGTTGAAAAGTAATTAGTGCAGAAAAGAAATAAGATAAAGTCCTTTAAGAAAATGTTTAAGTGTGAAAATAAAAGTTGCTAAACAGCACGTTTATACATACACATTTGCATATACGTATGTACATATATACATATGTACAGATATAAGAAAAGAAGTTTCCGAATATCAGTCAACTGCCATGGCGGATCGCATTATAGCAATGGCGTACAACAACATGGCTTAGAAGATATCTTGACACATGTATGTATGTGTGTATTAGCATTTATATATTCGTACTGAGAACAATGTTTTTGGTCTGCCTCGAATACCATCCACGCAGCCATGCAATTCCCATGAATTCGTACATTTTCATAATCATTATCGTCATTACCATTTTACAATAGTTTGCGTAATGCTTTTTTATTATTTTTGTTGTTTTGCTTTTATTATTATTATTTTTGTTTTGGTTTAATTAAATTGCAATCAACTGCTGTTTTTGTTATCTTCCTTGTTATTTCATTGATGTGGTGCTTACAAGCACTCACACACTCACATAAACTTTCATTAATTGATGTTTATTTAAAGTTTTGCATCACTTGTTCAATCTTTCGTCGCTCTGCTTTGAAATCGTGTTTTTCCCCCACCAATTAAACTTATCTGCTTAACATTTGTTTTAGATTTGCTTGTAATAAAAACAAAATTAAATAAACAGAAAGTTACATTTATTAGAATTAAGAGCTCTCACACATATACTTCTGTAAACTTTTGCCCCTCGGAGATTGTTATTTTTTTTTATATGTTCTTTGGTTTGTTTTTCGGAAAATGCGTAAGAGATTAAAGATTAAAGAGAAACAACAAACAAATCAAGTTGTGATAAAAAAAAATCTGTTTGTTTGGAGATTATTTGTGCAGTGATAGTGGGAGAGCTAAAGAAAGCTTATGAGAATTGTAAACATTGTATAGTTAGTGGCAGGAAAAGTTTTGCCATAAACTATGAACTTTTTAAGTATTTTTTTTATGATGCAGCAGCTGGCGGTCATGTCATATCAATTTTTATAAGGAAACTGTTATGAAATTATTAGTCATTGGCCGTATACACACGTATTTTATTTTCTTTTAGGCATCTTAGGCCTATTATTGCAACTAAAAGCTGATGATTTTGATATATCTATATGGCATGCTTTAGGTTGGCAGCTAGTCTTGCAAATATTTATTTTATTTAAGTAAGTCCAATAACTCAATATGGCTTAAGTAATATTTGACAAAGAAAATAATTTAAGCAGGAAATTGTTAACTAACGCTACACGATTATATTAAATGTGTAGCAAAACAAGTCTTTCTTTCCAAAAGATTTTTGTTGATTTACCCTCACCCCAACAAAAGGCAAACATTTTACTTCTCTGAGACTTTTCTTTCTCCCAAACAATCAACCTTATTGGGAATATAACAAATATTTCCCTTAAACAAGAAATGGTGAACAAAATAAGAAAATAATATACTGACACAACAACAAGGCAAACAACGGCGATCACAATTTAAGGGAATGGGAACACATTTCACATGAACTTTTATTCCCGATAGAGGTGAATAATTTTCTATTGTTAATTTTTTTTCTCTTCGAAATACTCATATTTGTTTGTTCGAAAGAGCTTAGTTTTGTAATGTGTATATGGCTCAAACTATTTCCTTATTTGCTTTTAAAAATATATCATTTGAAAAATTCATGAAATTGAAGAAAAGCTATTGAGACGAAATCCTCGGTGTATATAGAGACTGATAACTAAAAATGAGTTGAGTGATATATTTTTTCCTCCGACAAGGTTTGCTTCAATTTTAAACGATTTTCCATCATCCCAAGTCATGTTTGGTTATAAGCCATCTTGAGTGATCCCTTGCATATTTAGTCTCTCTCTCACTCTCTCTCTCTCTCTCTCTCTCTCTTGTACTTTTTTACGTTTCACTTGATCTCTTTCTATCTTGCCTTTATATAATAGACTATAATGCAGCATATATTTAACAAGTACAATATTTAATTTGTACCACTATTTATTTGACCAACTGTTTACTCTCTAAGTTTTGTTTACTTTTGATTTTAATTTTTATTCAAACAAAACTTAAAAATGGTATTTTCGAAATAATGATGCAGAATTACTCAGCGTATCGTTTTTCATATTGTGCAAAATTTTCATGCATATTCCAAGTTTACTCAACTCTTGAAAGCGAAATAATTTATAAGTTTTCCATTAAATTGTGTGTAAATTGAAAACTTTAAACTCGTTTTCTGGCAAATTAGTTTTTTTGACTTATGATGTTGTTTGAATAAATGAGCGATACATACACAGAAAAAAATGATTTTGATATTTGAATACGAAAATCGTTGATTCAATAAAAAAATCTTTCGAATTTTCTGTGATGACGATTTTTGTATTATTGATAAATAAAATTGTATGCACGTTTATTGAATATATTTTTTTTCAGCCAATAAAAAAATTTAATGAATCAAAGAAAAAAGTTGTTGACTGAAATTTTATTTTCAGCGATAATTGTTATTGTGTTGTGTGTGTGGATGAATGTCACATTTTTCAACCCCTTTTTGTTTGCTTTTGCTTGGCTGCTACTAAAACTATATAAATGTAGAAACAGAATAAAGTCTGCAACTTCAGGAAAATCGCTGACAAATTAATCGAGCCCATAATAACATCGACGGCAGTAACTTCAAATGCTCTCTAATTTTTGGTTTATTTTCTTTTGTGCTTATTTTTCTTTGTAGTTTTGTTTACAAAATGTATGAAATTTATTGAAAGTATGGTAACATTTTTGTGAGAATGAACATTGATATGTGAGAGTATAAGAAAAAACGCTCTCAAAATAAAATAGATTCTATCTCACGACCGGTTTCTGCGGCTGTTTTTTTTGTGTCAATTTGTATGGAAAATGTGTTGAAGCCGGTATTCTGTTTAATCATTAAATGTGTTTGGGATGAGTCGAACCGGCAATCTCTTGACTAATAAACTAACGTACTTACTACTCAGCTATCGAGCAAATCGTTTTTGGAATGATGAATATGAATAATGAATATTCGCAAAACATGATTTCTTTTGTTTCTTCTAATCTAAAAATAACTTTGTTGAGTAAAAAAATAAAACAAGCCACGACGTTTTTCGTCTTCTTGTCCGAGTGCACACGTATACAACACCAACAATCAAAATAAACAACAACATCAGCACATGACCAGGTTTAGTCAATCAACAAGCAAGGAAAACACCAACACAAATAAATGACATTAAATGATATTTTAAAATGTGCGGAATTGATAAATACAATATTCAAGTTAATGACAATTATTATTGAAACTAAAATTTTATTCAATAACATGGTTTTATTGCAAATAATTCTTGTCTATTTTTTTTTCTGTGTATGTATGTATGGTGATGACCTCTGGCGCCGCCAGAGGCTAAAACAGCTGTTTGACAACATCTACTTCCCGGTATTTTTCAATAAAACTTATAACAAAGTTAAATTAACTTACAGGCAAAGTTAAATTAGAGAAATAATTTAATATTTTAATACCAAGTTATTGAACTGTTAAACTTTTTTATGGAAAAATAAAAAAATAATAAACATTAAAAGAACGAACTTGGAAACTCATAACAATAAAGCCATTCAAATAAAAGAGAAAGATGATTTTCAATTGTCTACATTCAAGAGAATGTTTGTTTTCTTTTGCAATAGCAACAAAAAAAGCTTTTGCTTAAAGCTTAAAGCATTAACAAAAAAGCGATCCGAAAGCAGAACAGTTTGGTATTGATCAGTACATTGTGTGCTATACGGCGTATCAGTTATAACGATAAACGAATTCCCAAAAAAACGCGTCTCATACAAAACAGCACAAAATATTTAAAAAAAAATTAATAAAAACTTAAAGTGAAATAAAAATTAGTTAAAAATTATAAATTATTTATTAATTTAAATAAATGAAAAGAAACCAGAAATTCATACAAAGTATTAATCAATATAAAAAATCAATAGTTTTTTAAAAACTAATATTATTATATAAGACTTAAGCAATTTCACAAACTTCAGTGGCAAAAACAAAACTATAACAAAAGTCAAATAAATGACAATTTTTACACTGTATCACCCATATTAATAAAAAAAAATAAAATTAATTTAAAATTCATTTTATGAAAATTTTGTATGAAAAATTTTAAATAAAATACATTTTAAATTTCATGAATATGGGGGTTTGTATTTAAGCAAAGGAAAAGTTGTAGTAAAAAAAATGATTTTGTTGTTTATCACAAACTTCTAAGTAGAGTTATAAATAACAACCTGTTTATAGGGATTCGTTAAAAAATCTGTATATATTCATTTTAAATTTTAATGAAATTCTTAAAATACCTGCACCCCAAAAATATATTAATAATAAAAATTCATTAAAAAAAGTGAAAAAAAAAATTTTTTAGTGTTGAAAATGAATTTTTTAAACAAAAAAATCCCGAAGTTTCATGTTGCCATTAAAATAAAAAATATTGACAAACTCAAAACAATAATGGCAAATGCGTAAAAATATTGAGTGATAAATTCAAAACCATGAAAAACAAAAATAACAGAGAAAAATTAAAAAAAGAACAACCTACAATAAATTTTTTGAAAAAAGAAATTATTTGCACATCGAAGTTAATTTTGTTCAGCATAATTTGAACTTATTGGCAGTTTGTCGTTTTCCCCAAAACGTCATATTTCTCGAGTTTTTAATAAGTGATTAAAATTGTTTGCTTAAAAGAAATGTGGTCTTGTCATATGTTTTTCATCTTTGACAACACATGGGAACTTATGCAAACTTTTCAAAAGAGAACTTCAGCTAAAAGTGTCAAAAATATTAAATAATAATAATAGTCTTTCGTGTGTATTCTTGGAAATATTTTTTAAATGTACATCAATTTGTTGGAAAAGCAATTTTAACCTTAAATAATGTACGGGCGGATGCTGCATCAACAAAATTATTTATTTATATTTCTCTTCTTTTCAATAAATTTTTAGAGGAAGGGGGGGGGCGCCTTAGGGAATCTATTTGTTTTCCATAATTCGCCATAGCTTTTCTTTTAATTATACCTGAAGTAATGGAAATTTTAATGAATTTATAAATACGAGTGTGTAGTATGTAGAAGTTTAATTTAATACAATAAGATATTAAAACAGAAAATGGCACATGTCTTGTTTTGTCGACACAGGGCCGGTACACATAAATTAGTGTGCGATTAACTTGTTTCCGTATACAGAATGTGCTTATTTTAAATCTTAAGTTCAAGAACCTGGTATGAACAATAATTTTTCTCAGTCATTCATGAATTCTAAGATTTTTAAGAATGTTTTACGACAATCTTTAAAAAAGAGAATTTACCACAAATCGTTACAAAAGACGTAAATATTTTGGAGTAAATTTCTGGACTTAGATTCAGTTTATGGATAGTGCACCGTAAATTCAATAGAGCTGAATTTTAAATAAAATACTAATTAACGAGATTTTTAAGATCTAATCAAATTATTGCAAATTATATTGTTTTTTAATCATCAATGTGATTTGGTCCATAGTTTTATAAGATTAGGTATTTTACTAGACCCTAAGATAAATTTTATTTAACATATAACATTTGCAACAAGCAGGTCTAAGGATATATGCCATGACGTCGATAACGTTCAATTGTTTTTTGTTTCAAATTTAAGTCGAACGTTGTCAACATCGTGGGACAGGGCCATAAATTATTAATGTGGGCTACTTAAAATGCAGGACAAATCAGGTTAATGACTATGGATGCGGGAGAGCATTGTACTTTAATGTTTTTCAGCTGATTAGATTTTTAACTTGATCGGAGAAGTAATTTAAAATTTGTTAAAAAAAAACAATTTTGTAATAATTTTGTTTCCGAAAATTTTCGAAACCTATCCAACCGAAATGATTTACTATCATACGATACCTAAATGAGTTCAACAACTTTCGGCAAATCTGCTTTTGATAAGAGGGCGGATCAATAAGTCCGTGACTTTTTGAATGAAACACAGTTTTTTGCAAAACAAAAATTTTATTTTTCAACTCAATACACTTAGTCCAACGTTTCTGCACTTTTTGTATCCATTCCAAAAAATAGGATTTTTCGAGGTCCTCGTTGGAGCTAAATCTTTTTCCACCCAGCCATTTCTTTAGGTTTGGAAATAAGAAGTAATCACTAGGGGCTAAATCTGGATAATATGGCGGATGGGATACCAATTCGTATCCCAATTCATAGAGTTTCACCATTGAGACTGCACACGTGTGCACTCGTGCATTCTCTTGATGAAAAAGAACTTTTTTCTTGGCCATATGGGGTCGTTTTCTTTTTAAATCCTCATTAAATTGGTGTAATAAGTCGGCATAATATAAGCCGTTTATTGTTTTTCCCTTTTTAAGGTAATCGATGTGGATTATCCCGCGTGCATCCCAAGAAAAAATGGATCCATGTTTCATCCACAGTTACAAAACGCCTCAAAAACTCATTCGGATTGCGGTTAAACAACTCCAAACAATTCTTTGAAATTGTCACACGTTTACGTTTATGGTCAATTGAGAGCAAAGGCGGCACTCATCTTGCAGACAACTATCTTAAACTCAGCTGATCATTTAAAACCGAAATCACACTGCCATATGAAATGCCTCTGACATAAACAATTTCACGCACTTTTACTCTTCGAACGGCCAACACCATATCGTGGATTTTTTTTCGACATTTTCGGGTGTACTGACCTCAATTGGCCGTCCAGAACGTTCAGCGTCATTTTTACTTGTGCGACCACAAACCACTTTTTCACCCTTGAAATCGATGGTGCAGAGTCCCCATAGTATTTATCAAAAAAAAAAAAAAAAAAAAAATGTTTAATAAGCACTCGAAATTCATTTTTTTCATTTTTAGAAAAATACACGAGGTTGCATGTTTTGAACATTTGTTAAACGCAAAGTAAATGACGACACTTGCTCAAAATTTGACAGTAGTCTATTATAGAGAGCTGCGTTAACAGTCTTGAAATGTAAAAACGTCATGATTTTTAAATGTATTCACGTCGCATGTATTATACTAAACCAATAATAAATGCTGTCGTACTATAAGCGAAGCACGATGGATGTATTGGTGTATGTGTATATTAGTTTTAACAAGCGATGTCGCAAGACAGCTTGTTTGTAACAAACACTCAAAAGAAGTACTGTTGATTAGTGTATGCTTGTTTTTTTCATATTGTACGTTTGAGTGTGTGTGTAATATGTAGATGGTAAGCTATTATACAACTAATGTTAATGCATGTATGTGCCTTTGCATGTGCGCAGAAAAATAAAAAATCATACACACATACATGCATGACGTTTATACACGCGCTCATGCGTAGAAAGAAGCAAGTATCACAAATTCTTCCGTCAAGAGGTGTTTTCTTCTTTACTCTTATACCTACAATACTCAAACAAATTTCTTGGCAAACAGTGTTGTTAACGTTTGTTTTATAAGATTTCGCTGTAGTAAAGCATTTGAAAAATCCCTCATGTCTTGATCGTTCTTATAAGATGTCTTATGCAGGAGACTAGGCTATTAACAGGTGGTACTTGATGGGAAGAGTGTTGCATTTCATTTAACTACGTGGCAAGTTCGAAAAGTCACGGAATTTTTGATTCGCCCTCGTACATTATCACGCTCTCAAGTTATTGGATGTTCATACAAGCACATGCACACACACACACATACACATACACAGACGCACTCAAATGCTCACGGGCACACACATACACACACACACACACACACACACACACACACACACACAAAAACGGCCATCATCGCGAAAATGGACAGAATATACTACAAGTACCGGCAAACGTCCAAATATATTGAAAACTCTACTTTTGTAAATTTAAGTAACATCAGTAACTTCCTGTCAAAATGATTTAAAAATTTATGTAGTTGCATTTTCCAAATATAAATATGGAAATGGGATTATTATTATATTTTAGTTAGAGTGATAGCGAAGAATATGAAAAATTAATACTGGAAAATTGGAGCAATCTCAATTGGAGAAACGTTAAATTTTAAAAATTCGTTTCGCAACATTTATCTATTAACGCTTCATTTCCGTTTGCACGAAAAGACCTTTTTATGTATGTGTCTTGGATGACCTAAATTTAAAACAATCGGATTCTATAATTGGATAGCTTTTCCCAGCGCGCAATAAGGAAGCAAATATTTGGTCAAGTGTTCATTCATGTTCTCTGCCAAATGTCTTGAATTCAATTTATTTAAATTAGTCCTCGAAACATAACAATGCTACGAAAATATAGTTTTCTTTTTATTAAAGTTTTACTTTTTGTTTTAATTTTGTTTGAAATCTATACTAAAATTCTTATCTACTCGTATTTAATTTTTTAAATGGATGACAGTTCGTAAAAATCGTATGTTCAGTTCTACGATCGCGTCTGCCACTATCTCAAATTTTTATGTCGTATAGTACGTTCGTGTATTTCATAATCCAAAAACAATTTGTTTTTACGTGAGAAATTGTACATCCACGGCTGTAACGATTTGAGCCCTGGGGTCTGATCATCGCTTTCGATAACGAGCTGATTCGATCACTTATTTGAAGTTTGAGATTAAGGGATGCGATATCGAATGCCATAATCTCAAACTAAAAAAAAAATGTTAGAATCAGCTCTTTATCGAAAGCGACGATTAGATGCCTGGACTGAACAAATCTCTAGCTACTGCAAAAATTTATTTTTCCTTGAATAATATAGAATACAGTTATGCTTGTTTTTATGTTAAATCATCTGGCTTATAGGATGGATCTCGGGACATCAACTCGTTGTGTTGGCAAGGGTCACTCGTCTGTCCTGAGTATAATGCCCAGCTCAGGACTGCTAGGAATGCCTAGTGACAGGATAAACTGTTAACTGATGTTCGACAGGAGATTCAATGTAACAATTTCACCCAGGGCAGTGTGGGACGAAAACGGTCCTAATGTGGATTCCAGAAGTTTATGTTGGTATACGGATGGATCCAAAACGGAGGATGGAGTTGGTGATGGAGATTTTGCCCGTGGGCAAATGGCTTACGGTATTTCAGGCAGAAATCCGTGCAATCGCCAAAAATCAGGAAGCTCTTAAGTCTCTTCTTTCATGGGAATTCCGTTCCAGGCTGGTGTTAGAGTGCTTTGACTTATTACAAAAGCTACCATACGGAACAAGGTTTTCATTTATTGGTTACCTGGCGGATGAACTGGCCAAGAGGGCCTCTGGTGCTCCTTTTCTAGGCCCAGATACGTTTTGTGGCGTAAGTCGGTCGACTGTAACATCCTTGATCAAAGAAGTTGACACTTTGACCGCTAAGGAAATGTGGCTGTCTTCTTCTAGTTTAAGGCAGGCCAAAACTTTGATGCAGCCATTTAAATATAATGACATCATGAACCTCAACAGAAATAATTTACGGCTTGTTACTGCTTTTCTTTCTGGTCACTTTGGAATAAACTATCCTCTGTGGAAAAGTAACCAACTTCGTTCACCCTTGTGTCGTTTATGCTTGAAAGATGACGAGACGACGGCACACATTCTTTGTGAGTGTATCGTATTATGTAACAGTAGAAGGGGTGTTTTTCATCCTAAGTTTCTGTGTGCAGATGATATTAGGCGGGCTTCTCCAATATATGTACTAACTTTCATAAGGAGAGTCATACAAAGATTGATTTAATTTAATTTACATATCTATGGTACAAAGGATCCATCAGGTGTGGCAGTGCCGGTCCATTATCTGTCAACAGTTTTTTTGCCACTCCTAAAGAACTGGAATAATTTGAGTTGTGACTTTTTATGTTATAGTGGGCGATATGCATCAGCTATATACGTAATGTAAAAGTTGTTTCATAATATATTTTTACTCCTAGTAGAATACAATTTTTTTTTTTATATACAAAACTTTTGCTCTCCCAAATTACGTTCAAAGTCAGCTGAAAGAAGTCATCCTACTAATGACTTGTCATTTTTACTTAAAATGTATTCGAAAAAATCGTAAAAATAGCCTATAGACGAAAAAGACAATGTGCAAATAATATTGAAATCTCCAACAAATAATATAAATGAAAATCTTATTGAATATATATAGATATATATTTGTTTGACCTAAAATATTTAAAAATTTCTTCAGCACAAAAACAAAAGACATTTATCTCAAAAACGTGTGGCAGATTAATTGGTAAAATATTTTTATTATTAACAATGTTACAAAATATTTGTATGCCTCTTAAACGAAACTACATAAATATTTTCAATGTTCAATGTTTAAAAAATTACAAATAGTTGTGGAGCTATAAAATGATGACTTTTTATTGTCATTGTTTAAAGGAATGTGTTTGTTGTTTGCCTCTTGAACAATTTTTTGTGTCCTAAAAAAACATCGAAATGCTGGTGCTAAAGTCCATTTAATAAACAACACAAACATACATATAAGTCTATTGTTTTTATTTTTTGTTTGATTTCTTCAAAGAAAATTTTGGTAATCGGCTAGAAATTTTGCGATTGACATTTTACGATTTGAAAAAATTTTAATTGAAATATAATTTGCGTTTTAAGATAAAAATATTTAGTCAATTGCTTAAATGTGATTTTTAATTATATATAATTTTTTTTGGACTATTGCTACAAAGTTATATTTATACTTGTCTCGAAAAAATAAAAAAAAAACATAGATAGAAATGGAAATTTTTGAAATATTCCAATAAAGGCGCCAAAATACACATTGATGAAAATGAATCATATTTGGAAAAGGAAAATATATTTTCCTAAGTAAAATTGTAAAAATTTTCTGGCACATTTTTTTATATATGTGGCAATAAGGAAAAAGTGCTTAAGTCATATTTTACTGTTTTGCAGGAGAGCACTTTTAAGCGCTCAAGTTGTTTTTCAAAAATTTATTTCTTTTTGCAGTTGAATTGAGAAATTCCCTGTTGACCTTTATTTTTTAAGCAAAAATCGTTCTACACACTATAAGTTATACATTTAAGTTGAAATATACCTAAGTATAACCTCAATTAAGCTATTATTCCAAATGAGATTAGAAGTCTAAAAAATATAAGTCCCAAGTCATAGTGCTATAACTTCCTGAAAAATCACAAAAAGTGATTGAGATTTTGACCAGGGCTACTTCAAAATATGCAGATTACGGTGGTACCATTAACTCAAAATCAGCTTATCTCGACTTAAGTAGTTTTTCCTTTTTGTTACAGATATATATTGAGTAAGTTTTTGCATTTGTTAGGCCAAAATTTTGGGTATTTATCGCTCTTTCGCTTAGAGAGTAAAAAAATGCCAGCTACAAAAACATGTGACGGTGGGTTGCATATTCCTTAGACCTGTACCTGGATTCAGCAACGATAATCGTAACGCTATTTATCCAGCAATATTTGTTAACGATATTTGCTATCGGTTGAAGTAAAGAAAGGAAAATCACAAGCTTAAATTCATTTATTTTTTCTTCTTCTTTGTGCTTTTCGCTTATTTTGACATTTTGTGTGCAGAGATGCCACATGATATGCAATGAAAACACAATTGTGCACTATCGTAAAAAAGAAAATATGCACTAATACGTTTCAAATAGTCAAGTTTCTTAAGATTTATGCGCATGCATAATAATATATGAATTATCCACAGCGCTCATCCGTTGTGCTAATTGTCAAATCCATGCTAGTTATCACAAAATATATAAAACTTGTATAGAGGCTGGTATCAAAAAAAATCCAAAGCTTTGATTTTCTGAGTGTTGCTGGTCTATTTTATTTGCAAAATTTAATAAATCAAATAAATATTATAGCGTTAGCTAAGAGACTATTGCACTCTGCTTAATAAAATAACTAAAATGCTAATTTTATAGATGTGACCTCACACGTTGATTTTGAAGCAATGAAAGTGAAATACAAACATAAAAATACTCTTCGGCACAATATATTTGACTCGTACATTTGCATTTATTTTTTCTTTTATTGTCATCAAATTAATCAAAAGCTTTGACATTTATTATATCCTATCTGTTGCTATTTGCTTTGCTTTATAATGTTTTTAAAACACTTCAAATCAAAAGTGATTAATGAATTGACTGTAAGATATTAGCCCACAACTATTAATTATGCAGTTGAAATTTTGGTTGAAAAAAAAAGAATTAATAACAATACGAGTAACAACCCAGTTTATTTAATAAAAGGTAATTATGACACAAAATTATTTCAATAGCCCAATTCACAATCTTGTACAAATAGTCTTGCATCGTTGCGTGTGCAAAATGGTATAGTATATTGAAACTCACCACTTAACAATTCTTAGTGGTGAGTACCAATATACTATATCATTTTGCACATGCAACGATGCAAGGCCTTTTGCACAATATTGTGAATCGGGCTATTATTTCAATAAAAATAATTAGGTAATTCACAATGAGTACCATATAATTTTAATGTGGCAACATTGTGCCATCTTAAAGTTTCAATTGTGAGCAGGCAACGATATAAAACACAAGCCTAATTCACATTCTTGTGTAAATGGTCTTGCATCGTTGCATGTGCAAAATGGTATAGTATATTGATACTCACCTCTTAACGATTCTTAGTGGTGAGTATCAATATACTATTTATATAACTTTGCAAATGCAACGATACAAGGCCACTTGCACAAGATTGTGAATTGGGCTATAGTGCATTTAAGTATTAAAATAAAAAAAATTATTTAAAGTAGAAATTATTGTGGATAAATTTATCAAAATAACGTTTGTTCTGCAAAATGCCTAAAGACAGCGACATATACAAATATCTTTTCATCAATTACAGCTGTGCTGGCAGTTTTAACTTTTTTAGTTTAGCATTACCATATTGCCATATTCAAAATGATAACATGTTTTTTAAACTTTTAAACTTGCCACCTGATAATAAATTTGATTTGCAAACAACAAAAAAGAATAAAAAACAACAAACTTGCAAACACATATTAAAATATTAAAATTTTGCAATATTAGTTTTAAAACGCTATTGTGAGCTCCCTAAATATTTGTTTCTCATTCCATGAAAATGTTTTAAAATTTTACTTTCAAATTATTAAGAATGAACAATTTATAACAGCAACATTTGAGATTATTTACTTAGACCTGGGGTCTAATCGATGCTTTCGATAACGACCTGATTCGATGATGTTTTTTTTCAGTTTGAGATTATGGCATTCGATATCTAACCATATTATTACATTGCTCGATAGCGAATGTCATAATCTCCAACTGATAAACGCGATCGAATCAGCTCGTTATCGAAAGCGTTTCAAGTTTTGATTTTTTTATGAGAGAAATTAGGAAGCAATATCGTACCGCTTGTAAATATAGCTATCTCTTTCTATGTCAATATAAAACTAAAACTTGAGCAAGCACATACGCGGCTGTTGTTCACTAAAACCACAGCAGTTTGAATATTTTGAAAAGAAAATAACATCACACCATTTTCGAAACATATTTGCTTAAGTATTTCATTTGTAATTTATAACATTCCTGCAATACGGCGTCTTAATGTCTCGTTATAAACACAAATCTTAAATGTATTAAAATAGAATTATCACTTTCCTATATCAACAATTTGCTGCAGCTCTTCTATAGAAATTTTCTGTGCTTTTCAACACCAAACAATAATTAACACTAAATCTCTTACAATATTGCTGCATTTTTTTTTAATTCAAAATTTATTTATTTTTTTCCGCATCCAAATAAAGTGTTTTCTGAGCAGAAAAAAAATTTCAAAACTTGCGCTATTTTTTTTGTTTGTTAAACATGTTGTAATATTTAATATATGTATGTGAATATGTATGTAAAAGATTCTGAAATTAAATAATTTTTTTTAACAATTTATTGGAAAAAATATGTGTGTTACACATATAAAATAATTTTTGTGCTTTGCTGCAGCGCAGTCTATTCCATAAATTATTTGAAAAAAAAAAATTAAATTTATTTTCATTATTTACTGCAATTCACTTTGCGTGTGATTTTGTGTGTCTTAGATTTTGATTTTTCTTTCTTAAAAATTCATTTGAAACAAGAAATCACATTGCCTTTTAAAACAATATGGACAGATATTTTTTTTTTGTGTGAATCTAGTGTTGATTGTTGACTGATGCATTTCAATATATCAGTAAAATAATTTATTTGTTATTGGAATGATATTTAACACAAAATTGTTACTCTATTTTGCTTAACTATATTTTCTAAAACTAAAGAAAAATAAATTTTTATTTCATTATCTATTTTTCCTTTTGCAATTGTAATGCACGAGTAGATTTTTTATTTTTCTTTTAAATTGCATTGTTTGCATTATAGTAAACTGAAATTATAGAAAAAGTGAAATATTTTAAATTTCAATGGAAGATACTAAAAGTTGAATAATAAATGAAAAAATTTTAAGTTTATATATGTGTATATATAATTGTCTGTATATTTCATTTAATTTTTAACTGTAATATCGTGCCATAACCGCCAAAAAAAAAACTTAAGCGACATAATCTTCGAACCTCAATTTTTGACCAAAATAGATTATTTGTGATCGTAAATAATCGTTTTTCATCAAAAAAACGAAGTCCAAAAAATGTGTCGCTTAAGCTATTTTAGCGGTTATGGCTCGATATATTTATTATTGTAGCGGTCACAGTCTTAGACATTCTGTGAAAATTTAAGCTCCGTGGCTCTTATGGTTCTCGAGAAAACGGCTTGTGACGGACAGGCATACGGACGGACGGATGAACGGACATGGTAGCGAAAACAATAGGTTTCCTGTTCACCTTTGGTGTAAGGAACCCCAAAAAAGCCCTTAAAATAAGAATGTCAGAAAAGTGGATTCAAGAATTAAATGGCAATTAGCAAAAAGTATTAAATAATTTAAGAAATTTATTATTCGACATATTGTCAGAAGTTTATTTTAATTTGAAATTTATTTGCTGGTGGTTCAGCGTTCTCTATATATTTCATTGTTGCTATAACAAATCATCAGTAGACTTCAACCACACATTTTGAATAGTCACAAATCTCTTATTATATGCACAGATTTTCAAAACCTATTTGAGAATTCACAAATAATAATATTTTTTGAAAATCACAAAGGAAAAATAAGCGTAGTAGGATTAGAAACTAATACAAAAAACCCAGCAAATAATTTATATTCGATTTGAATCTATTTTATTTTTCTACACCTTTATACAATTAGAAATCCATTGGATAACCATAAAAGTAATTATAAGGCAAAATTAAAAATAAAATCTAAATTTATTTATTTTATTTTTCATTTTGCCTTATAATTAAAATCTAAATTTATTTATTTTATTTTTCATTTTGCCTTGTAATTACTTTTATTGTTATCCAATGGATTTCTAATTGTATAAAGGTGTAGAAAAATAAAATAGATTCAAATCGAATATAAATTATTTGCTGGGTTATTTGTATTAGTTTCTAAGCCTACTACGCTTATTTTTCCTTTGTGATTTTCAAAAAATATTATTATTTGTGAATTCTCAAATAGTTTTTGAAAATCTGTGCATATAATAAGAGATTTGTGACTATTCAAAATGTGTGGTTGAAGTCTACTGATGATTTGTTACAGCAACAATGAAATATATAGACAACGCTGAACCACCAGCAAATAAATTTCACTATTAAATAATATCAGCCTTATTTATAAAACTTGTTAAGGCCTTATAAAGCGGCTTTCAAACAAATTTTCATGAAAAGTTTCTATTAAAAAATCTTTATAAAGCCTTAATAAGTTTTATAAATAAGATTGTATATTTAAGTTGAAGGAGATAAGTTGAACAAACATTTAGTAAAATACAGTGGATCTAGGTTATAACGAACTCCAAAGAATCTGTCTATTTTGTCCATTGTAGGAAAAGTTTATCGGAGTAAATATTTCCTACAACTAAAGAAAATCGTCTTATGTTTGTTAACAAACTGTTAACGAAATATCGAAAAAACTAATTACAATTAAATAAAATGACATCGAGCTTAACAAACATAAGAGTATAAACTAAAATGGTCAAATAAATATAATCAAAAACTAAAGAAAATCATTTAAACATAAACGTAGTAATGAATTTTAATTTGCCACAAATAATAAAAATATTTTTAGAACATTGAGGGATGTATTCTTCTTCTGGCGGGTTTTTCTTTAATTTGTAACGATTTTCCGTCATTCTCTTTTAAATTTGATATAAACATAATGGTTTAGATTATACTTTTAATTAATAAAGTAATTAACAAATAAAATGCAACCTTTTCTTGTTTAGCTAATGGAACTGCTGTCTTAAATATTACGAAAGTATTACTGGCTATTATCTATTAATGCATTAATTTATTTATAGGCTTATAAATTTCTATGCAGTTTTGTTTATAGGCCTTGAACATTTTATTTCTATAAGGTCAGTCTGTTTTAACATTTTGGCACTGCCCCACTGTGCAAAGTACTTACTAAATGTGTTTTAAAAATATTCCAAAACATATTCATATTATTTGTTTATTTATAGAATTAAAAACTTATTAACACACATACTTGCTTACATATGCAGATATCTTTATATAAATATTTTATTTAGGCAATTACATTATTTTAATTTTAGAAAAAACCCTGACACTAATTACTTTCTGTACAAATTAATAAATTTGTCTGTCATAAATGGTTATAACAATTAAATTACAATTTATTTATAGTCTCAAATGTGTTCCAAAATCAAAAAATTTTCGCTTTTTATCATCAATTTGTAGAAATAAACTTTTGCACTTTAGTACTTGTAATTTATTATCTGTTTTATAGATTTTAATTAACTTGAAATTATTACAGAAATCGGAAATGAGGAAAAAAAACTTTTAAAACAAGAAATAGTCTCATGTTTAAAATTTTCTAAATTATTTTTTTTTTTGGGGTTTCTTTAATATTTTTTTTTTTTTTTTTTTTGTATTTGAAAATTATATTTCTTTAAGTAATAATTATTTGTTTATTTACTTGAAATCATGTGTGTGCATGTATGTATATTATCAAATCTTGGCAAACGAATGAATTTGTAGACAATTTTTTTTTCATCTAATATTTAAAAACAAATGCTGTTTTTTTTTAGTTCTAGATATTATAAAGCATGTAAATGGCGACGTTAGAACATTTAGAAATCGAAAAAAAAAATTAATAAGTAATAAAAAATTAGTTTTGAGGAAAAAAGAGGAAAATTTCTGCTTAAAAAACTGACATCAAATGATTTTTTTTATAACATTTTAATAAAGGAAATTCATGAAAAACATATGTAAGCACGAATCAAATTCAAAATTTTATAGAACAACTTCAGACTGTACCTTTTCTATTGCTTTTTCTCTTTTTTAATTCTAGCTGCAGCCAACTTCACATTTCGCTTTTGTATGCCTTAACAGTTTATTTCATTTTTTTTATCTGTATGTTTGTATGTCGTGTTTTGTCATCTCATGCTCGTTCGCCAAAGTGCTAAAGTATTAAATTTATACTCGTATGTGTGTTTGTATGTATTTTTTTTTCTTGGAAATATATTTTTTCTGTTCTCATTTTTTATTTGTTAGTGTAGCGAATTGATCATCTTTTAAATCATCATTTATTTTTATTTTAAGGCAATTTATGTTCTTCATAATTATTAATGCATTTTAAGAGAGAAGTAAATTGAAATATTTATCATCTGTATGATGTACTTGACGTATGTTTTGGTAATTTAAAATTATAGATATTAAATATAAACCATAGAGGTTTAATTAGGAACTATGAGTCTGCTTGACAAATTTATGGAATTGTGGATGTAATAATTATACAAAAAATTTACAATGATTGTAATAAATTATGACGGTTTTTTTTAACAAGTTTATTTATTTTAAATTTTATAATTAATAATTTATTGATTGGAGGGGAAAGAAAGTACTATTAAACTGGGCTTTTAGGGGTTAAACTTTTCCAATATATATTCAGCATAAATTTCTTTTCTTTTCCTTGTATAAAGGATGGTCATTCAATTTATTATTTCCAACTCTGGTGTTGGTTTGATGTGTTTAAGGACTTGTCTTAGTTTGATTGGTATTGAAGATTAGAAAAATCAAAAATGCTTTTCCCGATATTCAGGTATGTGATGAAAAACGATCGTTTTCAAAACGATTTCAAAACAATCCTTTTGAAAAGGTGTGATGAACTCCGGTCGATTTTGAATAGCATTTTTGATCCAATCTCAAACAACTGACTTCGTAAAAGCACACTTGAAGATCATATATAGACCATATAATAGAGCTGTGAAAAGAAGTATATCAAAATGTTTTTGAAAAACCATTAAAAAGAAATTTTAAAATTATTGACAAATATTGACAAATTATTGAGTTGTCTATACTCATCACACCTTTTATCGTTTTCAAATTGCTTTTGTGTCTTAATCGTTTTTCATCACATACCTGATTGACATTATTTTGTTTTAAACTAGAACTGGAAAATTGATGTTTTTGGTATATAAAGTTTTGTTTTCCAATTCAAAAAGAAACTATCTATACTACACAGGCAAAAAATAATTGACTTATTTTTAAGAAAAATCGTTCAACTGATGTCGATAAGAGAGGGACAGTTATAGGCAATTATATACATATGTTTTCGGCTCCCTCATGGGCAATTACGATTAAAAGAAAAATTTATATTTATAATCTTGTTTGCTCTTTGTTTAAGTTTCAAATTTGCTTGTCTTGTGGATTAATTGAAATGTTAAAATTTACAGTCACACCCGTCACAGCAAAAATTTAATAAGTTTAATACAATTTTTATTTTATATAATATTGATTGTAAGCGCAATCAATAACAATTAAATTAATCAGGTATGTGATGAAAAACGATTAAGACACAAAAGCAATTTGAAAACGATAAACGGTGTGATGAGTTGTCTATGGTCGTTTTGTCAATAATCTTAAAATTTGTTTTTAATGGTTTTTCCAAAACATTTTGATATACTTCTTTTCACAGCTCTATTATATGGTCTATATTTGATCTTCAAGTGTGCTTTTTCGAAGTCAGTTGTTTGAGATTGGCTCAAAAATGATACTCAAAATCGACCGGAATTCATCACACCTTTTCAAAAAAAATGTTTTGAAATCGTTTTGAAAACGATCGTTTTCCATCACATACCTGAATAATAAATACAGCATTGTGATACTGATATAAAACATTCGAATAGTTAGGTAAAGAAAATATTTGGTCACACCCGTCACAATAACTTTAAAAAATAAAAAAATAGTTGGAGGCAAACAAAATTTTCGAGAAAGAACACAAGAGAGTAGATAGCGACAAAAAAGGAAATTTCAATTGTAAGCATATAAGATGAATCTAAGATTGATAGTTCTTAAAAGTTTTTTTCTTAAGAAAAGAAAAAAAATGGTCGTGAAAGAAAACGAAATAGCAGACATAGGAATAAGAATGAAAGTCAAAATGTAAGCATTTTAAATTCATCTAAAATTGGGAGTTTTTATAGTTCTTATAGTTTTTATTTCTTCAGACTTTCCCAGTTCTCATACCAAATCATGACCATAATTTTTTAAAAGCTTAAGAGTATTCATACCAAATCCATCAGATTAAGAAGTACAACCCGTCACAATTTTCAAAAAGTATTTTTTAAGATTTTTTTTTAATTTTTTTATTTAATACAATCAAAAAGACTTTGAACAATCAAAAAGTCTTTGTATGGTCTGCTACACCAAAATTATTGTGTGCGTTCTACTAAAGACTTAAAGATTTATATCCTTAAAGTAATAATTATGTAAAAACTGACATTTGTAGGGTCACACCCGCCACAACTTTCTAACTGCCTTCGGGAGCGTGTTCTTTCAGTATCTACATTGCATAAACAATTTTTGAAATTATTATTTTTCTTTTAAACTATGAATTTTATATTTTTCAATTATAATAAAAAATGTGGGTATCATGGTCAGACCCGTCACAATGGAGTTACTTAATTATTATTATTACAAAGTTAAACATCCTTTTTAAGACGGAATTCAAAGTTATTTTTTTTTAATATTTAAGACGTTCATTAAATACATGTACGAGAAATAGTTCGTAATTCGCCACAACTGCATAAAAGAGGATGCTTTTTTTTCTATAATATATCTATGTAAGCTTAACGAAATCAGTTTTAGATGACGTGAGGGCTTTAAATGTGCGGATTTTACAGAGTCTGACATGCACCTTTAATAAAGTTGCTATCGTCATCTCAATATAATACCAAATAGATGGATCTTGTCTCCAACTGGTGCTTTTGATAAATTCATGCTATTTTTTAGACATTAGGGAACAGAAACAGAGATTCTTAGTAACAGAAAATTGTTCTTGAGTACGAATTGCCAAGCCCCAATTGTTATGAGCAAAAAAATTTTGGCAAAATATTTGCTGGGACAGAATTAAGTTTAAAATAAATTTTGTTTAGTCTGGCAAAAGTGAATTTGAATTACCTTTAGAATAAATATGTATGTATGTATTTGCATAAATCTTTCCTTTAGATGTTATTTAACTCTAAAAAAAATTAAATAAAAAGATTTTGTGCAAAATGAGGCCACAGGAAAACGACAAAACACTCACACGCCGATGAGAGAATACTAAAAAGAAAATTTAAATTTTTAAAAATAGTTTGGCAAGGAAACACAAAATCTTCCTCAAAATAATAATAAAAAAAAACATTTAGCAATATTTTGCAATTATAATAAAAAAAAATTATGTTAGCGGGTCAGTTTTAAAAATCGACCTCCATTAAATTTAAAGAATTGTGTGAATGCTGGTATTTTAAGAGTGAAACTAAATAAAAATAAATTTTTCAAACAGCTGGCTGAGATTTATACTAAAACAAGAAAAATATGTTTGAAATATATAAACAAATAATCTATCATATTTTCTCCAACGATATTAAAACTATACTCAATTGAAATACTTTAATTAACCAATAAAAGGCGTGTAGCTCTCAAAGTTATTTAAGAAAAAAGAAATTAATTTTTATTTGATTTTTGTGGCTGTTGAAAATGAGCAAAAATTAACATAAAAAAATAAAGAGGCGTTGACAGCACCATTAATGAAGTACAAACATTTAGCGCAAAAAGAAGTGACTGACCTTAAACAAGGCAAGCAAATAATTATCGAAAGTTATGCCAATTTGCCAATAATGACCTTGTCTATGCACAGCTAATAAACAAACAATAGTTGAAGCAAAAAAAAAAAAAAAAAAAAATAAGAAATAAGAACCAAAAGTGCAAAAAGAATTCAAATACAATTAACACACAATATGCTTTTCTTTAAATTTTTTACACTCAAAAGACCTTAAACTTATAATGAACTTGTGCGGCTAAAACAAGTTGGCAATCAAACTACTTAGAGAAAATAAGTAAATATTGAAAAAAAAATTATTGACATGATGAAGCATGAAACTATTGCAAAAACTCTGCCCTTGAGCTCTGCAAAGGAGAATATCAGAAAGAGCTTATGGAGATCGAGGGGATCGTCTGAAACTTCCACCCCTAAAAGTCCTATAACAAAAGCTTTTGATTTCTTGCCCTGGTCACGCAATAAGAAATCAACCACAGAAAAATCATCCAAACCGAAAAGTGACTCAGCCAGCACTGCAAATAGCATTGTTGATAATGAAACAAATATTACAGCAGCTGTTAGCAGTTCTGTCAGTCCGGCAGAAGATCAAAAGGATGCCTTGGCCTCCCTAAACTATCATCATAATATCTTGAGTGATGGTAGTGGTAACGTTATACATGACATACTGAATGATAAAATAGATAAAGATGAAAGAAGCATTAGGAAGTCCCATTTACGAAGGGCACGGCAAGTAATGAGCCGTAATAAAAGTTTAGATATCAATGAACTTATTAATTGTGTGGAGCAGGAACTGGCCACCACTTCAGGCGATGGCAGACACAAGGGTGAAAGTAAATTTCATCGTTTTCTAGATGACACCTTTATTGAAAACATTATGAGAGCCAAAAAGCTCTATCAGCATAATTTACAGCAAGAAGACAACGAGGATGACAATGAAGGGGTCTACTACAATAATCATCATGGCCAGTATCGCCCAGCCATTGAAAGCAATGATACAGACGACGAATATTTCTATCGGCAACAACAGGAATTGGCCAATCTCTGCAAGAACAATAATGAACCTTTGAAAAACAACAATAGGCCTGTGAATAACACTGGTGGTGGTGGAAGTGCCTCGCCCAAGCATATTCTTTTCAATGATGAAAACACCGTGTATTTTATCAAAAAAGAATTGCCGGTCAATAAGACCCTCAAGAACTGTGATAAAGAACGTAAACACTCGGAGAGTGTTTTGAAAGCCCGCCTTAAATTCAAAAAACTTTCACACGATAATTCCTCCTCCATCACACATGATGTCAAGTCAACGATATTAAACAACAATCGCGTTATTGCCAACATAAGAAACCAGACCCCACCAGTCAGCGTCAAAAAAAGTATCTTACACAAGCAAACTGGCAATCCCGAAGCATATGTCACTTCCCAGTCCTCCGATATTTTTCGCAAGCGTTCTCCTTCAGCTGGACGCTATCAACAATCTACTCGCTTTTCTCCCAACTATCAGAGACGTAAGTCTCTTACAGATGGCCTGCTCCATGAACGCAATTCACCGGTTTTGTATGACAATGGCAACTCTAGCACTAGTAGTATGGGCAGTGGTGCCAGCTCTAATGGTGGCATTTTAAGTGATCGTTCCAAGTCGGATAAGCCGCGCAAAAAATTATCGTTTCGCGAACCAGTGGTGGCTGGTAAGCGGCCATCACGTCGCCCAGGCGCCGAAGTAGTTAGTGCAGCAACGAATGGGTTAAATACTCAAGGCAACAACCAAACTAATAATATTTCTAACTGTGATAACCTTGCATCCAGTAGACGTGCAACACCAACAAATGAAACCGTATCAACAGAAGATGAACTGAATCAGGTGAGAAAAAGATGGGGAATTTTTCTTGGAAAAAAAGTCACACAAAAAGTTTCATGAAGAGATTCTAGATTGTTCAATCTAAAATAATGGATTTGAAAAGAGTTACTTATTGCCAAAGGTATTTTATTAAAGGTGCTTTTTAAAATATATTTTTAATACATTTCTTCAAAGGTACTTTCCTTAAGCATTTTTTTAAAGACATTTTTTTTTTGAAAGGTACTTTCTACAAAAATATTCATTTTAAAATAGACTAACTGCCAGTTTATAGAAGCCATGTAAAAATTCTCGCCTGCCTTATTTATATTGAAAACAAAAACAAAGCACTCGAAATTTGTTTTTGTTTTCAATATGAATAGACAGCCGAGAATTTTTACATGGCTTCTATAAACTGGCAGTTAGAAATGATTTTTTTTTTTTAATTTATTTTTTACATGTACTTTTTTTAAAGATTCTTTTTTAAAAGTTACTTTTTAAAAAGGTCCTTTTCTTTAAGGGTGTTCTTTTAAAGATACTTTTATTATTTTAAGTCCTTATTTGAAAGGTACTACTGTGAAGGCTATTTTTTAAAAATATCTTTTAAAGATACTTTTTTTCCAAGAACTTTTTCAAAAGGTATTTTCTATTAAAGGTACTTATTTTAAAACACTTTTGTAAGAGATTTTTTATTTGAGTCTAAATTGGGAGTCTATAGTTAACTAGCGCCTGAGGCTTATCTAACAATTTTTATTATCAGTTTCATTGGTTAAACCACCTTCATTAGTTAACTAAATACTGTGAATTTGAGCCGTAAAGGCTTTCTTTTAAGATATACTTTATCTAAAGTACCAGTTCTAAAAGTACGTCATATATTTGAAGTAATTTTTGAAAGGTGCATATTTCAAAAATATCTTTTTAAATGTTTTTTTAAGAAACATACTTTTTTTTAAATATTTCTGTTTTCTTAGAAGGTACTTATCTGAAAGATCCTTTTGTGTAGTTTAACAACAGGTGCTGAGTTAAGAAGTACTTTTTTTAAATGTACTTTTGTGAAAGGTAGTTTTAGAAAAGGTTCTTTTAAAAAATATACTTGTCTAAGAGATATTTTTTAATGGTACTTTTTTAAATTGTACTTTTGTGAAAGCTACTTTTAGAAAAGGTACTTTTTAAAAGGATCTTTTGTTTTAAGGTACATATTTGAAAGCTATTTTTTAAACGGTATCTTTTTGAAAGGTATTTTTAAAAGGTACTTTTATAAAAGGTATTTTTTTAGAAGGTACTTTTTTAAAAGGTTTTTTTTCAGAAGGTACTTTTTTAAAATATACTTTTTTTAAACGTATGTTTACTTAGAAGGTACTTAATTGAAATTTAATTTTGTGAAATGTACTTTTAGAAAAGGTACTTTTTTTAAAGATACTTTTTTAAAAGATATTTTTTTAAAAGATATTTTTTTAGAAGGTATTTTTTAAAAGGTATTTTTTGATAGGTACTTTTTTAATAAGTACTGTTTTGAGAGGTAATTTTTTAATAGATAATTATTTTAAATATACTTTTTGATAATGTACTTTTTTTTAAAAGGTACTTTTTTATTGGTACTTTACTAAAAGGTAGTTATTACTTTTTAAAAAGGTACTTCTTTTAGGGGCGCTTTTTGAAAAGACACTTTTTTAATAGGTACTTTCTTAAAACGTGCTTTTTTAAAAGGTACATTTTACGTTTTCAAAATGTAAGGCTTTAAAATCTAATTTCCTAAGAGGCACTATTTTAATTGTACTTTTTTTAATACGTACTGTTTTAAAAGATCCTTTTTGTAGTAGTAACTTTTAAAATGTACTTATTTTATAAGGTACTCTTTTTTTTAAAGGTACTTTTTTAAAGGTACTTTTTTAAAAGGTACTTTTTTAAGGTATGCCTTTTACAAAGTATTATTTTTTAATGGTACTTTTTTAAAATGAACCTTAATTGCAAATTCGCTCTCTGACAATGTACATAAAATTTTTCAAACGTACTTCTTTCACAGAGAGGCTGCGGCTTAGATGAGACTTTACCTAGTGAAGAAATTTTCACGCTCAGAAGAGCAAGATGTATAAAAAAATTAGTTATTGAGCTAAATTTATTTTTAATATATTACGTTCTTAAAAAGGACTTAAAAGTAAAAACTACTATTTTCTAATATTATAATTTTCAACTCATAAGGATTGCTTACTTTTTCCATAATGCTCTGAAAAATTAAGCCTAGGTGCATTTTAGTTGATGAAAATTTTTGTAGAAAATTTTAAAAGAACATTATTAAAGAATAGTTTTGTAAATCCTTCTGTCAGGGTTACCAGTTTTAGTTTTTTAAATATTCCATTAAACTTTCATAACTATTCGTTTGCCATAAATATCCCAAATTTGTTGCATTTTGTACTTTACTGATACATTACTTTTTTTACTGCTGGAAGTATTGTCAATTTTAATAAACTTGTTGTGTTTTTTAAATATAAAGCAAATCTTTTATCTAATCTTTTACCGCTTTTTATTTATTTTTATATTACAGTCTCAGGCAATGCGTATTGTACGCACAGTAGGACAAGCGTTCGAAGTATGTCACAAATTTAATATACATAAAAATTCCCTGGATAATAATGATGAGCGCACCGATATCTCATCATCGGAATTACTGGATCTTGAAACAAGATCGGATCAACAGATAAGCGACGATGATGGACACAACAAAAAAGGTGAGTAAATATAAAAAATGTTCACATATAAATTTTTTTTGCTTTTGTGTGATGTGAATTAATAATATTATTTGTACAATAAAGAAGAAATTAAGTGACCTATTTAAATGAAAAATATACATAAATTAAAATGTGTATGCATTAAGGAAATTGCGTATGCCATTTCATACATTATATTCGCAGGTCAATTTTCCATTTAAAAATAAAATATTAATGTGCTTGAAAATGTGAAAAGAATGGAAGATTGAAATGACTTTTATATTTTGGCATAAAATTGTATGCCTTTTAGTAAAATTTTGACGTAATTTGTGACTATACAAAACATTTTACACAAAAGAATGAAATAAAGCGCCAAATATTATACCTTAAATATTTGTTTTATTTGCTAAGCAATTTAAGCTCTAAAACCAAGTATGTAATACTAAATTATTAAACAATTTCGCAATTAAACTAAAATGCGCTTATGTTGCCGTGGTTGTCAATTTGTGTGAAATTTTTGTAAAAGTTTAAGCAAAACGAAAAACATTTCGTATTTAACCCATACATTAAAACAATTTTCCATATGCAAAGTCGTATAAATATCATAATCAACAGCAGCATCCAAGTGACAGAAGAATGAAGAGGATGATAAGCTGATAAAATCAAATCAACATTAAATAAGACAATTTATATTCGAATTTATTTGTTACTTCGTGCTCAGCAGCATTAATGTTTTTACACCAAACCAACCGCAAACTAACACGTTGTGCATGCAGCACACCCACTTCCATCGGAATGATTGTGAAAGTGTGTGATGTGTATGTGTGTGTGTGTGTGTGTGTGTGTGTGTGTGTGTGTGTGTGTGTGTGTGTGTGTGTGTGTGTGTGTGTGTGTGTGTGTGTCCAAAATTTATTTTATTTGTTTTACATTTGTGTTGGGGTATAATTGACAGTTGACAGCATCAAAATATGATTTTGTTTATTTTATGACATTTATTAAATGTACGTGTTCCGTTCATTTACTTGTACAACCGTATTTTCCATAATCATAAACATAATTTATCATTAAAAATATTGCTTACATTTTAAGACTTTTAGAGCAAGAACTGTTTTCGAAATTCTTTTAGTTCAAAACAGCGTGCTTTTTTGTTGAGGATGTTGTGAATGAGGGCAGAACAATAAATAAAAAAACGCAGCATGTAACTGCTTTTAGCGGTTTCTTTTTTAATTTGTTGTCATTAAGTTATTAGAGTTTTTGCTAAACTGGTAATTCTGCAAATATGTTTTACGCATAATGATTTTTTATAATTTCATTAAAGCTAATCACACTTATTAACGACATAACTAAGTTTTTCGTAAGCCAAAGAATTATTTTCATACATAATTAATTTTGTTTTTGATGTGTAAACATCTATACGCTAGGGGGTAAAAATCTTTTGACTTTGATTTCTTTGCTGAGATTTCTTTGCTTTTCTTTCACAGCATTGTCAAATCAATGTGAGCTATGTACACTCATTAGTGTTTGAAAGAAGCAATACCAAGCAGAGAAACAAGTCGACCGGCTCGAAGCCGACGGTGCGCCGGCGCCGGTTATTTTTCTGTATATTTCCGTACACCAAAGGTGAAAATGAACCGTAAGAGCTACGGACTTGAAATTTGGACACAATGTGTAGACATTTAGCCACTATAACAACAAATACATGAGAGCTTAAAACTAAAGGGTGTTCCAAAACGAGCAACGAAAAATGTAAAAATCCCATGTAATATACATACAATTGTATGTACATATATACACTTGAAATTTTAAAAGTTAGTGTATTTTTATACAGACTACAACAATTAACACTAAATTAAAAAAAATTAAATCAATGGGTGTTCCATCAGTTAATGCAATTTTGACTTTGTTTGTGACAACTTGCTGTGTCTTGCAAACCGTAAGAGCAGAACTCTTGAAATTTTCAAAAACGGTAAAACTAAAAAATCAATAAAATATAAAATCGCCAAATATAAAAAAACGCCAAAAACAAAAAAAAAATCGCCAAAACGAAAAAAGTGCCAAATTAAATAAAAAATCTCTAGGACTAAAATAAATCGCGAAAAACCAGAAAAATCGCCAAAATGGAAAAAATCCTTAAACAAAAAAATCGCCAATATGAAAAAATCGCCAAAATGAAAAAATCGCCTAAATAAAAAACCCCAAAAACAGAAAAAATCGCCAAAAAAAAACCCCCAAAAAAACGGAAAAAAATCGCCAAAATTAAAAAATCGCCAAAATGAAAAAAATTCCGAAAATTAAAATAAAACCCAAAAAGAGAAAAAAAAACGCCAAAACGAGAAAAAAGCGATAAAACTGAAATAAAAATCGTTTAAACTGAAAAGACTTAAAAAAGGAAAAAGCTAATTCAAAAAAATTATCAAAACCGAATGTGCGCGAGTCAAAGTCGCACTTTACTGAATTTATTTTAATTGCAATGCGTACACAACAACAAGAATTGCAACAACTAAACGATGAACAACAGGAATTAAAAATTAAAAAGTAAAAGTAAAGGCATTTACCATAGATGAGCACTGTAGTACCACTAAAGTTTCAGTAAAAACAAAAAAAATTTTACTGATTACTAAAATTTTTTTCTACAATTTTTATAAATTGCCTAAATGATTTGTTATATGATGAGGTGCATTGAATTTTCAGTAATCAGTAATGGCCGTATTCATAATGAAATTCTACCAAGTGGCTAAATGTTTTTCATACAAAAGTTTCAAAATTTGAATGAAAAAACTTTGCCACTTGCTACAATTTTATTATGATTACGGCCCTACGATTTTACTGGTAATGCAAATTAAATTTCATTAGCAGTAAAAATTTACTGAATTTTCTTAGTAATCAGTAAATTTACTGCTTACTGCAATTTTTAATCCTGTACATATACATATACCGCAGTGTGCCCATTTACTAACTAAATAAGTTAAATAAAACAAACAAAAACCAGCAAATTCCTATGTATTTACAATATTGAAAGTTTTGATACTTTTAATTAATTAATTTAAAAAAGGTACTAAAATTTGCTAAAATTTTTATTTTAGCAAATTAAAAAATTGCTAAAATCAAAAATTTTTATAAAAAAAACAATATATATATACATATATATATATATATATATATATATATATATATATATATTGGAGGTAGTCTTGACAATCATTATAAAATGTTTTTCACATACTTTTAGGTATTTCTTTTATTTGCGGACTGAACAAACATGCAGCATAAAGATGTGACATTTTTTGTAATTACAAGAATCTTTTAATTTCATACTGGTTAAAATATTACAGCTGTCATTGTTATAATCTAAATTTGTCTTCATCAGGATATTATCTCATTACTAGGGAAGCTGATGACTTACTTGGTAATATTGTAACCTTTCTAATAATTTTGGATGCTAAGTAGAGACAAACAAACTGTTGATACTGTACAAATGACGCAAATATGTAACATAAACACCAGCATAACGTACTTTAAATTCTTGAAAAAGATTGTATTGAAAAAGAAATCATTGCGGCCGGTAGCGATTTGTTCAATTATGTAACTGATTTATAAAAAAGCAAAACCACTTTGATTATTTTGAGTTATGACTGTTTATGATCTAGTGAGAAATATGTTTATTTTTTCATGTGGAAAATCTTTGTTGTCAATTTAGTAGTTTGCCTACAAACGAGGTGAAACTGTGATGATGATAAAATGTAATGCATAGCAGATTGCTGTTTTGGGTATTGCACCAAACAAGAACTTGGTCGAAATTTTGATCTGAGTACTTTTTATGGCCGAATCTAGCGAGAGGAAATTTTCGAGATAAATGTGAAATGAGCCACTTTCTTTCACATTTATCTTTTTTATGAATCTTGTTATTACTAACTGTATCGACTGTTTTGTTACCAAATTACCAATTGCAATAAAGTTCTTTTCCCACAAAATTTACTCGTTAGAAACATGTTTTTAAATTTGTTTTGCCGAATGCGTTAGATTAAATTAAATAGTCACACTTCTTTGTTAGAAGAAGTTACGGGCATTAGAAAATTTAAAGAAAAGCTTGTTTTAAAATTAGATTATTACCATTACTTTTTTACAATTCATTCATACAATATTCTAACATCAATACTAAAACGTATGCGCTATGTGAAAATACAAATATTACTCATACGTAAATTATATTTGAAAGAAGTAATCATCATAAACACACACGATTATAAAAATGGATAAATAATTAAACATGATTATTCACACGTTTAAAAGCCCTTAACGGCAATTGAAAGTTAACAGGGACTTTAACGGCAAGTTTTGTATGAAGAACTTCCAGTTAAAGTTCACGTATGATTAAGATATATTGTGGAAGGAGACGTATATATTATTTGTTTCAGAAAATTTTATAGTTTTTTTTTTACTTAATATTGAGTAAAAATTTGTCCACTATTGACACGTATCTGTCTTTTTGCTCTCTTCGAGCTTATTCACTCTCGTATTCTAGCCTTCCTTATTGATCTTAAAACAATTGAACATGCTTGGGATTTACTTTTCCAGGAAATTGAATTTATTATTATTTTTATATACAGCCGACTGTCGTCTGCGATATTAATAAAAATGCAATTCCTGTGCCCAAATTTTTGCTTGTTAATTTTAATTCTGCATTACATTTGCAATAGTGCCGGTTGTTAAAATTATATTGATCGCCTTAACAGAACCATAAACTTATAATGGTCAATTAAACTAAATAATTTAACAAGCAAATATTTGTATATTTTTTTTTTTCTGAAGAGGTCACTTTTATTTTTAAATAATCTTAGTTCTTATACCGAATCATTAAAAATATATTGTAGTCTGCAATAAGTTAATTATATACCAAGGCTACATATAACATTTTTTAACACAATTTTTAGATTAAAATCTTGATTTTTTTTTAATTTTCTATTTGCATAATCATATTTCTATAGATTCCGAGATCTATTGCTATTCCACTAAATTTTGATTTTGAATTTTTTTTTATCAATTCTGTGGCAAAAAGAAAAAGTGCTTAACTTGAGATAAGCTGATTTTGAGTTAATGCTTCTTACGTAATTTGCATATTTGAAAGTACCCCTGGGCAAAATCTCAATTAATTTGTGTGATTTTTCAAGAAGTTATAGTACAATGACTTGCGACTTATCTTGTTTAGACTTCTAATCTCATTTGGAATAATAGCCTAATTGAGATTATACTTTCGTATATTTCAACTTAAATGTATCACTTATAGTGTGTAGAACGATTTTTGCTTAAAAAAATAAAGGTCAATAGACAATTTCCCCATTTAACTGCAAAAAGAAATAAATCTCTGAAAATAGAATTGAACGTTTAAAAGGACTCTCCTGCAAAACATTCAAATATGACTTAAGCACTTTTTCCTTATTGCCACAGAGTTAGTGCTACAATTCGTACTGTTGGTTTGTATGTATGTGTGTTGACAATAGAACATCATTGTTAAAGCATTATAGTTGTTGCTATTCATGCGTAGCGTCTGGATTGGAGTTGTACGTTTGTGTGGTTGTATATTTCTTAAAAAGCCGAATGCACGAGTTAAACTTCCTTAAATATTTGTGTACTATGTATGTATGTATGTGTATTATGTTCTTTACCTACTAATGTCTGGACGTAATGCGAAGTAGTGAATTCTGACTTTTAGATGGTTTTGTGCACCTCTTTGGCACTTATATTTACTTATATTTTCATTATTTTTCCTAAGCATCCACTGCACACTAGAAATAATGTTCATATTGGTAGTAGAAACATTCTTTTATAATGATGTAATATAATAATTTAAAGTGTTTTGGTAATTTTAACCTAACTAAATTGTTTTAGATTTTGTATACAAAACTACTAGAAATCAATAATCAAGGTCCAGTTAATTTTTATTCCACAATTTCAAATTTGTTCTTAATATTTTTCTTAATTGTTTTGTATTTAATTTTAGTGTATATTTCAATATGTTGCAATTCTTGTCAAGAACTCTCGTTAGACATTAATTGGTTATTTTTTTTTTAATTAGACTTTGGCTTGTTTATATTTCCACTAAAATATTTTTTTTGTATTAATACTGTTCCAAATTTAGCATTTTCACCTACAAAAAAGTTTTTTTAGGCCTTGAAAATTTATGATTTTAGCCTTGTTAATTACAATATTTTTAATTACAATTTGTTCATAATTAAAAAAATATATATACATATAAGTATATATAAATGTAATATTTGTAAAATAAATTTAATTTTGCTGTAAATAATAATATTACGAGTATTTGACGTCAACATTTATTCAATCATAAAGAGTAAAAAAAATTAAATATCGTTACCCTAATATAGAAAGGCCCTAAATCGTTATTGTTTTGAAATCGAGTTTTTGTATATTTCGATAGAACAACTTCTAATGAAGCGAAAAATGCAAAAATCTCGGTTAAAAAAATATAATGAGTTAGGGCCTTTCTATATTAAGGTAACGATATGGATATTTAGTTTCGTTTAGTAATCAAAGTCAGTTGTGAATTTATTTTAAATTTTTTTTTTAATATTGGGAAAGTAATTTTGTCTGTGTCACAGAGTAATAACACTTGTGTAAGTGTATAACGTGCTTTAAATGAAGATCATCATTCATCGAAATATGAAAAAAGCTGAATAAAACAATTATTGACTTTCTACTCGAGTTTGTACACAGAAAAAAAATATTTTGTATTAGTTTCGTACCCGGGCTTCAGTTCAATATATTCAATTCTTATAATACGTTTATTAATGAATGTGATTTTCTAAAGAAGAGAAGTAAAGTTAAACTTAACTTTTTAGCTGTCGGAAATGCCGCCAATTTCCTTGCGCCGCTACACACTTCATCAGCATCCACGTTTATCTACTTAGGGAGAGTTTGTTTGTTAACACCAGCTATTAAACATGACTTTTTAATGAAATAGAGTATAATAAATTATTATATTGCGTCTACAACTGAGGGTGGCTTTGGCTCCCTTTGTATCAGTTGTTCTAGGAAAGTTCGAGTGATGAAGGCATAGAGTATACTAACGTTAATGTAACATCAGAGCAGCCTCCTTCGTTGGTATTGTGTAGCAAAATCATAGGCAAAGTAAAATAACCAATAAAATGGCTACAAAATAAATCTTTGAAAGTTTAATACTCCTCATTGACACCAGAGGCGCTGCAACACTGCATTATTAAAAATATGCAAAAAGCAGAGTTCTAAAAAGAATGAAGCTTTTTCTATGTATGCCTTCACCACCTGTCTCCTTTATCACTATTCCTTTCCTAGTAATATTAGCAGTCATTCGTTGTCCAAGTGTTACTTCTCTTAAAAAAAATTAATTATTGACTTACCATTGGTAAACGAATTTTCTATTTTTTCCTGTTTCTTTATAATTTAATTAACGCAAATATGTACAATAAGAAAAACCTATCTTTAGGTACGCCTAAATGAAACCATTTAACTTATTGTATTTTTTTAGTGTCAACTCATATGACATGCGTGCCTTTCTTTATACTGGGCTTGAAGTGAAAAATTGTCTTGAGCAAGTTATTGTTAAAAAAATTAAGCTATAGAGAAATTCGATTGGGAGTAAACAAAAGTTAAAATAAAAAAATAAACAGCTACTGAAACAAAAGCTTTCAATCAAATTTCAAATCAAAGAAAGACGCGAAAGAAACAAACAACTGTTTTTTTTTTTGTTAAAGGAGATTTTTGAGCTAAGCGTATCTTTGAACTAAATTGATCAAAATTTGACAGAGATGTAAGGCTTAATTTATTTAATTCGTACAGAAATTTTAAAGGAGTTGGTGAATTTTTATGTCGTTTATAACATTTTCTAGTAATAATGCAAGATTTTTATTACTTCTGTCTCTTTCTATTTATGGCCTTTGGTTATATAAAATGACAACGTCATGCACTGCTCTCTGTGTCTGAATACAGTCCTTTTATTTCGAAAATTTCATTCTTGAAACTAGAACATGTGCAAATTTTAAAATCGACAACGTTTTGTTTCTCATTTTGTAACATTGCGGTATCTTATATTTATTGTTAAATTTTTAACATTACAACCTTTTATCCTATATCTGAACAGTTGTTTGGCTGTCGGCTTTATAACAGCCATTGAGAAAATTTTTTTTCTCTGTAATATCTTTTTTTCCAACTGTATTTGGCATCGGTGCTATTCATAGCAGACGAAAAAAGAAAGTAGTTCTTTGAAATAATTAAATAGCAATTAACGAAACCATTTCGATTTATTTGAAATATATTTTAATTTTCATTATCATTTATTGCAGTAAAATGAAAAACACATTTTTATCTATTTCATAATTTACAATGAAAATTATTAAGCAATATACAATACAAATACACACATCTGTACATATTTGATTTTTATTAATTTTGTATTGCCAAAGATAAAATATTGCCTGCATTTTTCGAAACGAAGGCAACGTTCTTTGACGTCACTGTTCTTTGTGCTTTTTCTTTGAAAGAAAAAAAAAAAATATTAGCCTAATATCAATAGAAAAAAAATAGTGCTCAAGAATAAAAAATACACATATAGAAAGCACAGCAGTTTCCAATTAAAAAGCTCACTAATAACGTCATTAAAAAATTACCCCCCTTTGCTTACTTTCCCTTTTACATACAAGTGATGTAATTGAAGAAAAAAATAGCTGAACATTTTATAAACAAATCTGTTTTAAAATATTAAAAAAAAAAATTAATATTAAAAAGTAGAAAAAATATTTTTAAGATAAATAATCCATGGCATCAGTTGCTGACAAGTTTTGTGGATATACGAATAAATTTTAGTAATTAAGACAAAATATTAAAAAAAGCTGCTTATAATATCATCACGTTTATTTTCATCACCATACTCATCATTATCAACGTGGTTGTTGTCGTATCTACTCCTGATCACCACTTTCGTCTTTGTTTCTTTATATTATGGACACAATTGTTAAGACAAAATATACAAAATAAATTATTTCTTTGTAGTTTCTGGCTAAAATTTCTCTAAAAGATTGAAATAAACATCTGGTCTTTCTAGTTAATAATTTTGCTGTTTTACGTTTTAAATAATTATCAAAAAAAAAAAATTCATTTGCTTTCATTTCAGCTCATACGCCAGAATTAAGTTTACCCCAAAGACCCACCCATTTGGAACTAGTGCCGCAGACAAATCTCAATAAAACTGGCAATTTTATGGTAAGTTAAGGCAAACAAAAAATTTTATTAATAATAATTTTATAATGGAAGTATTGCACAGTAGATCGCATCACAAAAAAAAAAAAAAAAAAAAAAAAAAAAAAAAAAAAATAATGGGATACCGAAAATGTTTTCGAAATTCATGGTAAGACGTTTTTCGACTGATGGCAAACAGATAATAAATAAATTTGATAAAATTTCAGGACAACTGGTCGTTTCACGATATCGAAAGAAAACTCTTTCCTTACAACTTATATTAAAAAGAAAAAGAAATTCTCATATTTATATTGAAAACAGCAAAGTTTTCAATCGTGAAACAGGCCACAAAGCTTCATATTTAACTCTTCAGTTGAACTGTTTTTAAACGACTTCAAAAAAGGAGGAGGTTACAAATTCGTCTCTTTTTTGTGGGTTGTATTACTTCATAACTCGGTACATTTTAGACGGATTATAAAACTTTTTTTTTTTTTTTTTTTGAAAGGAGGAGCGGATACACGCCAAATTTTTTTTATATACTTTTATGATATTCTACTTATTAGATTGCTGCGAAACCTATAAAACACCTCTGGTTCTTGTAACACAGAAAAAAATATCATCGAAATGAAACCAACAAAACAAATTGTTAACATTTCATTTTAAAATTAACAATCATCATTGTTTATATAACAAATTTAAATTTTTGTAGTCAATTAAATTACTCAACAAAATTATTTGTTAAATTATATCATAATGGAATGAGCAAATGTAGAAGAAACAAGAAATCATATTTTGTGTGTATTCATCATTTGCGTATTTACTAAAGTGTTGCTCTTTAGCTGAGAGGTAAGTGAGTCAGTTTATTAGTGTTGATGTTGCCGGTTCAACTCCGCCCAAAGACGTTTAGTGTTTTTCGCAGACAAGCAAAAAATCATTTTGAGGATTGTGATTGTGTATAAAAAGCTTGTTAATATAACAATTATGATACAGAAATTCAACAATTCACATTGTTAATATAACAATAACTTTAATTGAAATAACTTTGAAATATAACAAAAATGAATGTTGAAAAAAAACTCAATTTCAACAAATTATTTGTTGATATATTTAATTGAAAATATTTTTAAGATTTTCCTTCAACTTACAATTTCGTTAATTGTATTTACAAAAATCGTTGTAGGTTCAAAATCAATTAATTATTTAATTGATATAACAAAAAAATTAATTGTAATTAGAAATTATTTTTTTCTGTGAATTACACAATTTTGAAAGCTGAAGAAATAGGCGGGGTTACGCCCATTAAAATTTATTACAATATTTCACGCGGTTCTACTTAACTGAGTTTGGTGAAACTTACCATGCACTTCGAGCTCTATAATGGACACAATCCACCATTTAAAAAAATGGGCGGAGTCACACCCATTAAAATTTAATATTTTATATTTGTGATTTGAACGGGCTAAAGTTCGTATCGCTTTTTAAGCCAAATTACATGTGATAATTATTAATGAACAAATAACACCAAAGTCTGTTGTAAATATTCTGACTAAAAAATTAATAGCCATGGGCCTGTGGCAAAAATTAAAAATAAAAATATACTTAATAGTAACAAACCAAAAAAGTTTGTCTTAAGTAGAACAAAAAATAAGCAAATTAAGTAACATGTGTATAATTAGTAAAAAGAACAAAAACGACAATGGTAAGACTGTTGTAAATATAGTGATGGTAAAATTGAGCTTACAATACAAAAAAGCTTTCAGCAAATTGAAATACGATGAATCAAAACAATTCACATATTCCATTTGCAATAAATTGCTAAGTATATAAAGCAGAAATCTACATCAACTGACACCACACACAGTGGACTAAACACAAAAGAACGCTGATGATGAAGGTTTAGTGGCCTTCGAAAACGGCTGGCTGTTGCGTTCAACTATGTGTTGTTAGTCAGAATATTTACAACAGACTTTGGTGTTATTTGTTCATTAATAATTATCACATGTAATTTGGCTTAAAAAGCGATACGAACTTTAGCCCGTTCAAATCACAAATATAGAAACAAATGGAGTTCGAATAATAATTAAAATTAACTAAAAATTTAATATTTTATTTTAAGTGATTCTCCTTTACCGATTTTTACTAGACTTAACACGCACCTTGAGCTCTGAAAAACACATAATCTTGCATTTAAAAAACGGGCGGAGGTACGCCCATTAAAATTTTATTTTATACATCACGTACTTCTTCTCATCTTCTATCCGATCTTTGCATTGAAGTCGGTTTTATTTGGCAGAAAGAATTATGTTAATTATTAATACATATTTTTTTTTTTCATACATAACATGCGGCCCAAGGTTTTTAAGTAGGACGATGACTCGGCTATATTTCTTAAAGTTATAGCAACCGTAGTCAAAGTTGAACTTAATTTCTTAAATAAAGAAGAAACAAGTTCAATATTTATCATACAGAAAAATAAATATTTTGCAAAAATTTTTAAATTATAAAAGAACTTTGGCTCATTATTTACAGTCTGGTACCGATAATTAAATGTAAAATGTGTAGTGGTACAGCTGTATCAAAGATGTCAGAGGAAGTGTTGTAAAGCAGGAAGTCCCAGGATGTTGGGGCATTTTTCTGGAACATACATATTTATCCTCTAATTATTCTCTTTAAAAATATTTTTTTTCCATAACGAGTGGCTTAAAAATTTGCCGAGTAATGTTCTAGTTACTCATCAGCAAGGAAATCGTAAATATGTGACGTACTAATGAGGTGACAAGATAGTGATCTGTTTCAGAACTTTTTATGAATTTTGGCATCGAATTTAGTGCCTATTTTTGCATATTTCACCTTTTATAGCATGTTTTTGCATATTTAAGTCTTATATACGCATATTTTTTAGAACTTTTAGAGCAGATTTGACGTCCTTAGAGCATACATAGATGATTTAAAGAAATTTCTTATTTACTGTAGCCACCCTTCCTAGCCATAGGCAATAGGAGACCCAGTTGAGGTTATTGTGATTTTCAATCCATATATTGGTCAAAGTGTTTGTTTTTATTTTTCTTCCTGTAAATCTTCAGCGTTCAACGCTTGTAGTGTATAGTGTATAAATTATATTTGTGTGAAGATAAATTTTAATTTAATTAGCAGAGACAGCAACCAAAATTTCTAAATTAGCATTTTAAGCACATAATAGAGCACTGTTATTTATTTAACAGTATATAGTTGCTAAATGGATTAGGATTCGAAATCCTTGAAAGTAGATAAATATTTTTCTTAATCGCCATTGAAGGTATGTAATAAAATTATTAAAGTAAGATGTTGGAAATATTTCCGGTTGTACCAATTAATTAGATTTAAGAAAATATAATTTCCTTGAGAATATTAGTGGAAATTTTTGTCAAATATGAAAGAGCACATGTGCTACTTTATATTTATATGTCCTAATTTTTTTTTTTACTTTCCTAAAATAGTTTTGGAAATTGAAATAAATGATTTTGAAATATACGATTTTTTAGTGAAATTTCTTGAGAAGGTTGGTTGTCATTTTGGTCAAATATTAAAGAGCTAACTTAAAACACTATATATTTGTAGTAGTAGGTGTAATAGTGTTTAGAGTTCTTAATTAATAATTTTGAATATGTTCACCATAAAATATATGCAAATAAAAAGATGACTGCAATATTACTCGTAAAAAAATTCTAGTAATGTTCTTCAAAACAAGTATTTTAATAAAATTTAGAATGAAATAAATACTCTCCCCCCCCCCCCAACCCATAACGTAGCTCGTTTACGCTTCTCCTGAATTGTTTGATTACAATTTTTAAATATTTTTTTTTTCTTTTACTAAATGGTCTGACTTATACGAATGTAAAGATATTTTCATTTTAGTGCCAGACAAAATGCCAAATATATGTTTATTTTCAATACAGCAGTTTATTACACATATTCCATATTTTTTTTTATATCTTAATAAACGCTTGTTAACATTTAACAGTATAAAAATATTTTTAATAAACCACATGGAATTTAATACTCATACGTTCAAGTTAAACATTATTTTTATGGTCAAAAATACACAGAAAAAATTTTGCACATATCAACAAGCGAATAGCGACACAAAGGAAAAGAGAGAGAGAGAGAGAGAAAATAATTTTGATATGATTGGTTTGTTTAAAAACGCACGAAATCCAAAAATACTTTGCGGGAAAAATAATAAACAAACACCTGAGAAAAAATATTAAATTTAAATTACTATAAAAATTTATTAAAGAAATGTGAAAGAAAAGAAAAATTATGGCAACGAAATATTTGCATAAAAAATGTATTTTTACTTAAAAATAAATATTGTTTATGGAAATAAAACGAAAATCATTTATGCATGTATATGAAGAAGAATACAGAACGAATATAGAGACGCAATTACCCTACAGAATTTATAGAGAAAATTTTAATTCTATTAAGATAACAGGCCATTGAATATTCATTTAAACAAAAGGTAAATTTTTAAGTAATAATTCAATTTTGCAAAACGTGAAGGACACCTTAGAGAAAAAAGTTTTTGTTTTTCATAATGAAAATGTGTATTTTAATGCAAGCACTAAATATTAAAACCAATAAATGAATTGATAATTATGTGTTTTGTATTTTGAAATCCTACTTAAATACAAAATTTGGGGTTTCATCGCAAAATTAATTGATACTTAAAGAGCCCCAGCATTGTGCATTTAAGTTTTGTTTAACTTTTATAAGCACATCATTTGTTTTGTGCTAGTTGAGGGCATAGAAATGACATGTGGTCGCATTAAAAAAAAAATCTTCTAAGTATATAACAAATACTAGATTTGCTGCCATTATTACAACTTAGCGATAAAGTTCCATATAGTTAATCCTTAGTGTAACAAAACTGAACTATAAAGTTACCTTTAGAATTTTCCCCTTATTACAACTGTCCGATAAAATAAATAACACAGTGTAACACGAAAAAATATAATCATATACGGACACGATTAGGTGATAAAATACCACAAAATAAAGACTCGTGTCCCCCAGTTTCATACCAAGTCATATAATTTTTTTAGGTGCTCGGTGTTATTTTTGCATTTTCTCAGGCTCATATCTTGCAAACCGTTCGAAATTTTTATTTACTCTGTGAGGCAAAGTTGTAGCTATTGTCATAAATAATAAAAATTGAGAACATATAAATTCAAAAAAACTTCATCTTCAAGATAAAAATCGCAAAAAAAAATTTAAAAAAAAAAATATTTTTTTTTACCTTTTTCCCCTGCTCAGGCACATAGCTAGCAAACCGTTCAAAATTCAAGGAATCAATCAACTACAAAAATGTACCTGATATCTCAATAAACAACTTTTTAGAACATATAAACTTTCTAGGAATGCGCTTAGGTAGCCGCAAAAGCGAAAAAAATTCCAAACAAATGAAATTAAAAAATTTTCGTGAAATTTTTCACTTTTGCGGCTACCTGATCTGAGTTAATAATCATTCCTAGAAAGTTAATATGTTCTAAAAAGTTGTTTACTGAGATCTCAGGCACATTTTTGTAGCTGATTGTTGCCTTGAACTTTGAACGGTTTTCTAGCTATGGGCCTGAACAAGGGAAAAAGGTAAAAAAATCGATTTTTTTAAATATTTTGCGATTTTGATCTTGAAGATGATTTTTTTTTTTTGATTTTATATGTTCACAATTTTTGTTCTTTGTGACAAGAGCTACAACTTTGCCTCACAGAATAAATCGAAATTTCGAGTGGCTTGAAAGATATGAGCCTGAGAAAATGCAAAAATAACACCGAGCCCCTAAATCTTTGGAGGCCCATAAAAAAAGTATATGACTTGAGGCAAAACTGGGAGACACTGGTCTTTTTTATATAAATATGAGGTAAACAGCTTTGACAGCTCTTAAATTTGTTCTCGTTTCTTTACAAAGTAAGAGCAACCACTGTTGTCGCCGAGATCTGATTGGCTATTGTCCTCTCATAAGTTTGAAAGCACGTAAGCTCTTTTGTAAAGGTTTTCCCATTGTGCATATGGTTTGGACGTACCTGATTTATATATATTTAAAATTTTTTATGAAAATTAACTTAAACTATATTTAAATATTCACTGATTTATTAGCCATTATACTTTACTTTACTTTACTTTACTTTACTTTACTTTACTTTACTTTACTTTACTTTACTTTACTTTACTTTACTTTACTTTACTTTACTTTACTTTACTTTACTTTACTTTACTTTACTTTACTTTACTTTACTTTACTTTACTTTACTTTACTTTACTTTACTTTACTTTACTTTACTTTACTTTACTTTACTTTACTTTACTTTACTTTACTTTACTTTACTTTACTTTACTTTACTTTACTTTACTTTACTTTACTTTACTTTACTTTAAGTACTATGCGTAGTCCCAAGTATGTTGAACTTTTTTTTTTAACACACCTTTGGTGGATAAATGCACCAAAAAACAGCCCAAGAAATCGAATACATCGACTCATGCGCAAATCATAAAAAAACATCTTGCTTTTTCATTTAAAAAAATCCCGTACATTAAGATCTGCTCTATTTAATATTTGGGGTATTCAAACGGTACTCTTAAGTGTCTTAAATTTAATTTAATTTTATTTTATTTAATATTTTAACATAGTTTAAAAACTTTTTGTTGTGGCTCAAACAAAAAAGTCATAAATAATTAGGCTTTCTGAGCTATGTTTATTGATTTGTCATAACCAGGGAAACCGCAAATATGCAATTGCACGATTTTTCCCGTGTGACGTATAAATGCGTATATAAGATATTTATCCGTTTTAGAACTTTTTATGAATTTTGGCATCGATTTGTTAGTGCATATTTTTGCATATTTTACCCTTTAAAGCATATTTTTAGTCTTACACGCATATTTTCCAATTTTTAGAGCATAAGTTACGCTTTTAGGGCATATTTTGATACTTTATAGAATGTATTTATTTGAATATTAAGACTACATTTTTTAATTTATTTTTCGCCATCTAAATATCATTTTCACTATTTCATGTAGTGTATACATTTTTCGTATGTAGTAAGTAGTTATTACAGATGTTAGTTTCAATAAAAATTTGGTTTTGCATTAATGTCAGGCCCTGCCCCGAGTAGACGTTGAAGGAACAATGTGAATTTATAAAAGTTTATTTAGATGTGATCGGCAACGATTTTTATTTGAAGGTCTAGGTCAACATTTTATTGTTTATTGCAATAAAAATTATAGTTAACAAGCTGTCTTATTTATCCAAAACAATGTTCTGATATCGAGATCTCCTTTGAAGTTGAATAAAACTTTTACCGGAGTATCAAAAAAAATTAATTCATTATATGCTTTGGTCAAAATTTGTATGGCAGTTTTGTTTTAACATACTTTTCAAACCCAAATTAATTTTTTATTGTCTCCTTTTTTGTTTATTTTAATTTTGTCTTATTTTATATGCAAACGTTTTTGAATTTTTGAATTAAAAATTACATTTTCATTTTCATTCACAAATAAACCAATTTATTTTATTTTTGAGAGCATATTTTTTAGTTTTTAGTGCATATTTTCAAGTTTTTAGACCATATGGAATGCGCATAAAACACTTTTTTTACAGTATATTTCTGGTTTCCCTGGTCATAACTATACGTGGAAATGTGAGAGTTTACCAAAGGAATTGAGTGAGAGAGAGAGAGAGAGAGACAGAGGGACAGAGAGTAAGCAATGTGTAAAGGTGTTAACGCGAAAATACAAATAAGCACAATATTTAGAGTTGTAAATAATGAGGAGTTGCTCACAGCAGTCATATTTTTTCGTGTTATTGTTTGACAACATAAACGCTTATGAGTACCATTTGAATAACCCAATTTTGTCAATTACAATGCCTACTTTTCTTCTCGAAGTTGAAAATTTCAAAACCTGCTTGTTTGAATGGTTTGATGTTTTAGAGAAAAATGGTGACGAGTTCATATTTAACAATTCATTTAAGCCGCCTTTTATTTATTAGTTTAATTCATTTTAATTATTTTTCAATTTAATTAACTTTCGAAACTCATACTTTAGGCTGCCTCACCGGGTATTATACGATATTGCAAAATATATATATATATATATATATATATATATTACGCATAAAACGCCACAAATCATATCAATTTATTAATTTAGTTGTATATTTTTTAAACAAAACATTTCCGTTATTAATAAATGCTTTGATTACAAAAAAAAAATATAAAATAATTAAAATAAACTAATTGCTAGTTGAATATACAAAACTGAAAAATTCATAATTTAAAACGAACAAATCAACACAACAATTTTTTTCGCAATTCTTGTGTATTTATAAAAATTAAATCCCAATTGCTATGCCGGCGTCTTGGGAATGGTTACTTATTAATTTTTTATTTTTCTAAATAAAATACGATGACATGCGTGCTATAAATTCGTGTGAAATCAAACGAAATAATAAACTCATTTATGAGATGCAGTTTTGTTATATGTATCATATTTTAAATTTTAATATATATGCATAGTGTTTCAACCTAGCCGTGATTTTATTCGCATTGAAAGAAAAATTAAAATTGGACTAATTGAAAAAATAGGCGAGTAAACCATTAGAGGTATTCACGTCGACAATTGCATTTTTGTAATATGCACAATGTAATTAGTAATTAGTAAATTTAAAAAATTAAATATAATCAAAAATAATTTCTTATTCGGGCTCAAGTTCAGTAATTTCAATTCTTAGCGAATGAAATATTTTTATTAATTAATGTGAGTTTCTAAAGCACCCCATACACGTTTCAATTCAATTGTGAATTGAGTCTTTCAATTGAATTGGTTCTTGGCCAAACACTTCATAAACTGAATTGAAAGATTTTCATTCAACTGTCAAATTTATATTTTTTTCACAATTACAAATTTAAAAATTTAAAACTTCTATTGCATTCATTCATTAATTTATATATTTTTTATTTAAAATTCAATGAAATAAAATACAGTTTTAAAAATACATAACTTTTTCTATACAAAATAAAGCTAAAAACATAAATTTTGACACCTAATCACGAAACTCGAGCACACACAGCACAATCGAATTGAACGATTTACTAGTCAACATGAAAAATCAAAATCTTTTGATTTTTCTTCAACCAATTCGGCAACTGCCAAACTAATCAATTGACAAAGCCATACACGCTTTGATTTGAACAACAACCGACTCAATTGAAAATTGAATTGAATAGTGTATGGGGTGCTTAAAGAAGAGAAGAAAAATTAAACTAGACTTTTTATTAGTGGGGGAAAATACCGATATTTTTCTGTGCAGCCACGCACTTCATCAGCACCCTAATCTATCTACTATTAAATATATTATTTTGGTAGTTTTTAATTATTTGTTCGAACTTATTTAATTCTCGGTTCAAGATGCTATTAGGTTTGAATTTGTACTAAAAACAATTTTAAACTATTATGACACAAAAATAGCTGAACAAAATGTTATTTTTGAAGGTCCGCACACCTTGATCGGCAGCATTCTTGTATTTGGTCTACTGTGTACACTACACATTAATTTAAACCTCAGCTCTACATAAATATTTTTCAATGCAAACAGAATATGAGAATTGTTTTGATTCATTATACTCAAATTGATTACAAACTTTTATGTAATAAAAGCTCAAATATATTTTTATTTTCAGAACGAAGAAGACAAGTCACCCACGACTCCTTCTTCGCCCAGTCGTGAGATTCATAAACTTAAAGATCAGCTTGAACAGCAGGCCATGCAAACGCGTCAGGCATTGGCTCAACTTATGTTGGTGCGAGAGCAATTAATATCGGAAACAAATGCACGTCTCGAAGCTCAGGTATGTAAATCATGTTAAAGCTTAACAAATGAGTATCAAGCGAATTAAGCTTATATCGATTTTAGGCACGCACTCAACAACTTTTACAACAAAATCGTGAGTTACTGGAACATTTGGCCTCATTGGGTGCATACAATGAACAGCAGCCGCCCGGCTTAACCAGTGCGAATATCGGCATGGCGCCACAGGTTAGTAATTGTTAATTTATTTTATTTTAACAACAAATTTGCTGCAGATAAAAAAATTTCTTGGCATGCTTTTTAGCTAATAATTTGTAATAAGTGTCGTTTTAGTTTTATTTTCTTAATATTATCTTATTAGTTGCTTTAAATTAACTGTGATATTTTATTTTGTAAGACTCAAATCTGATTCTCATTCAAAAAAATACAACATAATTAAATAAATTTTGTTGCTAAAGCAATATTATAAAAAAAAAAACTGTTACAAGCTTCTTCCTGACCACGAAAAGTGTTTTATTTAAGAATTTTTATTATTTTTTTTTTGACGAATTTATTTATTTATTTAACCCAATGCCTATGCAGAATATTTATATTTATACGTACTCACAATCATCACACTCAATGGACTTATTAAATTAAAACTGAAGCATAATTTGAGGATGAAGTAAAGGATGAAAACAAAGCATATTTTTCGGATGAAGTAAAAGTTAAAAAATTGTCTTATATATTTTGCATGCGGAAATAAATAGAAGCGCTACTTACCAACAATTAAATAAAGGGTGTTTTTTATTGGGGTATAGAACTTTAAGTTGGCATCACTTTTTTAACTGGCGGCCATTTTGTCAGCTGTCAAGTGATTAATATTTAGTTTGGTTTGCCATTTCATCATGAACAGGTTGACAAAAGAACAACGCTTGCAAATCGTGCAAATTTATTTCGAAAATAATGGTTCAGTTCGCGAAGTTTACCGCAAGCTCCGTCGATTTTATGGTCGACATAATCGTCCATCAGAGCAATTAATTCGGTTAACCATGGATCGTTTTCGCACTACGTTTACTCTATGTGATAATACGCATCCGCAGAGACGTCGAACAGTGCTCACCGAAGAAACAATTGCCGCTGTAGAGCAAAGTGTTGAAGAGGACCCGAATGAATCGATTCACCACCGTGCACAGCAATTGGAGCCGACTAACCGACTATTTTGTTCCCGAAGTGGATGGCATGAATGTGGATGAGTTGTGGTTCCAACAAGACGGCGCTACATGCCACACAGCGCACGTCACAATCGATTTATTGAAGGAAACATTCGATGAGCGCATAATTTCGCGGAATGGACCTGTCAATTGGCCACCAAGATCGTGTGATTTGACACCATTGGATTATTTTCTTTGGGGATATGTGAAGTCGCTCGTCTACGCCAACAAACCAGAAACGTTAGGGGACTTGGAAGCCAACATTCGTGGCGTTATTGCCAACATACGGCCCCATATGCTCGAAAAAGTGGTTGAAAATTGGACCTGTAGAATTGGCTTTATTCGAGCCAGCCGCGGCGGCCACATGCCCGAAATCATATTTAAACATTAATGGCATAAAATTATCCTTCCAATAAAGCCAAATTGATGGACATTAAAACGATTTTCTTGTGTTTTATTTCAATTCGAAGTTCTATACCCCTGAAAAAAACACCCTATATATATTATTTAAATTTGTTAAAAACTCAATGACTGCTAACTATTGTTTGTTAACTTCCATTTACTTATTTCGATACTTATTTATAATTGAACGAAATATAAGCCTTGAAGGTTAAATAATTTCAGAATTTCAAATACAAAATCAGTTCAATTACAGTCTCAAGTAGAATTTATATTAAAGTATGATTGTATGAATATAGAGAAAAGTCTTAAGTTAATTTATTTATTATTTTTCGAACTTCATTTCTTTCGATATTAATGATTTGAACAGGCTAAAGTTCATATCGCTTTGTAAGCCAAATTACATGTGATAATTATTAATGATGCCGTTTTCGAAGCAACTAAAAATTCATCATCAGCGTTTTTTGTTTGGTCCACTGTATGAGACTTAAAAAAAATACAAGTAAAGCCCCGTTCAGACTATTATACAATTATTAATACTTTCATCATATTTTACATTCGTTGCGACTGTCAAAAAAATCTAACGTAAAATCACATATTGTGTTCAGACCATCACACTTCAAATCAAATGTGTAATACAAGTAGAAAACAAAACAGCTGTTCAATGAAAATGTCTGTGCTATTCATTTACTAGCGGCGGCAAAACGGTTTCATGCAGGCACGGACGTGCCGACACTTGAAAAAATTCAGCAGTTAAAAATATTCTATGTAAATAACAGAAAAAAAATTTAAGAAAAGATATTACAAAAGCGTTAAAAAATTACGTCAACGAAATATACTTTCATACGATTCACTTATTCAAAATTTTGAGCCGATATACCTATGACAAAAAATTATATCAATGACGACACGCTATCGGCGGCGAAACAGCCGACTTGGAAGTTTGGTTTGTGTGAAAATGCAACCCTGATCTAATGAAAAGTATTATCGTTTAGAAAATTTTCTAAGAACGAAAAAGTCTTATGGGATGTAAAATTTTTTATCGTATTATTTGCCACTTTAATGACATTTTGCGTTCAGACTATCACACTTGCGCGTATTATTTGATTTTTTGACAACTACAAATACAAAGTATAATAGTCTGAACGCGGCTTAAGCAGACACTAGTTTATTGTGTTCGAGAGTTTCAAATAATTTTGGATTATGTGACATTGTGTATTTTAGAATATTAATACCTTCACAAAATTAAGCAGATTTCAATCAAATTTTTTTATAAAATATACATCGTTTACCACACGTTAAATTTTTGCCTTTGAATTCCATTTAATTTATAATACACTCACACTTTTTTTACTAACACATTCAAACTTTTTAAACTAAAAACTAGGTTGCTTTAAAATTCACCTATCCGTTTATAAGGCAATTTTATTTTCAATTTGAATAGCTGGTCATAGCACACATTGATTGAAGCTACAAATTTGAGTTGTTTTTTTCGTCGTTTTTAAAGCTTTCAATTTCAAGGGATTTTGACACACAATATGTGTGATGAAATTGAAAGCGATTTATTGAACGTATGGCTGCAGTATTATATCAAGTTTTTAGAGCTATGCTCTTTATGCCAGAACGTGATTTTTGTAACAAACATAATTCACACTATTACAGTTCATTTCTTTGTACATAAATAAATACTACGAAAAACTATTTGATTTGTTTTGTTTGGTTTTTTGAAGTAAGTGCAGCAAGAATAAAACAAAAACAGTTTATTTTTGTAATTATTTTGCATATGAGCACAAACAATACATTAATTTAATCCAACGCACCTAGAAAAAAAAAATAATGGGAAATAAATGGAAACGTTTTGAAATGTTTGAAGCTAATTCGACATCATCATATAATATAATTTTACTGCATTATTTAATACATGAAATTTGTTTTATATAGCTACGAAGCATAGCTCTAACTCGCTGTCTTAAGACACCTCTCTTCCTTTTTTTTTTGACATTTATCAAGATTTTTTATTTAAAACAAAACCCATTAACTGAAAATTTTCTAAAACTGAAACCAAACAACTACAATATACATCGATGGCTTAATATAAAAAGGCCGTATCTCAATTTTTTCGAAATCGCGTTTTTAACGTTTTCTGGTAGTTAACGTATAATTACATCCTCCTTCAAGAACGAAGTAAGTAACTATTAAAATAACAGATTTATTTAATTTAAAAATTTTTTTCTTGCATGTAAATGCTTTAGTTTTTATTCAGTTTTTTCTTTCTCCTGTAAAATATCGAAAATTTGAGTTACACCTTTTTATATTAAGCCATCGATATGTATGTAGCCAATTCTCACACTTTTTCATTTACACTGGCTGACTTTTTAGTAAAAATTTGAAAAAAAAACCGTTGACGCATCATTAAGTTGTAATACATTTTAAGTATATTTTGACAAAATTCTAGTGCTAAAGTCGATTTTGTTTTGTATGGGAAGTCTTTTAGATTTTGCCCGAAATAGCGTAAGAACTAGATTTTGTTCAAATGTCAATGCACTATTAAAAGACATTTCAGTCAATGGTTTTTGTTTTGGATAACCAATCTTCTTAAAAGTCAAAAAAAAAAAAAAACTTAATGTAAACGGTATAGATTTGAATAGAAATATTTACTAAAATCTGATAGATTTCTTGCGGGTTCAAATGCTCTATAGTATACTTATCATGCAAATTTTATGGAACCCAATTTACTTATTGTTTTTAGAGGAAATACTGAATCAAGGCGTTTAAAAAAATTTAAGCAAAATACGTTTTGATTACACAACTTGAAAAAATCGTCAATTTAAAAAATTTTTCCTTACTAATATCTCGTTTACATCTGAATAATGAACAATTTCTGGTAGATTTCGAGCAAAATCTAGTAGATTCCCCATCAAAAAAAAAAAAAATATTCTTCTCAAGATAATCTCAAAATCTACTTAAAATCTAATAGGACTAATGATGCAACTGTGTATTGTATTTTTCCAGATTGTACTAAAAAATAAACAAATGCACTTAAAAAGGTGTGTGAATTGGCTAGATGGCAGGTTTTTGGTTGCAGTTAAGGAAAAATTAAAGTTAATAGTTTTTGTTTTTTTTTGCGAAATCTTGATAAATGTCATCAACAAAAAAAAAACTTGTGAAAATTATTTTTTAACCGAGTACCGTATAAAATCAAGCAAATTCTCCGAGGCCTATATTATTAGCTTCTTAAAATTATTCCGTAGACTTCAGTACACAGGGTTCAAACTCGTAAAAAAAATTATTATTATTTTTATTATTATTACTGTTCTTTTATATATATAAAATAATTTTGTTAAAGAAGTCAGAGTTCTACACTCTTTATATTGCGTGAAAATTTTAATGAAACTTTGATCTTTTGTTTGCATCTTATAAAAAAATAGAAAAATGTTGTAAATGTACAAGAATATAAATTGAAATTTTGTTGTTTTATGCATGATTCTTTTCGTTTTTGTAAAGCTTTTTAATGCATGTTAAAAAAATTTTATAATTTAAAATTGCATTTATTTTAACAAAGTGCTGTGTTGTTTTTTTTTTTCTCATTTACAAGTGTTCCTTTTTTATGATTTCTGTTTTTGTATGAAAAAGTGTGAAATTGTGTTTTGGTATTTTTTTTAATAAAATGCAGTAAAGCAGACATTTACCTCTTTTGGAATTTATTACTTTGCTTTTGTTTTTTTTTTTATATATTATTAATGCTTGGTTGAATTCATATTGCAAATTGCCAAACTTATGAAATTTAATGGAGAACAAATTTTCTTTATATCTTTAATTGTGCCTGCAACTATGGACTGCACAGAGTCATTTACAAATGCTGTTACAAGCCACAGCTGGCAATGCCAATAACAATTTGGCCACAATTAATCAGCAAATAAATAATTTGGGTTCAATTAATCAGCAGCTGACCTCTTTGAGTCACCAGCTGAGTGGCTTGAATCAACAAACACAAAATCTGCAGCATTTCCAGCAACAGCAACAGCAGCAACAGCACATGCCCATTTCATCTTCAGGTGGAGCACAATTGCAAGCTTCCACAACAACGTTGCAGCAGCAGTCTCCGCTACACCTGAATGTCTCAGCTGCAAATGCTACAAGTGCCACAAGTACTCTGTCTACAAGTCCGTTCCCCTCCATGCATCAATTACAGAACATAACCAGCCAACTGCAGCAATTGAATTCTCCGCCCATTTTGCAACACCAGCAACACCAACAAGCTAAAGATGCTCTTTCCAAAGATTTGTTCAATGTCAATCAGGAATTGTTAAATCGCTTGCAGGCCTTAAATCTGAGTGCCACAACTTCTGCTGGCATATCAATAGCAAATGGTGGAGGCGGAGGTACGCCTCAGCCCACCGCATCACCAAATAATGCCTATTTCTTTGTCAATCCCATGTCTTGCAGTCCATCTACTAACAACAACAACAACAACAACATGGCCGCCAATAGCAACTATAATTTCCTCAGCACGCCCAGCTCGTTGGGCAATCTAACGCCTTCTCCCATGGGAACGCTCAACCGCAATTCCTATTCCAATTCACCCATTACCGATGAAATGCGCATGAGCATAGAGAAGAATCTGAATGCGCTCGATGAGCAGCTAATGAAAGCCATATCGAATGGCAACATAGCCGCCTCTGGCTCACGAGAAAACAGTCGATCATCTTCAACGGCAGATTCACCACTCACTTCGGTAGTGCGCAGCACTTCAAATCTAAATAATAATAATAATAATAATAACAATGACATGAGTCCCTCAACATCTTCTTCGCCCAGATTTAACACCGTCATGCTTAAGGTCACCGACGAGGCGGGCAATGTAACTAATCAAAGAAAACTCTCGGCGACACCGAGTTTCATAACGCGCAGCACTAGCGAAAAAGTGCCAAATCGTAGTCAAATTATGAGTCAGGTCCAGAGAACGGCCTGGGCCAGACACACCACCAAATAGGAGTGGGAGATATTCTTTTAAAATTTTTCAAGGAGTTGAATACATTAAAGGGAGTTCGGGGGTGTAAAGAAAGTTTAAAAGTTTTAATGCTAAATTTCTTTATAAGTATCTTTAGCAGACAATTTTAAGATAATAATTGCTTTAAAATAATTTTAGAAATCTTTTTATTTAATCGCAAATAGAAAACGCCCTGAACTCTTTTGCCGTAGGTAATGCAAAATTTTTTAGGCTCTTGGATCCACGCATTAATTGTTTTAATTAGGCCCGTTTTTACAACTTACCAACAAAGCTCACCTCTGAGTATACTGAGGAATAAATGTGCCCTTAATTATTAAAGTAGTCTAAGTCACATGCGATTTTGTTTCGAAATATCAAATAAATCTTTAAGAAATTTTGCTATATAATTAATAAATATTCAATCAATTTATATTAACCGGGATTACTATAGCTCTAAATTAAAATGTTGCATAACATAAAAATATTTTTTTGATTTGTTCAAATGTAATCTACGAAATATCTCGGCCAAAGAAATGTGTGATCTAGACCACTTTCATAATTAAGGGCACAAACTTACCTTTAATTCTGCTATTTCCGAGCCATATGCGATCTTTTACAAAAGAGAGCTTTATGCTTTCACACCGACGAAAGCACAAAAGCCAATCAGATCTCAACGCCAATAATGCTTGCTGCTTACTTTACAAAGAAACTAGAACTCATTGTAAGATATTTCAGTGCTGTTCACCTCAAATGCAAATATCAGAGTATGTACATATGTTTGGAAATAGCTGATTTAATTATTTTTCGTTTCCACAACTCTGGTATAGAAATATACTTAATATTTTTGAAATAGTGGCAATGCTATAGTAAACGCTGATTTTATTCTTGGCAGGAAATAATTATAAACTTTTTTTGAAAAATTTACTGAAATGTTTCTTTTGAAATACGAAATCTTTTTACAAACTCAGTTCCATTATACTCGTAATAGTCAGTAAAATTCACCTGTTGGCGTTATAATTTGTCGTTTTAATATTACGAAAATATCTTTTAAATAATTCATCTGTTTATATAAAAATTAATGAATGAATCTTTTATGTCTAGAAAAGAATAATATTAAAGAAAAATTAAGAAAGTTGCGCAGAACATTACACTGTATAACAACAACAAAAAAGCCAATACTTGAAATTGCTGTTGTAAGTTTGAGTTTGTGCCACTGTAAAGCGAAACTGGCTTAATACGATTATATTTGCATGAAATTTGGTAGACGGATAGCATATGGTCCAAATAAAAAAAAAACACAGTATGCTTTTGAGGAATAAGAACTGGTGAGAATTTGTACTTTTGGGACTCTTGAACCTCCACACAGGTATTTATAGATGATTGTTAACGCTAACGCACTCTTTAAACCTGTTTTCTCATACAAAATTCGAATGTTAAAACAACATTAATTTTAACAATCGTCTATGAATAACGGTGGCAATATGTTCTGTAAAATTTACCCCCATGGTCGTTTAAATTTCATTTATGTCTAATTGATAGTGTCGAAAGGGCATAAATTAGGAACTTATGCTTAAAATTTCATTAAAATCGATTTAAAAGTTTCGGAAAAGCAGAACTCATCCCCTGTTCCCTTGCTTGTCTTACTTTTGGATAAGGTACACATACTATGTCTACTTTTAAACGAAGGGTCGGTCATCTATCTATATTTTAAATTTCACCAAAATCTAATTGAGACTCAGAAATTGTCACACTGGCTTCCTCTTACTCCTAGTTTATAAAATTGCTATGGTCAAGTCAGATATGGACTGCAGCGCCATTTGCGGGTTGATTTCAGAACCAAATAATCCAGGGCTCCACCCAATTGCATACAATAAAATCCTTTCAAATCGGCCCAGCCGTTTAGGAGGAGTTCAGTGACATACAGAGGTACAGTAGAATTATATATACATATAAAAATATAAATAAAAATTATGTACATATATATTTAAATACATACACATGTACTAATGTGTTTGGTAAAGGTACCAATACACTACGTGTTTTTGCTTGTGTTTTTTCAAGTTTACAATTCACATGTTTTTTTTTGTGTCTATCAAACTTGATTAATTTACATACGGTTTTAAATTTTTGGTCACCAACTTCTATGTACAGTTACACGTGACATCGGCCATGATTGTTTATAACAGCTTTTATTATAACATTAAAGCCGCTGGAAATTTCTCTGGCAGCGTTGCTGAAGTGCCGGCGTCACAAATATTTATTTAAGTTTTTTTCTTTTTAATATGCAAAATATGGAGCTTGTATCAACACTTGTTATATACTTTATATCATTGTTATTAAAATTTTAAAATGAGATAAAAAAATAAATAATTTATCACTAATACAAATACTTTAAACGGACGGCTAATGATATCGGAGACATTCAACCGTCGATAAATGTTTTCACATGGCATAGACATTTGAAAACACATGTGTAAACATAAGAAAATAGAACATGCTCTAATTGAAAATTTGTCTTATGTTTTTGCTTGCGTATTTTTACACAAGCAAAGTTTTTGAGGTCACCAACTACATGTTTTTACCGAATTATCTAAAATTTGACAGGTGCAATGCAAAAACATGTAGTGTATAGGCACCTTAAATATTTTATTGAGTAACTCAATATACGGGTAGATATCAGAGCTCGCAATAATTGGTCTCTCTCGTGCTTGTTGTCAGAAAAAAACACTCGTCCACTGACACTATGCGACACTGTCGCGAAAAAACCCTCAAACTTCGTTCTTCTTTGGCTTGCTCTTCGCTCAACCAACTACCGTTTTTGTTCGATCGCTCGGCTCATGTGTTCACTCATGACCCTCTATTTCGTAAAATCCCGGCAAACGGTCTTTTGAGCATGTATGTATGTGTGTTGAGAGTGTGTGTATAGGTAAACATTTACATACATACATACATACTCAGGCTTATCATGAACTCCACATGTGAAAATTTGCGAACCAAATTTTTCATTCACATTTTTTTTTTTTTTTTAATGCATGTTTATTATTTATTGTATCTTCAAATATGAACTAACAATAAGTATTCAAATCTTAAATCTATAAAAAAAATTATTAGGCCCGACCAATGTCATTAATAATACATAAGTAGTGATAAGCAACAAAAAGAAAAAGGTGTTTTCAAGCAGCTTCATCATCTAGAGTGTTAAATATTAGAGCCCGTGTATCTCTCTTTTTTAAGCGGATGTGTCCAGTAAAGTTCAAAATATTACGTGCAAGCGGATTAGGATGTGACTCGAGTTTTGTTAGGTATTTGCCTGCGTATTTTGCAATTTCTTCAGTCACTAGTGGCATATTCAAATCGCGATGTATATTTGAATTTTTGATGTACCATGGAGCCGATGTTATCATGCGTAAAATTTTATTTTGCCTTCGTTGAATTTTCTCTACATTTGAAGCTGAAGCAGTGCCCCATAGTTGAATTCCGTAACACCATATTGGCTTTAAAAGCGACTTGTATATTAAAAGTTTGCAGTCTAGGCTAAGTGTTGAATTTCTACCAATCAGCCAATGTACCTGAGTTAATTTAAGTTTCATTTGAGTTAACTTAGAGTCAATGTGGTGTTTCCATGTAAGTCGTCGATCAAGGTGTATACCAAGATATTTCACATGTGAATGTTGAGGAACAACTTGATTGTTAATCCGAATGGGGGAGCAAGTATCTCTTCTTAGGGTGAACGTTATATGGACACACTTTTGTTCATTGACTTTAATTCTCCATAAGTTTAACCAAAGCTCCATCTGGCTAATGTGTTCCTGAAGTTTGCGGGATGCCTCATCAGGGTTTTCGTGCATACTAAGGCAGGCTGTATCGTCGGCAAATGTGGAAGTATGGATACTACTGCTCACAGGCATATCACAAGTATAAATCAAATATAAAACTGGTCCCAGTATGCTCCCCTGTGGCACACCGGATGAAATAGTTTCAGGCCTACTCGTAAAGTCTCCTTCCACAACAGTGAACTTACGGGGAAATAATGTAACTTTCCAAAATATTTAAAATGTTTATTGGTAAGTAAGTCTTCAATTTTAAAATTAGGCCTTCATGCCACACTTTATCAAATGCCTGGGAAACGTCAATAAAGAGCGCAGAACAATACTTTTTTTCCTCAAAAGTTCTTCTTATAAATTGAACCAGTCTGTGAGTTTGTTCAATGGTGCTATGCTGACTTCTAAAACCAAATTGATGGTCTGGTATGCACCCACTACTAATTAGAATTTGGGACAATTTTGTTTTGAGCAGTTTTTCGAAAAGCTTTGACATAGTTGATAGTAGACTTATTGGCCTATATGACTCAGCCTTGGTTAGATCTTTGCCCGGCTTTGGAATCATTTTAACCTTGGCAAGCTTCCAGATGTGTGGATAATACTCCAGTCGTAAAATGGCATTAAATATGAATAATAGGATTCTCATTGCAATACGAGGCAAGTTCATAAGCATCTGGATACTAATTCCATCAATACCTGGAGCTTTCTTCGGGTTGAGTTCGGCAATTAATTTTTGTAAATCACGCGTCTTAAACTTTATGTGTTGAGGGGGTAGAGCGACTACATATTCGGCAAATCAGCAACACCAGTACATATGTTTGGCGTAAAAACGGATTTTAAGTGCTCAGCAAATATTTTACCTTTTTCAGTATCGCTTCTTGCCCAACTTCCGGTAGATGTGCGTAGAGGTGGCTTATACTCAATGGGTGTTTTAAGCTTTCTAGCAGCGCGCCACAAAGAGTAATTAGACGCTGGTGTGACATCAAGACCTTCCAGATAATTTTTAAGAGATGCAGTTTTTTCAGACGCAAGCAACTCTTGGAGTCGTTTAGTGCACTCTTTAAATCTGATTTTATTTTGTGGTGATCTGTGCTGTTGCCATTCCCTTCTAGCTCTTCTTTTTTCACGTACGAGACGTTCAATGTCTGTAGAATAAATTTTATTAAACCCAGTCTGCGGATGGGAGTTAGTGGCATGTTCAGCAGCCTGTTTAATATTCTCGCTGAGATTGGCAATGTTAGATTCAATATCATCGGATGTTCTAAGCGTAATGTTTTCCGTACAATGACTACTGAGATATTTTTTGAACCCCAGCCAATTAACACGATTGATCATCTTCACATATGGGTCAGGTAAGTTACTTCTTAAGGGACTACAAATTGTAATGATCGTCGGAGAGTGATCGGACGAAAGATCAAGAGAAGCTTGAACTTGAATTAAATCCCTAGAGATATTTTTTATGACGCCAAAATCTATAACATCTGGAATTTTTTGTATGTCAGTAGGCCAATAAGTGGGCTCCCCACTCGAAATGACATCCAAGCCCATTTTTGAAATAGTGTTGAACAATGCTCGACCTCTGGGGGTAATAAGACGCGAACCCCAGAACGTATGCTTAGCATTGTAGTCGCCAGCTGCTACAAAACAAGGTCCAAGAGATTTGTAGAAATCCTCATTTTGATTCTCAGTGATTGAAAATCTGGGAGGGGAGTAAATTGATGATATAACAAAATTTGTACAAAAACTTTCAATGCCAATATTTGTTGATTGTAGGTGTTCTTCACAAATGTTATCAAGAACATAGTGGTTGAGTCTTGACTTTATTAGAATTGCTGATCCACCGCAAGCCCTTCCTCTAGGGTTCTTTGTATCATATATAGTGTAGCCATAAATTTTAAAAAGACTTCTCGAAGTCACATGTATTTCAATTTCGTATCATCAATTCGAATAAAACTAAAAGCTTACATGTTTCCACTTTTTCAAACAGACAAATCATTGAAAATGATTTTCTTCATAAACTGTCAAAATATTTGGTAATCTTATGAAGTTTTTTGACACCAATTGTTCACACGTTCGGAAATTTCCATGTGAAATTTTCTTTTTGATAAGCCTGACTATGTACGTCATGGAGATTTGTTATTTGTTATTTGTTGTGTTTATTATTTTATTTTATAAACATGAAAAATACATGAGGATTAATTTTGTTTTTTTCTTTTGTACACATATCCGTCTTTTATTTTACATCTACGCTTTGTTGATAAATAGTTTGATTTGCAGATATTTTTATTGTTATTTATTATTATCCTCTCCCTTCCTTTTTAATGCTTTGCCTTTGCGAAATATCTAAGGCAACAACATAAAGCAAACGCAACAACAAAAATGAAGACCTTTTTTGCGAACACTTTGCTTCTTTTGCTCAATTACTGACCCTCAGTAGCTGAGCAACGAATGATTCTGTTCGTATCATGCGGTCAGTAAAAGACCGATTCGTGTGTTACTATCAATCCATAACCCGGGAGCGAGAACACGATTGAAACGAAAAAGAGGGTTGCTGTTCAGACACTGAGTGATTCCGTCTCATTTCTGTAGGTCTTTTGAGTGAGAAGACCGCGCAGAGAAATTTGGTTGAGCATATTTTGCGAGCTCTGGTAGATATTAATGTCTAGATCCAGTGCTTAGAAAGTAGTTATTGCCTAAAGATAATTACGGAAACTCCTTGATTTATAATGTTCTTGAATTGCGCCCAGATTAAATAAAGGTAAAGTTCAACTTTTGAATAATGTTCGTTCGGCCCTCATTAGATAAAAACTTTAACTTTAATTTCTATAATTAAATTTATTATTTTGAAAAAATAGCAAAGAATTTCCCAATTGGTATATATGATTCACAAAATATACCAAAAAAAAAAACTCACTTAAATTAAAAATTAAAGGAATTGTAATTGTTGGCGTTGCTGAAACTTGTTACAGGATACTTTAGTTTTTTTTAGATTTTATTAAAAACAAAAAATATTTTTCAAATGTAAATTATTATTATAGTTTGGGAATAAATTTTAACTTTTAAGCAGAAATAAAAATTTTTTCTAGTAAAAGCGTTACATATATATATATATATATTTATAGATATATATAATTTATACATATTTTATTTATACTGTCAAAGATTTCTTATTAAATTGTTCATTGTATTTAAAATTTATATAAGAAAGGAGTGTTAAATACTGCTTTAAAAAACTCGATAAATTTATTAGCTATTTCTTAAATTTAAGTATAAGTTCGATCTAATTAAATATCAATTTTTTTAAATTTAAGTTTATTTTATAATGCTTTTAATAAGAAATGTATTTAGAATTAAGTTTAATTATTAAGAAAAATACATAAATGAAGTTTCAAATAATTAAATTTGTGCTTTTACAGTATTAATTTAAATAAAAGCAATTGTATAATTCCGTTGGATTCAAAATAGCAAAAGTTTTGCTGGCTTTCACGATATATGTATATATCTATTAGAGGACGGTTTAAGCTTGTCCTTTAAAAAACACTTCTACTAAATACATACCTCTGGACGCTTTGTTAGAAATTACCTGAGTGGAGATTTTAATCTGTGGAAAATACTTAATTTAAAAACTTATACATACAGGCTCGACACAAGCTTAAATAACATTTACATCATTATATTATGTAATTCGATTCGAAAAACAAATCCTTTCAAAAAAAACTTTTTGTTCGAAAATAAAGTGCTATTATCTAATTCGTTTGTACATAATCAGTGTTTTAACCTCCTCTGTCGTTGCGTATAAGGTACGATGTATTCTATGGGACTCGACCTTTAAAGAATGACTAAAGTCAAGTGAATTTTATCGACTTGGTTTTATTGAAATTTTAATGAAGAATTTGTCAACAGGTGCTCATAAACGTCGAAGTTCAATGCAAACAAGTAAATATAACAAAATTTTTAATTTTCAAAATAAGAAGTGTTTAAAATTACAAATATTTTATATATACTTTTTGTTTCCTTTTGACAACAAAACAGCATTCGTATACTATGCAAACGTTTTAAAGTACTTGATATTAACTTTCGTACTAGATAATTATTTTTTCGAAAGACTACTTTGGTTTTTTTTTAATGAAGAGAAGTAACACTCAGGCAATAAATGTCTACATCGACTACTAGGAAGTAGATAGTGTTAGACAAGAGAGGTGGTAAAGGAATAGATAGAGGAAAGCTTCAATCTTTTTTACAACTCTGTTTTTGCACGTTTTTATTTTATTTATTTAAGGCAGTTTCACAGCGCCTCTGGTGTCAATAAGGCGCATTAAATTTTTGAAGCTGTGTTTAATAGCCATTTTATTGGTTATTTTACTTTGCTGATAGTTCTGCTACACAATACTTAGGACTTGTGTCCGCTAAAATTAGTATACTTCAGTGACCAGTGGCTATGCCTTCATCACTTGAACTTCCCTACAATAACTAAAACAAAAGGAAGCTAAAGCACATCAGAATAATTCTACGAAAAAAAAACCGACTTCAATGCAAAGATCTGATAATAGAAGATAAGAAGAAGTACGTGAAATATAAATTAAAAATTTCATTGGGCGTGTCTGCGCCCATTTTTTAAATGCAAGAGTTTGTGTTTTCAGAGCTCAAAGCGTGTGTTGAGTTTCGTAAAAATCGATACAGTACAGAACCACTTAAAATGAAATATTAAATTTTAATGGGCGTGATTCCGCCCATTTTCTCAAATGGAAGATTGTGTCTACTTTTGAGTTCAAGGTAAGTTTCGTAAAAATCGCTTGAGTAGAACCACGTGAAATTCAAAAATAGATTTTAATGGGTGTAGGCCCGCCCATTTTTTCAACTTTAAAATTGTGTATTTGCAAAAACCAAACGTGTGTGCTAGGTTAATCAAATAAGCAGAATAACAGAATCAAATAAAAAAAGTTGTGGGCATATCCTGCCCATCTTTTTTTTTTATTTTTTTTTTAATTGGGACCAATAAGAATCTATACCCTCTCAGACAAAAAAAAGAATTTTTACAATCTATTTAAAATGTACCAAGTTATGAAGTAACACCGCCAAAAAAAGAGGCGAACTCCTTCTTTTATTGCAGTTGTTTAAAAATATTCCAAATTTTCTTAGATCTATCGGGTTTTCCCAAATTTTTTTCAATTACATTAGGGTTGTGCTTATCAGCTCTTTTGAGTGACCGCTCTTTTAAGCGCAGCTCACTTTACTGAAGTATTTCATTCGGTTAGCTCAGTAGCTCAGTTCATTTGTAGTGAAACATTTTTATCAAGCATAAAGAAAGAAAGAAAACAGAAGCATAAAAAGTGACAGATTCATGCAGTGAGTGAATGCATGTGATCATGCATACATTACAAAACAAGGCAGATGAAGTATAAAAAATAAATGAAACTAAAATAGGAGTAGTTTAATGAGTGGGATTTGTTAATAAATACATATATCTACATACATATACATATGTATGTATACTATGTATGTACAATAAAAATTAAAATTATTTATGTGCGGTTTCCACAAGTCAGGCAGACGACTCGTCTAGAAAATTTGTATGAAAGTCACTCAGAAAAATTAGTGCTTTCCATACAAATTTTATAATCAAGTCGACCGTCTGCGTTGTAGAAACAGGGGGTTAATATTTCAGACATTTTAATATTATCACAATACATATATAAAACTTTTTTATGTATTTGTGCGACACAAAAAAAATTGCTAACGCAACAATACTTGTATCGAACTCTTTCATTAGGTTGTTTTAGACACAAACCTATTATCAAACCCACTTAAAATACATAGGTTTGTGTATAAAACGAGCTGCTGAAAGAGTTTGATGGATGTCTGCATGTAATTTAAAAGGGTTTGATTATAGGTTTGTGTCTAAAACGAGCTACTGAAAGAGTTCGATACAAACCACTCAGTACTGAGCTGAAAGCGCTCAGTGAGGTGAATCGTTCAATTGAACTAGTTCATTCATGAGCTGCACAACTCTAAATTACATCAAAACTTTATATGTAGTATGTATTGTTGGTGTATGTGAAAAATGTGGCTCTAAAGGAAAACAGTTTGGCGACCATTGTTTTACCAATTTTGTACTTTCTGTTGATCTAGGTTTATTATATTGTACTTTTAATACAGAAAGCGCATAAATAGAACGCGAAAAACATCAGAATGGCGTTGGCTGAAGTAGTTAGCACGTTCACTACAAAACGGAAGATACAGGGTTCAATGCCTGTATCCAACAGTCATTAAATAACAACAATAACAACGCATTTTTCCGATGTGCAGATGTGTCAGTTGTTGTAAGAAAGTGCAAGTGATGAAGGCATAGTCACTGGTCACTGAACTATACCGACTTCAGCAAATACTAATCGTAATATAACATCAGAGCGCCCTCCTTCGTTGTGTTGCACAATCATCGGCAAAGTAAAATATCCGATAGAATGGAAAATAAATTTAATACGCCTCATTTAACACCAGAGATACTGCAACACTACATTAGCAAAAAAAAAACAGAGTTGCAAAAGAATGAAGCTTTTCTCTGTCTCTGTCTCTGTCTCTGTCTCTGTCTCTGTCTCTGCTTTCACCGCCTACCTCTTCAACACTAAGTAATAGTAGTAGGCATGTTGAAGAAAATACCAGAAAAATAGTGACTCTTTGCAGGTATTCCCATTTCATTAAATTTTGTCATATAGTGCAAATTTAATATATTGCAGACACAAAACTTGTTTCTTCATAATTTTACTAACTACGAAAGATATGAAAAAGTATATAATAAAAGTTGTGAGGAGGTTAAGTACTTTTGGCTGGTACTGTAAACACTTTAAAAAATTAACCTCTTCTTAAAAAAAAAACACAAAACAAAAAAAAAAATTCGCACATAAATCGTCAAATTATTAATAAGATTTAAAGGAAAAAATTTTATTAAATTATAGAAAGTCTGTTGAAAAAGTTGAGTAAATGCTTTTGTAAATATTTTCACGAACCTAGAATTACCAAAGAGAATGTTCGTTCAACAATTAATATATGTATGTATGTAAAACAAAAACAAATTTCTATATATGAGTAAACTATATTTGTTTTATGAATTGTGAAATGCAACTATTTGCTTTCGGCATCGCGCGCCAGGCTGTAAGAGCGAAAATTTATATTTATAAATTGAAATTTGAGTTTTATTACTTAATATAAAATAGAAATTGCATTATGTAACGTATAAAGAAACATAATATATAAAAAAAAGATGAACATAATCAACACTGGCTGGACTTATACACAAAGAAAAAGGGCCTGTTCGGATATGTATACCTGGTCGGCATCATAAGAGCAAACTTTAATTTTAAATACAATACAAATTTGCTGATATTCTTTTTCAGTAGTAACCATGTTTTTGATGTGTAAACATCTATACGCTAGGGGGTAAAAATCTTTTGACTTTGATTTCTTTGCTGAGATTTCTTTGCATTGTCAAATCGGCGTGAGCTATGTATGGGTGCATTAGTGTTTGAAAGAAGCAATACCAAGCAGAGAAACAAGTCGACCGGCTCGAAGCCGACGGTGCGCCGCCGCCGGTTATTTTTCTGCATATTTCCGTACACCAAAGGTGAAAATGAACCGTCAGAGCTACGGACTTGAAATTTGGACACAATGTGTAGACATTTGGCCACTATAACAACAAATACATGAGAGTTAAAAACTAAAGGGTGTTCCAAAACGAGCAACGAAAAATGTTAAAATCCCATGTAATGTACATACAATTGTACAATTGTATGTAGATATATACACTTGAAATTTTAAAAGTTAGTGTATTTTTATACAGACTACAACAATTAACACTAAATTTAAAAAATTTAAATCAATGGGTGTTCCATCAGTTAATGCAATTTTGACTTTGTAATTTTGACAACTTGCTGTATCTTGGAAACCGTAAGAGCAAAACTCTTTTTAAAATTTTCAAAAACGGTAAAACTAAAAAATCAAAAAAATATAAAATATAAAAAAATCGCCAAAACGAAAAAAAGCACCAAATTAAAAAAATCTCTAGGACTAAAATAAATCGCGAAAAACAGGAAAAATCTCCAAAATAAAAAAAAATCCTCAAACAAGAAAATCGCCAAAATGAAAAAATCGCCTAAATAAAAAAAACCCCAAAAACAGAAAAAATCGCCAAAATGAAAAAAACCCCAAAAAAACAGAAAAAAATCGCCAAAATGAAAAAATCGCCAAAATGAAAAAAATTGCGGAAATTAAAAAAACTCAAAAAGAGAAAAATAACGCCAAAACGAGAAAAAAGCGATAAAACTGAAAAAAATCGTTTAAACTGAAAAAACTTAAAAAAGGAAGAAAGCTAAATCAAAAAAAATTATCAAAACCGAATGTGCGCGAGTCAAAGTCGCACTTTACTGAATTTATTTTAATTGCAATGCGTACACAACAACAAAAACAGCAACAACTAAACGATGAACAACAGGAATTAAAAAGTAAAAGTAATGGCATTTACCATAGATGAGCAATGCAGTACCACCAAAGTTTCAGTAAAAACAATAAAAAATGTTTAACAAGTAAATTTTTACTGATTACTAAAAATTTTTTTTGCAATTTTTATAAATTGCCTAAATGATTTGTTATATGATGAGGTGCATTGAATTTTCAGTAATCAGTAATGCCCGTATTCATAATGAAATTCTACCAAGTGGCTAAATGTTTTTCATACAAAAGTTTCAAAATTTGAATGAAAAACTTTGTCACTTGCTACGGCCCTACGATTTTACTAGTAATGCAAATTAAATTTCATTAGCAGTAAAAATTTACTGAATTTTTTTAGTAATCAGTAAATTTACTGCTTACTGCAATTTTGAATGCAGTACATATACATATACTGCAGTGTGCCCAGTTTGTAACCAAATAAGTTTAATAAAACAAACAAAAACCAACAAATTCATATGTATTTACAATATTGAAAGTTTTGATACTTTTAATTAATTAATTTAAAAAAAGATACTAAAAGCATAAGTACTTCCAACTTGAAAAAAATTTCATTACTAGATGTTTACACATCTTCCCTGTGATCGGACTCACATTGCTTTTTTTATTTATATTTGTCATTTATTTGTGCGTTATCTACTTCTGCGAAGTACTTTAGGACATTTAAACTTCCATTTGCAGTGCAACGATGCATTTACGAACAGGCCCAAAATTAGTAATGACAAATTACTTTAAGCTAACAGAAAATTCAATTTGCATTCGGTTCATTCCCAATAACAGTTTGCTATTGTTTTTACCTGAAATACAGAGTGTTACGAGTTTCGTAATTCGACTTCGACTGCGACGACTTTGTAACATTTGTAACAGAAAACTCTCTCTCAAAATTTTTGTTCGAGAACAATGGTTGAATCTAGCTTTACTGAATTTTAAATGAAAAATCTCAATTACAGAATATCAATTGGAAACGGTGTAGATGATACTTACTTTCTCACTGTTGCTCTTTCTGTGACCCAAAAATTTATCGATAAATTTTAATAATTATATAATTTTCTTTAAATTGCGAAGTATATTTATTTGACGTTAAGTCTGTAATCAATTATTGTGAAATTTTTTTTGTTAGTTATCGGTTCAGCAACGTCGTATATATGCATTTTGTTTTGGATGTGCCACAAATTTCTTGTATGTAATTTTCTAGCAAGTCCAGTCTTATAATAAACCAAAACTCAAATTAAGAATATCTTCTAGCCTGTAGCATAATTATCAATAATTGTTATATTTGTTAATTAAATTAAATTATTTAGATACAAATTAAATTAAATTTTTAAATAAAAGAAAATAAACGAAAAAATATATTTTATGGCATTATTTACTTTCATAAATATATTTCTCTCTTTTTATAATTTTCAGCTTTTATTCCGCTGTTATTTTTTTCATTTCCTACTTCCGCTTTCCAACCACGCTCAGCTTTAGGAAGTGTCGCATTCACTAACTGAATTTGGCAACTGTGCAGCCAATTTGTGGCCTGCTGATGTGTCACAAATTTCACTTTTTACTTTGGTAATTAAATCATATTTAATACACATGAGCAACTTTACGAGTACGATGTGTTTTAAATTTTGAGTAAATTTGCTTTTAATGAGTCAGTCTGTCAAGGATAGCAGTTATATAATGAGATAACGTATCATCAAGTAAAATTAGTGGAGCAAACATTAAATGCAAATTTTATGAATAATAAATTAAGGGAAATTTTACGATGCTACACTCAAAATATTCCATGCTTAAAAATACGAAATATTTTTTCGTAAAATAATTTTGGTACAATAAACGAAAACTTTGTACATTTTACGAAAATATTTGTGGCTTATGCAGGAAAACAGATTTTGTAATTGTACGAATTTCGTTAAGTTACAAAAATTATTTCGTACAATTATTTTCGTATATAGTACCATATTTTTCGTTTATTTTATTGAATTTGAGAGAAAGTAAAACATTTATATAAAATTGGAAATTTCCGTAAAATAAACAAAAAAAGGTATACACTAGAAAGCTTACGGATATAACAACGCATAAAGAAATCTATAAACACCAAAGAAGACAAAGACAACACCAAACTACAATCAGGTCTATTCGGGAAGTCACTTTCACCACAAATACGCGCATCTTTCACTTTTTGCTATTCTTAAATACTACGTTGGAGATGAGTGATGGAAAACATATGTTTTCTTTCACTTTGGAGGTATTCTAAAATACTTCGTCACCATGATCAATGTCATATTCGTTCGAAGCCAATTTTAGCGCGATTCGATTTCCTAATTAATTATTCATTAAAGAAAAAAAATCACATTTCCATAATTTCCCTTGATTTCGCGAAAGCATTTGACAAAATTGGTATACACACAATCTTAGAACAACTAGTGGAATGGAATATAGGACCGAAAATATACAATTATATAAAAAACTACTTAACTAATAGAAAAATAGTGGTGAGAAATCACAACAAACTTTCCAAACATCATCCTCTTTCAAATGGCATCCCTCAAGGATCGCCACTGTCAGTTATCCTATACTTTGGGATTTGCTATTACACTGTCGAACGCTGACGGCATACTTCAGTACTTTTAATTTATTATATCCATTATTTTTAAATTTTTTGTTGTGCTACATATCTTAATTTTTATTTACCACAATTTTGGCAAGCTTTTATATTCAGCAATGAACTAACTCCTCCCAGAAAATAACATTAGCAAAAGACATTTTTTTTTTTTTGACAAATTTCCGATACGCACTCAGCAGCGTCAACAAGCGAACTGAATTTTTGTATGAAAGTATGACGGACACGCTGTTAGACGAGTATGTTGGTATGCGACAGACATCAGAAAATCAAAAATTTTTGAAAACCAACGTACATGTCTAACGTACTCGACAAACATGCTATTAGACAGTGAGATTTGGTATGCCATCGTACATCAGTGATGGGAATTGGAGATCTTGATTTCGTGCCGAATCTGTTTCGAAATAGTGCCAAAATCACTTTAATAGTGCCAAACCAATTTTTATATAATTTAAATGTTGGCACTTGATGTTCGTTTAGTATACTATGGTCCTTTAATGATGCATTATTGTGTATAGCTAGAAAATTCCATGAATATCACAAAAACCACTTTCCAAAATTAGTTGTTTACACACATATGTACATTGTATATGTATGTATAATTAATTAATAATTTCTACTTATTTTCAATAAATACAACCAACTGATCTGAACAGTTAAAATTGTATATGTTTGCATGCTTATATGTCTGTAAAAGGTAATCGCCGAAACTGTCAGCTCGACTTTAAAATTTTTTTCAACAAAATGAAGAATGGAACCGCTTTACGGACTTAGGCTAACTAAACTTCAACTACTGTGGCTTAGACAGGGTCCACGGGCGCTAAACCTCCTATATCTAGAAAATGTGAATTATCCCAGCAAAAAATTACACATTACCATCAGAACTACTTGCCATATAATGGCTTACTTTTCTGATTACCAAATTTCATTACTCACAAATCACATTACCTAAAATTTAAAAAAAAAAAATTATGTACAAATTGCTAAGTGAGAAAAATGATTTTTTTTAGATTAAATAGATTACGTGAACAAGTTGCCAAATAAAAAAAGTAAGTACTTCCCAAGAATCGATTATTCTAGTCTGACGCCTTGTTAAAATCATTAAGTTGGGAAGAGCTTCCCATAGGAAACATAGGCTTTTTATGTATATATAAAATAAATATATGACGGAAATAAAATTATTGATCGCAAGGCAAGGTTTTAGTGGCCTCAGCTGGTCTTTTACATAATTGAACAAAATATGATTCTAAAGGATACATCGCTCCAGTGAATAAATTGGAGATAATTAATCACGAACTACTTTTTCTCTATTTCCAAAATATAAAAAAAAATTAAGAGAAGTAACACTCAGGCAATGAATGGCTAGTACTGTCACTAGGTGTTACCTTCTTTAGAAGAGGGGTAGTGATAGAGAAGACAGGTGGTGAAGGTCGAAAACAATTCTTAAGCCGCACAATTTTTGATCTTTTAAAGATAAAATCGAAAACCATTTTCTTCACCGAATTTGCCTACAAGGAGCTATGTTATGCCAGCATATTGAAATTATTTTTTATGTCTCCGTACTCTTACATCTTCAGATAGTTTCGACATTTATACCATTTATAATTTTAAGAACATAAGTTTTATCATTGCATTTTGACTAAGCATTTAACAATGAGAAGAAATATTATGAGAACTTCCATTGTTCCAGGACTATATATAAAATAGTTTGACAATGCAATCAGCGTTTCGGGGATATTTATAAAATGTTTACATCAGCTGTTATTTTTTTTTAAATTCGTAATAAACATTCATTGAACACCGTTACTTTTCCCCATCATAAGCGAACAAATGTCAGCCTCAAACCCTACTAACGTTCCTTTCCACAATGTATGATTAAAACTTAAAATATACCTTAACTGTATACTTGTATCGAACTCTTTCAGTAGCTCGTTTTTGACACAAATGGGTTTGATCATTGGTTTTTGTCAAAAACGATCTACTGAAAGAGTTCGATACAAGTCTACTTAACTGCAAGTTCTTCATACAAAACTAGCCGTTACAGTACCTGTTAGCTTTTAATTGCACCTTGTGAAAAGGGCCATAAGTTTTCAGTACTTAACAACGTAAATACTAAAAGAATACTTTTTATTGGGATAAAAAAAGTTGCCAAATTAATGCCAACCATAACCACCAAAAAGTTTAAACAAATGACTTTCGGGCTTAATTTTTTGACAAAAATCGATTAGTTACGATCGCAAATAATCGATTTTCGTAAAAACGAAATTAAAAAAATATGACGCTTAACCTTTTTTGGCGGTTAGGGCTGGAATAGACAAAAAGTGCCACAAAAGGAGCGAGAGTGCCACAGTGCCAGTTAACATCCAATAGTGCCAAAAATGGCATAATTGTGCCACATTTCCCATCACTGTCGTACATGTCTGCAGACAAGTATGCCTGTCTAATAGCCCTTTAAGAATAAAAACTGCTTTTTTGTATTACTTTTTAATATTTTTCTCATTTATTTTCTTGTCATTGTACACAAATATTGTATAAGAAATTATTCAGTAAATTTCAATTAAAATAAAAAAATTTTGTAATAAAAAATTAGTTTTTGGTTTATGCTAGGAAGACAACTGGGACGAACGACAAATCTCGTCCACGGCATACCAGCAACCAAAACGTAACATATCTTATACCTACTTGATAATTGGATAATTGGTTGGATATTGGCTTGTGTAAAGAGAGATAAAATGGGGTTTCCATCGTTAATCTGAGTGGGTTAGGAAGTATGGTGCTATACCGCACCTCCTCTCGGGGGTCTCTCTCTCCCTGAAACTAATCAGCTTAGCAATAAGACTTGCACAGTGTGATTTGGGACTTACAGAACCCTTTAGCTAATCGCGGATTTTTTCCACATATTTTAACAACGCCACCTCTTTCTCCTGGTTTTTGTTCTTACCCCTTTAAAACACAAATAAAATAAACCATAAAAAAGAATTTATATAAAAATGTTATTTATTTGCTTACATTTTCGTATTTTTGCAATAAATTGTTACAAATATTTCATTTTTACTAAAAAGTATTTTCTTTCACAATGTTATTTGCTGCCGAATTCAAATTACTTTTTTTGTAGTGAAATTGGATTACAGAACACTTCAATTTCATTTGAAACAAACTGAAAATGAAATTTTACTTATTAGATCACTTTTACGAAACTGAGAACACAAACCAAGAGAAAATATCACTTTCATTTCATTTTACGAATGTAGAACCTAGGCGATAATTTCTACTATCTACGAAGCATTTCGTACCGTAAAAACAACGAATATTTTCGTAAAATTAACCACATTTTTCGTTTATTTTGCCTATGAAATATTTTGAGTGTAAACAAAATTCAATTGTTGAAACATTTATTTGGCTGAAGCCTTTCAGTTGACCATGTTTGCATATCTAGCAATTCTCAATTACATTTTTGAAATTTTTATATAAAGATAATAAATATTTAAAGAAAATCCATTATTTGACATATTGTCAGAAGTGTACATAAAATAATTGAAATTTATTTGCTGGTAGTCCAGCATGTCCATGATAATAAATATTTTAAGCATTTCCAAGAATTGCATTGAAAGTCTTTTGATTAGCTGTTAATATATTCTAGCCCAGCCAGCAGCTGTGTTCTAGCTAAACTAATTTAATTTTAATTTATTCAATTCAATTTTACTTTATTCAGATCAATTATTGGGTAACTAAACTCAATTATTATATTACTTGCTTATGAATTATTTTTAAATATTTTTTTATTAATTCCATCCAATTTAACATATTTTTAATGTGTTTTTTTATTTATTAATTTAATTGAAAATAAAACTACAATTTTTAAACATTTATTTCACAATTCCGATATCTATAATTTCTCTGATGAAAGCAAACTCGAAATCTTAATTTGCTTTATTCAAGCAATTCGACGATTAAACGCATTTTTAACCCCCTACCAAAAAAAAGGGGTGTTATAAGTTTGTATTGTGTGTCTGTGTGTCTCTCCGTGTCAATCTACAGACCAAACGGCTGGACTGATTTTGATTTGAAAAGTGTCTTGATCGAGGGGGTTCTTAGCTATGTTTTAAGAAAAGCGGTTCGTTCAGCCGTTTAGAAGATATCACATCTTCTCTATATATATGCGGGGTTTTTAAAATTTTTAATTTTTGTTATTACTAGTTTTTTTTTATTTTTATTTGTTAATGTTCCTAAAAGTTGTCTATTCTTTCTCAATTTGAAACAGTTGTCTTCCACCGCCAAAGTGGCACGTTGGTTTCAGCAATTGCCCTGGCACACCGCCTCTCTGTCACGCCCAGAAAGTGGTTTCGTCTCTGGAGACTCACGTTCAGAGAAATTCAACGATGATACGGTGTATTGGAGTCTCAAGGATACGGACTATTTATGCGATGAGTTCCTTTTAGTAGAAGGCAGCAGTACCATCTGGACTAAATTAAGTGCTAAGAAACGGCGCAAACTATTGGGTATGCGTTTGGGTAAAGTAACCACATTTTAAATCATCATTTTTTATGTTAACGAAAAGCATCACAAGTATTTTATAGATTTAAAAAACGATTTGAATTTATTACTATTAGCTATTAAGTAGAATTTGTAACTATGATTTCAACATTCTAAAGAAAAAACCTATTATGACATTTACTTTATATTACATACCAGTGATTTAAGGAGCTTTCCAGGCAGTCAACCAGATACAGATTTTAAAACCTTAAACTAGAAGAAAATTTTAGTCATCTAAAATAATTTTAGCTTAAGCTTAATTAAGGTGTATTCACTTGACAACTTGGCAGACTAAAGCATAAAATGAAACAACAACAACAATAGAGAGGAAAAGCAATTTTGATGATGATAATATATGAAAGTTGTGAATGGCTGAATTAAAAGAATTCTCGTATGCTTTTTTTATTTTAGACTTTATAAATGCGGCTGAAATTTACAACAGCTGTAAATTTGTCTTTAAAAACCCTTTAAGCTACTTTTACAATAAAGCAGTGCTTATTTTGGCCTAAGAAAATAAATAAAAAACTTGAATTTTTTAAATTTTCTTAACGCACTAATAATGCCAAATTATTATTTTTAACCCCCGAAAAAAGGGGTGTTGTAAGTTTGTAGTGTATGTCTGTGTACGAGTATCTGTGTGTCTGTCCGTGTCCAAGTTTATACCAAACGGATAGACCTATGTTGATTTAAACTTTTCAATTTGAAAGGTGACCTGATCGAGAGGGTTCTTAGCTATGTTTTAATGAAATTGGTCCAACCGCACATACGGCAAAAGTAACGATTTAGGTGGATAAAAATATTTTACTTATGAATATGATTTTTTAAGTGGGGATTTAACATAGTATGATACTTTATGACACCTTAAGCATAAATAACGACTATAGAAAGAAAATAATGGGTTGATCCGAAATATTTAATTAATCATAAAAATAAAAAATGCTAACAAAAATTTAGTTTATTTTTGATTATTAGTTACATTATTACACAGCAATAAATAAACATAGAAATCATTAGTTACAGCATTGATGAACTCAACTCCAAGTAGTTCTATTATTCAAACTTAAGCTATGTACAGACGGTTGTCAGATCTTACAATATTGCCAGTAAAATGTGCTCAAAATTTCTTACAACCGTGTGAACTGACAATTTTTGTCAGGCGTCGTTGCCAGAAAAAGCATTGTCAGTCCATTGCAAGACTAGCATCTGACAAAAAATTGTCAGAAATCTTACAATCATGTGAACACATTGTAAAATTATTGCCAGATATTTGTCAGACATTTTAATATTGTCAGATGTGCGAAGTTTATGCATCTGACAATGGCGTCATTGTAAGAGAATTCTTTCTATGGGCAACACTGCACACGCTTGATTTTAAAGAAAAAATTTATCATAAAATATAGGCAGATAAAATCACTGCAATTGCTTCTTTATGGTCCATAATAATTTATACTTTAACTTTTAACATTTAACACAAACACAAACGATAAATATTTAACAATTTCTATCAAATGCTTTAAGTCTGGCAACGCATAACAACAGATCTAACAATTTGTGCATATGACAACCGTGTGAACTGGCAATTTTTCTATTGACGATTTTGTCAGATGAATTTATTGTCATACACCCGTCTGGCAATAAATTGTAAGATTTTCTGACAACCGTGTGAACTGACAAGGAATATTGTGCTGGCAATTTTCGATTGCCAGTACATTGTCAGCACATTGCCAGATCTGACAATATTGTAAGATCTGACAATCGTCTGTACATAGCTTTAGTCACCATCGCAATTTTGCAATTATTTAAACAATAATTTTTTTTTTTTTTTTTTTTTTTTTTTTTTTTTTTTTGAACACGTAGACAAAAACTAAAATAACTTCTAAAGTGATTAAAAGTGATAGCTAAATATTTGTGTAGATTTTTTAAAACACTTGATCAACATAATTATAAAATTTAAATGCGGGTACTATGAGGTACTTTTTTGTTGTAGTCTATGGAATCACCGTTTTCAATAAAACTTAATATAGTTTCTTTAAATAACTTCAGCTCTAAAACTATACTATGTACCCGAGTTAAAAAATGAAAAATTCACTTGCAAGAAGTCCATCATTGATATTTAAAAAAAAAAAAAAATTTAAAAGATATATTAATGCAAACTGAAATTAGTACAGAACGAAGATGTATGCCTAACTGAGGTGCGTACGTTACCGATATGCATACATCAAGTTTTGGGCACTGTCGTAAAAAAGTGTATAATGTTATTGCTTAAATATTACTGCCACTTAGCCACCCAAACACTTAAGAACGTTGACACATAACGGGTGTTTTTTTAGAGGTATAGAACTTCGAATTGAAATAAAACACAAGAAAATCGTTTTAATGTCCATCAATTTGGCTTTATTGGAAGGATAATTTTATGCCATTAATGTTTAAATATGATTTCGGGCTCGAATAAAGACAATTCTACAGGTCCAATTTTCAACCACTTTTTCGAGCATATGGGGCCGTATGTTGGCAATAACGCCACGAATGTTGGCTTCCAAGTCCCCTAACGTTTCTGGTTTGTTGGCGTAGACGAGCGACTTCACATATCCCCAAAGAAAATAATCCAATGGTGTCAAATCACACGATCTTGGTGGCCAATTGACAGGTCCATTCCGCGAAATTATGCGCTCATCGAATGTTTCCTTCAATAAATCGATTGTGACGTGCGCTGTGTGGCATGTAGCGCCGTCTTGTTGGAACCACAACTCATCCACATTCATGCCATCCAATTCGGGAACAAAATAGTCGGTTATCATGGCTCTATACCGGTCTCCATTAACGGTAACTGACTCTCCAGCATTATTTCGGAAGAAGTATGGCCCAATGACTCCACCAGCCCATAGAGCACACCAAACAGTCAGTTTTTGTGGATGTAATGGCGTCTCAAGGGTCTCATGTGTATTCTCTTCACTCCAAATGCAGCAATTTTGCTTGTTGGCGTAGCCATTCAACCAAAAATGAGCCTCATCACTGAACAAAATTTTGCGATGAAAATCAGCATCGAGATCAATCTCATTTTCGGCCCATACACCAAAATCACGACGCATTGCATGGTCTCGCGGCTTTAATTCTTGCACAAGCTGGATCTTGTAAGGTCGCAAGCCAAGATCTTTGCGCAAAATCTTCCATAAAGTTGATGGACAAAGCTCCAATTGCTGTGCACGGTGGCGAATCGATTCATTCGGGTCCTCTTCAACACTTTGCTCTACAGCGGCAATTGTTTCTTCGGTGCGCACTGTTCGACGTCTCTGCGGATGTGTATTATCACATAGAGTAAACGTAGTGCGAAAACGATCCATGGTTAACCGAATTAATTGCTCTGATGGACGATTATGTCGACCATAAAATGGACGGAGCTTGCGGTAAACTTCGCGAACTGAACCATTATTTTCGAAATAAATTTGCACGATTTGCAAGCGTTGTTCTTTTGTCAACCTGTTCAAGATGAAATGGCAAACCAAACTAAATATTAATCACTTGACAGCTGACAAAATGGCCGCCAGTTAAAAAAGTGATGCCAACTTAAAGTTCTATACCTCAATAAAAAACACCCATTATTATCATCATAAGTATTCAAGAACATCCGTATTAGCAATTTTTGTCCACCTAAATCGTTACTTTTGCCGTGTGTGAACCGGTTAGAAGATATCACATCTTCTGTTGATATATTCGGGGTTTTTAAAAAATTTTAATTTTTGTTAAATTTATTCAGTAAAATATTCTTTATTTTATTTAATAACACATTTCCTTAATTTTGCAAATATATATTTGCTCATTGTGAGCAAATTTTTTAAAAATATTTGCTTTTTTAATTTTTTATTTTTTTATTGTTTTATTGTTGAAATCATAGTTAAAAGCATTTCTAGTAATTAAGCAACTTGTCTCAAATGTAGTATAAGGACACAACTTTTTTTTTTTTGATAATTTTTAACTTAAATTTAGTTTAAAAATTCGGCTTAATTTAAATGAGATTAAAACGATTTTGAAGTCAACTTACGATTCCAATTAAATAAGTTTAAACAGGATTTAGCTTTATTTTTGAAAATTTTAATACATTAAATTAATTTAAGTAAAATTTATAACGGCCATGTTAGTTATAAATTTATTAAAGAAAAAAACAAAATCATTAGTTTAGAATTTGTATATCTTTTCAATTACACCGAAATGCTTTGCCTTTTTTTGTATGGCAATAATGAAAGCTTAAGTAAAAACTAACGTCATGGCCTTTATATCTATAAGTAATTCATAGAAAGTTTGCTGTCAACGTCGTAGCTCAGGCTGCAAGAGACACATAAACATAAAATAATTAAAATTAAGAGGAAAATCCTTTAACTCGTAATTTTTAATTGACAGCCTGTTTTTAAATCGCGACTCGCTGATATACACGCTTAGTCCTAGTTTACACTGTTCAAGTCTTATTGCTAAGCTGATTAGTTTGAGGGAGAGAGAGAGAGAGAGAGAGAGACGATGGGAACAGAAACGTTTATTTTCCCCTCGCCTCTCTCTCTCTCTCTCCTAACAACTTAATCAGCATAGCAATAGGTCTTGCATAATGTAAACTAGGACCTACAAGCTATTTTATTTTATTTTGAGTTCAAAATCTCGTATGTTGACAATTTTTATTTAGAAAAAAAAAAACATTTTTTAATTTCTTTTTTTCAATTTCTATTCACATATCACGGCTTGTCTCGCTATAAACGTCAATATATGCTATTATAAATTATAAACGTGTTCTTTGTTTTGAACCAAAAAGGAAAAAGAAAACAATAACAAACTTATTTGTTTTCCAAAAAGTCATACTCTTACAATTTAGTGTTTTTAAAACAAATAAATTTTCGATGCCGAATTTCTCTTGTTTAATCTAGTCAGCTCTGTTTCTATTTTTTTAGAACAAGAATAGGGTTGAAATTTTTATAAGTTAAATATATTATTTTACATGAAAAGAGGAAGTTTATATATACGCGAAGCAACGTAAAACGCATGAAAAAATCGCGGAGTGTTCTATGGACGCTAGTCCTTACGTACGTATCGGCTGGTCGCGCTTTAGTTTTGACACCTTCTACAAACTGGCTATTAGATTTTAAAACTTATTTTAGTTATAAGGAAGTTATTCGGCCCTGTTCTGTAAACCGAATCCGAGTAAATTTCTCGTTTTCAAAATATTAATAAAGGTCCTGCAGACGTGTTGAAAATCATACACGATAATTTTCTTTCAGATATGATATTTGAGAATCTATATAATGGAAAAATTACAAAAACTCTGAAAAAATATTTCTCTTAACGGAGTTAGTTTTGTAAAATCGTTCGATTTCAATTCGATTCGGTTTACAGAACAGGGCCGATTATTAGTATTATTTTTATTAATTCAATTTTGTATTTATTATGTTCAGTGATATCAAACGCTTACTAAGCATTTGTTAATAACGAATTTTTATTTTAACGGCCAGTTAATAGAAAACATTCATGTTTTAGTATTTAAAGAAACTGCTTTCTTTTTACACAATGAGTGAGTGTTTTTCACATAAATTTTCTTATCAAAAAATGTATTTTGTAAACAGTTTATTTTATAATTTTATTAAGGGTTTTCATGAAACCTCTTAAAATTGCCATTTGTGCAATTGGGCAAATAGGCGAGACTTGTTTCATGACGCCTCTTTTCAACTAGTGCGCAAACAGTAAGTCAATTTGAATGAAATGTCAAAAAAATTAATATAATAAAAATAAAAAAATAAAATTTCAAGCAGTTTTTAATTTAAAAACATATAAATATATTTCTATAAAAAATAAAAAAGTTTGTGTGTGTGCCTAAAAATCCCTAAAGGAAGCCAAAAAAAAACCAAGAAGTTGTTGCTTACAAAATGCACAATTGCACAGCTTAAGTTTACAAGTAAAAATTGTTGGGCAAAATTAACAGGTTTGTGTAAATAAATTTCCATAAAATTTTTTAAATTTTTTTTAAGAGAGTGTAAAAATGCACAATTGCACAGTTTGCGAGACTTTTGAACATTCTCATGAAAACCCTTATTATATTATTTTATATTTTTTATTCGCTTGAATTGGATGTCATTTTGTTAATGTATATAACTTATATTCAAATTACAAGAAACGAAAATAGTCACCAACTAGCATGTATTCGCCTTGATTCATATATTATCATATTATTCGTATTTACCGCTTGTAAATTGAGTAAGTCAACACACATATTTCATTTAATTTTTTTACATAAAAATTATAAAATTTTCAAAGCGAATTGAGATGAGTATACCTTACGTGAATTTGCATGTATCAAGTGGCCACCTCCCTAACTGATGCCTAAACGCGATCTTCACTGTTAGATTTGGAGAGTTGCCAGCTTTCGGTTTAAATCTCCAAAACAGAAGATTACTCGACCTGGAAATTAATGCCCCAAAACATCCATTACTGCCCCAGCTGTATTAGCAAGTGTTGAGTGACTGGTTTTCATTGGCTTAAATTTTTATACGATATCGTTGAACAGTATGTTATACTTAAAACTTTAAATATGTACACCTAAACATTGTAGTCATACAACGTATTAATTATAAATAACGAACAAAAAAACGAACATACAATATTTTTTATAAGTTTTATTTAGAAAAAAAAATAGTATTTTCCTTACTTTAATTTTATTTAGCGAATTTTAAGCATTTTGAGACTGAAGAATTTTAAACATAAACTAAAAATAACGAGAACAAAAACAAATTTCTTTAATAAACTAAAAACTGACCTTTTTTAATTCTCACAACAAATAACTCAATTAGCACTTGATAAGCATCACATTTTGCATCTATTTATTTATAACATTACCTAAGATAAAACTATGTTAAAAAAATTCATGAATTTAGAAATTAATTCAATTATAAATTTACTCATAAGTTGACATAAATTTGTAACATTATTTTGCCAGAATTATTATGGCAAGAAAATATCAAATTAGTCTTAAGATTTTAAGAATAAAAACTTTTTTATACCATCAAAAATAAAATTGAGATTGTGTAAATCTAATTAAAAAGAAATATTTTAATTAATTTGCAAATATTGAATGGAACGACACGTTCCAGGTAAGTACAAACACAAGCATCAATCTTTACTACCATTACCCAACTAGCCTTTTTAATCTTAGAAAAGTATATTGCGAATCGTACGCAGGGCATTTTCAATCGCAGACGAGCTCATATTTTAATCATGGAAGATGCTTCGCTCGGCAGAAACTGTTACCAAAGACAATTCGTGTACAAGAGGCGCAAAAGGCACTTTTATTAGTCGTAGATGCAATCATTTGAGATTTATTTAGAAATTATCTTACAAATCTTTTTTGAAGAACATTGAGAATCCTATGAGGCTCTTCAACATTAATCTTTTATGAGGCATTGGAAGAGTGGTAAAAAAAAATCATTCGATAATGATTTGAGGAATTGCACAATACACACTATGGTTTTCATTTTGCAAGATAAATATTAACAGCCGTATTCATAAAAAAAAGTTGATTGAGGCTTAAAATTCATGTTAGTTAAAAAACGTTTTAAGGCTAAATAACGTTTTTTAAATATTGTTATTCATAATCAGTTTTTTAACTAAAAATCAATTAACTAAATTTTTTTAAAATATCGTGGCAACACTGTATTCTTTATTTGTCACTTGCATATTAGTTCTGCAAAACAACGATTGTTAACTCACAAAGTACTCGTGTCTATTTTGTTTATTTGTCGGTTTTCAGAGAAATATTGTTTCTATAAAATAAAAGATATGTTCCAACTTGTATTTAATAAAATAATAAAAAAAGTTCACAACAAATCTTTGTTAAAAGTGCTTTTTATATTATTTATTTTATTGCAGATAAAGAAGCACTAGAATAACGAGCTTTATTTTGTTTGTTTTGAGTGTTTATACGTCACTAGTTAATTTTCTACAATTATACTATTTTTGTTAACACATAAAATGAGAAAACAATGACTGGGAATGGAAACTGGATCGCTCCTTTTCTTTTAAATATTCCTTGGAGTATATTTGTTATTTCGGCAATAGTTTCTATAAAAAAAAAATTACATTGTTTTCTTCTAAATAACACTGGCATATGCATACATACATGCATACATAAGTACATACATACATACACACATATGTACATACAGGTAAAGTTCAAAATGTAAACAAAAGCGAAGCAAAATTGCAACAGCGTCACCTTAAAATTGGTTCAAACATGGGGGCAGTCAATTTTAAAATTTGCTGATTTACGCAAGGTTTAAAACCCGTTTTTTAAGCTAAAATTCTATTATGAATACAATTTTAGCGAATTTTGCTTAAACAATATTTGAAACGCGGTTGAAAATTTTTATGAATACGGCTGTAAATAAATAACAAAAATTAAACATTTTAAAAACCCCCGACTTTTTTCAGAAAAGATGTTATATCTTTTAAACGGCTGGACCGAAACATAGCTCAGAACCCTCTCGATCAACTCATCTTTCAAACAGAAAAAACTAAATGAAAATCGGTCCAGCAGTTTGGCCTGTACATGGACACGGACAGACACACAGACACACACTGCAAACTTATAACACCCCTTTTTTTAGTCGGGGGTTAAAAAAAAACTAATTAAATTCTTCATTACTTATTAACAAAAAAAAAAAGCAATGTGAGTCCGATCACAGAGGAGATGTGTAAGCATCTAGTAATGAAAATTTTTTTTTAAGTTGGAAGTACTTATGCTTTTAGTATCTTTTTTTAAATTAATTAATTAATTTGGTAGTTTTTGTTTGTTTTATTAAACTTATTTGATTAATAAATGGGCACACTGCAGTATATGTATATGTACTGCGTTAAAAATTGCAGTAAGCAGTAAATTTACTGATTACTAAAAAAAATTCAGTAAATTTTTAATGCTAATGAAATTTAATTTGCATTACCAGTTAAATTGTAGCAAGTGGCAAAGTTTTTTCATTCAAATTTTGAAACTTTTGTATGAAAAACATTTAGCCACTTGGTAGAATTTCATTATGAATACGGCCATTACTGAAAATTCAATGCACCTCATCATATAACAAATCATTTAGGCAATTTATAAAAATTGTAGAAAAAAATTTTAGTAATCAGTAAATTTTTTTTGTTTTTACTGAAACTTTAGTGGTACTGCAGTGCTCATCTATGGTAAATGCCTTTACTTTTACTTTTTAATTTTTAATTCCTGTTGTTCATCATTTAGTTGTTGCTGTTCTTGTTGTTGTGTACGCATTGCAATTAAAATAAATTTAGTAAAGTGCGACTTTGACTCGCGCACATTCGGTTTTGATCATTTTTTTTTTATTTAGCTTTCTTCCTTTTTTAAGTTTTTTCAGTTTAAACGATTTTTTTCAGTTTTATCGCTTTTTTCTTGTTTTGGCGGTTTTTCCTTCTCTTTTTGAGTTTTTTTAATTTTCGCAATTTTTTTTCATTTTGGCGATTTTTTCATTTTTGCGATTTTTTTCTGTTTTTGGGGTTTTTTTCATTTTGGCGATTTTTTTCTGTTTTTGAGGTTTTTTATTTAGGCGATTTTTTCATTTTGGCGATTTTCTTGTTTAAGGATTTTTTTTTATTTTGGCGATTTTTCCTGTTTTTCGCGATTTATTTTAGTCCTAGAGATTTTTTTAATTTGGTGCTTTTTTCGTTTTGGCGATTTTTTTGTATTTGGCGATTTTATATTTTTTTGATTTTTTAGTTTTACCGTTTTTGAAAATTTTAAAAAGAGTTTTGCTCTTACGGTTTCCAAGATACAGCAAGTTGTCAAAATTACAAAGTCAAAATTGCATTAACTGATGGAACACCCATTGATTTAAATTTTTTAAATTTAGTGTTAATTGTTGTAGTCTGTATAAAAATACACTAACTTTTAAAATTTCAATATGAAAATAAAAAAGAACAAACACATCTTAGATAAATTTATCGTCAATTAAACATTGCAAGATTTATAAGAGAGAGTTAAATAGAAATGCTACAATATCACTCTCCAAATAATCAGCAGAAAATTTATTTAGGAGTTGTACATTTAACACAATCACCTATTAAACAGCTCTTGGCTAGCTGGGTACTTCCTCTATCTATCGTTTTCATTAAAAACAAACAGTTAGTTTATAAGCAAAATATTTTGATATGCAAACATTCATACAATCCGTTATCAAAGGTAAGGTATAGTTAAGTGTGGCATTAATAATGTCTCTTATTTTGACACGCACAACCCATCATATTATCAACATTCGTTTTTAGCTAAATTTTTTCATTATTTATTTATTTGAAGATACGGAGTTGTTTCAAGAACAGCCTGTTTTTGATTGAGAACGGATAGAATTTTTTATTTCCGCAGGCTATTTTTATTATTTTGCTCTGGATCTCATAGTTTTTATCTTATATTTGTCTATTTATATAACTTATTCAGTGGTGGAAGCTTTATGAATAATAGAAAGTTTTTTTACGTTTTAACTTCTCAAAAACGTTATTTTGATAGGTTCGCTTTGCGCTTAGTTTTATAAAACGAGGCCTTAGATTTTGTAAAATACAACGCTAAGCGTTGATAACTTTTCAATGTTTTTTATTTATATATTTATGGTTTTTATTTATGTTTTACATTTTTGCATATAAAATTTGTCAACGCTTAGCGTTGTCTTTTACAAAATAAGATCTAAATGTTAGTCTAGTTTTCTCATACCTGATTTTTTAAAAATTGACATAATTTTTTAAAAACGTTCTTTTGTTTCTGTCCAAATTTTAGCAATTGAAATTTGTAGGAAGTTTTGTAGCGGAAATTTTTCTTGTGTGTAGCATATTTTTTGTAACCGTAGTGGCAACACTAATGAAACCCCTTATTAAACCCCCGTTGTCACATGCCAGTAGTTACTTGCAAGTAGTGCATATGTATTACTAACGAAAATCAACATCAATTTTTTGAGTGGCTACACATCACAGTGCAAGTTAAAATGTCGTCAACAGGTAAAGTTCTAGCTAACAGCGTTATTTCAACTGTTAGTGCAGTGTTGCCAAGAAGTCAATATTGAACTTTAATTGTATTGTTAATATACTTTTTTATTAAAACATGAAATTTATGTTCAAACTTAGCTCTAAAGTGAGTCCATGCCATTTCTCAATATCTTTTTTATATATGTATACAAAAAATCAGCCATAATACCAACAAAATTAATGGAATAACTCTCTACTCGGCAACACTGTTTTTCGTTTTGTCACTTTACTTGCGACAAGTGTGAAAATTTACTTGCTTCAAAATTTCATTGCAAGCCGACTCGCAAGTGGAAAAAATGTGCCTGTATTAGTAAAAAATGTGAGTGTATTAAGTTTTTTTCACTTGCATTTGCATGTGGCAACGAGAGGTAAAATCCAAAAAAGTATGCAACAGCTAAACTAAATCTATACGTATGATTAATATTTATTCAATACATAATATTGCTCATACGACGGTGAGTCTAAAGGATCCCATACACTACAACAGCATGCATGCGCATTCAAGTGTTTGTGCCAGCGATTTGGTCGTGTATGGGCGTTTTGTGCGATTGTACGGTTTGCTGTAGCGATGTCAAATAGACTTGGATATTTTGCTGATGGTACCAGCTTGCTGGTGTGGTATTTGGTGAAATTAGCTCAGTTGAGCAAAGTTGTCATGGAGTAAACATGCATTTAAGAAATATAATTTGTTGAAACATAATTTGTTTCAATGGAAAACAGAATTTTAGCACTTTAATTATACATAGCTGCTAATTTTAACAACATACCAATAATAATTGCAACACAATATGTGTCACTATACATAACCACCCTTCCGGCAATTATTTAAGAAATGAATATTGTACCAGCTTGCTGGTATGTTGTGTGGTTCGAGCATGAATGCTCAATCGCTTGATTGTGCGTGCATGCTGTTGTAGTGTATGGGCCGCTTAAGGTAGGAATGTAACGAATACCAGTTTAGCGAATGCGAATGCGAATGCGAAAGCGAATAACACATTTTAATTTTTGCGAAAGCGAATGCGAATGCGAAAGCGAATGCAAATATTACAATACGTTAAAAATCACATGAAAATAAATTTATTTAAGAACATGAAGTTGTATTATATACATACACAGAAAAAATTTTAGCCAAAATGCTTCCAATTAAATCAATTAATGCTGTTTCAAACAATTTTATAATTGTCCCAATTAAATTTTGTTGATTGAAAACAAAAAAGTTTAATGTTTGTATGGATGTTAGCAAATATGCAAACATACAGACGAAGATTAAACTTTTGTACGCATTATTAAAAATTCAACCAATTTTTTGATTGTTTGAATTAACTTAGTTTAATGAAAAAAAATATTTTAGTTTGTGTTTGTGTTTGTTCATGTTTTCATGGAAGTGTGCCAAGTTCGAAGCATGACAGCACTGTAAGTTAAAAAATAAAATAAGAACACACACCTACATATGTGCAATAATTGAATGAAAAATAATTTTCCACGATAGCCTAGTGGATGTGTGTTAGCCTGTTAGAATGAAGGTACCATGTTCAAGGCCTGCAGCGTAAGTTACGGAATTAAACAAATAAATAAAAAATAAGTAATACGGGATTTACACGATGACTTTTCCCCCTGTCTTTTTCTTGAATTCTCTTTTGTGTTGCTACCACTTTGATCGCTTTTGTACCCCGTTTGTCAATAAACTCTAGAAAAGTCACAGTAAAAAGTCATAGTGTGAATCCCGTATAAGTTAAAATAAATAAATAAAAAATTACTTTTTAAAATTTTTTTACTTTTACTTTTTAAAATTTTATACAATTCAATTACTTTTATTAATTCATTCAACGAACAATTTAATTGTTTAAGATCTCTAAATTCAATTATTAATTTAATTGGGCCAATTAATCATTTGTTTAAAAAAAACGCGCACTTTCAATTAACTCTATTAATTGATCTCAAACAGCAAGAAAACCTCATTGTTACAAATTAATTAATTGGTATTATCAATTGGTTTGCAGGACGAAAATCAATACAGGATTTAATTAATAGTACAAATTTCTAACTAAAATATTAATTAAAGTTGATTTTAAATTTTTTCTGTGTAGATCTACTACATATAGCATTTTATTTAAATTTAGTTTTTAATTGAGAAAATATTTGTTAATTTATTAAAAATACAAATTCTTAAAACAGAAAGATACATGAAATTATATTAAAATAAATATCGATAATTAAAAATGTTGGACAATCAACCCATTCGTACTTTGGCCCTAAAGCGTGGTACTATGTTCAACATTTCATGTGAAATGCTGTCATATTGAGAAAAATTGGAAGGAATTGTTCATAAAGAAATGTTGCAAAAGTGGTTATCTGGTCATCTTGAGAAAAACGTAAAAAATAATATATCTTCAACATTTTAAGCTTCATGCGACTAGTTAATATTGCTCGCATTTGGAACTTTTTGTACGAAGTAATAAATGGTGTTCAACATTTTCCAAAAGTTTGAACAGACTAGTCTTAAGTGGAAAATGTGTTCACGCAAATCAAACACTGCCTTTTCTTTTTCAAAAGTTTGAAACAATTTCCAAACACCGCTGGATTTTGGTTTCATTTTTGTACTTATGGGAACTTATTTATAGAAAAGTTTTCCGCTAAAATTTTACAGCTTTGATTAGAATGCTTTACTTGTTAGTATATGTATCTTTTTCATGCTGGCTTATAAAAAATTTTCGAGTTTTTGACGTTTGTTAATCGCAAACTATTTTCTTAAAAGTAAAAAATTTTTTTGTCTTTAGTATTCGCACAGAAAAAATTATTCGCAAAAAATTTTTAAACAAATATTTGTTTGAAATCAAACTTACTTTCAGTAAATATTCTGTACTGTCTCATTAAATTAATTTGTACCAAAAAACTGTGTAGAGAAGAAACAAGCCACGACGTTTGTCGGCTACTTTTCGGCATTTACATGTACACAACATGATTAATCAAAATAAACAACAACAACCGCACAACAGCACGTTGTTCCTATCAACAAGCGAGATAAACACCAACACACTGAAATAACACTTTCTTTCAGCTGAACTATGATTAATTAAAATTTTTATCAGAATTTACAAAATTATTTGCAGGACCGCATTCAAATAAAATATTTTCTGATTCAACGAATTTGGTTACTGAAAATGAAATTTAGTTTTTTCTGTGCGCTTGAAATATTCGCATATTTTAGCGAATGCAAATATCAAAAGTAAGCAAATATTTTGTGAATGCGAAAGCGAATGCGAACATTCGTTACATCCCTAGTCTAAGGGCACTGCTACATGTTCAATATATGTATATTGTGATATTTGGATCGCGATCCATTTTAATTGATTGATGGATCACGAGGGTATGCTACATGTTTAATATTTATCGCGTCAGCATTTACATTATTTTTGTACTGTGCGGAACTCCGGCAAGTCCTCAAAATTAAATATAAAGAAAGTCTTTCAAAATAATTAATTCCGATTCCACCGGCAAAACGCACTCGCTTTCACTATCTTCTGCCATTACCCTTTATTAAAACAAACTTTACATTAATTTAATTAAGTTTTTTAGTTTTTATTTGTTAAATTATTATTTTTATTATTGTTATTTGTCCCCCATATTCATAAAATAATAAATTGAATTTGAAATCCGTTTTAGGAAAATTTTGTATGAAAAAATTGAAAATAAAAGACATTTGAAATTCATTTTAAGTTTTATGAATATAGGGGTGTGTATGCATAAAAATATTTAATGTAGTTCTAGACGGTATACTTGTGCTCATTGCTCGATATCGTACTCAGCAGAATTAACTTGAGTTAACTGTTAGTAGATTTGAGAAGTTCAGTTAAATTGGAACTGTAGTGTTTTCCAGCTGAGCTTGTTTACGAACAGACTCTTCGCTTATCAGGTGAATTAATTATTGAAAATAACATTGAAAGTCCTGTGAAAGAAACGCCACAAGAACTCCAAACATTTTTTCTCAAGTAAGATCAAAAGTTGTTCATCACAATGCCGATAAAAGTTGTATCCCAAAACAACTTTCATCATGTGAATATGTCTATTTAAAAGTAATTACTAAATCGGGCTTAAGTCCTCCTTTCGAAGGACCATATCGTGTTATTGAGAGAAATTCTAAGAATTTTAAAATTCAAAAAGGCAATATTATCAAATCTTATCATATAGATAGCATTAAACCAGCTTTTATTTTAAAATATTCTCCTAAAAATTAAACACCTATAAACAAGAAATATCAAAAGAAAGTTACTTTCCATATAAATTAACTTTTTATGTATTATTATTAATAGTTTATTATAATTTTTTCTGTTCTATACTGTTGGGGGAGTATGTGGGGTACTTGCTCATTATTATATCTCATTATAATATTATTCTGTTGAATCTAGTTTCTAAGTTTTTATTATATATGTATATATACATACATAAATTTTTTTAAAAATTTTCATTAACAAAAAAGATATTGTAAATTATTGTTGTAAACAAAGTAATTAGGTTTTTATGTAAAATACTGAAAGAAATAATTTAATTATCCTACAATGCTTTAGGAGACTTATTGCATTCTCAAATTCACTTACGCTTGAACTATCGATTAAGATATCATTTCTATCTATTGACATTCGAATTCGAATTGATGCTGGGCCAGCTTCCAGCATTTGAGCATGCTGATCTATCTACATCGCTCGGTGACGTTATAAGTTTGCCTTGTTTGTTTTTCAGCAGCTACATAGGATTAAATCTTTTGTAAGCTACGTCTTTTATTTTCTATGTAACTCGCCAGTCCTGTGAATTCAAAATGCTTTCTGGGCTAGATAGTTCGTCTACCCATTCTTCGTTTATCGCGACAGGCACTGTGTTGCATTTTTTTCTTAATTTTGCCGATGTATTCATCGGTTATACTTCTTTCGCTTCGTGTTTTTGCTAACTAAGGCTACATTTAGATTAAGCAATCAAGGCTCAACCAATTTCACATACATTTTGGCAATGCTATGACAACATTGAAATTGCAAAATTTCTCTGAATAAAAATGCATTAAGGGTTGTAAAAGCCTGCCATCTTTTTAATTGTTACAGGAAAATTCTCTATCTTACCGCCTTGAATTACATGACATGCGACCGTTAACGCCTTTTTATCACCGAACCTTTTCTTTCATTTATGTATTAAAGTTGTGGTGTTTGTTTTTTTTTATTTGTTTTACAAAATGGCACGCATAATGTTGCTTGTCTATTAACATCCTTTAGAAAATAATAAAATGACCAACATTAGAATATTTGACAAAAGGCTGTTGCTCGTTGTCATACTTTTTGAAATGGTCTAACTTTGGCTTGCTTCATAGCCGTCATTGTTATCATTGTAAATATCGTTTAGCAGCAACATGTTAATTTCATGAGCATAAAAGCATATACACATACATACATATATTCGCACACACGCATGCATGCACACTCACACACACTCACATACATATCCTAACATAAATTTACATGTACACGACGTTAAAAAGCTTTTAATGTATCAAAAGTGCGTTTGACAGAAGTACAACAACAACAACAGCAACTAGTAGGCGTGTTAATGTGTACAAGTGACGGTATGTCCTTGCTGGCATTATTACATAAAGTACAAAGGATGGTAAAAGGCTAATAACAAAACATGTTTAATAAGACGTGTGTGTGTGTGTGTGTGTGTGTGTGTAGGCGTATGTTTATCTGTTGGTAAATAATAAGTAGCCGAAAGGTGTCTTAAAAGGTCTTTGCCCACAAGATCCTTAATTGTTATATATATTGTCGCAACCTTTGTTGCTTTAGATCATTTATTTTTGCACTTGTTTTTTACTTTATGCGCTGAACAAAAAAGTTATTTAAGAATTTAAAAGATTTTAAAATTATTCAAAATTTTATCAAAGATATTTTTCCTAAATATTCCATCAGATTTGATTCGTTTTGATCTACTGCAACAATTTTTTTCCAACTAAATATTTTCATTTTAATTTAAACGTCTTTCTCTTTCCCTTTACCTTAAAAATTTGTAAAGCCTTATTTATCTACATATATATAAATAGGCAAGTGAAAAAAGTTAAGAACCATTTTAACTGACTTAAACTCAACGTATTCGTTTGATTTTTTTTTGGTTGATAGATTGTCAATAGGAACAGTGCAGAATGTATTATTTCTTCTACATTTTTGTGTCTAAAGCTACGGTCACACTTGTCAAACATTTGCCCAGAAAAGCGTAACCACTAAGTGCTAATGAAAAATCTTTCAATTCCGACAAAAGTTTGTCAAGTTAGAAAGTATCCAATAATGTTGGATTCTATGACATTGTCTACTAGTTGTGTTCGAAACTTTTAAATTGCATAAACCAGCGTCTGGATCAAAACTTTTTTCATTAGTGTTTCTTGGTTACGCTTTTTTGGGCAAATGTTTGATAAGTGTGACCGTACCTTAAGATAGTTAAAAACAGTTAAGAATGTTAGCCAATCATAAACAGCGTGACCGTTTGACCGACTAAAGTGGCAATTTGCCACTTTTTCGACTGCCTTGCCAATTTTTGACCCGCTTTATTTAGGGTGAGTTATAGGAAAATACATTAAAAATAAAAAGTTTAGTGCAGTTTTCTCGTATTTTTTTTAATTTTGCCCTTTTTCTTTGATAAATCCCCTATTTGGTGCCACTTTTTGAAAAATGTCATCGGTCACCCTGATCATTAAGCCATGATCTCTCTTTCTCTCTTAATTTGCTTAAAAATTACAACAAAAAACTCAAAATTAACTAAATTAAATTTGGCTTGGCAACTCCGTAAACACTCAGAAGCAGTGATGGGAAATGAGATTTACATTTCGGTATCAAAAAAAAATTTTTTAGTACTTTTTTAACAAAAAATTATATAAAATTAATTTACAAAGAAATAAAAATGAAACACAAAGCATATGATGATTCTAAAAAAAATCGTTAGTTTTTCTCAGAACCAGGTTTCAAACTTTTGTTAGGTAAAAAATAGGCCTGTTAAATATCAGCTCATAATATTAATGGTGAGATGGTCTGTTCGATTTCCCATACGATTTACATGGTATAAATTGATTTTATTTATTCTGATTGTCATAAGTAAAGAACGGAGTGTCCTACAATAAACTTCTTCGTACGCTTTTGTAGAAAATTGAATTGATATTTTTTAGAATCACCCTAATATGCATACACACATATGTATGTATGTACTCGTTCATAAGTACAAGTGCTAAAGTTATAACAAGAAGTGTTTTAAGATTTCAATAAATCTTAGGCCTGGATAAGACTTGATACTGTCGGAACATAAAGTATGTTCCTTTGTTGTGTTTTCATGACATTTTGTAAGAGAAAATACTTTCGACATTTACAGAGGAGTGAGGAATAGACAAAATTCGGTAAGCTACTGTCGATTTACCTGGAAACATGTATTCATCTAATGCGTTTTTAGATTTAGCATCGGTAGGCCAAAAACTGCATATACAGGCCTGTTCTGCAAATCGTGATATCGCTCATTTACTTCAATAGTGGCACAACTCAAAAAACCAGTTTTGCAGAAAACGCGTTTTAAGTTTTTATTTTGCATACAACTCAATGGAGAAATGAAAAAAAATTCTTCTCTCAGGAGGTGATGGTACAACCTATTTATATGAAATTTTTACACAAGATAAACTACGAAATGCCGCATCTTTCTGCATTATTAACTCAAAAAACTAATTTTTTGAGTTATGCCACTATTGAAGCAAATGAGCGATATGTCAAATCACGGTGATTTCAAAAAATTAATAAAATCTAAATTATTGCTTTTGTAAATTTCACGATTTATGTTTATACATGACTATAACTTAAAATACAATAAATACCCACGAACAAGTCAGCTATTAGTTGTTTGTTTTTAACACCACCGTGATTTAAATCACCGTGATTTTTAGAACAAGCCCGATATTTTCTGTTGTTAATAGTTTTAATTCTTCCAAATCAGCAAATGCTCTATATTGATTGTTAATATTTTCAAAATTTTGCTTTTCGCTGGGAAACATTTTTATTCAAAGCGATATAATGCTATTGGTTTTACCAGATAAATCATTTTCAGGGGAAACTTACTAAGCTAAGTTAACATTTCATTGTCAAAGTCCACTTTTGCCCTTAGAACTTGACAGAATTTAATATAAACTTTTTACAATATTCTTTACATTCGTGCCATTTGTCGAAAAAGAAATTGAATTCTTGGCAAAAAATATATGTGTACGCGCGTCTTCTGACTGTATTTCTGGGTTGGCCGAGAGAGTATCAAATGTATTGCGGGAGTACTACGGTACTTTTTCATGTCAAATAGTATCAAAAAAAAGGACGATTGTACCATTTTTTCCATCACTGCTCAGAAGGAAATACTTATTTTATTTGTTCATTCTATTCTTATTTCCATTTTTGTATGTACTTAAACGATTATTGCTGAAACTAATAAAATTTGGATATTTAAATAACGAGTAAGTTAAATACATACCGGTACTGTATTATTTTTCTTTAGATGCTTAAAAATAATGGGCCATAACCATAGACAAACATTAAAGTCGGTTCTTTTTAGAAACAACTTAAATTTTAACATCTGTTGTTAGCTTTTTTTCAACTATAGTCAAAATTAGAACCGGTTTTAAGTTGAATCAGCTTTAAGTGGGTGATGAGTAAAATCTTGAAAAGTTTGCATGCAATTTGATATGAGTAGGTAATAAGCAAGTGGCATCTCTGAACAGCTGACAGAATAAAAACGACAAAAAGTTAAATGAAATAGAATCCATTTTGGAGAAAAAAAGTTGATAAACATAAACCGGAGAAAAAATGAACATCAAAACCGTTTCTACTATTTATTTGGAAAGCTCACATTAATAGATAGAACTATTAAAGACCGGAGTAAGTACGGTAATACATTTTATTAGAAATGAAGAAATGTATGACATTTTATCTGAGCGGTTTGTATTATTGCAATAATGGTTGAATTTCAACAACTGGGCGAACACTAGTAAAAATTATTAGGGCTTTATAAAGGGGATTTAAAGCAAATTTTCATTAAAAATTTTAAGCCTCCATAAAGCTTTAATAATTTTTATAAATAATGCTGTTCATTTTAAATACTTGTCACATAATAGCCATTGCAGATTACTAAATGCATTATTAAGCATGAAGTAGTACTAAGTGAAATTATCCTCTTTATTTCTTAATTCTTTTGCATCGTTTTCCTGCAGGTATTACAAAGAGATATAATTATTTGGATTCAAGTGGAAAAAAATATAAAAGCATCCGCCCATGTGCACGTGTCACTATCTCATCGGAGATTAAGTGGACAATTGAGCTTTGAATTGACTGCTGATCTCTTAGAATCTGTTCAAAATTACTTTAATCTTAAAAAAAAGTAACACCGACACACCTCAGCCAAATGATAATACATGGTGCAGTAAAATCATGAGAAAAATATTAAAAACTTTTTTTAAAACATATAATATAAATTCTTTAATAAAATCTCCTCTGCTTGTTAAAAGACTTTTCATCCTGCCTTCCCAAGCATTTCGCTTATAATTACCTTTATATTGGCCAATGCTTATATGTGTTTGTATGTTGATAAGCTTTAATGGCAAATATAGAATTTGTGTTCATGTTTTTCTCGCTTTCACTTCCACTTCAATAGCAAACAATTATAATTTTATTATTTTGTTTGAATACCTAGTCTTACCAGGAATACGGTGGCCAACGGACGTGTTCGCGTTCCATAGAAAAGTGAAGAATAAATATATAGAACTTTTTTGGAAACAAACAACATTAATTTTAAAATGTTAAACATTTTAAATGAAATTATTCACATAAAAGTGAAATGAAATTTAATAGCGCTGCGAGGTTTCCTTAACTCAAGTGAAAATGAAGCAACAAAACTTCTTCGAAGATCCAAAAGGTGTCTTGCAAGAAATTCAGCAGCAAGCACAACAAAGGCATCTTTTACGACAACAACAACAACAACAACAACAGCAACCACAAATTATGCCACAACAACGACCCAACTTATCCACTTTCACTGCTGCATCAGCCATCACGCCTTCCTCAATTTCTACGCCAACAACAACATCAACAACACCTTCGCCTCAGGCACTATCCTCCACCACTTCGCTGAGCAGTGAACAACAGCCGTACCAACAACCACCAATCATTCGTCCTGCCAAGCCTGGCATCTTACGTTTGGATGTGAACAAGCCCAGACATGCATCAGGTGGTTCTGTATGGCAAATGCATGGCACAGTAAGTTCTTCTTTCCCCACTTTTTTCTTCTGCTCAGTTGGTGTTTTTTCTTTTCTTCTTCTTCTGTTGCAGTTGTTTTTTCCTTGCATTTGTTTAACCTTTGGGGTTTAGGGGTTTTCATGCTTATTATCTTACGGTTTGATGGCCATAATATTTATAGTGTTATTTGTGCTAGGTTGTTGTTTTCCCCCATCATTATTGTTAAATTTATATTCTTCAAGAATTAAAGTTCAATGTGGGCGCTCTGGTTACCCAAGGGAGTCGTGTTTGTTTAATGCTCTTTTTAGTCTATTCATACATCTATTTTCAACAATTAAGTGAGTGGATTAATTTTAAAGTTTTCAAATAGCAAGAAACTTATAGTTTTTATCTCCATATACATACATATATGATATCATTATTTTTATTAAATCAGCTGCAGAATTTTAATAACAATAGGGGGAGTACTCAGCAATGCCATTTACAGGTGCTTCTGGAATTTTAAAACTAAACGCTATTTATATAATCAGGTGTTAAAATGCACACAAGAGGCATCTCTATATGTGCCTTTTGTGTTAAGTCAAACTACAGCCAACAATTGATAACCAACAGGTTATCAACAGCGTTTAATTAATTGCCAGAAGAAAACAAATTTCTAAAGATTTATTAGTACCGAATAAGTACTTCGACTGCAGTGAAAGTCCCTCAATTTCGTATTTTTTGTAGTCTGACATTTGCATTTGTAAACCACTTTATGGGCTGCTTGAAAAATAACACTAATGAAAAGCGGCCACACGAATTTTCTACTGAGAATAATTACAAACATTTTGGTGCCGATTATCCTGTCTTTTTTTTGTTAAATTATTTATTATTTTTTTTAAATTATTTTATTTTTTTAATGAAATGGAATATTGGAAATAGTTTTATTGCAAATTACTGATTTACCATCGGTTAATTTCTTTTATAAGTACAACTATTCATTTCTGTTTTTATTATCGATGTCTCATACAACGCAATACAAATATAGATCAAAGGGTTTATTCAGAAAAAGATAATTTTCGTTTACAAAAGGGTTAACAAACATAAAAAATTTCCAAACAAAAAACGTTACCTACTAGAATGCAAAAAAGTGTATGTACTCCCCAGACGCAAGTACTTACTATTTGACTGAATAACCCATTATTTTTGTTTGAGAAGTTCAAAAAGTATAGGGTACCCATTACTATTTGCCTACAAACATCCAAAAGATAATAGATTACTGTTTGCCTAAAAGTATTCAAAAGTTAGTGGGCAATTTTTTCTAATAAAAATAATAATAATTTTAAATTTTGAAATTTTGTAGCAAAATGGTGCCCCTGTGGCTGAGTGGTAGCGATGGTAGCCTCTCAGTCCGGAAGTCGTGGGTTCGATTCCCACCACAGACCCTGGGTGTTTTTTGCAGACAAGCTAATCGCTTTGCGAATTGTGTTTGTTTTGTTTTCTTTAAAAAAAAAAAAACTTGTGCCTTTTTTGGGCTTGTTAAAAATCATAATTTTACACAGAAAATAAGTATATTGCAGCATATCCAAAAATACTTAAATTTTACAACAAAAATTATAATCAGGTGAAGGTAAAACTAATGTTATTTTATTAACCCCCGACTAAAAAAAGGGGTGTTATAAGTTTGTAGTGTGTGTCTGTGTATCTGTGTATCTGTGTGTCTGTTCGTGTCCAAGTACAGGCCAAACGGCTGGACCGATTTTCATTTAGTTTTTTCTGTTTGAAAGAGGACTGATCGAGAGGGTTCTTAGCTGTGCTTGAAGGAAATTGGTCCAGCCGTTTAGAAGATATAACATCTTTTCTGAAAAAAGTCGGGGGTTTTTAAAATTTTTAATTTTTGTTATTACTTTCAAAGCTCATTTTCACAATCAATAAATTTTTTCCTCTAGATATATTTCATTATTTACTGCTACAATAAGTACTTACAAATATAAATAAATTATTATTTTATTCATGACAGGACAGTGATTATTATGCACATAAAACAAGTAGATAAATAAGTACTACTCAGTAGTTTGTAAGCCATTACAAAATCTCTAAAAGTTTTTGCTGGGTTGTTTTGCAAACGTTTTGTAACCAAAATGATTTTTTTTAATACGACAGCAAACCTGCCGCAGGTTGAGGCCATGAGGCAAAATATGAATGATACTTTAAATTATTATTTAATAACAATCTCTGCATAGTAACAAGTGTTAAGATATTATGAGGGCAATAATGAATAAACTTCCGTGAGAAATTTTTTATTTATTTATGCTAAATTTTATCTTCTTATGAACTGATTAATGTTTTCAGACAGATATTCTCTTACACTTCTTACACAAATACATACGGGGGCGTATGATTCATAAATTATCTTAATATCATGCATACATGCATTTTGTCAGCATAAATATTCATACTCTAAGTATAAGCATACTATCTATCATAGCACATCTATGACAAACATATACAATATGCATAATAAGCATTTCACTTTCTATAGATTATATGAGTTTTTCTCGTAAATAAAATAAAGAAACAGTTTTGAGTGTACAAATTTCACGAAAAATTCTTAGGAATTTTAAAATTTGTTTAATGATTTTATTTATTTATTTTTTCTAAGTTTTACATTCCAATTATCTGATTATTAAAACAGCTAAAACATATTTTGCATTAATACACAGCGGTGTGTATGATGAATAAATACTCTGAGTATTATGCGTATGTTTTTATCTACTAAATATCCATACTCTGGGTATAAGCATGCTCATAATCTTAGTAGGACTGATAACACTGCACAACAAAAAATTTCCGATCCTTATGTATTTTTTATGTCTGGAGTACGATGGCATCATTAGTTGTTGCCTATCAGCTCTAGTTTCCAAGATAATGTCACATTTATAATTTGCATAATTTACACCACTTGTTGTATTATTCCACTAATATCTAACGAATGGTCCTGCAAACCTAAAAATACTTTCTGAATTATTAATTCACACAAAAATTTCTCTCATCTAGATAGAGTCACATTGTGGATACTTTGGGATATCTTATTATTATTGTAAGGATGTTAAAAATCGTGTGTTTTTAGTTTAGTCCCCAAAATTTTTTGATTATAATTTTTTTTTTTACCTATTATAACTCATTATTATTCTTCTAGCCCCTTTAGTTTCAAAGATATTGTGCTTTACATTTAAAAAAATACCTTAAATTTTTGTTTTCGAACGCCATCCAAAAAAATTGTTTTTTATATTAAATTTGTCAATTTACAAGTCATTAATGCAATTATTACGAAAGAACAAAATGTTGTATGGGCTAGTCCAGAAAATGTTCATGTTATTTTTAGTTATTATATCATATATTTTAACTTTGCAGCTTTTAGGAAATAAAAAAAATATACGAAGTATTAACTACAAATAACACAAACATTTTTGGGACTGGTCCATACAACATTTTTGTTTTGCCTAATAATTGCATTAATGACTTGTAAATTGACAAAAAAAAAATTGCCAACAAATTTATTTATTGTCAAAAAAAAATCTCCATACCGGCAAATCAGCAATTTAGACGCCACACAAATTGAAAAATTGCCACGTTTGGCTAGAAATTGCCATATCTGGCAACCCTACATTCCACTACAGTCAAAGACAGAGGGTTTCTCTCAATAAGGACCTGAAAATTCGAAGTTTTCGAATCCGCAAACCCAAGATATGCAAAATCTAGAAAAAGAAATTTTAAAATGATTCGAATTCCTAGAAAGACTATTATCCACTTAACTTATTTTTTTCAACAATAAGTATAAAAGGCATAAGTCCGCAAGGTTGGAAATATTTTTATTTATTTCAGAATTAATTATACTTACTTTAAATTTAGTCTTCAGCAGAGATTATAGCTTATTCGGCGTGGTCACTGTGATGTGGCTCATAAATGTTCTGATGAACAAAAGTAGGTGCATTTACTCGTATAGTGTTTGTATGAATGCGGGTTCTATCTAATTGCAAAAGCTATCAATTCTTTTTAATAAACATATAATCGTACATACATATGTATGTATAAATGTATGTGCATAAACATCCCTACATGCTTAGCAAAAAAAAACAATTGTTTATGTATTGGTGTTTTTTCTACGAAACACGGTAAAAAAGTGTGTATGCGTGTATAGATATGTCTGTGCTGCACATCAATGTGAATTTTGTTTGCATACTCTTGCATGAAGTAAACATGTGCAAGAGTATGCAATAAAATAATTTCAAAACAGATAGCAGGAATATAGCAAATTATTTTGTTTGCTTTTGTTCTTACACACACTGGCACACATTTCTATCATGATCATAATAAATACAACAAATTATATATTAAATATAATAAACATCTGTTGTACCAGCAACCACTAAAAATATTTATAATATCAAAGAGGTTTTTTTATATACTAGGAGAAATATATCTTTATTGCCAAAAAAAAAAGAATCTGCCAAAAATCATGATTAATTAAAAAAACTTAAAAATAGATTTTGTAAATACGTTTTCTTTTTTCGTTTTGAAATTTGTATGGAAAAAATACATATTTTTAAAACGAATTTTCGTTATTTTTCATACAAATTTGAAACGTTTAGAAAGGAAATTTTTAACAAAATCTAGTTATTATTGTAATAGTTAACTTTTGAAAATAAATAAATAAATTCACTATAAAGCAGAGCCGCAGCCAACATTTGAACGTCAACGATGCCATTAAAACTTCTTCGTCATAGAAGTATCTGGCGCACGGTAGTGCGCCAGGCCATGTTCTGGCCAATGCACGCAGTGTGTATATTTACAGGAAGCCATTCGAGCTGTTTTTACCACCCTCATACCTTTGTTCCCAGCAATCGTAAAATTACAAAATTTAAACCATAATTAGAATAAATTAATATTACCTCATGTGCGAAGTTTGAAAGTTTTAGAATGAAAGATTCCAGAGATATAGAGGTGCAAAAAGTGCATATTTTAAGACATACTCACTGACCACTGACCACTGACACACTCATCAAATTGATGAAGCACTTCCACTATGGCTAGAGAGCTAAAAATTAGTACACGGGAAGATCTAGGTGATCAATGAACCAGAAAAATCTGGAAACCCGAAAATTTTGACCAGGAGGGCGGAGCTACGCCCATAAAAACTAAAGTTTGTGCTATTGAGCTGAAATTCAATACTGAGCTAGGTTCAGGTGAGAAATAAAATAAAAAAAATCTGAAAAACCGAGAATTTTGGCCAGGAGGGTGGGGCTACGCCCATAAAGGTTAGAATTAAAAAAGCAAATCTAAGGCTCCTAATGAACGCTATTTTATTGAAATTTGGCATATATACTGCGATAATGCAATGCTATAAATTTTTCGTTAAAAAGTGGGCCTTGACACGCCCATACAATTTACACCTCATTTTAATGCCCTGCGGCTCAGCATATTTAGATATACTATTTATCTAGCTATTATTATCAGTTTGTAACGAAACTAGACACGAATAATTAGCACTGGCCGAAAAAAATTTTGACTTTGTAAAAGTGGGCGGGGTTACGCCCATAAAAATTAAAAGTTAAAAGTTGCGCTAAGGAGCTGAAATTTGATATACAAGTAGGTCTAGGTGATAAACCAACTAGAAAAATCTGAAAAACCTAAAAATTTTAGTTAAAGGGGCGGGGCTGCGCCCATAAAACTTAAAAATTAATAGTTGCGCTAAAGAGCTGAAATTTAATATACAAGTAGGTCTAAGTGAGAAACAAACTAGAAAAATTTGAAAACCCAAAAAATTTTACTAGAATGGGCGGGGCCACGCTAATATTGTTTTGAACTAAATACTAAATATACAGCTTTTAATTCAAGTCAATTTAGTGAAATCTTGCATCGTCTTAAAAATTGGGCGTGATCACTCCCATAAAGTGTTAGCCTTGTGTTTAATCTACATCGGTCTAGCATATTTTAGAAGAAAATTAGCATGAATTATAAGCGCTGCCCACAACAAAATTTTGAGTTAGGAATAGTGGGGAGAGGTAATGCTGATAAAATCTAAAGATATAATTCGCGCTAGAGAGCTGACATTTCATATACTAGTATGTGTTAGCTGCGTAACCCAATGGGAAAATCTTAAAACCAAAAGGTTTTACCCGGTATGCGGGGCCACAACGTTAAAACTCCAATTCGCACTAGCGAGCTTAAATTTGATACACAAATAAATCTAGATAAGAGATCACTAAGAAAAATCTGAAAACCCAGAAGTTGCTATCAGAGGGCGGAAACAAGCACTTCAAAATTTCCTATTTTGAAAAGTAGCCGTGACTTCAAACATAAATGTTAGCTTTTTCGTTCAATTACTTTGGCTTAGCAGTTTTTAATTTAATACTCAGGTATTTCTTATTAACTTTTTAATACCAAACTTTGCATGAACCATAAGCACTAGTAGATATAAAAGTCAGCGGGGCCAGGCTCATGAAAATTTTACGTAATATTATACCATAGAGAGCTGACATTTTGTACACAAATAGTAATTGATTTACTCAATCGGAAAATCCAAAAACTAAAAGCACCAGCTACCCTATTGAAACTTTGCATACACATTGGGCATATCCTTTTGATTTATGTACTTCGGCTAAGCAGACTTTGATATGTAAATATATTGAGAAAATAGAAAATTTACGCTGTATTTTACATGTTTCTTCCAGTCGCCTCTTACCAAATTGCATACACACTTGCGACCCGTTGTAATGACACAATGGTGCATATTTAAGGTCAACAATTCAATACCCATCACGCTCTTACCCATTATTTTATGTAACTCTGCCATTTTCAACTGGCACCGTGATCATGAACAGAAATAAAATACACTAGAAATTTTAAGTTTAAAATTGTTATTATAGAAATCTTTTCAAAAATTAATCAGATCCTCACAAAAACATAAATGTGAAAAACGGCCAAGTTCCTATCAAAAATTTCGGCCATTAAAAGTTGTGAGATATAAATTTTGACCAAGTTCTTCTTTGCGACAATACCTAACAAAGAAATATGTTATATATGATATAAATTTGTAATCGTAAGGGTGTCATATAATTTCTAGATAATCTGGTAACTTGGCAATATTTTTACCTTTCCAAAAATGGAGCAAATAATGTATAAATGTTCATTTCTTTATATTGTTAAAAATATTGTCAAGTTGGCAGATTATCTAGAAACTATATGACACCCTTACGATTACAAATTTATATAATACATAATATATTTCTGTGTTAGGTATTGTGGCAAAGAAGAACTTGGTCAAAATTTATATCTCACAACTTTTAATGGCCGAAATTTTTGATAGGAACTTGGCCGTTTTTCATATTTATGTTTTTGTGAGGATTCAACTTTCTATTCAGTTCAATTATATTTTGTTGAATTAATAAAGTTGCAATTTAAATTTTACCCTTATAAAAATTTTAGCAATTTGCATTGAACATTCTCTGATTTATATAATCTTACAAAGCTGTTCTGGCATTGCAAAACTTTGAACTTCTGAGTCTGCAATGATTTTTGTATTACAAAAATATAAAATAGTGAAGAGAATTTCAATTTTGTATGGCTTACTGCCTGTCCCACGATGTCACTCGCAAACGTTCGATCGACAACTTGTATTGCAAACAACAATAACATTACAAAATTTGTTGTTGTTTTCAATATAAGTTGTCATTCGAACGCTTGCAAGTGACATCGTGGGACAGGCAGTTAATGTTATGGAATTGTAAAATGTAGCATATGTATATCCGAGACTTGCTACATCTGCAATATTTGCACCAGCCGTTTGCAACGAAGAGTGATTTCCTCTATTTTTGTGTGTGTGTAAAAATTTGAAGTTAAATCTGAAAGTGTGAAATCGTCGCTGTTTTAACTAAGTGATCTAACTTTTATTTTAAGAATTTGACAGGAGAGCAGCTTTTATGGTTGTTTTATACATTCATTCTTGTGGCTGCGTCAGAAATCTTTTTACTTATATAGGCCCAAAAGTAATGCTCACAGTCATGAAAATTGTAGACAATTTGTATTATGACTTACAAAGTCTAGTAGAGGACTTAACTAATTTTTCAAAAAAATGTCAGTTAGTTCGGTTAGTTAAACAACAGCGACGAAATGAGCTATCTACCAGTGTTGTCAACTTTGAAATTTCAAAACGCACCAAAATGTAGAAAAAACTCGCCATTTACAAAAAAACGCACCAATCTTAGAATTTATTTTTTTAGTTAAAAATGTTTATTGAATTCATTTTGCATAAAAGTACATTATTTTTTTGTATTAAAAATTTAACACTAAAACAGGATTTTACAGTTCAAGGTTAAAAAATAAATAAAACCTAAAAAAAAACTTAGCAAATTTGATCATATTCATTTGTGTTACATAGAAAATAATTTTTTTAATTTCATAAATTCTGTACAAAACTTTTTAAAGAGATCAACGATTAATAGAAAGGATTCCAAACTAATAAAAGTTCTTTATTTATCAGTTTATTCAAATATTTTTAAATTTTTTTTTATCAGAAGTTTAATATATCCATATTAAAAAATAACAATAAAAATAAACAGCCTTTTACAATATATGTACATAATTAAAAAACAACAAAAAAAAAAAACTAAACAAATTCGTACATACATAGTGTACATATGAAAGTGGTCTAGGTCATACCATTTTTGATTCCATATAGTACATTTTGATCAGACTAGAACAACTCTAAATTAAATGTAATAAAATGTAATCTACTAAATATCGCTACCAAAGAAATATAAGACTTATACAACTTTCATAATTAAGGGCATTCATTTGTACAAGATGATACATTTTTGTATATTAGTTTTATAAATTCGGCTTAAATTTTTTTAAAAAGAGACCAAAAATTAATTATTCCAAATAAATACAGCTAATATTTTCATCATTATTGTTATCATTGGGCCGTAAAACAGATTTCATTTCAAATTGTAATTTTTTGTAAACATCATTAGTATTAATATGGCAATTAACACTATCAGGAAGTTAGTAAGTTTCAAAACAAAAATTTTTCGGTTTTTAACCCATTGTTGTGTTAAATTTGCGTTAATGCCACCAAAAATTAAAAAACGCACCGAAAATTAAAAAAAAAGCGCACCACGCACCAACTAATTAATTTTCCGCACAAGAAATTTCAAAAAGCACCCAAAATGGTGCGAAACGCACCAAGTTGACAACGCTGATATCTACCCGTTTGTGTCTTTCTCCCTCTCTCTCACACTCTCTTTCGTTCGCTTATGTAATATATGAAATTAAGCACAAAAATTATTTTGAAAACTTGTGCACCTAGTTGGAACTGTTCACGACTTTAGTTTGTTTGCATGTGTGCATATGAGTGTTGTAAAAGTAAATGAATTGTATGCAAGTGAAATTTTTCTTGTGGCGTTGAAATGAAATTAATTAAGAATTTGTATTTGAAGCGAATAGTTCGTTTAATTGAAAATATCTTCCTCGAGCGCTTAAAGGCAAAAAGAAAATGTAAAAAATTAACAACAAGCAGCCAACAAGATTTTAATTAAAAAGTGTTAAACTAAAAAACTAAACAAATTAAATATATAAAAGCTACACAAACGGAATCTTTAATGAAGTCCATGACAAAAAATAAACAAAATAAGCTTAAGATTGTATTTGTTTGGCAAAAGAATTTAATTTTAAAATTTTTCGTCAACATTTAAAAGGTCATTGGTCTCATGCCACGTTTAATATTTTTCTCGTTAGGCCATGCCAAGCATACAGACAACAATTTATATATATGTACTACTTTTGGCCTTTCAGCTACAACGTTTCATCATCATTAATCAAATGTGACGAACCTTAACTGCTGGCGAGATAAAATCATTTTAATGTCCATAATAAAGGAAAAATAATGCGAAAAAAGTCTGCCTTAATGAAATAATTTTTAGCGCGTTATGGCGTTAGTAAAAAGAAACTGGCTAAAAGCTTAAAGTGAAATAAAAAAATATATATAGACAAAAATTTAAATTCATACAGAGCCGGCCTAAAGGATTAAAGTGTTAATACAACCACCATCATTATCATTGTCCTGATCACCGCCAGTTTTATTGTAAACGACATTATTACCTTCATTACGCTGACTACAGACATTTTCAAATAATGTCAACGCATTTATCATCATACTTTGGTAACATGACCAGCAGCGAAATGCAGGTGACAAGCCTATAAAAATGTTATGTGTTTTTTTTTTCTTTCTTTCTTGCTTATTATAAATTGACTAGCAGCCTTTTTTATTGCTATTGTTGTTGTGTTTGTGCTTAAGAAAAAGAACATGGTCTAAACCACAAACAAGGGGTTTTGTGCGTAAATTTTCACTTTATTTTATTTTATTTTTTGTTGCCCCTAAAACTATGTTACATAATAAATATAAAACGCGTTCTACAGTGGGCATTTTGAAAAATATTTGGGTGAGTTTTTCCCACTTGAAACAAATGTCTTTTATAGATAACGTTGGTAATTAATGACTGGTTCGCTTTAAACATCATCAATCAGTTGTATAAGCTGAATGGGATTTCAGTACGTTCATGTATGTCACAATCCTAAAATGATGTTTTTACGTGACGATTTATATGTTCACGGATGTGACGATTCGACAACTGGATGAGAGAGAGAGAGAGAGAGAAATTGAGATAAACAATTAGATCAAGATCAGGATTTTCAGATTTTTTCTGACCTCTTTCTCCAAATTAATTTTAAAAATTGCCAAAAGTCGCCAAAATCAGTCTTATGTAGCTTTTCTTAATATATATTTGAAAATAAATTTTTTTAACATAATTTTTTATAAAACAATCGTATAACAATTTGCCAGAAAATCGCCAAAACCAAAAATAAAATCGACAAAAATTATTTCTTGTAAATTTTTCTCATTCAAATTCAAAACGCATAAATTATTATAATTATTATAAGAAAAATATTCAAAATCAAATTATTTTAATTTTTTTTTCAGATAAGTTTCGTTAGGATTTATTTTTCTTAACTACTTCTTCAACAAACTAATTTTCCTGAATTACAAAAATTTTAAAGTTCAATTTTGTTAAAAAAAAATAACCATAAAAATCGCCAACAAATTTATTTATTGCCAAAAAAAATCGCCATGTCGCCAAGCTAAATATTTGGACTCCAGTCAAGTTGAAAATCGACACGTTTGGCGATAAATCGTTATATCTGACAACCCTAATCAAGGTGACAAAGAACTTTCAAATAAATGAAAAATATATTAAAGTACAACAGATAACAAAAAAAAAAACAATATCTAGTTTTCAAGAGGATCCTGAACATGATTTGATTTATAAATCAAATTTGATATGGAGTAACTGAAATCGTTCAAAATCAAGTTATCCGTGCTTAAATCAAGTAAAAATAGTTGTCACAAGTATTCTTATATTAATAGGCCTGTTCATTTACTTTACCAGCAGAAACTAGCAACGAGAGAGTAAATCATACATTTACAAAATTACTCTCCCAGAACGCTTTAGAGTCTAAACACAATGTTTGCGGTGCGGTGCGACTTCTCATTGCGGGAGAGAAAAATAAACATAATACAACGGAAGACGGCGACGGCAACACTTGTCATTGTTTGTTTAAATTTTTATTCAAATCTTTTGTTCAAACATTTTTATAAAAAATGTACTCTTTGTATTAAATATTTTGTAATGGCAGCAGCTAAAAACAAAAAATAGTTAAAATTTTATACATTCGCAGATATATTAGATAAATTTTTTAAGCTTTTATATTTTATGACAAACATTTTTGAACTTCAAAATCATGTTTTTTGTTGTGTACACAGCCAATTATTCAAAAACTATGGCAACATCAGAAAGAGAAAGAGAGTCAAAAATTGAGAGAATAAGAAAGTCCGCAATGAAAATAAAATAGATTTTAAATTTATGCCGTTCCGCACTGCGGGTTTTTACTTCAAAATCGTATGAAAAACCGCACCGCAATGAATTCTCGTTACATTGTGTTCAGACTCTTACTTGTAAAAACTTGCAAGAAAATTTTATTTATATCAGAACCATAGATGGAAATCATGATAAAATTGTACTTTTTCTGATGTATTTGGTTTGATAATGTTTTAAATTGCATTTCTTTTTAATTTACATTTAATATGAAATATTTTAAACAGTTTCATGTATTATTTAATATTTTTATGCATTTTTCATAACTTTTTAATTTTATTCCATTAACAAATGCTAAAATGCGACTTTCCATCTCTGATCAGATATGAGAAACAAACTAAATTCTTTGACAATAAAATTGAATTTATGTGGCTTAATGAGAGAAAAACAATAAATTTAGAAAATATCCTTTCCTTTTTCATACGTATACATATTTTTTAAATGAAGAAATGCACATTTATTAGTTTTTCTTTTTCAGATATTTTTCAAAACGCACAACAGGTGGTTGGAGAATTCTTGCAAGTAAAAATTTTATTAGTAATAATTTCTAATAAACTTTTTGTCTTTCAAATTTTCTCTCTCTTTTGACGCTCTCTCCTTGAAATTTTTTGAGTTAATGAACACTTTCCAGTAACAATTGTTACAAATTCGTAACAATTTTGAGTAAATGAACAAACCTAATAACAAAGCATTATTGATTCAATATATGCTTTATTGAATTCAGATGTAAATTCCTATTTTAAAATATTTCAGAAATATTTTTTTATAACTAATCCAATTTGATGTTTGTTTTAGGTGTAATTTAGTGTTATTTGCAGCTGCAGTTTTAAATCATAACAAAGAACAACTTTTTCTTTCTATCTAAAGAATAAACATTTTTGCAAAAAGATTTTTTTTTATTCTGAGAACACAAACCAAAAATAAAATATATTTTAGAAAACAAAAAATAATTACCCGCATTTCAGTTATCAAAACCGACGGCACGGCAATACAATAACATAAAATTGTGGCTGTTACGCTATTGACAGTCTATTTCTGTTCCCTAAAATCTAGAAAATAGCATGAGTTGCAGTCAGTTGTTTTTTTTTCGACAACGGGTAGACAAACCTCAATTATTTGGTATTGTATGGACGTGATGTCCATGTTGACAATTGGAATAAGAGTGATTGTTTGCTGCTATTTTACTGACGATTTTTGTGAAATCGTTTTACTTGATATTGTAATATGATTCAAATGTAATATGATTACTCGACACAAAACTGAAGTATATTATTCGATTAGGATGAAGTTTGTAACGTCCTAAGGACAATAGTAAACTATTGTGGCAAACACTAACAGAACGGAATATTATGCTATTTTGATATTATTTATAGGCCGCCACACCTTCATCAACAGCCTTCTTGTATTTGGTATACTGTGTGTGTAAACTTCACCTCTATATACATACATATTTTTCAATGCAATTTAAATATGGGAATTGTTTTGATTCATCATACTCCAATTTTTTGAAAGCTTTTTATGTAATTAAAAGTGAAGAAGAAATTACACAATGACTGTTGTAAATTATTAGTGTTAAATTTGAGCTTTAATTTTTGAAACTTTTTCTGATCTGCCTTATGCTTTCTATTGACAAATTAAAAAAAATTGCATACAAGTCATTTTTAGAAATATTACGTCTCCCAGTAAAAAAAGACACTCCAGAGAAGTCATGAAAATGTAGAGTTTGCAGTCTGGAAGTAGTTCAAATTTCGATCCGATCTAATGATTTTTACATAGGGTTGTCATTGCAAAAAGTTCTCTTTTTCGATGCCTAGTCACCGAATTAGAAGCGATTTAAAAAAAAAATTCATTTTTTGTGTTCTATGGTGTAATATTTTCATCTAGGAAAAACTTTAAAAAGTTACATATTTTAACAATTCGTTTCTTTTTATACGAATTTAAACGCGAAACAGTGTTTTCATGTAAATTTAAGCAAATAACTTTTAAATTTTAGGCCAAAATTAGTTCATAAATTTCTTTCAAAAAATCGATTTTTTTAAAATTTTGGTGAGTATTTACTAAAACTATGGAAAAACTACAATGTTTTGTGTGATTAAAATAAACTTTTACTTGGTTTTCTGCTAACTATCGGCAAATTAAAAATATCGATTTTTTGGAAGCAATGAAAATGTGGTTCCTTCAGAATGACTTTCATTTTTTTTTTACTGGGCTATTATGAAACTTACTTATACTTATTACGAAGTTTTCCTTCGCAAAAGTTCATTAAATTTATTAAACAAACATTTTTTATTTGCTAAAAGCTCCGCTAAAAAAGTGACTGGCATAGAAAAAATGGCGTGGTATAAACTTCCGAAACATTATTGACAAACTGTTTCTTCTCATATAAATTCTTTTAAATATTTTGCACATAAAATTCCAAATCATCCTATTTTTCGATAACTTTCGAGTTTAGGCATTTAAGCGAATTTTTGGGAAAATAAATTCGCTTCACTTATAAATATATAAAATTTTAAGGGTAGATTTGGTAAATTTTAACGATTTTTTCGTTTTGAAATTTGTATGGAAAAAATATTTTTTTAAATGAAATTTTGTTTGGTTTTAATGCAAATATGAAACGTTTAGTAACGAAACTTTTTACAAAATTGTTCTATTAACCTACATTGTTTTTTTAAATCATACATATATATATATTTTTTTATTTTGTCATTAATGTAATTCGCATGGAGGAAATCACGGTTTGTATACAAAAAAACACATCTCTCAAACCATTCAAATTTTTAATGTAAAACAGCAAAATTGTTGTCCATTGGGATTAAAATATAGTGATTTTTGTTTAGCTTACTTAAACGTATAAGATTTTGGTCAATTCCACTGTGCACACACATATTAAAACTGATGGTTTTATGCATGAATTTAGTTATGACAGCTCATAGTTAGAAGCGTGTGTCATGGCATTTGGTGTAAATAAAAATTCGCATTAAAATAATGCGTGAGTGTGGTCAACATTTTTCAAGCATTACGGTGTGTATAAGGTCATCATTCTTCTTTAAAATACAACCAAATTACAAACAAAAGCATATTAGTTTTGTTTAATTTTGTTTTATTTTCACTCGTAATCTATAACCCAATAAGCAATTTTGATTGAAATCAAGTGTTAAACAAGTGTTATTCAAGCCTTGAACAATCAATTGTCAAGGGTTGAATTATGCTTGATTCACAGTGAAATGGGAACTTGAATTCAATTCGAACATTTCAATTGTATTACAGTTCAATTCAAGCCTTGAATTATACTGTAATTCAACCTTGTATTACAATTGAATTCAAGTGTATTTCAAGCTGCAAAAACAAGGCTTTTAAAATGGAAAGCAAAATGCAATTCCTTTGTTTTCTAATAATTATTTTCTGCACATCTGCCTTCGCTATAGCTTTCACGTTTTACTCACCTTTTTTTCTAAATTCACTTTTATTTATTTTTTTTTTTTTTTTTGATATTTTCACCACATTTTCAGTTTTAATAATAAATAAATTACGTATTTGACAAGGTTTGAACATATATGTATGTTGTTTGATTTTTTATTTAAAAATATTTTCAAACTTGAAAATTACTTGAAAAAATGCTTGAATTCAACTTTGTTTCCAGTTCAATTTCAAGTGCTTGAATTTTAATTTTTTGAGTTCTTATTGGGAATTGTATATACATAAGTGTACAAGTAAGTAGGTGCTAAAGTTTTTATTTATTAACATTTATTTGAGAGCATTTTCGAATGGCGAATAAAATTTATTTGTTTTTTTTTTTTTGTTTAGATAAAAACTTAATAGAAAATATATCAAAATTATATATAAATAAATACATACATTTCCACGGGCAACTACACTTTTTGTCGCGTGTGACTGCAAGCAATTAGGCTTGTATTTCAGAACTATGTAACCGCGGTTTTTCTTAAAATTTAACCTTATATAGAGCTGCTGACGACCTACACAAATATACAAAGAAGTTAAAAAAAGCATTCGATTTATTTGAAAAAACAAGCATATTTATTTAGTGTCGCACGCTACAAAAGTTTCGACGTTCCTGTGGAAATGCCTATATGTGTTTATCCCTACGTCTATACGAGCCATAGACTTGAGCATGACATGAACTTGACGCCGACAGAGCAAATGTGAAAAATTCAACAACTTCTTTGTTGTGGTGAATACGTGCGATATCTATGTGCAGGCATATCAAAGTGTTTTGCGGTAGCACTATAGAGATAGAATATTTCCCAATTTTGTTCTGTCTCTTTTTTTTCTTTTGAAAATGGTTGCGCACAGCTAATCTCATTGTTGCTCAGACATACATACATATGTACGGGCATCCATGTCAGAGCATGGACGAAACCTGGACATGAGATGTCTCTATTAGCCATTTGCGATGTCCGACATGATGCCCATATCAATTTCATGACTAGTGGCAAGCACTAGTAAATAACTTTTAATATAACAGAAAATCTCACTTATTCCAGTTGTCAACATGAATTGTAGAATTTGAATTCAACAAGAAACTTTAACGGCGATATCAAGGCGTGTATAACCAGGTGGCAGCGCTACTTTAGCTGTCAAAAATTTCGTTTTGTTTTGATTTTGGTACAATTATTTTTGTGCTTTTTACGTTCTTCGGTTCCTTGCACAGCTATGGTTGCCGTATTTTTGCATAAGAAATCCTTCCGCAGTCACCTGCATAATTAAACCATGGGCGATATTGTATTTAAAAGACTTTGAAAATGTCGTTGCCCTACAAGAAATGAATGACTGAAACTAACACAAACAACATTTTTTTACTAACACATTTGCAACAATTTTACATTCAATTCAACAGTTATTATAGTTGCTCTACTCTAACATACATATATGCTAGAGTGAAATGTCTAATGTACATATGTATATCAGAATTTTTAAAATATTGAATTTTACTGAAAATAATTTATAGTTCGTTCAGTTTGTAAAATCAAAATGTTTAAAAGTGGTAAAAAAAATTATGGTGTTTGTGAAAAAGTAAGATAAAAACAATAATGAAAACAAGAAATTTTATTCAGTTTAATTAAAAATATACATACATACATATATAAATGTATGTATGTATTCGTTTCTTTTTCAGTTTTTAGATATTTGGAAAGATCAAGATGCGTTGGGAATGAAGAAGGCGTTAATACAATTCATATAGTCTGGGAAAAGTTTACAAAAGTGTTAAAAAAGATAAGTAAAATAGTAAATAAATGAAATTCACCATGTTTAATTTAATGTGTACATATATTTATTTTCAAAATTTTAGATATTTGTAAAGAGCAAGGTGCGTTGGTGATGAAAAGGCGTGAAGAGGGATAGATACTGCTGAAATTATTTGGTGTTTTTGTTTATATGTATTTTTTGTTTTAAAAATGTTAGTTACGTGTGTAGTTTAAAGTTATTTTTTATAATAAAAAAGCATATAAAATAAAAAGTATTTTTGTTGTCAGTATATCAATCAAGTGTGATTTCTCAATTGTGAGGGATATATTATTCAATTATGAACAGTCAAACTTGAGTAATATTTATGCTATCATTGATTACTAAAAAGCACTGGAGTGAGCAGTGCAACTATATGTTATATTCACTGGTTAGAGAGAGATGCAACATCACACGTACACAAAAGTTTCCATCACATTTTTCATTTTGCCTTTAACAATGTGTGTTTTGGTTTTGATGTAATTTACAACGATTTTAATTATGTATGTCAAAACAATTACTTGACATACTGTACATACATATGTATGTACATTTTTTAATTAAACTGTATAAAATTTTTTTTTTTTTTATTATTGTTTTTATCTTACTTTTTGACAAACACCATAATTTTTTTACCACTTTTATACATTATAATTTTACAAACCGAACGAACTATAAACTATTTTCAGTAAAATTCAATATTTTAAAAATTCTGACATGTAGATTAGACGTTTCACTCTAGCATATATGTTAGAGTAGAGCAACTATAATAACTCTTGAATTGAATGTAAAATTGTTGCAAATGTGTTAGTAAAAAAAAAACTATTTTTGTGTTAGTTTCAGTCATTCATATCTTGTAGGGTTTGTTCTACGCATTGATGAATATATCCTGCATGACTTCCGATCAAATGAGCAGTCAATTGACTGGTAGTGTTCTTGTAGGGTGATGAACGACTTGATTTTATTTAAAGCATACGGTAATTGAAAATGGATAAAACTGAAAATTTTCAAACACCAACTGCAACCTTAGTATCGGTCCAGGTTTGCAATTTTTTTTTATTATTAAATAAGCAATCATGTACATATTGTACATGTTTACTTGAACCCATTATAAAAATCTATCTTCTACTCTACTCTTCAACAACAAAAAAAAAAAAAAAAATACCTATTTCGTATTTTAAGCATATTTTGGGTGTATAAGAGAACAATAAAAAAATTGACAATTTGTAAATTTTTAAATGACTTTCTTTAGAGGAACAATACATACATCTATCTGAGCCGTTTATATTGAATTTTGTATTTAACATTTAAAAAAATTTATTTTCTTCACTTTCAAAGGGCTAATGCATACATACATACATACATATGTATGTATGTATTTAAGTAATTCCACCTAAATTGTTAAGTGCAATGTCTTCTTTTCGCTGTTGTTTATTGAAAAATAATGACTTCATAATGTTTGATTGGAACATTTTGGCACCTAATCAATTTTACCTTGATACAGGTGCCACACCACATCCAACTTTTTCCCTATTGGTCGGTCTACCACTAAATTGGATTTAATCACGTATGCATATCAGCCATTAACCCAGTTTTGCCTTCATGCATTTTCCATCAGAAATACACAAAACGTCACATGTCATCAGGGATGTCTTTATTTTTTTTTTTTTTTTTTTTTTTTTGTATTAAAAACTTTTTTGCTACATATTCAACAGCAGATATTCAATTATTGGGATTTGTTTTGAGAATTTGGGTCAATTCTTTTAATACATATTCTTTATTAACAACATTTTTATGACAAATAACTCGCACCTTTATTTCGCTGTGTGTGTAGAGTATTTTTATTTGTGAAATTTAAAAGAAGACAAACAGCTTTTAGCAAACACTTTAATATTAAGGTGTTGCCAGCATGGTAAGAAAGCTCTGGTTAGGCAATACCTAAACGTTGGAAATTTTTTTTTTTAAATACAATAGCAAAAAATAATTTATTTGCTTTATTATTTGAAATTAATTGAAATAAGTGCCACAACATCATGGAGGAAAACTATAATAAAAATAACACGAATCTAAGAAGAGCCATAAAACAAAAATTTATTACCCACAGCGAGTACAACGGCACCTGGTTGGACTCTTTGCAGTGCATGGACGGCTATGGTGTCTACACATTTCCCGACAAAAGCCAATATCATGGCCATTTCCATAAAGGTCATTTTCATGGTAACGGCACTCTGCACTTGGCTGAGCCGTATGGTTTTAATTTCAAAGGAACATTTGTTAATGGCCAATTGGATGAAATTGAAGAAATGTGGTTTGACGATGGGCTTTCTGTTAATGCTGACATTGATGGTCAGTCCATGGATTTTAGCTCTTGGACATATTGCACAAAAGGTGATAGACGTTATGCTGCAGAGCAAAAAGAAGGCCTGCAGCCAATAGGACCTTTGTCTCTGCTCACACCAGAAGAACCAGCACGCGAATTGCACAAAGATCAATATGATACTATAGAGGGTATTTATAATCTAACAAGTGGCTTGCTAACCAAACGACCAGCCCCCTTCTCTCCAAATTATTTTGTATCGTGTAGTGAAGACATTGAATGGATTTTAAAAAATTGCCGTCATGGTCCTCTAACCGAGCAGAATATTCATGGCGAAATTTGCCATAAGATTATACGCAGTAATCTTAAAAGTGAATTAGAAATGGCTGAACATGTTCCAAGCTGCAATTATGATCAAGACGAAAATCTTAAAAACTATTTTGGCAAATTGTGTCAGACAAATTTCTCAGCTAAGGGAACATCGGGTGCACAAACTAGCGATACAGAAGATTCAATGGGTGGTTTTTTGAGCAATAGCTCGTCAATGTGTAACAGTTTTGTGACCACACCCATGAATGTTGATGTGCAAGAATCGTTGTTTTTAGCTGAAGAAAATGATCGTTACACACGGGGCAGGAATTTGGATCGAGAGGCCCCGGTACTGATTAAGTCATCAGCTGAACTTCAAACTTTTAGCAATAACTCATCATATGTAGATAAGCGTTAATTATTTGCCCGATTGAGTGAAGCTTTAGCTGCGTTTACAAATCTACTCCAACTGGCAGTGAAAAATAAAATACTTTTGGGTATGAAAATCAAAATTTTGTAATAAAATCGAATTTTTTTTTTATAATAATATATACCATGTATGTATGTAACCATTAAATCAGAAAATCTCGTGTCGAAGTGATGGTTTTTAGGGTTCCGTACACCAAAGGTGAAAAGGAACCCTATTGTTTTCGCTACGCTGTCCGTCTGTCCGTCACACGGTATTTTGTCAGGAACCGTAAGAGCTACGGACCTGAAATTTGGACACAGTATGTAGAACCTTAACCGCTACAACAACAAATACATGAGAATTAAAAATTAAAGGGTGTTCCAAAACCAGCAATGAAATATGTTAAAATCCCATGTAATATACATACAATTGTATGAACATATGTATATTGAAACTTGAAATTTGTAAAATTAGTGTATTTTCATACAGACTACAACAATTAACACTAAAATTTAAAAAATTTAAATTAAAGGGTGGTCCATCAGTTAATGCAATTTTGACTATGTAATTTTGACAATTTGCTATATCTTGGAAACCGTAAGAGGCAAACACTTGAAATTTTCAAAAACGGTAAAACTAAAAAAACCGAAAATTATAAAAAAACGAAAAAAATTGCCAAAATTAAAAAAAAAATTCTAACACTAAAATAAATCGCCAAATTCGAAAAAATCGCCAAAATGAAAAAAAATCGCCAAAATGAAAAAAAACACCAAAATAAAAAAAAAAAAAACGCAAAAAATTGAAAAAAATCGTCAAAACGCGAAAATGTCGCCAAAACTAAAAAAAAAAATTAAATAAACAAAAAATCGCAAAAATTAAAAAAAATCGCCAAAAATAAAAAAAACGCCAAAATGAAAAAACGCCAAAAAACCGAAAAAATCGCCAAAACAAGAAAATAAAGTGTCTAAACTAAAAAAGAGCCAAAACTTAAAAAAATCGCCAAAAACCGAAAAAACGACAAAACAAAAAAACCGAAAAGACCCCAAAAACGAAAAAAATGCCAAAACTAGGTATATATTATATAGGATGAAGTTTGTATTAAAATACATATCTAGTGTTCGTACGGAACCCTATGTGCGCGAGTCATAGTCGCACTTGACTGAATTTATTTAAGGTTGATATTGAAATTCACATACATATCAGTACCTTGTTTCTGTATATCTCGCATCGTAAAATTTCCCGCATAAAACGAGGGAATCGCAACAAAAACAGGGTGAATTGAAACACAAAATGGATTTTCTCACATAAATGTTTCTGTAACTTTACTTTGTGAGAACTATCTGTCAGTTAAATAAATTTCCAGCAATTATTGGAAGGATGTGAGAAAAAGTGTTTCTGTAACAACTGTACAACTCGCATTTTAAATTGGTGCGAGAACAACCAAATTTGTACAAAAGCATATGAATTTTTGAACTTGTGTGTAAAAATATAAAAACTAAACTAGTTGAAAAGATATGCAACGAATTGTTTGACTAAAATATCATTAAAAATTCGATATGTTTACATTTATTTAGATGTTTTACTTTGAGCAATTGTCTTATGTAGAGACAGTAGATAGAAAAAACTTCTTTTGAGGATTTTACATTAATTTTATATTTTTGCTCATAATTTTATTTCCTTTTTCTTGTTTATTATTTCTTTTTTTAATGAAATTATATTTTTGTGACATTTTATTTTTATTTGACACTCGATTACTGGAAATCAAGGTGTATCTAACTACACAGAGAAAACAGATTCGTTGAGACAACCGAATTTGTTGCCAATTGAATTTAGGCGGTTGCACCAACTATCATAAAATTCTGCTATAGCGACTGAAATTTTCTTGTGATACCACTATATTTTAATTATAACCCTCAACCCAATAGTTGCAGCAACAGAAAAAATTGGTTGATAGTATGGAATTTGAAATAAATGTTATTCTTGCTACCGAAAATTTGGTTAATATTAAAATTGGCCTTCCTTGCTGAAATAAAAATAAACAATAAACGCAAATAAAAATACATTATTTAAGAAATTTATTATTTGACATATTGTCATAAGTTTATTTTAATTGAAATTTATTTCCTAATGGTGAAGCATATCTATATACATTTCTTCAACCACACATTTTGAAAAGCCACAAACCTGTTATCTTATGCACAGACTTTCAAAAACCATTTGAGAATTCACAAATCATAATATCTTTGAAAGTCACAAAAGTTAATTTTTTAATTTGCTGCTATAAACTATGATAGTAAACTCAACCTCTAGTTAGTTGCAGCAACTGATTGAAAGTTTTTATTTTAATTTTAATATAGGACGACAATGTTTTAGTTGCTAATACCAAAAGTTGGTAGTAAAATCCAATTCGTAATATTTTATTCGGTTGGGTTAACCAATCAGTTAATTCGTCATGACAGAAGCATATGCTCGGTTGATGCAATCAATTTAAGTATTGTCACAATCATATTTTTGTTACAATTATGCCCTTATGGTAATGAACATGGATTGTTTTTTGGATTAAAAGAAAATTGGTAGCGTGAACTGAAATATAGTTAATGCAAATGATATTTTATTGGACTAACCGTTTTCCAACCAATCTTTTTTCTGCGTGTAGGTGGCAGCGCTACTTCAACTGATAATTTTTTGCTCGATGTGCTTTGTAGCTGAAGAATGTCAAAAACTTCGATTTTGTTTTGATTTTGGTACAATTATTTTTGTGCTTTTTACGTTCTTCGGCTCCTTGCACAGCTATGGTTGCCGTATTTTTGTATAACAAATCCTTACGCAGTCACCATGCTGGAAATATTCCAGTAAAAACAGGATCAGTGTTGTCTGTTTTCACATTTAAATACAGAAACACTTTTTTTCTCACAAATCGAGAAACGATGGAATTTTGTGTTTCACACTTCATGTGAGAAATTTTACGATGCGAGAAATACAGAAACGATCTACAGTTTTTGATAATTCTAGAAAAATTATTCCCTGGAAATTAATTTGGCTTGAAAATATATTTTCATCGTAAAAATAGTCAGCCCAATTCAAAATATTGCCAGGGAAATATATTATAGGGAATCAAAATAAAGTCCTTCTATTCGAAACAGAAGGCGAAAACAATAAAAAGGTGAGAGAGAACTTCGTACTTTCGAATTCCGATTTTTTGTTTCCAATTGTTGAAAGCTTGCAAATATTTTGTTAAATAGGGTAACAAGGGAATGAGAAAAATGTACAGGGAAAAAATTTTCCTGAGAAGGGGTGAATAATCCTACCAAACAGTTTGTTAAAATACACAGATCAAGGAGTCTTCTCTGAAATGAAAGAAAATACTTTCGTATATGTATGTTATCAACATTACATTCTATTAAATTTTTAGGAATTTTATTCTATACTCTTATGTATTCTGGAACAGGTCCTATTTCAGTAAAAATATTATAAAATATTATAAAATATTTTTTAAATTTAGTAATTGATTACAACATAAAGTTTGTTTTTGGTTTTGATTTTGCCATAAAGTTGTTGATAAATTCGAAATATTTAAATTCGTTTTCTGTAAAGGAAGTATTTTGCGTCATGACTCTTTTGCTGCAAAGTCTAGATATTTTTAATGTTGTTAGTAATGCCTTAAAGAAATGATAAGCAAAAAATTCAAGCAGCATATAATAAAATATAATACGAATTTAAAAATTTTATCCTACGGCAACGAACGAAAATTGTATAAAGAGCTTTGAGAACCTTTACTTTTTAAGCCCACATACACTCAAAAAAAAAAACTAACTAAAACTTTGGAAAATTTTCTAAATTTGAATAAAAAAAAGTTGTCGTATGGCGCCAAAGCTGTTTTTTACTTGAAACCAGTAAAATATTTACTAAATTTCTACTTCATGAATGAACTAGTTAATAGTAAATATATTTTTATATTTGAGTAAAATTTTTCTAAAATTAAGTAAAATTTTCCCATAAAATTCGGAGCTTTACAAAAAAATTTGTTCATCATTGATCTCAAATTTAGTAAATTTTTCAAAGTTTTTTTATGTCTTTAATTCTGGTACTTTTTTTATTTTTTATTAAATTCTATACCACATGGTATGTTTTTTTATTATACCTTCATATTCATATCATATTCTTAATTAGTTCACCATACATACATATTAATTCCTTGAGAAGAGACAAGTATTGAACCAACAACCTTCTGAATGATAGGCAAGCACTCTAACCAATTGCCTAACAGGGCAGCCTGAATAAGCATTGCAATTTTTGAGTTTTAAAATTTTATTTTATTTTCAAAAAAATATATTTCAAGTTCAAATATTCCTCGGAAGAATGAAAAATTTACTTAAATTTTTTGCTTAATGCAAATAAAAAATATATTCTATAATTTAAAGAAAAAATACTTAAAACTGGTAAATATTTTTCTAAAATTTAGAATACCTTTTTATATCTTTCGAGTAAGTCAAATTTGATGAACTACTCAGGAGTAAGTCATTTCCTGAAATTTATTTTTTAATTTAAGACGAGATTGACTAGTTCTTAGGATACATTTTCCCAAAACTTTTAAACCATTTTCTAATTTTTGGTACATATTTCCTTTAAGCAAGTAAACTTTTCCTTGAATGTGAGATTTTTTGTGTGTTTTTTTTGTGAACTATTTTAAGGATATGAACTTTTAATTTTTTACTCATTTTAAGTAATTTTACTAGATTTTTGTAAAAATTAATTTAAACTTAGAAAAAATTACTTAAATTTGCAAATTTTTTTTACTTAAATTTAGAAACTTTTTGTCCTTAATAATAGTATATGTCTTTTTTTTGAGTGTATAAATGTATGTATGTGATATTTGCTTTCAATGTTTTCTTAAGATACCGCCATCAGTTTTCTACATACATACATATATTCATATTAATGTTAAACCAGCCATATTAATGTTCTTTATACACATTTTGCAATATCTATGATTTCCTTAAGAAAAGACAATCAGTTGCAGGCTTACATAAATTAATTTAGTATATATTGTAAAATATATTTAGGAAATATGAATATTCCCCTACCATTACGGAAAATATTTACAAATGAGAAAAAGATTTTGGGTCGTATTCAAACAAACTTAACAAAGCTTTGAAAAGCAGTTTTAAGTAAAGTTGTATTCAAAAAAAATTATTATATCAAAATTCTAAAGTAGGCACCCACGTTTGTTAAGACTACTTTAAGTTGATATTTCCAATATGTGTATTTTGTACCTCAAATAGTTTTGTTAATATAGCACATATTGATGCATGTTACATCTGAAAATGAAGCTAGAAGCTAGCTAGCACAGCTCTTATCTTAAATTTATTATTTCTGTCATGTGATGGAAAATATCACTAAATCACAGAATCCATAAAAAAATATTAAAATAAATACAATTATACAAAAATGTTTTAGTGATGTACATTCAAACAAAACGAATCGGAAAAAGTTGGATATTCAAATGCTCATTTCGTTCGAATAAAATAAATTGAGATAATTTTTCTATGTTCATCATATTTTTTTTTTTTTTTTACTTTTACTTCATAAAAATGTTTATCTGTTTTGCTTCCATGTCAGTCAGAAGCTTATATTTTATAAATTAGGTTGCTTAACTTCAAGATAATAAAAATGTATTTAATAAAATAAAAAACTAAGTGAATAACTCGAATGAAATTGTATTCGATGTTGTACATCATAAGCTGTGAAATGGTTGTTGAACATGGTGGTGTTACCAGAATTTATTATTAAATCAACAAACAAAATAATTAAAGTTGTCTTTTGAATACAATTTCTTAACAAAGCAATGTTAGCCTTAAAGTGCTTGGTAGCTACTATGAACTTTAAAGCTCAAGTAAAATATTTTTTTTGAATAAGGCTGTTTGTGTTTCGGATTTTTTACAATAAATTTATGAAAAGACTTGTCACGGCAAGATATTCTATTTTTTTAGCTTTTTTGTTTTCATAAGATATGAAATGCTGTTGAAAATTTCTAGATTAATCAGTACGAAAAAATTACATCTATGGCTAATAAACCAGTGAATATTTAAAGAAATTTTAAGTTAATTTTCAGAAAAATTTAAAATGTATTTAAAAATTCACATAAATTTTTTCATTGGTTAATTAAAATTATTATCGCAAGATTTCCTAATATTATAGAAAGTTTTCCAAAAAACAGCTGTTCAATATAAATAAAAAAGTTAATTTTTTGAATGTGTTGAAAAAAATACATTTGAAGCATAGCCGCGAATAATGTTGTAAAAGACAATTTTTACAAAACCAGTTTTTTCACAGATTACCGTTAACATTAATCTCTTGCATTGTTCAAACATCAAACAATCCAAAATTATGCATCTTATCGCCGTCAAAATACAAATACAAGCAGTCAGTCAGTGAAAGAACTTTGTAAGTAACTAAAAAAATCATGAATGCTAATGCTATTTATCATTATATTCGATGAGCTGAGAAAAATTAAACGAAGAAACAATATTGCTTTAAAATACGTTTTTTGACCACATGATGTTCATATATACCCTATAGGAGAATGTGTAGTTGACAACAAAAATAACTAACGTATTAGTTTGAAATTTATTTGCTGGTGATTCAGCTTTTTCTATATGCATTTCATTGATGCTGTAACAAATCATCACTAGACTTAAACCACATATTTTGAACAGCCACAAACCTCTTATCTTATGACAGTATGTCGAATAATAAATTTCTTAAATAACTAACTTATAGATAACTTTTCTTAAACTGACTAAAAGCTAATTGCAATGTCATCCAGAAAAAAACCAAAATTTATTCTCAGCTACTTTGAAACTCATTTCAGTTTTATATTAACATTTTGCTGTTGTTATTTTAGATGGTACCTTAGCTGAGTGGTAGCGCATTGAGTACACAACGTGTGATGATACATGTTCGAACACCAGAAAAAAATTTTCAATTTACTGACTACCAGGTGATTTAAAAAAAATCAACTTTAAGTTAGCTGAAAGTAATGCAGAGTGAGACAATTGACTACCGCTTAGGACATCTTACGTCCCTTTTCACAATGTATGGTTAAGAGTTAACGTTCCTTTAAAGTCTCTGTTATCTTTTAACCATACATTGTGAAAAGGTACGTTAATGTTAAAATAGTCAGTTAATTACATTAAAATTAATCCAAGTGTCAGTCAGCACTAGTTGCGTAATAGTTTAAAGTTAATAGCTTAAAGTTAGTTTAAAATTAACGCAATTTGCGACAGGGTATGGCTTTAATATACACACACAAGCACAAAATATATATATTTGTATTTGTATTTGACATGACAGGGACCGAAAATAATTGTTATTTTTTTTATGTGAAATGAAAGGTTATCGTAAGAGATATTTTATTTTAGTTATTGTAACCAATTTAAGTGAGAAATATTTTTTTTTTTTTTTTTTTTGGTTACGAACAACAATTATAGCAACCAAAAAATTTTTTTGGTTACCATTACCTATTATCTAAAGAATCTAAGTTTTTTGGTCATTGCTGCTTAAAATACGGTATTTTAAATATATATATTTAAATATATTCGGCAAAGCTACTCAAAACATTATTTATTGCAAAAAAAAAAAATATAATAATTCGTAAGGGATTAAAATAATGAAAAATATCTCCAAAAACTGATTATATAGATCGCAAAAAAGGCAATAACTTGGGAATAGGCTTACAACATGTGTATATTTTGTAATAATATCATGTGCAAAAAATTGCGAAAATTCGCAAATAATTTTTTAATTAAAAAAAAACTTAAAATTTATTTTTAAACGCTAATATTAAAAGGAATGCAAAAAACTTTAAAAATTCGCAAAAATTACAAAAATTTGCAAAAGCTTGGTAATATCAAAAATATATGCAAGTCTGATACTTATTAAAGATAGATTTCTAACATCAAATAGATAGATGAATTAAAAATCGGTAAAATGGTAAAGTGGCAAGATTTGACTTAAAATCACTTTTATCACGAAAATTTCAAAAAAGCCCGAAATTCTTTAGGTGAAATTATGAGGAATGTCAAAAAATCGGCAAAATTCGAGAAAATTTGTAATCAAATTAAAAAAATTAAAAAAATTTAAGTTATGCACAAGAGCAATAAGTTTTATTTAAAATTACCTGATTCGCAACTTACTGAAATTTGCAAATAAATCCTAAAGCCCTAAAATTTTAAAAGGGCTAGAAAAATCAATCAAATCAATCGTTCAATAATTTTCTAAAATACCTTATTTCAGGTAGAAATAACCAAAAAATGTTAATTCTTTAGATAATTATTATTGGTAACCAAAAATTTTTTTGGTTGCTATAATAGTTATTTGTAATCAAAAAAATTTATTTCTCACTTTAATTGGTTACAATAACCAAAATGAAATATATCTTACGATAATCGTTGATTATAACCATTATTTGAATTCATCAGTTTTAATGGTTAAATATAACCTTTTTGTCATTTCTCTTATAACTGTTATGACGCTGATATATGACAATGGTATGTTTATAAAACTCAAACAGAACTTTAATGCATAGTTTTGGCTACACTCAAAATAAAATTCAATCCATCCGTACTTAAATCAATCCAAAGCGGTGTCATAAGTACTGTAAGTACACCTTAAATAATTCTCTTTTATTTAAAATTACATAGTTCTATATTCAGGTATGTGATGGAAAATGATCGTTTTCAAAACGATTCCAAAACAATCGTTTTGAAAAGATGTGATGAATTCCGATAGATTTTGAGTATCATATTTGAGCTTATCTTAAACTACTGACTTCTAAAAAGCACAATAGTAGACAAAACATAAATCACATATTGGAGCTGTGAAAAGAAATTTATCAGAAATGTCTGGGAAGACTATTTAAAACAAGTTTTAAAATTATTGACAAAACGACTATAAGAAACATATCACACCTTTTAAGGCCTAATTAGTTTTTACTTTCTGTTCTGTTACGAATCAGCTGACTCTTTTTTGGTTATAGAAATCTAATACAAGTCGTTAGTTTTTCTGTTTCGTTCTGTTCTGTTTCGGTTTAACCTGTGAAAATCAAAAAATTGTTAAGTAATTGTAAGTGACAGCATAAAATAAATACAAATACTTTAAAACAAATTGTAATTATGTTATTAGAATTTTAAAAAAATAAGTGTTAAAAGAAAAATATAACATTATATTGATACTTAACAACGGACGATGCAAAACTCATAATTTTAGTGGAAAACTGTGACCCTTCTGCTGAGAAACAGCTGATAAGTTACTACAGAAAAAATAAGTACTCAAATTTAGAAGCAGAACGGCACAGCACAGAACAGCAACAGAAAGTAAAGACTAATGAAGCCTTTACCGTTTTTCATCACATACCTGATTATATTATTTTTAATTTTAAATTTGAATTTTTTCATTTCTTTTGTATTTACATATCGAGAGCCTTTATTCAAAATACGTCAACTCAAAAAAAAAACTAACTTTTCAGTAGAGCGAAAAACGCTAGTTAAATCGTTCATTTTAGTACGGCTTTTTTTCTTTCTGTGTATTTAATATTTAAGTTTCATTAACAGCCTGACCCACGATATCGACAACGTTCGACTTGTCGCACACTTACATTTGAAACAACAACAAAATATTAAAATTTGTTTTTGTTTTGAATGTAAGTGTGCGACAAGTCGAACGTTGTCGATATCGTGGGTTTGGCCCTTAATTTGGCACGGAAAACTAAAATTTTATATTGAAATATGATTAAACAGTAAAAGACATACATATAACTACGCCTCCTTAATCATTACACTAAGTGACTTCATGTTTAACACTTTCCCAAGTCCGAATAAATTTTTCATCATTGAAGTGATGAAAATTAACATTTTAAAGTTTTTTTTTTTTAAATCAGAGAAAATGCACAAGTTCATCATCGAATTATAAAAAATATTTACTTCTCAAACTAAGAAAGCATGTAGAGGAATTTATTTAAACTTCTGCGCAAGCACATAATCTGCAATAGCATGCTAATTCGTAAATCATTCACGTTTCCTCCAAATCGAACCAATTTTTGTTTTAAGTATTCAGTATTGTGAGTTCTACAACTAATTTTTAGAATAAAAAAAAAATAACTACACAATCCAGTCTTGCTATGGAATACCCAAAGACCAACAAATGTCAGAATGCTTAAATGGTAGGGTAAGGTCAAGTTGACAATCAGATTTATTTAATGAACAAAATGAATTCTCAACTTCTAGAGCATGTGTAAAAATGAACAAGCAAATCAAATGAATAGACGTATAATTAAAGTAATATCTTTTTCTATAAAGCAGCATAAAATAGAATAGGAAAATGGCCAACACGTTTTTTGAAAAAAAAACCCCAAAGACAATCACATGCGCACACACAAACATGCTCGTACATGTTGGCATGCATAAATAAATAGCAAACAAAGCAAAAGACAAAACTATTCATTTCACTTAATTTTTTTACACCTACACACAAGCAGCAAGAAGGAGGAGTGCCTCTTATAAAAATTTATGTGAATGTACATATGTATGAGTCGGTGTGATTGAAAATTTGTTTATTTGGATCTGTTTATAAAAAAAAATATGGCTTTAACCAAAAAACAAAGCTTATATTATAGCATTGCACAAATACATCTGTTTGCACTAGTTTTGCGTGTTTTTTGGTACTGGTATGAACAAATGTGTTATTTATCGTTTTCTGTTACTAGTTGTAAATGTTGATTTTTAAAGCAATTATTGTATGGTTGGGCAATGAGCAAATGAAAACAACACATTTATTTTTTTTTTTTGTTTTTCTAAGGCAAATAAGATACATAAAGCTGCTTTTACCATAACTGCCTTATGATGTGTTGAGAAAAAATGTAATTGGCTGATGAATGAATGAATGAAAGCAAAATTGCACATACATACATATGTAAGTAAATGATACATGTATGTACATGAAACACATGCATTTGTAATTACTCTCAGAGCAAAATTGTCTCTTTCTCTCTCTATACTTTGGCTGCGCCACAAAATAAAGGCTCAGTTAGCCGACTGTAATCTAATGTAACTGTAACGTAGAAAACAGCTGATCGATATTTTTATATGAAAATTAGGTTACGTTACATTACATCTCTATAAACATTTTCATTACTTTTCACATAACAAAATCGATCAGCTGTTTCTTACTGTTGCAGTTACATTACATTACAGTCGGCTAACTGAGCCTTAACATAACGACCGTCCGCACATACATCTGCACATCATGTATTTGTTTCTATAGTGGTTTTTTCATATATTTGTATTACAGTATGTATTTTTTGAACTAAAACAGATCGAACAGTTGCTCAGCAGCAATACAATAAGCAATTGTTATTTGTTTTCAATTATATTTTAATTTGGAAAAGCACGCACACACAATAACTCTTATACTAGTTCTGTCGCTCACACTACAATTATATGGTACAAGCCATGGTATATTTGTTTTGGCTATACAAACGAGTATACAAATGCAACCCTTTAGTTTATATAAGTATGAGCGTTCCTCTGACTGTTTAGAGAGTTTAATAAATGAATAAAATTTTATACGAATACTTAATCTTCTAAAGCGAAACCAAAAAAAAAAAGATTAATTACACTACTCGACACAAAAAAAAAATCATTTTAACTATACACATTTTCTTAGAATGTGCTGTATGGAAAAATACAAATACAGAAAATAAATGTTATTTCGTCAGCCCATTATTGGTTTGACCTACCGACCATTTTTAAAAAAATGAGTTAGGTATGGGGTATATATATTTCGAATATACACTTTCTGCATCCAAAAAATGTTTCGCGAAATTAATTATGGTTTCTGAGATATTTGGCATTCATTTTGCTTCATTTGAACTATTTTTAGATTTAATAAGTATTGTTTGGCTGTAAACGCCACAGTTTGGCTATTGCGTCAAATTATTCATACAAAAACGTACAAAATAAATTTAACTCTTATTTTGCTACATTTTCGTAATGTTATAAAAACAATTGGGACGACCGACGAACTTCGCATAGTATGGAAAAAAATTGGATTGTGTACTTGAAATAAAAACTAATGCAAAAGTCGATATCAAGTCTTGAAATAAATAAGTCTCTTAAACTCTAAAAGGGCAGAAATTTGGAATAAATCACACCTATTACAAAAATCTTAAAAATTCGCAATGTTGAAAACAAGTCCAAAACTAAAACTGAGTCATTAACATTATGAAGATTCAAAATAAGCTTGCAAAATTTTTAAATTTTAAGTCCTTAAATAAAAATAACTAAGGAACCCAAAAACTTTGGAAAAATTACATCTTTCGCAAAAAATAACAGATATTCGCGAAAAATTGCAAAATTTTAAACCAGCCATAATTTTTATTACAAATCGCTAAAACTATAAGGAATGCTAAAAATTCCATAAAAACGTGAAAATGCCGAAAATTCGCGAAAACTTGCTTACAGCAGCATATGCAAAAGCAAATTCTAATATTGTTAAAGATTAACTGTTAAGAAGAATACTTGCAAAAACTCGCTTTCATCGCGAACATTGCGAAAATTCGCGAGTTATAAAAGAAGCCTAAAAATTGATTAGACATCGCCTAAATTGTTAAAAATAAATTAAAGGCAAAAAGAACGCGAAAAAATCGCATGTTTGCGAAAAATTTCTAAATACATTGTAGAAATTACTAACATTGCAAGAAATAAAAAACCTCAGAAAATTAGATCAATCGCAAAAAAAAATTGCTAACATAGCGTAAATTACAATGTCTAGTAAGGGTTTTTTTTTAATTTTAAGGTCATCGTTAAACCGATCGACTTATTTCTATAAATTTGAAGCATTAATTTTCTTCTCAACAATAAGTTTCTCAATATACAGCAGTATGTATACATATGCAGCACAAAAAGCTACTTTAAAAAAAATTATGAAAAGTGGCGTATGTGGTACAAAACAGTATTTTTCTCTTTCAATAAAGTAATATTAACTTCTAACTTTATGCATGAAAGTTCACAAAAATTTACACATTTCCTCTAAACATGTGTCGGAAACAATAATGAAAATACAAAAAAATTCTATCGGGTATACCTTGAGAAAACTTCATGTAAACCTTCTTTGTCGTTTTTCTCCATTCCGACTTTTTGGCATATGCTCCAAACCAATAATGGGCTGACGATTTGTTGATTTTCATTTCTAACCCTACGTCTACACCTGATAAATTTTTATCACGGCAAATGTCAAATTCCATGTAGAAAAAAGATCTAACATAAAAAAATATTTTTTCAATATTAAGTTTGACTTTTGCTATGATACAAATAAAGGGTGTTTTTTATTGAGGTATAGAACTTTAAGTTGGCATCACTTTTTTAACTGGCGGCCATTTTGTCAGCTGTCAAGTGATTAATATTTAGTTTGGTTTGCCATTTCATCATGAACAGGTTGACAAAAGAACAACGCTTGCAAATCGTGCAAATTTATTTCGAAAATAATGGTTCAGTTCGCGAAGTTTACCGCAAGCTCCGTCCATTTTATGGTCGACATAATCGTCCATCAGAGCAATTAATTCGGTTAACCATGGATCGTTTTCGCACTACGTTTACTCTATGTGATAATACGCATCCGCAGAGACGTCGAACAGTGCGCACCGAAGAAACAATTGCCGCTGTAGAGCAAAGTGTTGAAGAGGATCCGAATGAATCGATTCGCCACCGTGCACAGCGATTGGAGCCGACTAACCGACTATTTTGTTCTCGAATTGGATGGCATGAATGTGGATGAGTTGTGGTTCCAACAAGACGGCGCTACATGCCACACAGCGCACGTCACAATCGATTTATTGAAGGAAACATTCGATGAGCGCATAATTTCGCGGAATGGACGTGTCAATTGGCCACCAAGATCGTGTGATTTGACACCATTGGATTATTTTCTTTGGGGATATGTGAAGTCGCTCGTCTACGCCAACAAACCAGAAACGTTAGGGGACTTGGAAGCCAACATTCGTGGCGTTATTGCCAACATACGGCCCCATATGCTCGAAAAAGTGGTTGAAAATTGGACCTGTAGAATTGGCTTTATTCGAGCCAGCCGCGGCGGCCACATGCCCGAAATCATATTTAAACATTAATGGCATAAAATTATCCTTCCAATAAAGCCAAATTGATGGACATTAAAACGATTTTCTTGTGTTTTATTTCAATTCGAAGTTCTATACCCCTCAAAAAAACACCCTATATATCAGGCGTAGAGGTAGGGTAAGGATTTTTGATTTAATTTTTGCGACTTGAATTTAGTATGCTAAAGTTTCTTATTAAATTATTTATTCACACAAATCGTATTGGTGTCCACTTCCAACTTTCAAGAATGCCTTAAATATCCTCGGTATTTCTTTAAACATGCACTTTTTATTAATATTTATTTTGCAGCGTAAAAACCACATTATAACAAAAATATTTTATTTTAATAAGGAATAAATTTTTAATCGGGCCTAAGTTCTAGTTCAATTAAATTTAAAACGTCTCACTCAAAATATTTTTCTATTAAAACTGATACTTAATTGAATATGAATAAATTACTATTTTTTTTTTTTTTTTTTTGCTAAAAATATTGTAATCTTTATTTCCACATAAGTTATAATAATTGGCTGTGTCAATATAATTATTTTGCTTAAAATTCGTATACATGTTCAAAGTTAGATAAATGTGATGTAAATTTAGATAAATAATAAAAATAGTCGCCCAAAATTTCAATGAAAATTCATTATCATAAAAAAACAAGTGTTAAATTTTTAAGATTATTAATCATAAAATCCTTCCAAAATTTAAAAAAAAAATCTTCTTAAAAACCCTCGTTCTAGCTGCTATATTTGTAAGACCAACTGAACTTCTGAAAGGGTTAACTGTCAAGCGCAATATCAATCATACTGCTCTTACTTTTTGACCTTCATTATTAGTAGACTTTGACAAATCATCCTGAAAAGCTCGACGTTTAAACAAAGCTGCCAGCCTTACTTTGAAAATTAATAATGAACTCGCTCAACTTTCAGACGACTTCTTGTGTAAAGCGATGAAGCTTATTTTTAGCTTAGCTTAGCTGCATATGGAGTGAAACCAATCCATAAAAAACCCAAAAAAAACTCCATAATATCCAGAAAAATACACGATGATGGTGGCATCTCCTTTAAAAATTAAGCCGCAGCTCGCATTACGGTAGATGGAGATTGTTAACTCGCCACACATAGAAAAAATTCATATTTAAATCCACGGCAATGATTTTGCTTCATACATATGTGTTTGATGTCGATTCAATATGATTTACAGTAATTTTAAAAGAAAATGTTTACTTTTGAAATAACTTTATTTCAAATTGATTTAACATTCCAGTACTGTTAATTTAAAATTAAGAATCGTGTTGAATCAAAGTTATTTCAAGTTAAAATAACGTGAATTTGAATCAAAGTTATTTGTACGTTAAAACAACATCAATTTAATTTATTATAGTTATTTTATTTTATTAATTATTTAACTTAAATACTTAAGGTTATAATACACTATCATACAAAGTTGTGCAATCTACGAAAAAAAAATAATTACAACCCTAGTATGATGGAGTTTGCGCTGCAGCCACACGTTCAATAAATCGCTTTCGATTTCATCACAAATACTGTGAGTAAAAATTCCCTGAAATTGATAGCTGTGACTAAAATTGATAGTCAATTTTATTTTTTAAATGCTACCGACACAGAAACAACTAAAATTTGTAGCTTCAATCAATGTGTGCTGTGACCAACCGTTCAAATTGAAAATTAAATTGTAATATAAATGGATAGGTGAATTTGAAAGCAATCTAGTTTTCAATTTAAAAAGTTTGATTATGTTAGTAAAAAAAGTGTGAGCGTATTGCAAATTGAATGGAATTGAAAGGAAAAAATTGAACTTGTAGCCCCCAAGTTATGAGAATTTTCAAAAGGCAATTCATCACACCAGGGTTGTATTTTTTCGTAGATCGCACGACATTTATATGTATATGTTTCGAAATTTTCAACAAAGCAAATTTATGTTGGAACTAAACGATCGGCCATCGGCTTCCAATAAATAAATACACAGTTGCTGTCTTAGTTCTTGATTAAATCGTGTTGAATGAGTAGGAGTTATAGATCTATAGGGTGTTTTTTTTAGAGGTATAGAACTTTGAATTGAAATAGAATACAAGAAAATCATTTTAATGTCCATCAATTTGGCTTTATTGGAAGGATAATTTTATGCCATTAATGTTTAAATATGATTTCGGGCATGTGGCCGCCGCGGCTGGCTCGAATAAAGCCAATTCTACAGGTCCAATTTTCAACCACTTTTTCGAGCATATGGGGCCGTATGTTGGCAATAACGCCACGAATGTTGGCTTCCAAGTCCCCTAACGTTTCTGGTTTGTTGGCGTAGACGAGCGACTTCACATATCCCCAAAGAAAATAATCCAATGGTGTCAAATCACACGATCTTGGTGGCCAATTGACAGGTCCATTCCGCGAAATTATGCGCTCATCGAATGTTTCCTTCAATAAATCGATTGTGACGTGCGCTGTGTGGCATGTAGCGCCGTCTTGTTGGAACCACAACTCATCCACATTCATGCCACATTCAAATCTTCCATAAAGTTGATGGACAAAGCTCCAATTGCTGTGCACGGTGGCGAATCGATTCATTCAGGTCCTCTTCAACACTTTGCTCTACAGCGGCAATTGTTTCTTCGGTGCGCACTGTTCGACGTCTCTGCGGATGCGTATTATCACATAGAGTAAACGTAGTGCGAAAACGATCCATGGTTAACCGAATTAATTGCTCTGATGGACGATTATGTCGACCATAAAATGGACGGAGCTTGCGGTAAACTTCGCGAACTGAACCATTATTTTCGAAATAAATTTGCACGATTTGCAAGCGTTGTTCTTTTGTCAACCTGTTCATGATAAAATGGCAAACCAAACTAAATATTAATCACTTGACAGCTGACAAAATGGCCGCCAGTTAAAAAAGTGATGACAACTTAAAGTTCTATACCTCAATAAAAAACACCCTTTACAAACAGAAGCTACAAATTATTGTGTCATCTATATAATTAATAGGCGAACATGTTTTTTGTAATCCCTTTTACGCAGGTACCACTACACCGATTTTAAAAAGATTTATATGGTTTTAAAGGATTTTCTGTACAGATGTGCAGAATCTATATATTATTTAAATCGGTTTAGTATTTTGGGAGCTATAAGCGTTTAAAGTTGCTACTACTACATGCACACATATTACACACGCATTTATTAGCTTACAAGTAAAAAAGAAACAAAACATGAGTGTGTGTGTGTGTGTTTGTAGTATTTCTTTTGATCTAACAATTTTTTTTTCTCTTATTTGCTGTTGTATGAAAGCCATAATACTTAAAGGAAGAGAATTGAATAAAGTGAATTAGCTTGGTTGAAGGGATTTTGTTTATGTTTTTTTTTAATTTCATGTATTATTTAATTATGCTTGCATATTTATGTAAGTTTGTGTGTGGCTGTGTTTAAATGAATTTTTTATGACGTTTAGACACATACATTTTCTTTGAATCTTAAATTATTTACATTTTGATTCTAGAATACGGACGAGTGTGTCGTCCGTTTGGTATATCTAGTTTTTATAATTTTTGATATTCACTGTGAATATGTTACGACTTTATCATAATATCTTTTAGCTAGAATTTTTATCAAAAGCAAAAAAAAAGCTTGCATGTTTAATTTTCATTTCAAAAGTATTAAAACTTTGGAACACAAAGAAGTACACATACTCTCACACACACACACACTCACACTCACCCACCACACTCCTCTTATTGATATTTTTACAACAGCATTTGACTGTCTAGAAAAATCGCTTTTTTCACCCATAACTGCCAAATGAAAAATGAGAGCGAGAGTATGAGTCTAACAAACTGCTAAGGTCGACTACACCAAAGGTATTCTTCGAACTTTAGAAGAAAGACAAATAAAAAAAGATGAAAACATATTTTCGAGTTGGTTATTACAACAAAAATCGGGAGAGATATTTGTTTGCCTTTTAAAAGACTTTAATCAACGTGTTAAAAATCTTGTTGGTTGATTTATTTGAGACAAGCACACATGCATACAAACATATATACATACATGCGTAATAGAGTGTGTGTGAAAAATGAATTTGTGTACGTATGTATTAGTTACAAATTCCAATACTACAAATGAATACTTTCAATAATGTGAATGTGTGTGTGTGTGTGTCTGCATGTGTGTGTGTGTGTGTCCATGTTTGTTTCTTTAAAATGTATTTGGGCTTGTTTTAATAATACTCGTATTTTATTTATACTTGTTTTCTATCTTCAGTTATTTTGTCCTGGTTTCCTTGGTGTGGTCTATGATGTTATTTGTAAATTTGTTAGTAACTTGGTTAGATAAATGACTACACCAATACTTGCTTGTTTGACCACATTTATGTCTATATGTATGTATGTATATATATACTCATTTATTATTAAAAAGAAATCCTCTAAATGAAAGCGAAAACATATTAGAATAAATTCAAAAATGAATTGTGAAAAGAAAAATAAAATAATAGTTAGATAATTCGAATATTGTCCTTTAGCTTCAACTAACCCTTAGACTAAGAATTTAGTCTTTATAATCAGCTCTAGCGGAGAGCATCTTAAAAAAATAACTGAAAACTTTTAGAAGAAAAAAAACTAATGCCAATGGATTTAAAGATATTTATACATACACACTAATATAACCCATACATTTGTACAAAATAGAAATAGTTATAAAAAAATTTTAGGTTAAGAACATCTTAACAAAAACATGTGTTAATATTACTCCAAAAAAAGCTAAATATAAACTAAAATAATTTTAATAAAAATGTATTACAAAGTATTAAAAGTGCTAAGTTGTAGAAATAATAAAGTAAAGTGCAAATTAGTGATAAAAATTTTAAAGCAAAAAATGTGATTTACGTAATAGATTTTTATACAAAGAAAACACAAATTTATTTCAAATAATTAATTACGGGCCATAAAAAGAAATTTTAATAGTTTAATTAGTAATATACATAAATTTAAAAAAGAAATATTTTAATATATAAAAAATTATTCCCGCATTAAAAGGCAAGTTATATTTAAAAAATCAAATAGTTTTCCATATTCTCTTTCTTCATATTTTTGTGAATTATGTTGTTCTCAATGGAGTCTATAATATATTATGTCAATGTTATTTAATCAAATTTGCTTATTGTGAATAAATACTTGTATATATAAAAAAATTTTCTCTTTAATTCTCAATAATTGAAAGGTCATTGACGGTCATGCACAAGGCCAAAGCTGTACATAAGCTTTTCAAAATTAGATAATGGCTTACAAATTTATTTCAAAGGATTACAATTGATATGAATTTTATAGAAAAAAAAACAAAAAAAGCAAGTACTTTTTTTTATTCATACTACCCAATATATTTATATTTTTTCAAAGACCACTTTTTCCCTGCCTCGGCGAAAAGAGCAATTCCTTAAAGCATTGTTTTCGAAGTTAAGTTCGAAAAAAATTTGTAAAAACAATCTATAGTTCAGATACTTTTTAAATTATTTTACATCCAGCGCTCGTAAATTGCTTTTACAAGAAATATTCTACTACTCAAATTAATTTTATTCGGAAGAGGTGCGTGTATAAAATATTTGCATGAAATTTTTACACAATATTAAGAGAGAAACTAATAGCCTGTTTGCGATATCGAAAGAAAATTTTTGACTGAAAATTTATATTAAAAACAAAAATAAAATACGAACATTTATTTCAAGGTGTATCTAACTAGGTGGCAGCGCTACTTCAGCTGATAATTTTTTGCTCTGTGTGCTTTGTAGCTGAAGAATGTCAAAAACTTCGATTTTGTTTTGGTTTTAGTACAATTATTTTTGTGCTTTTGACATTCTTCGGTTCTTTACACAGCTATGGTTGCCATATTTTATATAAAAAATCCTTACGCAGTCACTTGTATAATTACACCATGATTTATTTGTTTCTGTTTTCAATATAAATTGTAAATCGAAAGTCTTCTTTTGATGTCATGACACAGGCACTAAAAAGCATTTTTCGACTTACACCTCTCTTGCAGCAAAGGATCGATATTTATATACATATGTAACTTTTTAGATGCAGATTTATCTATGTTCTAAGTTTCCTTTTGATCAGTTCGAATATTTCGGAGGGACAGAAATTTCCTCCCTGTCGCCCTCGTGGCAATACCCTAAAACCCTTTCCAGAATTGCACAGACTAAGTGCACCAAATTTGATCGCGATCAGATGAGTGGTTTGGCAGCGCATAAAGGAAATACAAACAAACATTAATTTTTGTACGAGTTTATATAGATTAGTTTGGAGATTTTTTAAATAACACTTCTTTTTTATGTTTAATTTCTCTATGCATATTCTAAAAATTTTAGTAAGACTACATTATTTTTGAAAAACTATAAGATGCTATATATAAGGTTTCGCAGAATGACGGATATGTAACAGCTGAAATATCACTTGAAACTTCCAAATGATAAAGCTTTTGAAGACGTATGTTTGCTCTTCCTTTCAAATATATTTAGCAAATCATCTATTAGAAATTTTTCAATTAATGCAAATTCTGACTTTAGCATCTTATGTGGCATAATGAAAGATGCTGGTGATGAAGTAATTTGTGAGAACTAAATTTTGGTTCGTATCGCTTTTTAAGCCAAATTACATGTGATAATTATTAATGAACAAATAACGCCAAAGTCTGTTGTAAATATTCTGACTAACAACACATAGTTGAACGGAACAGCCAGCCGTTTTCGAAGGCCACTAAACCTTCATCATCAGCGTTCTTTTGTGTTTGGTTCACTGTGTGTGGTGTCAGTTGACGTAGATTTCTGCTTTATATACTTAGCATTTTATTGCAAATGGAATATGTGAATTGTTTTGATTCATCGTATTTCAATTTGCTGAAAGCTTTTTTGTATTGTAAGCTCAATTTTACCATCACTATATTTACAACAGTCTTACCATTTTCGTTTTTGTTCTTTTTACTAATTATACACATGTTACTTAATTTGCATATTTTTTGTTCTACTTAAGACAAACTTTTTGGTTTGTTACTATTAAGTATATTTTTATTTTTAATTTTTGCCACAGGCCCATGGCTATTAAAAAAAGTGATGGTAAAATTGAGCTTACAATACAAAAAAAAAGCTTTCAGCAAATTGAAATACGATGAATCAAAACAATTCACATATTCCATTTGCAATAAAATGCTAAGTATATAAAGCAGAAATCTACATCAACTGACACCACACACAGTGGACCAAACACAAAAGAACGCTGATGATGAAGGTTTAGTGGCCTTCGAAAACGGCTGGCTGTTCCGTTCAACTATGTGTTGTTAGTCAGAATATTTACAACAGACTTTGGCGTTATTTGTTCATTAATAATTATCACATGTAATTTGGCTTAAAAAGCGATACGAACTTTAGCCCGTTCAAATCACAAATATAGAAACAAATGGAGTTCGAATAATAATTAAAATTAACTAAAAATAATAAATTTTGGTAATTTGTTCTAATAATTGTTTAATTTATGAGAATTTTTTTAATTCATGTACATATGTACATGTCAAGGCACATTCCCCAGGTAGTAGCTGAAACGCAGCTAAGCTATTTTTTTTTATAAAAAAAACTTAAAAAAATTGTGAAAAGTGCTAAACGTTGCACATTTTGTTAGTGAAAGCTGCCGTGGAAACATTTTTTAAGGTTCATGTGAATAATTATTATGTTAAACAAATTCTATTTTTGACTTTTTGGATAAACTAAAAACCATGTTGTTTTTTCATTGTTGTATTATTTTCATTGTATTTGTAATCCTGATACTACCTGAAAATAAATAAATGTGCCTGAATACATGTGTTTGTTGCTGCTTTCAATACTAATTGGGCACGAACACTTATATAAATACCATTGCATACTTTTGTGCGTTAATAATATCAAAACGAGCAAGGAGACATGCAGTGCGTATGATTCATATAAAAATACGTATGCGTCATTTATGAAGCATAATCGTTAAAAGTGGCAGCACCAATGTGCGGAACTTTAATCGGCTTCTTATACAAATTAATACACATACACACACTCACATACATTTTAGTGGACAGCACTGCTTTTAAGTCTCATGCCTAGTATTTACATATACATGCATACATGTGCATATCTACTTTAGTGAGTCTGCAGAAACTGTAGCATACTTATTCGTATTTTTTATGAATGAGTGCATAAATGAGTGGCACGTTTGAGAAATACAAACAGTTTATTCAAGCTGGATAACAAAAAATAGGAGAAAAGCAAAAATATTATAATATATATATAAAATATTGAGTTTTATTAACGGCAGTATTCAATGCACACATATATAGTGTTTTTAATAACTTCTGTCTATGGTAAAATTTTCAATAAAATTTAGATTATTTTCTGTCTCGGAAATTGCAACAAAGTAAAAAGAAAATATAACCTGCATAACATAACTTTGTCACTAATTAGTGTTGAAAAAATCCTATATACATATTTATACTTATGTTTGTTCGTAAACAAGCTTAAATTCATTTATTATTATTTAATGCATTAATTATTATTATTATTAAGAATAATAATAACAATAAAAAATTAAAGTTGTAAATATGCAAAGCTTGCAGACAAAATCATACCTTTAACTAACGACAAGTTGTAATAATGGCCCTAAAGGTTACGGACTTATTGACTCGCCCTTAGCAAATAAGCATTATACGATAGAGGAGAAAAATCCAAAAGCATTCTATATAATGGACCACATAGATAACACCGATTAGTGAGAGCTTCCTTCAACTTCGGGTCTCTTGTCTGGAAAGATTATTTTCGACATGTTTTTATAGTAGGACCAGCACTCAGGGGATAGCCCCTACTCAGGCAATGCTCGCAAAGAAAATATATGGTTGAAGAATGGTTGAGAAAACAATATTATGTTCTCTGAAACAAATGTGTGGTCGTTGAAAACTAGTTACTGTTATTTTAAACATTTATTTCTTTACGATAAACAGAGTAATGTTTGAATTTAATAATTACATTGTCACATCCATAAAAAAGTGTGATATGGTTAGAGTTTAACAATACAGTTTTGTTAAAAATTTATAACTACAACATAATTTGTATTATTATTTAAAAATAATATGATGTAAATAACAATATAATGTTCCCCAAAACCATGCCATTTGAAGTTAAAAAAAAAACCTGTTTCAGAAACATCTGTCAGTTTGGATTTCGTTTGTAAGCTATCACTAGTGCACGGGTGGTATTAAATAAATTAATAGATAAATAAAGTATAAACAAAAGGGTTGGCCAATAAAAATATATAAACATTTGTGTATCTCTTTATACAGACATGTCTGTATGTCGTGTAAGTACACATTTCTATATATACATTTTATTTCAACAATATTAAATTATTTTTATTTCGAATTTAACGCACAGCTGTTTCTACAATAAATATATGATTAAAAAAAATAGCAATATTATATTAAATAATACTCTGGTCGCATTTAACAATATTAATATAATATTTTAACATGGTATAATGAGTCTCAATTATATTTTAGTCACATCTAACAATAGTGTTGTCATATTTACAATACTAAGATTAGGTATAACAAAGTTCGTTGTTTTTGTAGATAATATTATTATTAACTCAGATAATAATATTATTAAAGTTTGCTTTTCTATTAACAATAATATGATTTGACTGCAACCATATAATTCAATCAACGTATGTTTCTGTTTGATTATGGTTACTTCAACCATATTTTTTCTTTGCGTATGCATTGTGCTAGAACAAAGAAAATAGGTTATTGAGAGGAGGATAGAGGGGTAGTGTCTTTGGACACTCAATTTAAACTTTCCCAATTTTAAAGTGACAGGAACGACTTCGGCAGGTAGTTTATTCCACATACAAACAGTACGGCTGAAAAAGGAATTCTCTCTGCAATGTGTAGTGCGATTTATTGGCAAAACGACCACAAAAGGGTGTGCCCTGAATGAAGCACGTATTGTGCGAAAAAATGTTCGGGTTTCAGGAATAAGTTTCCTGATTTCATTAGAACACATTTCATTGCAGTACCAATAGAACAAGAAAATTTACCCCACATTGCGTCGAGGCTCCAATGAATCAATAGAGTTGGAAGGCCCATACATGAGAGTTGTATTAAATTTTTGGTCGCATATAACTGGTATAAATAGTAAAAAAAAAAAAACAGATGGTGTGAAGTATTTCTGGCACCATTTCAGAATTAATAAGCATTTGAATGCTTCTTTTGAGACTTGAAAAATATGTTCAGTCCATGGAACATCCCACTGAATTTTCATGCCAAGAACATCAAGAGCTTTCGATTCCTTAACATTTACACCCCACATAGTTACAAATGGAACAGCATGTTTGGTCATATGTCAATGTGTAGTCATACAACCTTGGATCTTACGGGAGTTAAAATTTGCCCTATTCGCATGATTCCATTCCGAAATTTTTGTTAAATCATAGTTCAAAGTATCATTCATAATTTTTCGCATAGCCTTAATGTGCTGCAAATTTGGTATATTGTTAAATGAGAAAGAATGACGATGCTGTTGTCGTCTGCAAAAGAATATATAAGGTTGAAAGTTTTACCTATAAGGTCATTTAGAAAAATAAGGAAAATAGTTGGTGAAAGAACGGAACCTTGCGGTACCCCTGGATTTAACTTGAACTCACTTGATGAGATTCCATCTATAACAACTCTTATAGTGCGATCCCCGAGGAAACATGATGAGAATCGACAGACGTTATCACCGACACCAATGGTAATACATTTTGACAAAAGTGCACCATGCAATGCTCTATCAAACGCCTTGGAGGTATCTAAAGCCACCACCTTACTTTCGCCAAAATAGTGGATTGAATTACACAATTTCTCCGAGAGGAGAGCAAGTAGGTCTCCCGTAGAGCGGCCTCCACGAAATCCATACTGCCGGTCGTTGAGTAAGCAGTTGGACTCCAGATAACTTATAAGATGGAAATTCACCATCACTTTGGAAAGTGTAGATCATATTACGATTTTGTGATTATATTCTGCTTTTGTAAGGAATGCGCTTAACACCAGCAACCTTCCAACACACTGAGAACTCACCAGCATGGTACAACGTGCTGAAGAGGTTAGTTGATGGACTTGCTAGTGTCGAGGAGCACTGCCTTCAAGACTAGTGCTGGAATGCCATTCCGCTCGCTTGTTTATGTTGAGTTACGGCCCGAGCTCGAAAGAATAGTCTTATAGCCTTTTAGTTTTTTATCCAACCAACTTATGTGAACAATAGACTAACTCTTTTATAATTTATTTATTGTATGTTATTCGTATACAAACTTAAATAACACAGTATACTCCCACAACTCGAATCATATAATCACAAAAGCAACTCCTTACGCGTAGTGGTACTTCAATTATGGATACCACAAACAAATTCTACTTAGTTAAATTTTTTTAACAATAAAAGTTCAATAACACTTAAATTTATCATTCAATTGCTACTCAAACTAGTTTTAATAATCATAAAAAATTTATATTTTAATTAAATTTAATTTGCACATAATAATGAAACTATTTAACTTGTGTGTCATTCAAAAAACAATAGAGCACACCAACACCTACTGGCACAACACCAACATCACACCAACTATCAGTTACATGGGCAACACCACCGTGCGATGCCGACGAGAAGGAATTAAAAATTAAACCAACACAAATAGCACCAGGTGGAATTGAGTGGAGTGAAAGCAAAAGGTAAAAAATCATATTGAAAGCAACAAAAAATTACAAATTTTTTTTTCTCGAAACCAACTTGTGAAAACTGAATACAGTAAAAATTTCTTCGGGCAATGCGGTAATTGTTGCAAATTACTTATTAAACACTGGATGCTGGTGTAATTAAAACAAAAAATATTTGTGCTCCTTTTTGAGACTGCAGTAGAAATGGGTACGGAAAAGTATTTATTATTAATGGAGAAAAGCATTTACTTTTAATGAACTTTCATTGTGGATATGGAAGTATTAACTTAAATAGCGTAGTGGAACTTTAAGATACTTAAATGAGTGGGAAGTTGAAAATAATACTTGTATAAAATTTGCTCGTAGTGAAAATAAATTTTTAATACAGCATAGTTCTAGGTAATTATCAGTAGTTTTTTAATGTAACATTGAGGGAGAAATTCGTGCATCTGAACATCAATCTCTTCTTGTAAGCGCCATATGACAATGTTATACCTTTTAATTTTCGTTAAGAGCATATGAAATTGTTTCACGTGGTTTCATTAATATAACTCAATATAAGTAAGTTTCAACATTCATAAACTGCTATCAAATTTTTCTGCTATTAGTTCGGTGGATGAATTTCTTTACAAGATATTTTTTAGAGGCATATTACCTACTGCAGCGATTCAATAATCATATTAACCATCATAACAGAGTCTTTTGTTGCATGCTCCTACATTTGCACAAATCTGAGCGTACTCCTTAAAAGTTTAATAAAAAAAAACTATGAAGACTCGCATATCCTCAGACTACAAAATTATAGAATGACTTTGAAACGAATTCGTCGTGTTGTGTGAAATTTGTCATTTGTCTCAGCATTAGTTTTGTGTTATTTTCGCATATGAAAACAATAATAGCAAATCTTAATTTTGATTTTTTTTTTTTTGAATGACTTGCTCAAAAGCAAATTGTAAAGTTTTCTTTCCTTTTTATTATATTACACATTTGTAGTGTTTTCACACTGACATGGTTTTAATAAAAGTTGGTTTTAAAGTTAAAACCAACTCTTAAAACCTGGTTTTACCATACAAATTGTTTTTGTTAAAATCAAATTAAAACCATTTTTTAATTGGTTTTAAGTTGGTTTTATGAAATGCAACCTTGTTTTCGCTGCTATAAATTCAGTGCTGCCAAGTTAAAATGACTGACAGCAGCTGATAATGTTATACCAGTGAATAACAATAGATGGCGCTTTTGAAAAATTTTCAACTTAAAAATTAATGCAGCAGCAACAATAATCAAAAAATTATGGGAAAAAAGATTTTTTTGGAAGAAAAACAACGAAAATATTTTAAATTGAACTGTGGAAAGTTAAAATAGACAATATGACTAACATTCTTCTGCCTATAAAAAAGGTTTATCTTATAATGTATTTGTGCATTTTTATATTATTAACAATATTTCCAAGCACTTCTTCATTCTGTATAAGAAGTTCCATAATTTAAAAAAAAAATTATTTACAAAATATAAAATAATTTCCATTTTAGAGCGCATTGTGAAATATCTCAGTTTTTTATACAAACAAAAACCGTTGAACAGTATGTCCAACAAGTGTTATTAAAAAGCAGAAAAAATGCAACAACAAATACACGCATTTCGGCAGGAGATTTATTTTTTTTTTGAGCAAAGTTATTAGACAGCCTGTGAGTTAAAACCTGAATTTAACAAATTTGCAGTGTGTTAAAAAGCACACAGGTAAAACCAGGTTTTAACTTTCAGTGTGAAAACACTATTAGCTTTGTTATTATTATCCCGATACCAAAGTAATAAATTTTAATGAGTTGCTTGTTTTCATACACCGCAAAAAACAACATGAAGAAGAAACATTTTTTTTTGATTCATTCAGTGTTTCTCAGCATGATAAAAAAATTTTCCGACTGTAAAAATTCTCATTTTAGTTACAGAAATAAGTCACAGATTGATAATTAAAATTAAACTTAATATTATTATCATAATCAAATATTTTATAATAATAATAATAACGTAACACAAAAAATATTAAATATTGCAAATAAATATATTAAAAATCCCAAAGAAAATTCCCTTTAATTTACCACTGTGACATGTTTAACATATAAATTTTAAATTCTAAATATAATATGACTTTTTAGTGCACGTTTTATTCCAATCAATTGATTTTAAAAGTAAATATAGCACATTGTCTCAATAATCCGCTTTCAGTTGAATAGATTTTAGAGAAACTCAATACTCTTGTTAATTCCCCGTATTATGTTTCTTCCCTTTCATACAATTACTTACACATGCATACATACATATGCTCATATATATAATTTTTACTTTTTGATTCCATTTATGCCAATAATAATAATAACAAAAAAATGTCAATACCACCACCAACAACAATAGCTTGAACAATAGGTCACAGGAGGAAAATCCATACGAGTATTCATTGAGTTATGCTGCCAACAACAATAATCTAACCAGTCCTTTGGTGGAAACAATTCCAGGTGAGTTTGATGATGACACTTTATTGAAGCTTTTTACAATCAAATACAGTGAAATATCAACATACATACATACATACATATACACACATGTTGAATTACCCCCTGTTTGTGTAAGACGTTTGAGTTAGAAATCATGGCTTTTTTGTAATAGATTAAAGAAACTTTTAAAACTTTTCTTTAATCTATTACAGAAACGCCAAGATTTCTAACTCAAACGTCTTACACGTAATTCATACGTTGATTTTTCAATGAGTTTTTGAAACACGATTTTTGGAGTTTGTTGGCGAACGGTATAGAAAATCAAAAGGTGAAGAAAAAAAATCACATTTTACATTCTACGAGTTTTTTTCAAATTTTCTTTACACATGTTTTACCCCCTGTTTGTGAAAAACGTTTGAGTTAGAAATCTTGGCGTTTCTGTAATAGATTAAAGAAAAGATTTACAAGTTTCTTTCAGTCTATTACAAAAACGCCAAGATTTTTAACTCAAACGTTTTACACAAACAGTTGGTTAATTTTTTTATATTGCTTTATTTTATTTTTTCATTGAATGCGACAACAGCTTTTTTTAATACAAAACAGTCTTACCTGTAGGTATTTTTGTCACTAATATATGAGTATAGGGAATATCGGAAAAATATTTTATTTTGAACAAAATGCAGGTATTTTTTATTCTCATATTGCATTTTTTGAGCATAAATGTAAAAATAACTATACCAAAAATATATGTTTGCTCATAAACCGTTTCAAAATTTGTTTTTGCTAGAAATTATATAGACTTTTAACCAATTGGTTTGGTGTCGCAGTGCCTGTCTTTGGTAACATTGCTGAGAGAATATTTATATACATATATGTGAGAGGATAAGAAAAAAGCTGTCAAAATAACATAGATCTCTCGACTGCTTTCTGGCGCTACTATTTTGTGTCAATTTGTATGGAAAATGTGTTTATGCCGTAATTCTGTTTGATCATTAAGGCCTTAAATGTTTTTAATTTATCTTTCTTTACATTAAATTACTAAAATTTGTAGATTTTCGTATGGGGGAAATTTTTTAACATGTAGGGAAAGGAAAAAACTGGGTTTTTTTAAAGCTACTGGCAACACTGATACAATTTTTGATAGAAAAAAAGTAAAAACTAGAAACATGGAAAAAATCATTGTATGAATGTAAAATGTTTTTGGAAGCAACTTTTAAAAGAGAATCAAAAATAAAACAAGTTTTTAAATCATCGTATGAATTGGGCCTTACACAAACAGGGGGTTATTATGTAGCATACAAGAAAAATACTGTCGAATCGAAGTAATTCATTTAGGGATATCTCAGTTTGTGAAACATACATAAGTGCGAGGGAATCAGTTCAGTTTTTCTTAAAGATATTATAATTAGCTATCGAAAATGCTAATTGTTTTCTCGTAAAATATTTATTTCGAAAATTTACAGTAAAGAAAAACACAATAAAAATTAGTATTTATCTTAAAACGTTATAAAACTTATTCACTTTATTAATATAAAGAATTCGGGGTTGGAAATGCACAACGTACCTTAAGCGGGGTATACAATAGTATGATTTGTAGCTTAACAAACGAAACTCATTTAGGCGACGGGATTAACCAAAAGAGAGTTTCGTTAAGCCTACAATAGGTATATTCGTTTACTGTGCGCGTAAACACTAATCAAACGAATTTTCGCACGGTCGATTAAAACCGTATCTATTTGTGAAATTATCTTACTGTGAAATCAATTAAAACTAGAAAATAAAATACATATCGTTACCTTAATATAAAAAGACCCTAACTCATTATTTTTTGAAATCGAGATTTTTGTATATTTCGATAGAAGAACATCTAATGTATCAAAAAATGCAAAAAAATCGATTTAAAAAAAATAATGAGTTAGGACCTTTCTATATTAATTATGACAGTGGTCTGAGTAATGTGTACTTTTTTCCGAACTATCAAATTAATGTTAAAAAACACTTCAATAAATATTTAAAAAATCTTAAATAAATTCATATTAATCGAAAGTACCCGTAGTACAACTCTAAATTAAAATGTTGCCTAATATACAAATATTTTTTGATTTGTTCAAATGTAATCAACTGCATATCTCGACCAAAAAAATATTTATAATATAAGTATATAGACCACTTTCATAGTTAAGGGCACATATTTGTAAATACGTTTAAGAATTGAGTAAAATTTTAAACAAAAGCAAACTTTGACTATGATGGAGTTATAGTTATGTATATAATTCCTCAGATAAGGATGAAAGCTTACTCTAACTGGCCAGATTAAGAAAACAATAGAAATATACTTTTAGATTATTACAGAATGTTTTGGCATATCAAACATTCAGGAAATTCGCTTATATCAATTTATAAAAAAGTTTTCTTTCAATTGTGTAAATATGTTCTCAACAGAGAATGGCATGATGCAGCATGTACACAAGTACACATTTTAGGATTTGCGATAAGTACATACATATGTACATATGGGAACGATATGTTCCCTAAAACGCAAAACGCCCTATCTAACAAAAATTTTAACTCGTTTGTTTTTTTAACTTTGTGGCATTTTATCAATATAATCGCTACAATACCAAATATGTACGGCCAAAAAAACCTGATTTTATTTGTTTTATTACATCACATCTCAACATTTTCCATTTCGACATCTTCTTTCCACCTGCAAAATTAAGAAAATGTTAGTTGGAGTATTTTGCATTTCAGGTAACGATATATACACACGTGTATGATTTAATCACTATTGCTGCTTGTTCTTTATAATTCTGTGAGTGAATGTGAGGACGAAAGTTTTGCTTTCACTGTTAGACCGCAAAGTTTACTTTGCAAGGTCATAAGTTTGTGGGTCGAAGAGAAGAGAGAAGAGAATGAGAGCTCTTTTCCCTTCTCTATAGCAATCTCAAAACTTTGCAAAGTAAACTTTACGTGTGAAAAGGCAGACTTACTTCGCTCCTTCATCTAAGAAGCTCACAACTTTCGTAAATTATATACATACATATGTACTGAGATCAACATCTGTTAATATTTATCGTCTTTGTTAAAAATTGGGTCTTTGTAATAGATACAAAAGCATTTATTTAGATCAGTAATAAATAAGCTTCTTTGAACACTTTTCTGTTTAGCGAGTGCTTATTTTTCTGCTTTGTCAAACTTTCTAGAAGAACTCGTTGAGCTTGAAAAATTTATTGGATTTTAAAGAAGTTTGCGTGTCGAAAGGATCCCTAAAGCCTTTGAAAAAAATAATAAAAATACCAATCGAAGTGTCTTCATACCCGCAGAGAAATTTGTTTAATATTTATGCCTTATTGGCATCTTCCCGAGACTTTTTTCGCATCCAGACAGAATGCTAAGTCCGAGTTCATAGAAGACAAGTAAAAATTTTCATCTGGCAATTTATGTATATTGAAGACAAAAACAAAGCACAAAGAGTCAATTATTGTATTTTTAAAATGAAATTGAAATGGGCAAAATATATTGAAATAAAAACTAGTCTCACACGAAGCACATATTGCACTCCGCCATCGCATCGATGACGTTCCTTAAACAACAACCATTTTACTAAAAAAAATCTTAAATTAAAGTTTACCACTGAAACTTACAAAAAATAAAAAAAAAATAGATACTATAAATAGAAAACCCATTTAGTTTTGCAAGACGTCACGTATTTAGGCCACATTAAAATGTAACTCGTAACGTGCTGCGTGTCCTTTCTATTTCATTTTCGTATGCTTTTACTTTATCTGAAAATGGAATATAAAATTGCACTTAGAAGACAAAAAAAAAATTGACTTACAAATTAAATCCATATAAAAACGAAAACGGAATTTTATTTAAAGCACATCTAGCTGTTTTTTTTTATCTCTCTAATTTTTTTTTCTCATTTCCTCTAGATTTTCCTTTGCCGCGTCATTTTGAAGATTATAGTGCTGGTTACATTACAACACCTACACCCAGTGCGGATTATCGTGATAATGTCGATAACGATGAAGTTGATGATGAAGAAGATTACTCAATATCCGTGTCGGCTATAATACAAAGACGTGCCAGTGTACGTGGTTATCGCAGAAAAAATAGCAGTCGCAATTCAAGAAGAGCTTCCAGTCCAATGGATCACGTTTTAGAAAGTGTAGAGCGTAGACGCTCAAGTGTTTATACAACTAGTTCAGGTAAGACGTACATATATTTTTTTTTTATTTTTTTTATTTTTTTTTTTTCATTTAAGAAAATTGTAAAATCAAATTTGTGTCGTATTACTCATGAATTATGTATTTGTCGTACAGAATCTAAATTAAAAATAAATTTGTCTCTAAACAAAGCTGACAAGTAAATAATGCTTTTACTTAAACATTTAAATGAAATTAAGCCTTAATGTGAAAAAGAAGGTTTTAAAAAGTATTAACAATATTTACTCACGTAATAAAATAATTTGATAGAACAAAACAATCACGAAAGCGAACAAATCTCCAAAAGTGAAAAAAAAAATCCACAAGCCAGAAAAAAATCGCCTTTTCCATTTTTTCACCAGTACGAAAATAGTTCTTAACTAAAAAAATCTAGCAAAAGCCGTCACAGGAAACAAACCGTCAGAACGAAACAATCACGAAAGCGAACAAATCTCCAAAAGTGAAAAAAATCGACACGCCAGAAAAAAGCGCTAAAGCAGGAAAAATCGTCAATATAGCAAAAAAAAAAAGTTATCAATACGAAATATATCGCTGAATAGAAAAATAATGCGAGAAACTGAATAGAATAATTTAGAGGAAAAAGGTGCCAGACCGTAAAAAGCGCTAAAAACAAACACAAAAACGCCGATATACAAAATATTAAAAAAAACCTTAAATGGAAACGTTACCAAATGGATATTAATAATTAACTTGGAAAAATCTTCCAAAATAACAAAAAGGCAAAAACATCCAAATAGAAAAAAGTCGCTAGGACGGCTAATAGCGAAAAAAATATAACAAAAGCATGATAAAAACGCCTATGGCTAAAATATGACAAAGCGCCAAAACAGAAAAATCACAAACAAAAAAAAAAATAAAAAATTTGAACATAAAAATCGCCAGAAAGAAAAAACTTGTTGGCTTGAAAAAATCTCGTGAATCACCAAAACAAAACAAGTCGTTAAAACGAAAAAATTTAGTATGTAAAACGAAAATAATCGCTAAAATTTAAAATTAATTAAATAAAGTGCGACTTTCACTCGCACACGAAAAGTTCCGTACTGACACTACACATGTAATGCTATGCAAACTGTAGCCTTTATTATATATAGTTTTGGCTTTTTTTCGCTTTTGGGTTTTTAAGGCCCAACTATAATATGAATAAGCTGGCTTAAGCTAATGTCAGAATTTAACGATAAGTCTGTTAAATACTTAAACAATTCAGATGTGACTTTTAGGTGGCCACAATGTACTTACATCATGGCTGCCCACAGAGAGAAAACCGAGAGAAATGTATAGGCATATGTGTATTCATTTTATAAAAAAAGGCCGACTGATGTTCGGCACTCTAGCGCTTCTCTGGGCAGGTACGACTTACATGCACTTAAATATTCTTTAGCCACAGCTGCACATCTAGGTATTGTCAATAATTTTGTAGTAATTTTTTTTCTTCTCATAACTCCTAAATGAATGCAATTCAATCAAACTAACTTGAAAGAATGTCCTAATCTATAATAAAAATTCACATATAAATATATCTATCCATCACCTTATTACTTGTTTTATGTGTTTTGCCTACTAAAAAGTACAACAGTGAATATACATAAGTAAATACATGACTATGTGTGTATATGTATATATTGTAAAACAACCCTGCAGGAGAACGAACTAGTGTTCAACTAGTATTTTTCTAGCACAGAAATCACCACCACTAGTTCCCAACTGTATACTTTCCTATACTATCTTAATGCTCAAATTAGCATTGAGTGTGTTTAGAAAACTACTAGTACCAGTGGTACTAGTTTAGGACTAGTTTATTACCAGTTCGTTTGTAAAGAAAAATCCTATAAAATTGGTGGTTTATTCTTTTGTTACCCAGTGACAACTGCTACTTAAAATTAGCAATTATTTATCGAAAATTCAGAAATGCAAAAGGGTAATTATAATTATTTAAAAAATTAATTAATTAATAATTTATAAAATTTTAGTAATAATATGATACCAATTTTCATATAGTGCAAGAGCTCTGTGTTAGACAGTCAAAATTTATTTTGCAATGTGGTGCCTTGGAACTACTTCATATACTAGTACTCATCAGCACTAGTAATTTTACACAACAACTTTAACCCTTTTTGCACTAGTTCTTGTTATTCTAGTATTTATACTAGTAGCTTTTAGATAATTATCGCCTATTCTCCTGCAGGGAAACAATGAAAATAAAAGTTTTGCTTTATTTTCTGAGTTTAAAATAAGAAACAATAAAAAAATATTTAAAATCAATGAATATTTTCTGCTGCTGCTTGTTTCAGTTTAAAAATGCACAAACAGTTGTTTCCTTACGGAATGTGCGTTCAGTTTGGCACTTTACTTAAGCAAAGTACATTATAGTTTGCCACATGCGTTTTATATGTAACCGCACAGTTGCGCTTTTTTTTTTTTTTTTTTTTTTTGTTCTTGCGATTCTTTTCGGTTTATGGAACTTTTTCCTTATTAGCGATTTTTTTCATTATGGCAATTTTTTTCATTTTGGAGATTTTTTTCAACTGTAAAAGCGAAATAGAAAAAAATCGAAAGAGATAAAATCGCCAATATAAAAAATCTCCAGGAAGGAAAAAGTTTCAAAATGAAATTAAATATGAAAAAACACAAAAAATCGCCGAAAACAATAAAATCGCCTTGCATGGAAAAATCGGAAAAACAATAATAACTTAAAATTGGAAAAATGGCTGAAAAACACATACGCAAATACATCCATACCATCATCCTAATAATTATTTCTTTCTCAAATCTGTTAAAATTGCAATAATTAAGAAACGAGAATCATATTGAAAAATATAATTCCACAAAGCAGGTACGTCCAAGCCATATGCACAAACTGCAAACTTTTGCAAAAGAGCTTTTGTGCTTTCACACAATCTAATCTCGGTGACAACAATGCTTGCTCTTACTTTGCAAAAATAAACAAATTTAACAGCTTTCAAAACTGTTTACCTCAAATGCAAATATAAGTGTATGTGTGTTTGGACGTAGCTGCCATAATAAAGCTTTATATCATGCTAAAGATCTATATACCCAACAAAGTTTTCATTTAAAGATGAACAAATGAAAATAGTCTAGGCTTCAAAGTTGCTTGTAGTATATATTTACTTTCTATTGTATTATTTTATTTTTCTGCTTCCATTTAGATGAGGGCACAAATCAAGAATCAACACAAGAACAAATATTTGAAAATATACGACTCCACAAAGAAGTAATACAATCCGTAAAACTACAGCCATGGCCAATACGAAAAAAATTAAAGTTAGTGCGGCAGGTAAGAGCGAATAACTGAATAAACATCTAAAAAGTTGTGAGAAAAAAAAGCAGCACTTTAGCTTATGCACATAGCACAGTTTGACACAGCAGACAAGAAAAACTTTTGAAAACAATTTCAAAATGCTGGTTAAGACTCCTTAAAGCTATGGAAACTGTATGTGCGATTTTGTGTTTCAAATACTTGTGTAGATGCTTCTTGTTGATTTTTTTTTTTTTAATAATTTATATTTTTAAATTTTATTTTAGGCAAAGACATATGTGGCACGCCATGAGGGTGCTCTGCAGGAACGTTTTGCCATGTCACGCAGCACGAGAGATTTGTGGGCGCGTTTTAAAATTTTAATGGCAGCTGTAAGTGATTTTTTTTTTTTTTTTGTTTATTTTACTTTTTATGTTTGAGTGATTTCAAGTTTTGTTAAACGTTTGTAAGGAGCATCCATCTATTCCGAAAAAAGGCAAATATAAGTGGAAAACTTTTTTATAATTTTTTTTAAAAGAGGCAATCACTTAAAAATTTAATGTTGAGCTCATAGAAGTTTCTAATAATGCAAGTCAAACATCGCAGCTATCAGCAACTGCTCTACAAAAATTCAATAAGTCTAAGTACCTTTATTTTAAGTAGTCCCTCATATGTTTATAAAAAGTGAAAGCAGCAGCTAAGCGGCTAATCGATAAGTTTAGATATTATATTCTTAAACCAAATATGTTTGTAAAAATATATTTGTTGATTTGTTTACTTAACTTAATACTCTCATTATTGAGATATATCTGAGTTAATTGGAAGGCAAGTAACAAGGCAAGACGAACAAAATAATCAGATATACTGGTACTTAAATAAACAAAGTAAGAATAACAATAATTGCCCCATAATGCTTCAAAAATTCATGTTAATGCAAAAGTGAAGAACATCGTGGTTATGATTAAAGCTATGAAGAAAACACAAAAAAACGGCAGGCAAACTCGATTTTTGGCAAAAGTTCGACCTGTGCGACCTTTAAACCTCTTTCGAAATATCTTAAAAAAATCTCAAAAATACTTGATTCTATAAGCTTTTAAATTATGCTGGATCACCATTAATATACAAAAAAAAATACATTTTTTAGGACACACTAATGTACAGCTCTCACATTTTTGTATTTGTAAGTTTATTGTCTCTCTGCCTCTTATAAGAGAACTCTTAATATTTGGATGAGGTTGATTACTAATTGTTTTTTCTTATCGCTCTTCTCATTAGTATTTTAAAATAATAATACTAACACACACGTTTAAAGCAGAAATGATGATATGAGTTAAAATCACGGTCACTGTTTAATTTCACAGTCACAGCGATTTAAAAATTACGTTCACACAAGGAACATCGTTATTAAAAAATCACGGGATCGCTCATCCCTAATGTGTAGTATAGTTTAGTAGGACAATTTTTTAAGGGCTTGTGCAGCGCGCGAAATGGCTTTAGTATTAAATAGTTTCACTTGGATGTAACTTGATCTTAAAATATATAAATTAGAGGGCTGGGGGAGTTTTAAATGTTTAAACCGCTAAGCATAGGCGTAGAAAATCCATTGGCTGGAGGGGCATTGCACAGAAAAAACTAAATTTCATTTTCAGTAACCAAATTCGTAGAATCAATAAATATTTTATTTGAATGCGGTCCTACAAAAAATTTTGTAAATTCTGATAAAAATTTTGTAAAAATTTAAATTAATCGCAGTTCAGCTGAGAGAAAATGTTATTTGAGTGTGTTGTTGTTTATCTTGCTTGTTGATAGGAACAACGTGCTGTTGTGCGGTTGTTATTGTTTATTTTGATTGATCGTGTTCTATACATATAAATGCCGAAAAGTAGCCGACAAACATCGTGGCCTGTTTCTTCTATACACAGTGTTTTGGTACAAATTAATTTAGTGGAACAGTACAGAATATTTATTGAAACTAAGTTTGATTTCAAACAAATATTTGTTTAAAAATTTTTTGGGAATAATTTTTTCTGTGTGCCTCAAAGAATTTCATCTGCTCCCCTTGAATTATTAAAAATTATCTCATGAAAATCATTAGTCCTACTGCTCCCCCCCCCCCCCCCATCCCCTCCAAGAATAAGTTTTTAGCAACGCCAATGCCGGTGTTAAAAGTTTTATTCAGTGGAGAAAAGTTTAATTATAAAGAGAACATTAGAATATCATGGTAAAACAACAATACATCAACTGAACCATCAACTACGAGTAAATGCCTCTTACGCGAGTATTTACCTGTAATAATTTATTTTAATAATCACGATATGGCAACACTATTATATAAAAACTTTTACTTAAGACAGACGGAAGTTGTTGCTTGAAGTTTTGTGGAGTGGCATTTAGCAATGAATGAATATGTGAATATTGTTAAAAATGTATTTGAAAACTATTTATATATATTATTTTTATTTGTATCGTTGGAACAGCGTTGGCGTCATTGGAAACGAGAGACGGCCAGCTTTCTGACAGTCCTAATACCCTGGGAATTGCGCATAAAAGAAATCGAATCTCATTTTGGCTCTGGTGTGGCCTCGTATTTTACATTTTTGCGTTGGCTGATGTGGGTGAATGTGATGATTGCTCTGCCAATTGTGATTTTTGTAATTGGACCAGAGGTAAGTGATAGAGTTGTGTCCAACATTTAATTTACATTAACATTTTTGACAGAACTCAAGTGAGTGAGTGTTCGAAAGGTTATTTATTTATTTATATAATAACTTAATAATAATTATTATAATTATAGTTCATTATTTATTACAAAGTTAGAAGATAAAGCACTTATTATTAAGAAATAAAGTTCAAAAGATATTTTGTTTATTTTTCAAAACAACAAAGAATAAATAAATAAATAGCCCTTAAAATATTTTTAGTTGCAAAATAATTTTCATATTTTTCTCGTTTCAATAGTACTTTGCTACCAAACACGATGAAGCAGACCCCCGTAAAAAGATGTCCTCCAAGGAATTTGAAGTGGCTGGAAATCTGTTTACTATTTGGGAATTCGAAGGTTATCTTAAGTACTCACCCATGTTTTATGGGTAAGTTTAAGTAATTTTTGTATTTTTCTATTTTATTTTATGGTAATTTTTATGGTCATGAACATAAAAATTTTATGTTACTCTTTATGACATAGTAAATTTTGATTTTTGTTGTTCCAGCTATTATTCAAGTTACTCGGGTGCCAGTTCATTGGGTTATATGCTGCCGCTGGCTTATTTTCTAACAGCTGTTGTCGTTTATATTTATAGTTTTGTTGCAACATTAAGAAAGTGAGTATTTTGTAAAGAAATTCAAAATGTGGAAGTTATTTTTCTTAACGAAAATAAGCCTTAGTTTCCACATTACAAATAGTCAACTTAACTAGGAAATTTATGTGTAAAGCAATATTTTTTTACAACTACAATTTCAATTTCTATAAACATTTTCTATACGAGTTGAAGTTCAATAAAGTTTGAGTTTACGAAAACTATCCAAGACAAACTTGGAGTGTAAATAAGGGTTTTTTTTAGAAACCCCTGCGGGTTATTTTTCCCCTTGACTTAAAAATTTTATCCAAATCGAAGAGTGTTATACGGAATTTACACAATGACTTTTTCCCCTACATTTTTCTTGAATTCTCTTTTGTGTTGCTACCCCTTTGATTGCCTTTGTACCCCGTTTGTCAATAAACTCTAAAAAAGTCACAGTAAAAAGTCATAGTGTGAATCCCGCATTAAGTTGTTCAAATTTAGCAAAATTTACTAAATTTAAGTTCATTTTGTATAAAATAATCTTTCTTTGGAAGTGATTTGTATATAGGTATATGCAATGTTTAATTTTATCTAAAAACTAAACATTTTGACCCGTGTAGCACCAAAAAATTGATTTACTAATTTTTTTTTCTGGAGGACCCTGTTATACAAAATTTTTAATTTTATACATAATCACTTCCCAAAAAGATTGAAGTTTCCAATCATGTTGAATTCTACAAAATTGTCTATTAGTTATGTATGAAACTGTTTAAATCAATAAATACGTGTCTGATTCAAACATTTTTTTATTAGTAGTATTAGTGGTTACGCTTTTTTGGTCGCATGACACATAGATGTAAGCTCGGCCTAAGTCTCTGAATATACCAAAGTTTGAAATCAAATTTAAGGACCAGAAATCTGTCAACAGCTTAAGTGCATTTTGAACTTGATTTCTCATTCAAGATATGTATATTCAGCAGTCTTACGTTCATATTGTTACGTTTTTCTCTCTATAAAAACGCTTTTCCGTAGATCCGAAGATTTGCAAATGAATACAAGAGCTGAGTGTAGTAATTAGGGTTAAGAACATAACATATTTACAAATACACTTATACTAAATTACTCAAGAGCTTAAATACACTAATACAACTTAAACTAATAAATTACATACAGATATTCACAACTGGTTACCACTACGCCTTCCTCGCTGTAGTTTACGCACGTCTCTTAGCTGGCTGCGCAAGTAATCACGTGACACCTCTTTGTCTGCTGCTCGTCACTTACGAGACTCACTCTGCCGTCACTCACAGTTGATACACCAATACCTCTTTGTCTGCTGCTCGTCACACACGGCACTCACTCTGCCGACACTTAGAGTTGATACACCAATAAAGATGCACTGCACTGGCTTTACTTACACCCTTACACACGTCTATTCGCTGCGCTGTTCCATTTACTCCAGTCGACACGATAGACTCCACAATAATCTCAATTCCACGACAGACTTTGCTGTCACTATAGACTGTCCTATAGTTTCTCTTTTACTCCAACTCTTGTGTAAAGCACAGACTGCTCTTAACTATCAACTCACCACTGTATCGCAGATTATTATTAATTCACAACTTAATTATCAACTGACTAACGAGTTCTTAACTTCACTACTTTCTGATTAGCACTAACTATAACTGTTCGCGACTGACTTACAACTGCAACTAACTAACTCATTGGCTGCGTCACAGCTTTTTATACTCCACACAAATACCACCAGAAGTTTCAAGCAATGCCTAGACGATCATTATCATCTTATATGCTGCCTAATTAAGTTCATGTGGTAACTATGTACATACATGTGTATATGCGTACGTGTGTACATCATTAACTAAGCAACACACGGTGGTTGTTTATCTTTTACTTTTCGTTTGAATTGGCATGTATGTATGTGTGTAAATATGTGAATCTTCTTAATAAGCAGACACTTTTTGTTGTTGTTGCTTTTGCCTGTTTACGTTTAAGCAAGCTAGGCATGCTTATTTAGTTGTTGGCTACTATTCTAGACTATTCTTTACTTTGACCCTGTAGGAATATTTTGGCGTAGCATTTACATTAACCCTGTTGGAATATTTTTGTGTAATGCTGCTTAACATTGTTGACGGCTATTTTCGTAACAATATGTATATTATGAGAAGTCTGAATAAAGGAGGAATAACATTATATTATATTCGATTTGAATTTCCTTAAATGTTTACCATGACCAGCAAATGTATGCCTTTTATATGCCAGCTCTATTTTAGGTCATTCGAATTACATTGAATTGTAAGAACTTGTCATTTTCTTTAAATGCCCAAAGAAACATTTATACTATTTACACAGAAAAAAATATCATCGAAATGCAACCAACAAAACAAATTTTTATTTTTTTATTTAATAATTAACAATCATCATTGCTGATATAATAAATTTAAATTTTTGTAGTCAATTAAATTACTCAACAAAATTATTTGTTAAATTATATAATAACTTGATGCGCACATGTAGAAGACACAAAAAATCATGTTTTGTGTGTATTCATTATTTGCTTATCTAATAAAGTGTTGCTCTTTAGCTGAGAGGTAAGTGAGTTAGTTTATTAGTCCTTAGGTTGCCGGTTCAACTCCGCCCAAAGTCATTTAGTGTTTTCCACAGCTAAGCAAAAAATCGTTTAGAGGATTGTGATTGTGTATAAAAAACATTGTTAATATAGCAATTATGATAATCGGAATTTATACGGAAATTCAACAATTCGAATTGTTAACATAACAATAACTTTAATTGAAATAAATAAATTTCAACAAACTAATATTATTTGTTGATATATTTAATTGAAAATATTTTTAAGATTTTCCTTTAACTTACAATTTCGTTAATTGTATTTACGAAAATCGTTGTAGGTGCAAAATCAATTAATTATTTAATTGATATAACAAAAATATTAATTGTATTTACAAATCATTTTTTTCTGTGTATGTATATTGTGCTTTTTTACCCCAAAACTTCTTATCAAATAAATGTATTATCAACAAAAACAACAACAGCAATAAATTCTCCAATAAATAAAAAATTTCTCTAGAGGCTCTTTTTCCATGAATATCAACAAACAATAAGCAACGAAGATATCAAATATATCGAATATATGTGGCAAACGACTACAACGATTCATTCAAGTCAATTCAGTGACAGAAGCACTTTAGTGGCAGGCAGGCAAAAGTCTTCAATATGCCGAACACGTATCTCAATGAGAATCATTGACAGCATTGAACTTGTTAGAAGAACATTTGTTAGCTTGCAATATGATACGCGTTCAACTAAGCGAAGGTTTATGGTTTGTGGGGGAGGAGACGCTTGTTGCCTTGAGTGCGTACGTTTTTTTTTTAGGAAATCTTTAATATTGGTTGGGGAGTGATTAAGTGGCAGTGAGGGGGGCTGTGATTGAATAAGTTGCTTGATATATCAATGATTTATGGGTACAAATAATACTCAAGTACCAATACGTATAAGTATATGCCTTCGAAGGCAATTTAAAAATGTTTTTTTTTTGTGTTTCTTTCTCATACATAGTTAATTATGTGTCTTTTTTTTTTGTTTTTTGGTGGTAATCACTTTCCTGTCACATACAAATCTGTAAATTGGAAATAAATAAAAAAAAAGTTAACTTAAATATATGTACAACAATTGTTTGTTGAGTTTGCTGTGGTCTTCTCTATATGTTGCGTATGTTTCATTTTCTTTTATTGCTTTTGGTTTTCAAATCTACTATAATTTGTATCCTTAGACAAAGAAGTTGGAATACTTATTTTTGGGGGAAGGAAAGCCATCAATGCACGATTTGTTTAAAATAAAACCGGAAGCTAACCGCACAGGCGCGTTTATATTGTGTGGGTGTTTCCACAATATACGAAATGTTCTTCACTTAAACGATGACCTAAGAGCAATCTTTTTCTTTACAATGCATCAAAATATTTGAAGAGACCGGTACAAAAAAAAAACAGGTCATCAAGAACCTAGTGTGACGATGAAAGTCCTTTATTTAGCAGCATTCAAGTACCTCACGTTTTGCCGAGGACGTTTATACAGAAAAATATATATTTCCATTTTAATCAATCAATTAAAATATTGATTGATCCAATATCTAAAATTTTAATACATAATTTAAAAAATAATAATAATTATTAACACCTCCTCCAATTGAAAGATATACACACAGTCAATGAAAAACTTAGATCTGTCAATGAAACGCTTTAGTTATATAAATTTTTGAACAAATTGTAGTTGCACTTTTAATCAATTACATTTTTTTTTTAATTTGGAAACTATTGTAATTAAACTGCCTAGAATCTTAATAAAATTGGTTCTTTCTTGTTAAAAAGGTGTGCAGGATTTCATGGCAGTCGAAATGTTACTTAATTCTCAAGGTCGCGCTGTAAGAGATGACTAACTCACAAAAGGGTATATATTAAATGATAATTGAGTAAATTTGGTCATCGAGGACAATTATTTCATTTTAACAAACTTCAAAAAAAGGAGGACGTTACCAATTCGTCGATATTTATTTTCTTTGCATTGTTATTTCTTAGCTCGCTACTTTTTGGAGCGATTGGAAAAACTCCTTTTGTTTGAGAGCGTATAGCTTCAATTGTAAAAAAAGTGGGCGGAAAGATTATTTAATTTTATGATCTTTGCCTGATCCGATTGCTACACAATTTTAAAGTTACAAAAATGGGCGTAACCACGACCACTAAAATTTACTATTACATTTCACGAGCTTCTATTTGACCGCTTGTTATGAAACTAAGCACACACCATGAAAAAGACACAATACTGCTTTCAAAAAAGTGGGCGGACTACGTCCATCAAATTTTAATATTATATTTCACGTGCTTGTACTTAAACAACTTAATTAAACTGGGCACATACATTGCGCTCTTAATAAATATTTTTAAGAGCATAGGTTCAGAAAAGTGGGTGGTACCACGCTCACGAAAGGTTAGTAGTAAATTATAGGTACTTCTATTTAAGCGATTCAAAAGAAACTTAACAAAGATCTTCATGTCTTAGAATGACATAATTTTATGCTTAAAAGAGTGGGCGAAGACATGCCGATTAAAGATTAATAAAGGGTGTTTTTTATTGAGGTATAGAACTTTAAGTTGGCATCACTTTTTTAACTGGCGGCCATTTTGTCAGCTGTCAAGTGATTAATATTTAGTTTGGTTTGCCATTTCATCATGAACAGGTTGACAAAAGAACAACGCTTGCAAATCGTGCAAATTTATTTCGAAAATAATGGTTCAGTTCGCGAAGTTTAACGCAAGCTCCGTCCATTTTATGGTCGACATAATCGTCCATCAGAGCAATTAATTCGGTTAACCATGGATCGTTTTCGCACTACGTTTACTCTATGTGATGATACGCATCCGCAGAGACGTCGAACAGTGCGCACCGAAGAAACAATTGCCGCTGTAGAGCAAAGTGTTGAATAGGACCCGAATGAATCGATTCGCCACCGTGCACAGCAATTGGAGCCGACTAACCGACTATTTTGTTCCCGAATTGGATGGCATGAATGTGGATGAGTTGTGATTCCAACAAGACGGTGCTACATGCCACACAGCGCACGTCACAATCGATTTATTGAAGGAAACATTCGATGAGCGCATAATTTCGCGGAATGGACCTGTCAATTGGCCACCAAGATCGTGTGATTTGACGCCATTGGATTATTTTCTTTGGGGATATGTGAAGTCGCTCGTCTACGCCAACAAACCAGAAACGGTAGGGGACTTGAAAGTCAACATTCGTGGCGTTATTGCCAACATACGGCCCCATATGCTCGAAAAAGTGGTTGAAAATTGGACCTGTAGAATTGGCTTTATTCGAGCCAGCCGCGGCGGCCACATGCCCGAAATCATATTTAAACATTAATGGCATAAAATTATCCTTCCAATAAAGTCAAATTGATGGACATTAAAACGATTTTCTTGTGTTTTATTTCAATTTAAAGTTCTATACCTCTTAAAAAAACACCCTATACTATATTTCACGTGCTCCTACCTGAGCAATCTTTACGAAACTTGGCATACACCTTGAGCTCTGAAATTGACACGGTGTTGTATTTATAAAAGTGAGCGGACACTAATATTTGCTAAATTTGGTGTGACCACGCCCCTAAAAATATAAAATTGGCACTAAAATTTTATAAATAAAATAAAAAATAACAATAAGCTGGCTTCAAAAATAAGCACAAACAAGTTTAAAATAATTTAGATTAGATAAATAAATGCATAAGTAAGTAAATATAGACTTTGATAACCTCATTGGCACCGACCTTCAATAGCATTATAGGTAACAAATATAAAAATGTTTTTTTTTTCAGAGAAGTAACTAACACTCAGGCAATGAATGTCCTTAGAAAAGGGATAATGATAGAAAAGACAGGTGGAGAAGGAAGAGATAGAGGAAAGCTTCATTCTTTTACAACTCTTCTTTTTTGCACGCTTAAACACAGAGAAAACAGATTCGTTGTGACAACCGAATTTGTTGCCAATTGAATTTTGGCGGTTTCAGTAACTATCATAGAATTCTGCTATAGCGACTGAAATTTTCTTGTGGTACCACTATATTTTAATTATAACCCTCAACCCAATAGTTGCAGCAACAGAAAAAATTGGTTGGCAGTATGGAATTTGAAATAAATGTTATTCTTGCTACCGAAAATTTGGCTAATATAATTAAAACAATATCATAATTGGTACCTGTAAAAGAAAAATTGGCCTTCCTGGCTAAAATAAAAATAAACAAGAAACGCAAATAAAAATATACAATTTAAGAAATTTATTATTTGACATATTGTCATAAGTTTATTTTAATTGAAATTTATTTCCTAATGGTGAAGCATATCTATATACATTTCTTCAACCACACATTTTGAAAAGCCACAAACCTGTTATCTTATGCACAGACTTTCAAAAACCATTTGAGAATTCACAAATCATAATATCTTTGAAAGTCACAAAAGTTAATTTTTTAATTTGCTGCTATAAACTATGATAGTAAACTCAACCTCTAGTTAGTTGCAGTAACTGATTGAAAGTTTTTATTTTAATTTTAATACAGAACGACAATTTTTTAGTTGCTAATACCAAAAGTTGGTAGTAAAATCCAATTCGTAATATTTTATTTGGTTGGGTTAACCAATCAGTTAATTAGTCATGACAAAAGCATACGCTCGGTTGATGCAATCAATTTAAGTATTGTCACAATCATATTTTTGTTACAATTATGCCCTTATGGCAATGAACATGGATTGTTTTTTGGATTAAAAGAAAATTGGTAGCGTGAACTGAAATATAGTTAATGCAAATGATATTTTATTGGACTAACCGTTTTCCAACCAATCTTTTTTCTGGGTGTAATAATGCAGTGTTGCAGTGCCTCTGGTCTTAAATGAGACGAATTAATTTTTTTTTTTTAACTAGCAGCCATTTTATTGGTTATTATTCTTCGCTGATGATTCTGCTACAACAAAGGAGGCTGCTCTGATGTTACATTAGGATTAGTATCTGCTGAAGTCGCTATAGTTCAGTGACCAGTGGCTATGCCTTCATCACTCTAAGTTTCCTACAACAAATCTGTAACTTAATTATATTTAACTTTTTAGTGCTTATTTCTGAAGTCCGATTAACTTTTTTTTAGTGTTATTTTCTTAAGTTAGTTAACTCTTCTCTTTTCTTTCTTTGAAAGATTCCACTTAGATTTTAAGATCCACATACCATTAAGTTCTAACTTTGGTTGAGAGGAAAATATAATGGACCTACTCTTCACTATCTTATCCTTTCCCTTTCATATGCTCAAAAAATAACCAACTAAAATTTACATATGTATCTGAGGAGTATAATAAATGCAGACTGCAAATTATTCCCTGGTTATCACAATGTAACGTACGTACTCCTAATGGTTTAGCTTCACTACATATTAAACATGTCTTATCCTTCCTCTTAGAACAATAATAAATACTAACAAAAAAGTATATATACGACAAATAAATAGAAATACATACATATGTACATATGTATGTACATGCTACTTAAATAAATTACAAATGTAAAGCAAAGTTTATCTCATAAGTTGATTTGATTTCATTTACCTTGAGACAGTTTAGCATTATGTTTATTAATTTAATTAGTTGAATATTGTTTTAATGGACAATACATAAAATTGTTTTGTCATTTTATTAAATATAAAACAAAATGTTTCAGTTTGCTACAGGCTAAAATAGTGTTACAAATAAATTAAAGAAACAAAAAAGAAAAACTACCCACAAAAGTTATCTTGCTTCTTCAAGTTCTTGCACCACAAATCTCTTATCTTATCATTGTTATTAGAAAAGTTTTAATTAATGAAATTTCTACCTCATTGTTTGCCATTAACTTGAGCTGGTATATTTTTGTTTCGCTTACCTTGACTTCTTCACTTACAGGATGGCAGAAAATTCACGAAATTCTAAACTATCCTCCAAAGACGATGAATGTACATTTTCATGGAAATTATTTACGGGCTGGGATTTTATGATTGGTAAGTTTAAGTCTTAGTGAATTGAGACAAATGTATACGTACATAATGTGCATTCCCTTATTTCCACTTACCATTATGACAGGTCATGCGGAAACAGCGCATAATAGGATTGCATCCGTTGTAGTGGGTTTCAAAGAAGCTTTGTTAGAAGAAGCCGAAAAGAAAAAGGATAAACGCAAGTAATTTCCTGACTATTTTCTCTTCTACTGCTGCACTAAATTTTTATGGGAAATTCAACTTTCCTTTACATTATTTTCTTTTACATTTTGTCGCTTCTTTACATGGAATATTATGATATGGTGCATTGCTGCTTGGTGGTTTCAGTTGGCGCATTATTTTACAACGGATTTTAGTTAATATTTTAGTGATGACATTGTTGGCTGCTTCCGGTTATACTGTAGTGGCGCTGGTAAATAAGTAAGTAAATAAATAAATAAAATAAATTCAGTGAAGTGCGACTCTGACTCGCGCACGAAGGGTTCCGTACGAACACTAGATATGTAATTTAATACAAACTTCATCCTATATAATATATATATAGTTTTGGTATTTTTTTAGTTTTTGGGGTCTTTTCGGTTTTTTTGTTTTGGCGTTTTTTGCGTTTTTTCGGTTTTGGCGATTTTTTTAAGTTTTGGCTCTTTTTTTAGTTTTGACACTTTATTTTCTTGTTTTGGCGATTTTTTTCGGTTTTTGGCGTTTTTTCATTTTGGCGATTTTTCTTATTTTTGGCGATTTTTTTCATTTTTGCGATTTTTTTTATATAAAAAATTTTTTTAGTTTTGGCGCCATTTTCGCGTTTTGGCAATTTTTTTCGATTTTTGGCGTTTTTTTCTTTTCATTGGCGTTTTTTTTATTTTGGCAATTTTTTCGAATTGGGCGATTTATTTTAGTGTTACAATTTTATTTTTAATTTTGGCGATTTTTTTTCGTTTTGGCGACTTTTTTTAATTTTTGGCGATTTTTTTTTTTTTTTGGTTCGGCGATTTTATAAATTTCGGTTTTTTTAGTTTTACCGTTTTTGAAAATTTCAAGTGTTTGCTTCTTACGGTTTCCAAGATATAGCAAATTGTCAAAATTACATAGTCAAAATTGCATTAACTGATGGACCACCCTTTAATTTTAATTTTTTTAAATTTTAGTGTTAATTGTTGTAGTCTGTATGAAAATACACTAATTTTACAAAATTCAAGTTTCAATATACAATTGTATGTATATTACATAGGATTTTAACATTTTTCGTTGCTCGCTTTGGAACACCCTTTAATTTTTAATTCTCATGTATTTGTTGTTGTAGCGGCCAAGATTCTACATACTCTGTCCAAATTTCAGCTCTTACGGTTCCAGAGAAAATACTGTGTGACGGACAGACGGACAGCGTAGCGAAAACAATAGGGTTCCTTTTCACCTTTGGTGTACGGAACCCTAAAAAGACCAGGTTTTCTTGCAGTGGGCTATTTTTTTAAGAACGGAAGTTAATTTTATTTTTTTTTTATTACAACTAGTCTGTGCAGTCTAAATACTTTATATGCAATAAAAATCAGTATTGTTATCTGGTTGTTTTCAATTCCCAAGTTAGGATGATGAAATAATGAGAGAATTGCTTATGTCTTTTTTCTGAGTGAAGAGTATCCAAAAAACTTGTCAAAGATTTTTAAAAAATCTGAGGCAGTGTTGGTGTGCGTTTATAGATCGCGAACTTATCATAAAAAAGGATATTGAAACACATTAAATCCCGGGGGCAAATCATGGCATTCGATACGACTCGTAATTTGAAAATATTTCCATATAAAGTCTGTTGAATTATTCTTAAATTACGAGTCGTATCGGATGCCGTAATTTGCCCAATGTATTTATCGCAGACAATTTAAAAAATTCAAAGAAGCTGAAAATCAAAAGCTCTTAAAGACAAAATAGTACCCATGCTGATACATCAGTTCCGCCAAAGGCTCTGGTGCACAAAACAAATGAAGATCTTTGTTGCTATACTAGCCATACATATCTTATTACTAAACCTAGTTCCGGTTCAAAGAGTTGCAGTTAGGTTGCCACTCGGAAACTAAAAATTTTTATTTGCCATAAAGCAGTCATTGCTAATGAAAACTAACATTTCTGTGGGAAACTAGGTTTACTTAAGTGCTTAGAAAATGGCAACGCAATTGAAGTCTGTTTCAATCCATAACCGACCTAAAAAGAGCAATATTAAGTTTAAGCTTTTACGGACTAGAGCTGAGTCCTACTAATTCAAACTGATTCATTCGGTTCTTTTTAGATACAAACCTATGATCAAACATTTGTAATTTAAATGGATTTGATAATAAATTTATGTCTTAAACGATTACTGAATAAGCTCGTACAAGTTGAACCCAGCTATATTATGAACTGTCGGGCAGTTTGATAATACAGCTGGGTCCAAATCGTTCAGTCGCTTGTTTAAGACAAAAACCTGTGATCAAACCCATTTAAATTATATTAGTTTTGGACTTGAATCCAAGTCATTCAATAGCTAATTTTTGACACAAACCTATGATCAAAACCATTTAAATTACGTAAAACCCATTTAAATTATATGGGGTTAATCATGGATTTTTGTCAAAAACGAGCTACTGAATGAGTTCCATCCAAGTGTAAAACCATGTAATTTAAATGAGTTTGATCACAGATTTTATCAACAGTTTATTTCATAAACGAGCTTCTGAATGAGTTCGATCCAAGTCTTATGATTTTGATCTTAGGTTCGTGTCAAAAACGAACTACTAAATGAGTTGGACCCAGATCTATTTGACAACTGTTACTAAGCACAAGTTATAGTTTTCAACTATATTTGTAGAATTAAATAAATAAAAAAAAATACTTTGATGTAAAGGAAAAATATTTAAAACCATTTAATATTCCCTAACAGATCCGAAGAGCTGGCACGTCAAGACAACTGGATCAGTCGTAATGCTGTTAACGTTACCATGACTCTGCTCTCATTCTTCCTACCGATGATTTTCGAAGCACTTGGGCTGTTTGAAAATTGGCATCCTCGCAAACAATTAAGACTTCAGTTGGCAAGGTAAAATTTCCTATAGAATTGCCGCTACAATTATCTACTCCTTCCACTCATCTTAAGATATTGATTTCATTTACAGAATTATGATTTTAAATTTGCTGAATTTATATTCGTTGATGTTTTCATTCATATATAAAATTAATAGTAAAGAACAACCCTTAAGTGATTTAAAAATAAAAAATGACACAGCCGGCATGGAATGGATTAAAATAAATGAACTTTTCCAGGCATATAAAGCAATGACCACAATGGCGCCAAATGAAATTTCATTTTCAACCGAAGACTTTTCAACTACACCAACTACAACGACTGATGCAATTACCGATGCAGTGATAACAACGACCACGGCCGCCTTGATGAAAGTTAGATGTTACAACATTACCGTTAAATGCTCAAAGCCATGGCGAGTTACAACGAATTTGCCCTCGACTACAACACTGGCGGCCACAACGACTTTATTGTTATTGAATTTAACAACAACCATGCTGCCGCCAACTACTTTGACAAAAGCACCAACAACTACGACCACAGAACAGGTGACAACCACTACATGGACACCATCAACAACCACAACTGAGCTCACAACTGCGCAAACCACTGAATTAACCACAATGCCGACTACATCTAATACATTTGAAACAACCACCCAGTATGTGACCGATGGAACGTATGATTATGAGGATACCTCCTTTTCTACCACAGACGAGCAGCTGGAGCTTTATACTTCTTCCCCATACACTGTATTAAGCTCAACAACAACTGAGAGTCCCGGCAATGATTCACAATTTGCATACTACGACTATTTTGCCGGTTTTGATATGAACGATCCAAGTTTGATGGACTTTAATGAAGGCGAAGGCATAAATAGTCGTAATAAAAGAGATTTAGGCAGTACAAAATATCAGGAAACTATATACGAGGAGTCATCTAAGGAAAACAATGTTTACAAAAACCATAACGATTCTAAGAGGAATACTCGTAAGGCTGTAGACAAATTAAAAAAACCACCACTATTGGCCAAGGGACCCGATCCAATTTCCTTACAACTTTTAAGAACATCCAAGTATAGTAGAAGAGATCGTTATACCACTCCCACTACAATAAAACCAGTTCCACTTACCACTTCCACAGCTCCAATCATTACGACTACACTAAAAGCCTCTGCACCAGCAGCTTCAACCCTACGCCCAAACATTAATGAATTCACAACCAGCAATTATTTGTCATCATCATGGCCTACAACACAATTTGAAAGTGATACGAGTACAACAACTGAGAGAAAAGAATTATTGTGGGAACGCAATAAACTTCTACAAAAAGTTGCTGAATTCTTCATTACCTCAACACTAAAACCCAACGATGAAGAGACAACCACTCCAGCACCATCAACAGCAGCGACCACGACAACAGTAGCTGCCACCACAATATTGCCTAAGCAACAGCAGGATGAGATAATTGAAAGCAATATTGCAGCTCTTGATGGAATGCCTGATGTTGCCACTACACCCTTTTACATTGGCAATCAGGACATTGGCCAGACAGCATTCTATGAATGGAGTGAAATTGATGATGGCAATTTCGAAACATGCATACGCACCGTGTGTGATGATGATTTTACAATAATGCCATCAACTACAGACTTGGATGCCACAACAATGGCAACCATAACAACAACTGAATTGACAATTTATCAGCAGTACGTTAAGAACTTGACGAATATTAATAAGATCTTTAAAGAGATTGAGCTAAATTTGACAACAATGTGTTGGGAGACATCGCTCGGACAAGAATTGTCAAAAGTTATTGTGTTTGATGGGGTAAGTAAATAGAATTTTTCTAATTCAAATAAGCAAAGAGAGGGAAATAATTTTGCCTTATTGATGACGGTGTCATTTAAAGCTCTATAAAAAAAATTAGTTATCACTTCGCACTGCGGGTGTTACGAGAATAATTGTAATCATTAATTAGTCATTCTGTTAATCATTCGTGAAGGGGTTTGCAGTAAGGATAAGTGGATTTCATAAGAGATATTAATACAAATTTTTCGTTCATTTCCTCACGGATACAACATATATTTCTTTAGTCAAAAAAACTTTTTTAGCGGTATCAATTAAGAAATTATATGGTCTTAAACTATTGCATATTAATTTCTAAGAAATCTTCACTTCTTTTCCACTTTTTAAATATTCTGAAATCTTTTCCTTCTCATCGAAAGGGCAAAATATCTTGTTGAAAGAGAAATGTCAGTCATTAAGGAATTCGAAAACCTAAATTATATTTGGTTTGGGATCAGAACTTTGGCTACATTCAAAGTATGGCGTTAATTTTTAAGGTTCCGTACACCAAAGGTGAAAAGAAATCCTATTGTTTTCGCTACGCTGTCCGTCTGTCCGAACCGTAAGAACTACGGACCAGGGAAAGCCAATCGATACAAAAAATTTTGGATACTCCCGCACATATCGAACATTTTTTATGCCAGTGCGTGTTGATATCTATTCATTCTCATACTTGCGTATACCCCTGCGCACTTTATTTCATACTTGTATGTATCGATGCGCATTCTTCGTTACAACACGCATATCTACGCGTATCTATCGACATACGCATGACTTGCAACAAATTCGGTTTTTTAAATATTTTTTGATAAGTGTTACCAGAAATACTAGTTTGTAGTTGTTGAGGTAATAAAATTTTTTTCAAACTATTTTAACATAAAATTCAATAAAAATGTTTTACCCCCACACACACACACTCTTCGCAGTCCTTAGATTTAAAAGCCTTATTAAATATTTACGGGAGTAATTTGGCCGCGGGTATAGAAACACCCTCCATTTTAGATCTGAGCTAAGAGCCGAATTAGTGGAAGAAAGGTTGAACCATGGCATTCTTTGCAATTTGTGCAATTTTAGCGCTTGTTTGTCGCCAATTTTCGCGATAAAACTGACATTTTAGCCAAATCTTGGTTTTTTTTTGCCATTTTACCGATTTTTAATCCATCTGCATATCTACACAGAGAAAACAGATTCGTTGTGACAACCGAATTTGTTGCCAATTGAATTTTGGCGGTTGCAGCAACTATCATAGAATTCTGCTATAGCGACTGAAATTTACTTGTGATACCACTATATTTTAATTATAACCTTAAACCCAATAGTTGCAGCAACAGAAAAAATTGGTTGACAGTATGGAATTTGAAATAAATGTTATTCTTGCTACCGAAAATTTGGTTAATATAATTAAAACAATATCATGTACTTATTATGATGTAAAAGAAAAATTGGCCTTCCTGGCTAAAATAAAAATAAACAAGAAACGCAAATAAAAATATACAATTTAAGAAATTTATTATTTGACATATTGTAATAAGTTTATTTTAATTGAAATTTATTTCCTAATGGTGAATCATATCTATATACATTTCTTCAACCACACATTTTGAAAAGCCACAAACCTGTTATCTTATGCACAGACTTTCAAAAACCATTTGAGAATTCACAAATCATAATATCTTTGAAAGTCACAAAAGTTAATTTTTTAATTTGCTGCTATAAACTATGATAGTAAACTCAACCTCTAGTTAGTTGCAGCAACTGCTTGAAAGTTTTTATTTTAATTTTAATACAGAACGACAATTTTTTAGTTGCTAATACCAAAAGTTGGTAGTAAAATCCAATTCGTAATATTTTATTTGGTTGGGTTAACCAATCAGTTAATTAGTCATGACAGAAGCATATGCTCGGTTGATGCAATCAATTTAAGTATTGTCACAATCATATTTTTGTTACAATTATGCCCTTATGGTAATGAACATGGATTGTTTTTTGGATTAAAAGAAAATTGGTAGCGTGAACTGAAATATAGTTAATGCAAATGATATTTTATTGGACTAACCGTTTTCCAACCAATCTTCTTTCTGGGTGTATTTGATGTTAGCGAATTTTCTCCATTTCGGCATTCCTTAGATGTTTAAGTATTTGTAATTTATTTTAGGGATATTTATCGCAAATGTTTTCCTTTTTTCGCTATAAAAGTGATAGTTCCCAATTATTTGTTTTTTTTTGGCAGTTTTAAAGATTTTCAACCAGTATCAGTTTATGATATCTTTTATCTCTTTTTATGTTACCAAGTTTTTGCTAATTTTCGACATGGTCGCAAATTTTTCCAAGTCTTTGACATTCGTTACAATTTTGGTGTTTTTTTTTTTTTTAATACATTTTAAGGCTTTTTTCAATTAAAAAATTATTCACGAATTTTCGCAACTTTTTGTAAGCGAGATTGTTTTTGATTTTTAAAATCTACTGAGTATTTTCGTTCACATTTTGCCGCGACTAAGTATAATTTTTATGGCTTTGTATGGGGGATCATTCTAGTTCGGGGGTGTGTACTTGCTGATTGACGAGTGGACTGGGCTACTGTTAAAATATGTATACATATATGTATGTTTATATATTTTTTTTAGAAATAAGAACAATATACACTAGATAATATATATATAATTAGGATAAATCATCATACCTGTAAATTTTAAAGCTTAAGGCCTTGTTGCTATAGCTTATACATATAAATATATACACTTATGTATATATATATATATAGTATATATTTAGTACTTACATTAATGTATTTGCTAAACCTTGTAAATAAATAAATAAAATAAATTTTTTAGGTTTTGGACATTTTTTAAATAATATTCGCATTTTTGCAAGTTTTCGCGATTAATATGCGGAACAAATTTTCCACTTATTGCTTTTTTGAGGTTTAATAATCAGCTTGAGGGGATTTTTTTATTGTTTTAATCCTTGCGATTTTTGCAATATATAATTTTTTTAATAGAAATTTGCTAAAGAAACCCGCCTCGTATTTACGCATTTTTTTTCATAAAATTCGTTGTATGAAAATTTTTCGTTTCTAATAAGGCGCTTGGAGAACCAAATTAGATGAAACAAGTTGTCAAAAATGCTTCAGAAATTCATTTTACGTGTCTTCTCTATTAGCAAATAGAAAAAGTTTCGTGAAATAGATTTCATGAAAAAATGCATAATATAAATTAGGCATTTGTTAAATTCATACACAACGATTTTTTTTTATTTACTTACATATTTGGTAACATTGTTCATATAGTCATACTCGTCATTACATGCTTGTGCGCACATGTGTTGATACGAATATCTATAGCACATTTGTTTGATCGAACACGCACCTATCGATATGCGTACTTATTTGTGTTGATAGCTACAGATATGTATGCCTATATGTAAGCATGCTTGTTGATGCGAATGAGCTATCATACTATTGTTGTCGGAGTATCGATATGTATTGAGCAACCAAAAAGTAACTTTTTGGCTTTCCCTGCTACGGACCTAAAATTTTTACAGAATATGTAGAAGTTTCGCTGCTACAAAAGGGTGTTCCAAAACGAGCAACGAAAAATTTTAAAATCTTATGTAATATACATACAATTACATATAGACGCTTAAAATTTGCAAACTTAGTGTATTTTTATACAGACTACAACAACTAACACTAAAATAAAAAAAAATAAAAATTATAGGGTGTTCTATCAATTAATGGTATTTTAACTATGTAATTTTGACAACTTGCTGTACCTTGGGAACCGTAAGAGACAAATTCTTGAAATTTTCAAAACGCCAAAACTAAAAGATTCAAAAATTATAAAACCACCAAAAACCAAAAAAATCGCCACAATGAAAAAATCGCCAAGATGAAAAACGTCAAAAACCGCAAAAAATCGCCAAAATGAAAAAAGCGTCAAAAATAAAAAAAATCACTAAAAACTAAAATAAATCTTCAAAACGTCAAAGTCCAAAAAAAAAACGCCAAAACTAAAAAACACCAAAACTAAAAAACGCTAAAAGCGGAAAAAATTTAAAAATTCGTATAGTATTACATACTTATCTAGTGTCCTCACGTAACTCGTCGTGTGCGAGTCACAGTCGCACTTTACTAAATTTATTTATTTATTTTTTTTTTTTTTTTTTTTTTTTTTGTCAATGCCCCAATTATCATATTTGACATGTCGCATATGGGCAATTCCCAGGTGACGGACACGACAATTGTACACTTTTATTTGAGCAAAAAACAATAAAGTAATTTAAAGATCCAATATATGCGCCATTAACTATAAAAGTGGTCTAAGTCATATATTTCTTAGGTCGACATATTTAGTAGTTTACATTTTAAAAAATCTAAAAATAATTGAAATTTATTTGCTGGTAGTAGCTGGTAGCATATCTATATACGTATTTCATTGGCGCTTGAACCAAATCATCAGTAGACTTTAACCACAAATTTTAAACAGTCACAAACCTCTTACTTTATGCATAGACTTTCAAAAACCATATGAGAATCCATAAAATAATAATACTTTTGTAAATCACAAAAGAAAAAATAAGCTTAGTAGGCTTTGAAACTGATACAAAGCCCAGCAAATAATTTTTATCCATATATATATATTTATTTATATATTTATATTTATATATTTATTTTTTCTTTTGTGATTTTCAAAAGTATTATTATTTTATGGATTCTCATATGGTTTTTGAAAGTCTATGCATAAACAAACTACAACCAAACAACTGCAATGTAGCCAATTCACACAACTTCTTAGTACAAATTTGAAAAAACCCACATTTGTATCAATAAGTTCTATTAGATGTTAAGTAAATTTGGAAAAAAAAATCTAGTGATTCTAGTGATTTTGTTTCGTTTGGGAAATCTACTAGATTTTGCCCGAAATCTCATAGGTACTAGATTTTGCTGAAATGTGAGCACAGTATAAGAACAAAAGAAAGATACAGGCGCATATTTATAGTCAAAATAAAGTGTACTTTAAGAGTTTAAAATTAGTATTTTGTATGGTTATACTTACTGGTTTTAGGTTCTGAGAGTATCCTTTGTTTTGACTATGAAGATCCGCCATAAAGTTCATATACATTAGGAGGCCATATAAATTATATAAAGCTAACAAGTTTTTTAGATTACAAGGAAAAAATTTTACTATTCTTTCAGAATAGAAAGCATTCAAGGAAAATAGCCATTAGATATATTTCCTGCATATTTTTAAGAGCAAAAAATAAATATTAGTTTCTCTTCTCTAACTTTAATTTTTTAAAGGTATATAAGGACTTCGTACAACTCTTTTATTAAAGCATATATGTTAACAAATCAAAATGCTCAAAATTGGAATAAAGACTTGAATAACTAATATTCACTTTCATACAAATTTAATGGCAGACCTGACTGCAACCTTACAAACTTTTCAAACATCTTAGAAAGCCTCTTTAAAGTAAATATATATTTCAACTGCTTTAAGTTATTATTGCAAACATAAAAGTCTTTAAAAACTATCATAGCTACGCATTTAATATTTACATAAAACCTCTGAAGGTTGCAGATATTTCTGTAAATATTTCTACAAATACTTCCGCTTATCTTTCTCTATTTTAGCATGATTGCTTTTGTATGTATGTAATGTATTTGTACACAGATACATATGTATTTATGTAAAACGAGCTGTCACAAAAAAAAAATCGTTAGAATCTTCATCAACCATCGTCTAGTTTTATCTTCCTTCTGCAGCAACAATCAGTTGCCTTAAGGTTTTACACCATTCGATATTTGTTTAAAATTTTCTTCGCTAAAATATGCTACACAAATGTGATAAGAAACAGCATCAATATAAACTACAAAATTGAGTTTATGAAAATATAGGGTTTCGAATTAGAGATGTGGAAATGTCGTGATTTTATCATGTCACGCATTTGTCACGCGTGATTCACGTGATTCGTGATCAAATATTATAACTAATCACGCGTGAGCGTGATTGAAAAAAATTTACTCGTGCGTCATCGTGCGTGAGCTTTTTTTTAATAATCACGCACGAATTCTCACGCTCTCACGAGAAAACATTCCTGCATAGGTACATACATATGTAACTGTATTCAATCATATATATGTATGTATAGTAATATGTATGGTAGTATGAGCTTATAAACAAAATGTTTCGACTTCTTCTGAAGTCAGACTTGTCGTACCGAATTCGTTAAGACATTTTGGTAGTTTCTCTGAACAATTTTTTTTAAACATTAAGGGTCGTATTCAAAAAAACTTAACAAAGCTTTCAAAAGCAATGTTAAGTAAAGTTGTATATAAAAAAATTATTATATCAAAATTCTAAAGTAGGCACCTACGTTTGTTACTTTAAGTTGATATTTCCAAAATGTGTATTTTGTATTTTTATTAATATAGCACATACTGAGTCATGTTACATCTGAAAATGAAGCTAGAAGTGCCTGCTCTTATCTTAAATTTATTATTTCTGTCATGTGATGGAAAAGATCACTAAATTATCCAACTGATTCGAAATACATAGCAAAATCCATAAAAAAATATTAAAATAAATACAATTATACAAAAATGTTTTAGTGATGTACATTCAAACAAAACAAATCGCAAAAAGCTGGATATTCAAATACTCATTTCGTTCGAATAAAATAAATTGAGATAATTTTTCTATGTTCATCATATTTTTTTTACTTTTACTTCATAAAAATGTTTATCTGTTTTGCTTCCATGTCAGTCAGAAGCTTATATTTTATAAATTAGGTTGCTTAACTTCAAGATAATAAAGATGTATTTAATAAAATAAAACACTAGTTGAATAACTCGAATGAAATTGTATTCGATGTTGTACATCATAAGCTGTGAAATGGTTGTTGAACATGGTGGTGTTACCAGAATTTATTATTAAATCACAAAATAATTAAAGTTGTCTTTTGAATACAATTTCTTAACAAAGCAATGTTAGCCTTAAAGTGCTTCGTAACTACTATGAACTTTAAAGCTCAAGTAAAACATTTTTTTGAATAAGGCTGTAAAACTTTGATTTTTGAGTACATAAGTAAAAGTCTGTGTAAATTTTTTTTAATAAATACGTATATGTTGATAAAAAAAAAGGATTGTAACAAATATTAAAAAACGTGAGTATGTGCAAATTATTTCGACAATAGCAGCAACATAACGGTGAAGCGGTACTCTGCTATAAAAGCAAAAAGAAATCGTACCTACATGTCGTTACGAATTCGTACCGACTTATCGTAACGAATTCGTGCCGACATATCGTTACGAAGTCGTGTCAACCATTTCATACAAAAATTGTTACGATTTCGGTAATATTTCGGTGCCGAAATCGGAAGATTTTGTCGACCAATCGTTACGAATTCGGAGCATTTTGTTTTGTATACATACACCTTTGTAAGTATGTATGTATGTTTCTTAGATACCCTGTAGGAAGTATCAATTGAGAAACACTACTGATTCAACAGTGTCTTTGTCAACAATACTACTCACGAGTTGTACCGCAGAAAATGTTTTTTGATTTAGGGGCCGTCAATATATTACGTAACGCTGTAGGGGGAGGGGTGGGGTTCGAGTTTTGTTATGATTTGTTTTGGTGGGGCTTCCCCCACCCACCCTTTGAAAATGTAACGTAACAGAAATTTTTTAGGAATTTGTATGTTTTCTCATTTAATATGCTTTTCTCATTTATTTGATTATCATTTATTTAATTGATCATACGCCTTACCTTCACATTTATATTATGTACCCTCTAGTCAGCCTAGAACCATATGTCTCGATGTCAATACTCTTTCTCCAGCGACAATTGCACTAGTTAAAATGTTGACAACTTTCCTTTTTTGCGCGTTAGAGACAACAGTTCTAGTGTATATCTGGTAATATTGTCAATGAATGCGTCAATAGTTTGTTTTTCTTTGTTATTTATAATATTAAATAAATATATTTAGACGAGGGTCACTAAAAATATACTAGTGAATCTTTGATTCAAATATCTCCATATGGTCGTAAAACCTTACCTTACCTTATCAATAGCGCTAAGGTCTACTGGTAGATTTTCATTGACAACCCTATGTTATATGTCAATAGGCGATTACATTGGCTGGGGTGCATCTAGTCAGTAGCACTATTGACCATGTGCCTAGAAAATCACTATAATTTTACTATTGACAACGAGCGAGAAAATATCGATATTGTGGACTAGAGCCCCTAAAATTTACTAGTGAATCTTTGGTGTTAATGTCTCCATGTGGTCTCAAAAGAACTACTTAGTCAGCAGTTCTATAGTCTAGTGGTAGATTTTCAATGACAAGCTAATGTTAAATGTCAATAGATGATTACATTGGCTGGGGTACACCTGGTCAGTAGTACTATTGACAATGTCATAAGTAAATCACTACAATTTCACTATTCGCACTTTCTGCAGGGTGTGTATACATACATACATACATGTGCGGAATGTCAATTTTTGATATACGAGAATTCGCATTCGAATATTTAAAATGATATCCGTGAATACGAATATTTAAAACGATATGAAATTAACTTTGCTTTATTTTAATTTACATTATAAATTTTACAAAAACACGAGCATACATATATACATAGAGATGTACCTATTTTTCAACCCAAAAAACATGAAAATTATATTATACATATACTTTTTCGTGAGCGTGCGTGATCGTGATAAGTTGCAAGCCACTCGTGCATGATTAAAAATATTTTATTCGTGAGCGTGCGTGATCGTGCAAATTTTCAAAATCATTCGTGCTTGAAAGTGCGTGAGTAAAATATTTTTCTGAGTGAGCGTGCGTGTCGTGAGTCAGAAAACACTCACGTGCACGTCTCTAGTTCGAATAACCAAATGAAAATTTTGTTACATACTTGAGAGTATACAACTACGACAAGTGGCAACAGCGTGATGAACTAATAATAATAACAACAACAACAACAACAACAACAACAACAACGTCGATGATATGAGAAAAGTTTTAAATTTATTTTCTTCACTTTAAGCTACTTAGAAATAATGTTTGAAATTGTTTCTTCAAGAAGCATGTTTGTAGTTTAAATTTTACGCCTAGTTTAACAATTTGTGAATTCAAAAATAAAATTTATGATTGACTTTATCATCTATCGAAGCATCCACCACTCAGTCTGACAGGATATGAAATGTTATAAAATGAAATTGGTAAAATAAATTAATGAGTTATTCTATACATTTTAAATAAATTGTTGATGAAAACACATTTATTCAAAGTGAAAACTTATGAAATGTAAGGAAGGTCTTGCAAAACTATGTTTCATTTTATTTTAGGATGAACTGGATATTGAAAAAGGTTTTAATATTTTTCATTTTGGCCCTTAAAAATTTTTAATGCGAAATTAAAATTTTGCATTTTTAAGTTGTTCCCAGCTAAAAGTATTACTTCTTCATTTGTGTATAAATTAGAAAAAATATGAATTTTTCTTAATTTCTCTCACATACATATCTTATGTAGAACTAAGTATACCAACTCCTTATACTTAATAATATGGAAATACTTAAGTACGTTGTACGACTACTAATAAACATAAATATGATTCAGCATGATGTGCAGAATTTACAATTCATATTTTTGACATCAAAAAAAGCTATATACACCCAGCAAAAAATTTCATAAAATCGGGTAATCGGGTTTAAAATTAAGCATTTTTGGTGGAAGCTGTTCCTTACTGGATTACCAACTTCATGATTTTAACAAGGCGTGAGACTAAAATAATCGATTCCGGAGAAGTACTTACTTTTTTTGTTTGGCAACTTGTTCACGTAATCGATTTAATCTAAAAGAATCATTCTTCTCATTTAGCAACTTGTACATCATTTTTTTTTTAAATTTTAGGTAATGAATGAATGATTACCAAATGAAATTTGGTAATCAGAAAAGTAAGTCATTATATGGCAAGTACTTCTGATGGTAATGTGTAATTTTTTGCTGGGCATGTCTATATGACGAAGTGTTAAACAAATGTACATACATACATATGTACATATGTACAATCAAGCATATATCGGTACAACCCAACAAACACATGTGATACATTTCAATCTTAATTATCGGTTTTCATATCTAAAGCATTTCCTAAGGACAATTAAAAAAGCTGTTATGAAAAAAATTGTGAGGTGAAAAATTTATATATGTAGTTTAACTTTTTTCTGAATAAGACAGAGAGCGAAATGTGAAAAGTTTTATATGAAACAAGTGTCTGAACTTAGCTTAACTTTACTGCGAACCTAATCGTTCAAAATACCTCAGCAAATTGAAATCTCTTTAACAGCCAAATTTAAGCCATGGCTTCAAGCGTTGCGTAAGCCACAAAGTACGTACTTACAGTAAATTCAAACATACAAAATATACTTTGAATGTACTGACAATACGGACTCTGCTGTTTACGCAACCCCTGAAGCTTTAATTTAGGTTTGGCTGCAAGAAACAAATTTTATACCCCCATAATCATAAAATTTAAAATGAATTTGAAATGTATTTATATTTGAAATTTTTCATACAAAATTTTCCTAAAATGGATTTCAAATTCATTTAATTTTTTTATGAATATGAGGGATAGAATTTTAATAATATTTTTATTCGTTATATTTTCTAAGGAAAATATTAATGTGAATAAATTTAAGACATGCTTACAATTCAGAAATAGATTTACATTACAGAATTGAGGAGCTCACTTTTTCAATTTATTTGTACGAGTAATTTATCTTTTAGCCGCAATCGTTTATCAACAATTACATATGTTATAGAGACCTGCGTAAACAGTCTGTAAATGTAAATACATCTTGTTTTTTAAATGTATTCTCGTCGCATGTATTATACTAAACCAATAATAAATGCTGTTGCATTATAACCCTGCAGAAAGTGCGAATAGTGAAATTGTGGTGATTTACTAGTGACGCTGTCAGTAATACTACTGATCAGGTGTACCTCAGCCAATGGTAGCATCTATTGACATTTAACATTAGCTTGTCATTGAAAATCCACCACTAGACTATAGCACTACTGACTTAGTAGTTCTTTCGGGACCACATGGAGACATTGGCACCAAAGATTCACTAGTAAATTTTAAGGGCTCTAGTCTATAATATCGATATATCCTCTCTCGTTGTCAATAGTAAACTTATAATGATTTTCTAGTGATATTGTCAATAGTGCTACTGACTAGGTGTACCCCAGCCAATGCAAATGATGCCTATTGACAAATAACATAGGGTTGTCATTCAAAATATATCAGTAGACTTTAGCACTATTGAGAAGGTAGTTCTTTTACGACCATATGGAGATATTTGAACCGAAGATTCACTCGTAGATTTTAGTGACCCTCGTCTACGTATGTATATTTATTTAATATTATTGCACAACATAATAAAAAAGAAAAACAAACTATCGACGTGTTCATTGACAATATCACCAGAACTGTCGTCTCTAACGTATCTCTACTCGCGCATAAAAGGAAAGTTGTCGACATTTTAACTAGTGCAATTGTCGCTGGAGAAAGAGTATTGACATAGAGACATATGGTTCTAGGTTGACTAGAGGGAAGCGATGCACGATGAACGTATTGGTGTACGTGTATAGGAGTGTTAACAAGCGATGTTGCCAAGACTTTTTGTTCACAACAAAGAATCCAGAGAAGTAGTGTTGATTAGTGTATGCTTGTTATTTTGCATATTGTACGTTTGAGTGTGTGTGTGTGTGTAAGATGAAGATGGTAAGCTATCCCTGCAAATAACGCGACTAGTACATGCATGCATGTAGGGACTACTCCACAAAGGACAAGGGCTATTCCAAAACTAGTTCAAATATATGGCTAAAACATGATCGATTTAACATTGCGATATCGTAGAGATGGACTACATGGTTCAAATTTGCATTATATCGGACCATCCCAAAACCATCCCACAGTTACAGACTACTCACATAAAATTTGTAAGTGCCTAAGAAGAACGATCATAACCGATTAAACACGAACACTTATCGTGCAGCATTGAATGATTGTGTTAAAACGGCATAATACATGACTGCATTACATGGGACTATGATGTAACTAGTCAGTTTCATCTAGATTGGACAACGTAGTCCAATATTATTTGCAGGGTATTATGTAATTAAGCGCATACAACTAATGTCAATGCAGTTGTGTGTGTTTGCATGTGCGCAGAAAAATAAAAGATTATACACACATACATGCATGACGTTTGTATACGCGCCCATGCGTAGAAAGGAGCAAACGTCACAAATTCTTCCATCACGAATTATTATCTTCCTTACTCATATACCTACAATACTGAAATAAATCTCTTGCAAACAGTGTTGTTAGCGTTTTTTTAGAGGATTTCGCTTTGGTTAAGCATTTGAAAAATCCCTCATGTCTTAAAAGTTCTTATAAGGGGTCTTGTGTAGGACACTAATATATCACAAGACCATCGATTCATCATGGCTGTTACATTTAACATTGCTATGATTGCTGGTATATGGGTTTTTGATATGTTCAGCCATCCCTCGAGTTACGCAGTACCTTTTCAAATTAGTTGGTTTTAATCATTATCAATCGAAATAGCCAGCTTATGTAATTGAATGTGTAATCCAAAGCCTAAAAATTTTGAATAAACGAAATGATATGAAATTTACCTTTTAAAATTTCAAGGACTGCAATTCAAAATATGTTTATCTTATAACCACAACAATTACATACTTTATTGAAGCATGTAAAACATTTTTAAACAGATGTGCAAGTATTTACTTTTTTAACATATACAACAATTTTTCCAGCCAAGTATCTACTGTGTACAAAGAGGCTTAGGTGTGCAAGCCTACTTGCATCATATTTTTTATAATGCAAAATCATAGACTACCTTTAGGCAGGCATGACTTTGAATACAGAAAAGCATATTGTAGTTCCTACTGAATCGCTTGACTTATATTTGGCGAAATTAATTTACGCACGAGCACGTACTGTTTGTTGTCTTTTTGCTACATACATACATATGTACATACTTTTTTTACTGACTCTCAACTGAACCAAACTAGGTTTGTGTGTTCTTTTTTTTTTGCTACAACAATTGTGTAGCAAATAGAATTTTAATGTGTCATGCATATAAAATGAGTTTATAATTTTATTTACTATAAAATTCTTACTTCGTAGAAGAAACTTGTTTATTTATATGCAAATTTATTTGAGAGACAAAAGTGTGTATTTGTGTTCCATTTTGCTACAAAATGTTGAATATCTGACTAACTTTAATAATAAGCAGATGGGTTATATTTATGTATATTTTTGTAAGACAATTGCCAAAATATTGGAACAGTAACTTTCGTCCTTAGAGTTTTCTTCGTTCACGAGAGTGGTAGCGAAAATTCTCAAAAAGAAAACTTTAAATTTAATTGCAGCTTTGTTGTATTCAGAAATTTGAAGCAGAATTCGGGGGCAAATATTTTAGTTTTTATCACGACTTGTAAATCAAAATTTTGATCTCTCTTCCTAGAATACTAGCAAGTGCAAGGCTCACAGAAGTTCAATTTGCGATTTGGGGGGTCACCAGTACTTAAAACCGGGAAGGATGGGATAATACAACACCGATTAAAATTATTGATGCGTTAACATTATTATTATTAATTTGGTTAATCGGTCAAAGGTGGAAATCGAACTCACAACTCCCAGACTGATTGACACACTACTTGCTAGTATACCATTGGTAAGAATAAATTTTACTTTCCCAAAAAAAAACTTCCAGGTTACAGCTGTGCAAAATATGTGGAGTGGTCTTTAGTATACATTAGACTGATCCTTATTTTTGAAAAGTCACAGTATTTAATTGAGGAACCTCTTAAATTGATCATCATAACCCCCGTCGGAAAAAGGGGTGTTTTAAGTTTGTAGTGTGTGTCTGTCTATGTCCACGTACAGACTACAGGACTGGACAAATTTGATTTAGTTTTTTCTGCTTTAAAGGTGTCTTGAACAAGAGTGTTTTTAGCTATACTTTAAGAAAATCGATCCAGTCGTTCCGAAGATATCACATCTTTTCTATATATTTCGGGGGTTTTTAAATTTTTTGATTTTTGTTATAACATTAACACGTGCCGCATCGAGATCAAAGTTCGGCATAAAGGGCTTCAAATAAGCGAATAGTATCATAACTGCCACTGGCCCTGCCTGAACTGCATACTTTTTTCTTTCCAATATTTTTTCAGAGTATACTAATCACCTCTCTTCTCTCGTTAAGGGCGTTCCCATATGTATAAAAGTATTTTTATTTTTAGCCCTTTATTGGGAAGCTTAACCTCGATGCAGCACGTTTTAATACAAAAATAGCAATTTGAAATATTTACACAATATTTTTTTTTTGCTAAAATTAGCAATTTAACAGCTTTCTGCATTACATATTGTGCCTTTTTGAAAATAAGGACCAGTCTAGTATGCATATTGCACATAGAAACAGTGATGCCAAGAGTAGGAAATTTTCCCTTTTTGTAGGGATTTTTTTGTAAAATTTTGTGCGTAGGGAAAAAAGGACAGATTTTTTATTTTGAGGAAAATGTAGGGAATTTTCAAAAACTACCATCTTTTCAATTTGTTACGACATAAAATACAAAAATATTTCGAGGATTTTTAATTAGGAGTTGAAATTTTTCACATATCTTAAAATTTGTTTGCAGAAACCGTATATTATGAATCCTAACAATCTGGAAATCACTTATAATATCTATAGTTAAATGTAGCAAATCGTAAAAATAATATATACATATGTACATACATATATACAGGATACACGTACATAAGAATCTTATTTTTAAAGCTGCTATATCAAATGTGAAATGAAAACGGACAATGAATGTTAATGTTTGTATATGCCTACATTTTGAGTTTGTTTGACAGACAGTTGCAAAAGAAAAAGAAATGGTCTTGCATTATATAAACTAACTTGCATATGAAATGTATAAAATTGTGTTGCCAATGCTCCACAAACTGATCTTTTTTATACTTGAACATTCTACGAAAATACTTAATAAAAAATAAATAAAACAACAGTGAAATGCGCATAGGATCCAGCTAAGCCCCTCAATAATCAATTTCAATGTATTTTTAATAAAAAAAATATTTTACTTAATAAGTAAAATATTAATTTGGGATTATTAGTGCGTTTAAAAATTTTAAACTTATATTGTAACAATAAACAATAAACAACAATAAAAAACACTAATAAATAAAATAGTTTTTAAAAAAAGGGAGCCACACAAGTTACAAAATGCACTTCAATCTAACAATCAATTAAATACAAATTGGTATTTACTATGTATTCTACTGCTTGACTTAAACCAAATTTTTCATAACTAAGTACATTTACTGAAATTTATTGCTTTTAATGTACAACTACACATTTTAACAAAATACATTCTAAGAAGTTGTATAATTAATATTTTTATACCATAATTTTTAGTACAATTTTCATATGGATCTAGGGATGTATATAGAATGTACATATCCGTTTATAGTTTGTTCTTGCTAATTAATGCTTTAATTACTTTTCTACCTGGTACTCAACTAAGACTATATATAGCCTGTTTTGTACATTATATGAAATAAAAATGGATAAAATATGTAGAGTATTCACAAAATATACATGTATTTGTTTTGGTTGTTAAAAATAATAAATTTTCAGCGTAGGGAAAAATGTAGGGAAAATATTTTTGGTTGGAGGGGAAAAAAAGGATTTTTTTTTCAACGCGTAGGAAATTTCAAAAATGTTAACTGGCATCACTGCATAGAAAGAAAGTTAAGTTTCACTTCTAAGCTAATGTAGAAACAGAATAAAGTCTGCAACTTCAGGAAAATCGCTGACAAATGAATCAAGCCCATAATAACATCGACGGCAGTAACTTCAAATGCTCTCTAATTTTTGTTTTATTTTCTTTTGTGCTTATTTTTCTTTGTAGTTTTGTTTACAAAATGTATGAAATTTATTGAAAGTATGGTAACATTTTTGTGAGAATGAACATTGATATGTGAGAGTATAAGAAAAAACGCTCTCAAAATAAAATAGATTCTATCTCACGACCGGCTTCTGCGGCTGGTTTTTTGTGTCAATTTGTATGGAAAAAGTGTTGAAGCCTGTATTCTGTTTAATCAACTACTTGTATGTTGAAAAACTAACTTATATTATATTTTACACTTGCCTTTTTTTTCTTGTAGCTATGCCAATTTCCTTTTAATGTTGCTGTTCACTAAGAACTTTTTTTTAACATATGAAGAATAAGTTGCGATTTGTCTGGACAGCTAAGAAAACTTATATTTTGCTCTGACCATGGATGGGCACAAAAAATAGATTCATTCAAAGTTTCCATATAAAAAATTTCCATAGAAAAAAACAATAGTTTTATTTTTTTATGTTAAAGGAAAAGTTTTATGAAAAAAGTTTAAGGTGGATAAACTTGTATTTGTTAAGCACGTGGGTGTTTGCATCAATAGAAAATAAACAGAACATATACAAACTAAAGGAGTGCAAAAGTATACAATAAAGAGCTCCTGAAATTAGCGAATAAGTTGTTTGTGGGTGTCATTTTATTAAATTCACATATTGTGCTCATCAGTTTGTACCACTAATATTTTTACATTCTCTCATTAATACTTGTTGTACCAGTAACAATTTAAAGTATTTATGGTAATTACAAACAGTTACAAATGAGTACTTGCATATTTTTTTATTGTATACTCCTACGAAAGATATCTTTTCTTAATTTTTCTGTGCACAAGAAGGAATTATGGGTTCGTATTTGCTTTTCAATTTTATTATTTAGCAGTATAAATTCGACACAACAGATAAGTACTTATCATAAAACCTTCTGTTAGCAGAAAAATTGTAGTTCGTTCCAAAAAAAAAAAATATTTAATAATATATTGTTTTTGAAAAATTATTTTTCTACTTTTCAATGGAATAAGGAAGGTAATTACACCTGAAAGTAATTCATTGCATTGCTTCTGAGTTCGAAAATTTTTTAAAGTTTTTAATTCTTGCATAAGAATTCTCGTATTCTATAACAATTCAAAAGTTTGTACACTCAAAGAAGAAAAACACTTCGTAATGGGAATGGAACCATTACGTTGAACCCCTTTCATTTAAAATATGAAAATGTACGTTGCTTAGTAAAACACATCTGGTCGTTACATGAATAAAAATATTTTTTTGCATATATGACATTTTTCAACTGATAAGACTATTTTCGTAGTGCGAATGAAGGAAGCATTGCATTGGATTAAAAAATATATGATAAAATCATAAATATAATTTAAAAAATCATTGCATTTACACGAAGGTTTTTCTCTCAGTGCATATACTGCTAATGTTAACAATAATTTAAACTATACTCAGATAATTAATTTTGTGAAATATGACTATGAAGATGTAGCGGCCAGAGAAAACAGCACGATTTTTTATTCTGTAAATGTTTAGGCAAATAATTACAATTTTCTATATTTATGATTTAAAAGTTTTAAAGTTCGTATTGCTTTGTAAGCCAAATTACATGTGATAATTATAAATGAACAAATAACACGAAAGTTAGTTGTAAATATTCTTACAAACACTTAGAAGAACGAAACAACGAGCTGTTTTCGAAAGTCACTACACCTTCATCATCAGCGTTCTTTTGTGTTTAGTCCAACGTGTGTGCTGCTTTATATACTCAGTTTTTATTGCAAATGGAATATGTGAATTATTTTGACTCATCGTATTACAGTTTACTGGAAGCTTTTTTATTGTAATGAAAGCTCAATTTTACAATATCTAAATTTACAATAGTCTGGCCGTTGTAGTCGACTCTTAGCCGACCAAACTGAATTTAGTGGAGAACAATAATAGGGGCATAATAAAACATATTAAAAAAAAATTTATTATGCAACTCATTATTCGGTCCTAATAAAGTAACTTAGCTTTATCTTCAGACACCTTACTTTAAAACAATGAATTATATAATATAGGCTAGGGACTACCTTCTCCTATTCATTGCACCTTCTTGCCGGGTTAGGTATTCCAGCTAACCTTAGTAAAGCGAGTGTATTAAGGTACGGTCACACTTGACAAACATTTGCCCAAAAAAAGCGTAACCACTAAATGTTTGTGAAAAACCAAGTTAAACAGTTTCATAAACAACTAATAGACAACGTCATGTATTCCAACATTATTGGAAACTATTTAACTTAATAAACACGTATCTGAATTGAAAGCTTTTTCATTAATATTTTGTGGTTACGTTTTTTGAGCAAATATTTGCCCAAGTGTGACCATCCCCTTACTCTCATGCTCTCTTTATCTGTTCACACCCAATCTAATACAGAGAGTGATGATACTCAACTGGAACTGAGCACGTCCTTAAATACAAACCCAAAATATTTTTGTTGAAAATTATAATAAAAGATATGTATGTACATATGTACATTAGGTCTGGTCAATTTATATGGTTGAAAAAAAATTTATAAAATCATATAGTAAAAACGAAATCTTTATATTTATAATAATAAGAAAATGTTGTGAAGAAACCATAGGTCTAAAATCAAACCCTATAAAGCGCCTCGCGACATGAAAATTTATTTCCTCTTCCTAAACTGCTTCTTGTCTGGCTACTGCCTGCCTTATTTAAAAACATTGACCTTAAAGATGAAAATGGGGTGCCAAATTTTATGGATAAATTAAAAATAGCTCGCAAAGAAAGTAAAAGCAGGCAGTACTTACGTAGGAAGAAGAATAATAATGCGAGCTTAGTAGCATTTATTTCAGTACATCAATTTTTCTATTTGAAAAATTTTTAATGAAAAAAAAAATTGTTTTTCCAAAGGAAAATATACATATATTCATGTCGATAGGCTTTCTTCGGAGAATTTTCTCTAAATTTCTTCTAGATTTCTCCTAGTGTACATACATATGTTTATATTTTGGCGCTATAAAATAAGGTGCAATGAAATAACGCCCAACTAAAAAATTAAATAAGTCCCAATAAAATAAAACCCAAAAAATTTACCAAATTTATGAAAAAAACCCAATATATCTATATGAAATAAATCCCAATTAAAAAAGCCCAATGAAACTAAACTCAATATGAAATAAAGTCCGAAAAAAATGAAATAAAGCCCACAAAAAAATGAAATGAGGCCCAATTAAAAATTCCTTAATTTTATTGAGCTTTATTTCATTTTCCAATTTGGGCGTTAATTCCTTGGGATTTTATTACATAGCGCCTATATATTTTCATATTTTGTGTTGCAATTACATAATTAGAAAATATATAGAAAACTTGTTGAAAGAAAAATTGTTGGAATGGTGCCAAAGGTGGTACTGTTTGAGTACAATAAGTACTGACAAAATTTAAACGAATAGGATTTATTCATATGTAGTTAATTTTTTTATTTATACAGTTGGCTTCGGATTGATTGATTGATTGATTATGATGTGATTAACCAAAATCGTATCATAGGAAATCAAAAAGTTTATTTTGAATTTTTTGGTTGTTAAGGCCTTTTGGATTTTAGCTGACGATATGTATTAATATAATTTCCATATTGCTTATGCTTTTCCCTTCCATACCATAGATTATGTCAATAGTGGCACCTTTGTGCATAGACTTTTTACGTGCCCTATTTGTTCGTTATGTAAATCAAAAATGGTGCTGGGATATGGAGAAAACATTTCCACAGGTAAATCAAACAATCACTTTACCTCTAACTGCTAACAAATGCTTTTGAACAATAAATAATAGCTTGCATCATGAAAACTTAAACAGAATATATTTTTCTATCCATTATCCTTGCATCCTTGTATCATGTTTTCTGTTTAGTATGGTGATTTCAAGATAGCTGAAAACATTTTGACTTTGATTAACAACCAGGGGCAAGTGTGGATGGGTATATTCTTTTCACCTGGTTTGGTGCTTATCAATCTTGTAAAACTTGTTATTATGATGTACTTTAGATCCTGGATTGTCCTAACATGCAATGTACCACATGAAGTGGTCTTCAAGTAAGTGTTCAATTATTTTCAGATTTTTTCTTTCATTTTATGTCTATTCAACGAATACCACAACTTGAACAATTAATTTTTGTTTTCATACATATGTATGTACATGCATTTGTATGTTAATGTACGAGTATTTATGTATTTGTTGCTTCTTTTTTTCTCATTTCATTTGCATTCACAATTTTTGTATGTAACTTTGATGCAACCTTTATTGCTTGTGTGACTCCAAAAAAAAAAATAATAAATGTGAAGAGCTTCGAAATCAAATAACTTCTACCTTTCCTTGCTGTTGACCATGCTGTTTCTTTGTGTCTTGCCTGTGGGCTATGCAATTGTCTGGTTGCGTCCATCATGGCACTGTGGTCCTTTCTCTGACTATAATCGCATTTCGGAATTCATTACAAATACAACCAGAAATGCTTTACCCAAGTGAGTATATTAAATTCCAAAAGATTTTGCATTATGAGAATTTAATTTTATCTGTTTGAAAATTTTAACAGGCAATTACATGATCCTCTTAACTATTTGACTTCATCGAGTACAGTCATACCTTTGCTAGTGCTTTTGATACTAATAATTTACTATTTGGTGTCGTTGACTGGAGCTTTAAGAGAGGCCAATCAAGACTTAAGAACGCAACTGCAAAAAGAGCGAGAAGAAGAGCGCAAAAAAATCTTCAAAGTACCCGAAATAAAACAACCCGAAAATACCTCTGCTAACCTGACAAATAGATGGCGCAAAGTACTGGAAGCCTCATCACCGGTAACGCCCACTCAGGCGCCTGATTTTGAGAGTGAAGAATATAAAAACCAAGCCAGAAAAGGTAATTTGATATACAAGCATACACATACATATTAAGAATAAGACTTTGCTATAATAACATTTTTGTTTTAGAGCTCATATCTCGTATTATGAAAAAAGCTTTGCGCAAAAGCTCAGCCTCGGATGAAGATTCGCTTGCGCGCCAAGGACGCGATGATGATGATACCGACACTGAACATCATGATTCATTGCCGCACGATGAAGAAGGCAAAGAAAAACGTTTTGGAGTCTCAAAGTTACAACAAATACGCAAAACTCGTAAGCCTTCTCTAGTGGATATAGTGCAAATTGCCAAAAGCGAACTGGAAAAGGAGAGAGCTGAGAAACATCACTTGCCCCATATCACTAAGGAGAGCCATCCCAAAGGAAGATTTAGAATAGAAAGGTTGGAGAAAAAAGAGGACAAAGATAAGGAAAAAGAAGAGGAGCCAAAACAAAATTATGATAATAATAAAGATAAAGAAATGGAAAAGAGGTCACAGGACGCAAATAATGATCCCGATGTCAATACAAGAATAATAAATGAAAGAAGACAAAGTCTGTTGCGTAAATATAGTGAAAACGAGAGTAAAGTAAAAGACAGAAATAAACAATTTTCTCCCACGGACTATAAAAGAAAATTTTACGAAAGTTTAAAGAGAAGAAAACGTGACGACAAAGACACATGTGTTACAGAGAACCCAGAAAAGCCTGGCGAATCGAAAACACCAGGCGAAGTCTCTCTTTTACAAAAACTCAAAAATGCAGACAGAAGAATATCTTTTAGAAGACGAGACAGATCACCAGTTGTTAAAGAAAAACCTAAGGATGAAGAGGCTGATGCAAACAGTTCTTTTAAGATTGTAGATGAAAAGCATTTGTCATCTTCTCCCGACAACAAAATTTCTCCAGCAGTCAGGAATCATTTTCATAATTTGAGCGGCAAGTTCAAGTTTAAACGGCATAAAGATAAAATCTCTACAGAACCAGAAATTTTCAAATTTGAGTCTGAAAAATTTAGAACAGGTAACAGTTCCGATATTGCAACCACGCCCACTTGGGAGCATACGGAAACTGAAATGCATTCACCCAATTTCAATGAGGAGGCAACAACTCCCACCTCCGTGCACCATCTCAATTTAGGTGGAGATAAGTTTGCCACTCTGTCCAGGCAGGGCAGGAAGAAAATTGGCAACCTTTTGACTTTGGTAAAAGAATATGCCAAGAAATTGGATCAAGATCAGCAAAGCGATGAAAGTCCTACACAGTTACCAGAAACAACCATAGATATACCAGCTACTCCTGAAAGGGAACTAGAGAACACAGCTCCTACAAACGTTGCATTTGTATTGCCCTCTGTTACACCAATTTCTACTGTCAGCAGTATTCCATCTTACACAATGCCCAAAGCTCCTTTAGAGTCACCCGAAGAACTGGAACCTCCCAGTTATCAAAATTACATGGCTACGGCTACTGAAGCTAGTAAAAATTTACCTTCTAAGAAAATCGAAGAACTTGATCAACCGGGCCCCATTAAATTTCCACAACGCAGTAGCATTATTCAACGTCGAAGTCCAACAGCTCGTCCTTTAGCTGCCAGACAAGATTCTACTACATCAACTAGATCTGATATAATACCAACAATTACTATTAGTACTACTCCAGATGTAGGCGATCAGTCATCAACTAAAGACGATGATAAGACTTCTAGTCCAGGATCTGTGGTTAAAATAATCAAAATTAATATAGAAAGTGATAATTGAATGTAACCGATGTGGTGCCTTTGTCTACATGCATATGACTTTGTGAAACAAAGCATTTATACTATTTATGTAATTGTTGGCATTTGAAAAAATGAAATTCAAATTTTATTACTTCGTTCTATAACTTTGTTACAATGAAATAATAGTGTTTTTGAAAATAAAAGAAAATTAAAGATTAATATCACACGTGCATGTTTTATTAAAGTGTGGCTTAAATTTCACTACAATTTTTTTTTATTCAAAAGAACTGTTTACAAAAAATTAAAACAAATTAGGGACATTTGGGCTGCCATAAAAAATTCAAAGTATTTTTTAATTAAAAAAATTATTTATTTGTTATTGAAGTTTATTTATTTATTTATTTCATAAATACTTTACAAAATAAATTAGCATAATATGGTTGCACAAATATGGGAGCAGTAACTAGACCATATGCCATAGATGTATTTCAAAAAAGTTGTTGTGACTGACTATACATGGCTTATGCCAAGTAGCAACGTGTTTGTCAACTAAATTCCAAAAAGAACCATAAAGTTATACGTTTATCCGTGGCAGATTAGTCAATCAGTACGAGCGAGCCGAAAAACTCTCGAGGGCCAAACAACACACACAAGCCTGACCGCACATAAGAAATAATTACCATGACGACTGATAAGTTCATTTATTTTTTTTATATTTTCGTTTTGAAATTTTTGTGGAAAAATTATTTTTGAAACGGACTTTTGCTATTTCTCATAAAAAATTTAAGTCTTTAGAAACGAATTTTTTTTTACAAAATCTGCCTATTATTTAATTTTTTCAACAAAATGTTCTACAATATACCTTCCACATTTTAAAAAAACGTTACCCAAGATATTTTATTACTAAGCACATGCAAGTAATTGGGATTGTGAAAGTGAATTAAAGCAAATCTTTAAGGCAAATTACACTAATGCGATTACATATGGCCAGATTAAAGGAATATTAAGTATAGCAGTTTGTAGAAAGACATTTTGTTAGTAAAGACAAGCACTTAATTGTGGTTGCGAATCAGATGAAATGCTATAAAGATAATTACAAGAATGCGGTTACATTTGACTAGACTAAGACGCAATTTACACTGTGCCTTTTCTGCTTGCCTGTGCAGGCAGGCTTTTTTAGTTTATAGGTGAGAGGGGGTGAGAAGCTTGCGGTGTAGAACAAAAGGCACGAAATGAAAATTTGAGGGGATTTATGACATTTCTCTTTGCCTTTTTCGTATTCTCAGCATTAAACGTGTATATAAATGCCAAAAAGGCATTAATAAAAAAGGCTTAATGTAAATGTGTGTGACTTTTCGTAGGGGTTTCAAAAGAAAATTGTCATTACAAGGCAGGCTAAAAAGGCATAGTGTGAATAGCGACTAAGAGAAAGTTAAGTATAGCAGTTTATAGCAAAGTTAGCCAAGACATTTCTTAGTAAAGCCAAGCAATTAATTGTGATTGTGAATCACACAAAATTCATTCAATAATGCGTTTACTAAGGGAAATTTAAGTATAGCAGTTTGCATCAGCGTTAGCCAAGATATTTCATTAGTAAGGACAAGCACTTATATTGCAATAACGCTGTCACACTTGGCTATACTAAGGGAAATTTAGTTATAGCAGCATTGAGTAATAGCATTAATTCTGGCTTTTGACTTTGATAGGGATATTTTAACTATTTGGCTAAATAAACAGTATGACCAGATCGCAAAAATATTATGGCGCAACGCAGATTTGTGTCTTTAATTATGAAAGTGGTCTAAGTCAAATAAAATTTTGCTTTGAAATATTAAATAAATCTTAAAAAATCTTTGATAAATATTTACTGAATATAAATTAAATCTATATTAATCGAAACTAATGCAACTCCAAATTAAAATGTCGCATAATATAAAAATATTTTTGGATTTGTTCAAATGTGACTTAGCCCACTTTATAATTAAGACCACTGTTGTACATAATCCGAAAAAATGGTGATATATGAAACTGCATGTCCTGGACTTTTGATCTTATTACAAAACAATTCGTGCTAAACAGTTAAAAAATCAAATCTTTCGGAAAGTTTGCCACTATGGCTTATAAAATTACAACTTTCTCCGCTGAAATTATATGTCTACCTCCTTTACAGAATTTTAACATAGTATAGGATGTTGGAGAAAAATGTTCACTTAGTTGCCTATTAAGTGATATGTATCATATACGTCCATACATTTTAATCATAATAATATAATAGAGTCCTCCTGTGTAGTAAACTTGAAACATGAAAAAAAATGTTCTCCTTTGTTCTTACACAAAAATATTATGTTCTTAGTCTGAATATTTTTTAATTCAGAAAGTTAAAGAAGCACCTAAAAGTATGTAAAATATAGTTTATAATAATTTTCAAAACTACCTCCAATTTTATAATTAAAAATTTAATGGAACAGACTAATCTTTTTGATTTTTTTTTTTCGAAGAAGATAAATATTTCTTATTATATAATGTAAGACCACACTGGGTGATACGACGCATCGCGCTATATTTTACTATTTGCATTAATTCTTATGAAGAATAACGCAGTAAGCATAAACTGAACGACGTGACGTGACAAACTTGGTCATCTAAGTGAAAAAGAAATTTCGTATCATTTTCTTTATTCAGCTGCAGCATAATGGGATATGATTCATATACGCAAATAATAGTGTATGATTTAACAAATTAGGTGCGAAGCTGCACCTCACATTTATTGTCGAATATTTCTTTCAGTATAAACTTATAGGGTTTACTTAATCATTAAACACATTCACCACAGCAGGCTACACGAACACACGACTTCAAATGCCGCTAGCAGCATTTGTCGCCTCGTAGCCGGCTACATAATTATTTTGGAGACGGCAGCAGCATCATCTGCAGGGGATATTAGGGTGATCGATTATTCGACTTTTTCCAGAAACCGGTTATCGAATAGTTCGAATATTTGATATTATGAAAAACCCGGTTTCGGTTTTTATAATTCAGGAAAAACCGGTCAACCGGTTTTTTAAGTAAGGCAATTATTATACAAAAGTTTCGATTTTAAATTGCTTTAATAAAAAGAAATAGTTAACAGTTCATGAGTAAATACTATAAAACAATAAAAAACTAAAGAAAAACATAAAAATTAACTTCATATATCTACATATATATATATCCATACATAAGGTCTGTTCATTTACTTTGCCAGCAGAAGCTAGCAACTAGAGAGCAAGGCAGAAATTTACAAAATTACTCTCCTAAATATGAAAAAGTAAATGAACGCTTTACTTGTAAAAACTCGCAAGAAAATTTTATGCATATCAGAACCATGGTTGGAAATCATGATACAATTGTACTTTTTCTGATGTATTTTGTTTGATAAAATTTTAAATTGCAATTTTTCTTTAGAAATTGACGTTTAATATGAAATTCTTTACACAGTTTCATGTCTTTTTACTATTTTTATAAATTTTTCATAATTTTTCAATTTTATTCATTAACAAATACAAAAATGCCACTCTCCATCTCTGATTAGATATGAGAAAAAAACCAAATTCTTTACAATAAAATTGAATTTATGTGGCTTAATGAAAGAAAAACAATAAATTAAGAAAACATGCTTTCTTTTTTCATACGTATACATGCTTTTTTAACAAAGACATGTACATTTTTCAGTTTTCCTTTTTCAGATATTTTTGAAATAATTAATTTGACAACAAAACATACAACAGGTGGTTGTATAATTCTTGCAAATAAAAATTCTACTAGTAATAATTTTTAAGAATTTTTTTGACGCTCTCTCCTTGCAAACTTTTTGAGTTAATGAACACTTTCCAGTAACAATTGTTACAAATTCGTAACAATTTTTAGTAAATGAACAATCCTATATGTATATAATATACATATATACGTATGATTGTATGGGCAAAGTGGATATCTACCTCTATATAAAATATAAAGCAAACAAAACTGAAAAACATTTTTACAAAGGGATTTTGACATCCATTGAACACATCCTCTGCTACCACCTCATAAAATAATTTCGCTTCAATTTCATGTTTCAGTAAGTGTTGCCATGCTCAAAAAACAACTAGACCTTTTACACTTGAAAATCAATCGAACACGTTGGTCTAAGTTTTAATATAGTAAAAACTAATATTAAAAAATATTCAAATCTAAAAGTATTCGACTCAGCCGGTTTTTAAATTGTAAAAAAACCGGACTATTTGACATTCGAAAAATCAACATTTTGAAACAACCGACCACCGTATTGTGAAAAAAACCGGGTTTTAAAACCGGTTGAAAAACCGAGTCGATCACCCTAGTTGATATTCAAGTACAAATACATAGTTCAGTATTGCCACATTTATATGTTTTGCATTTATAAAAATTAATTACTCTTTTAAAATGTACTTATTTCACGTAAAAGTACAAAAATTAATCAATTTATGCTTTACATCAATTTTTGGATATAGTTTCTGTTAAATAATATGAAATAATGATTTCCGAAAATTTATTTGACCTTTTATTTTAAAAAATAGCAACTATTTTATTGAGCTTTAAATAAACGTTGTTAATTTTTATTTAAAAGAACTCAAACTCAATAAAATAGTTACTACTTTTTAATATGAAATAATTGTACAAAATCATTCATTCAACATTTTGTATTGTACTGGCAATACTGAATTTTCTCATTGTAGCCAAAGAAATAGAAATTAGTTTAATTGGACTACAACGGCAAAATCAGCATAGACAACAACCTGTCGCCATGTTGCCTTGCTGTCTTCAAAAGAATTATTCTCATATAAACATGTGTATTCTATCCTAGAATTTGGTAGTCGGTAGCTTGCTGTGGTGAATGTGTTTAATGCTTTATAGTTCAAGATCTACATATGAATGTATAATATTTTCATGACAATCATTCAAATGAGAATATTTTGTATATATACTTACATATGTACCTAATATTGCTTTTTTTTCAATTGATAGTTTTAAAAGAATACACAACAGAACAATGAACTTCTCTTATCAGTTTTTAGAAAAAAGAAATTCATGTACTACTTGTGCGAGTGTATGAAATTTATTTAGGCTTTCGATTGTGTTTTCTATTAAAATTACAAAATGTATAAAAAAATTTCTAAAAAAAAATAATACCGCCAAAAATTAAAAGTTAAGGGAACATAAATTGTATGTAGTATATATAAATTAATAGTACTTAAATACATTATGATGTCAATTCTAGCATGAGTATTTTTTTCTTATAGACAAAGCCTATCAGAGAAAATAGCTTATTAGGGGAACTGGGCCACAAACGTAAATTTCATTCATTCTTAAATGAGCCTTGATAACCTTTTGTATCTTTGTGGCTTACAACTACTTAAAATATTTTTTAAATAAAAATAAAATAAGAATAATAATTATTTGAGACAAAGTCTCATATTTTTAACCCCCGACTAAAAAAAGGGGTGTTATAAGTTTGTAGTGTGTGTCTGTGTGTCTGTGTATCTGTGTATCTGTGTGTCTGTCTGTGTCCACGTACAGGCCAAACGGCTGGATCGATTTTCATTTAAGTTTTTTCTGTTTGAAAGATGACTTGATCGAGAGGGTTCTTAGCTATGTTTGAAGAAAATCGGTCCAGCCGTTTAGAAGATATAACATCTTTTCTGAAAAAAGTCGGGGGTTTTTAAAATTTTTAATTTTTGTTATTAATTTCAATTACTGGATTTTGTTTTGTGTTTCATTTTTTATGCTTGTCGAAATAAGCTTTTGCAATACTTTGAAATTTATAGAAAACTTCAAAAACACAAACATAAAATATTAATTAAGCAAACTGTTTATCAACAAATAACTTATGAGTATTATTTTCGCTGTTTTATTGTTATTTGTTTGGATTTTAAGTCTTTTTTTTTGTATTTGTTTATCTAAAAGGCATCATTTAAAAGCACGGACCACATTACACAGTCATACTTGTAAGTGTGTATGTATTTATATATGTATGTAAGTACATATGTGAGAATGAACACTAAACGACATTGGAATAAGGATTTTTTTTATATATATATATAGCTAGTTTAGATTAGGCTAGGTTAGGTTAGATTGAAAGGAAAGGCAACTGCGGTTACCCAATCCGGCATGTTGTGTATTCTACCCGAAGATGCGGGGTATTACCCAATTACCCATCTGCCCAGAAAATTCTAATCGATAAACTAGTCACGTCAAGAGATCAGTCTGCTCTATGTATAGAATAGGGCAAGGATCTGTTTCTTATGAAAGTCAGCACAGAAGTTTGAGAAGCCCGCCAAATATTATCTTAACACAGAAACTCAGAATGAAGAACACGTCTTCTACTGTTACATAAGACGATACACTCGCATAGAATGTGTGCCGTTGTCTCGTCATCTCATACGCATAAAGGATGGAAGAACTTGGTTACTTTTTCACAAAGTATAGTTCAGTCCAAAGTGACCAGAAAGAAAAAGCGTAACAAGCCGTAAATCGTTCTTGTTGAGGTTCAGGATACATCACTGTTTTTGACTGCCTTAAACTAGAAGTCGGCCGCATTTCATTTGCTGTGTATTGTATGTATTCTTTTAGGTATATCCAATCATAGTCCCTAACACACAGAGTGTTTCAATATTTTGTCCTGATCTTCGCATGCTTATGCGTGTGATATCCTCTATCGGTCCCATGCGACCTAGATGAGACCTCATCTCATCTCAGTGTTACCGGTTATTATACTAATCAGTCTTCTGATTTTTCGTTTATTCAATCTTGAAATTTCTTTTAACTTATCTTTATTTAGATTACGCAATAGGATTCTAGTTACTCTTTACACGGTTGCATTTTTTCAAACTGAATTCGGCTTTGAGTCTGTTAAGAGGTCTGAAGTTCTGCAGTATGATTTTATTCATAAATTATCCCGTCTTGGCAATACAATCAGCCTATTCGCTTCTTGTTATATCTTGATATTCCAGTATCTATTGCATATCGTTACCTTAATATAGAAAGTCCCTAACGCATAATTTTTTTGATATCGATATATCGAAATATACAAAACCTTAGATTTCAAAAAGTAATGAGTTAGCCCTTTTTATAGGTATATTAAAGTAACGATATATAGATCTGTACAGCACGCGCGCGAGTTTATCTTATTTTTACATTGTAGCGCATTATGGTAGTTAACTTCCTCCTTCATGAAGGGATTTTAACAATAGCTTTATTATCCATAAAAAATTTCCTTTAGCCATTTAATACTTAACGTAACGGTTGTGATCTCAGTGAGCGAAACTGTGTTATGATTCGCAGACGAAAGAATTTTTTACGTTTCGACTCCTGCCAGAGAGCTCGCTTTCCGCTCGGTCAGAATTTATCGTACCGTCTGCATATTGGTTCCTGCATTATTGCTCTGTTTATTCACTGCATTCCACTCCGGAATTAGGTCTATGCAGTTATTGTTGGGACTCTGCCAATCATTATTGTGATAGCATTACCCCATTACTATACTTTGTTGTCTAGTTATACGTGCTACTTTTACATATTCTCCCTACACTATCAAAGCTGCCTCATATTCAATCTGAACAACGAGCGGCAATATCGGTAAAATGTTCTAAATCGCCTTTGTTGATGTGGTTCTCGTAGCGTCACATACTCCAATGCAACACTTTTACTCTTAATTTTGTGATTCAGCAGCTTGGAAAAGCTTTCAAAAAAATTTATATTCTTACTATAAGCTTTCTAAACATATGGCATAAAAAGTTTTATTAATTATGGTGGTCTAGTCGTTTAACTTAAATCTACTGTCTCTTCCGTCATTTTGTTTTTAGATGTAGAGGATAAGTATGTTAAAATAATTGAAATCACATTTCGAACCCCACAGAGCCTCGAGTCAATAATTAATATTTAAAATTACATGCATAGCTTAACGACATCTTAAAAACGCATCATATGCCTTATTCCAATACCTTCTAGTTTAGTGCAGAGCTCGTACATGCAAAAGTTTAAAAAAATGTATAATCTCAGTATTCTTTATGCTTGTACATGTACGTATGTATGTCTAATGTATGTATGTATTTGTGAATAAGCATAGCGAGTAAATATTAATTAATAAAAATATCTTAAAATTAAAAATAAAAACAGCGTTCACACATTATGATCATCTTAATTACTTTGAATTATATTCATGCTTATCTTTTTTCTTTACTCAGCCAGCTCATATTAAAAAGAGAGTGACTGTTTTAAGTACTCATACCAGCAACAAAAATTGCCCGACTTCACACAAGTACCCACATGCACATTTATATTCATTGTGTATATATGCAAGTGTACTACATATTTATAAAAGTTACCGTGCAATTTTTAAGGTCAAAACTTTAAGCTGAAAGTCCGACACAAGGCTTTTTCACTTTACTAAATTTCAAGTTACATGTCACGCTGCTTTTGCTGCAACGAAAACTTGGCATCACTGAGTATCAAAATCAGGTGAGTTGTCCACTCTTCACTACAATAAGTTTTTACTTTTTTAATAAGCATACAGGATGCGAGAATACCTAAAACGCATAGTATTCACTTTCAACAGCAATGAGTTACACTAACTGGAAAACAAAATTAATAGCGTATCGGTACTGCGTTACTATAAGAAAGATCGATTTTGGCATTAAAATCAAAAGTGAAGTGAAATGAAGAGAATGGTGCAGCAGTTACTACTTTGACTAAAAAGCAGATGACGGTCTGTAAAAGAATCATAGATTTTTGGGATAAGCATTAGTATTGTTACGTTTAAATTTTTATTAAACGTGTGAGTTCTTTTGATTGCTCAAAAATAAAAAATAAATAACACACAATTTTTATTTGCTACTGTTTTTTCCTTTTATTCTTAACGAAGCAAATTACAACTTGTCTTTACTACTTCTTATCGTTATTATCCACTTTCAACGAGGTCTTAACTTGAATACTTTCTGATTAGCACTGCTCCATTCTCGCACATGCTGCCACTTTTTATAGTACATGAATCGGTTCTCGAATGTTCGCCAGATAGGTGGCGTAATAACATGTCTGTACTTAGTAATGGCATCTATGCATGATGACATCTGTATTGTCATTTACTATTGGTAGCTAGATGTTCAAACAGTCCTCTAGCACAATCGGGAAAATTCATGTTGCTGCTTCTAGGCGTTTGTAGATAATTCGATTGGCCGTTATTTTTGAATTTCAAAGTAACGACTCTTATGTTGGCAATGCGGTTTGCTACTGGTAGTACAGGGTAGTTACCATAAGTGCTCGCATTTTTATTTGTATGTGTGTATGTCTGTAGCTATGTATACAATTATTGTTGTTGCTATAGTATTTGCACGTAAATATGTGTGTACGTTTAGTGCTTTAGTTAAATACTTCCAGATAGTTCTTTGCTTTAACCCTGTAGGAATATTTTTACGTAACAGTATTTATACTAAAATATATCATGTCATTTTCAGCTCAGTAAAATACTAAATCATACTACAAATCAGGCTACAAAGCTTAAAAATAATGTAGGTACGTATTGAAAACCAGATGCACTTCAACAGTGCTATGAAAACTAAAAAAGTACAATAGCACAGCTAGAGTCAAGCTTTAATTTCTATCTACATATGTATCTAGCACTTAGCCATATGTCCTTAAACTATAGAATTCCTACTCTCAAGAAATACAAAGCTATTTGTTATAGTATCCAAGTGAGCCAAAACTTAGTTTAATTTCTCAGCAACCTGTAACTTAAGCTAACCTAAAAATAAAACTGCCTCAATTTTACCATTGCTTGCGTTATTATTTATGTACGCAAGCATAAGCACTGGTCAGAAGACATATTCTTATAATGGTTGCTACTGTTGTGTATATTTGTCTCTGAAGCAGGCATTACATACAGTTGAGAATACTTAACGAAATATGATACATTTTAGGGTACAAATTACACCAAGGAAAATTGTGTTGGTTGTGTTAGTTAAGGCAAATTTTTAATGGAAATGGAATACGTGAATTGTTTCATTTAAATTTCTTGGGACCACTGTAGAATTAGTTAGCACTTTTTGCAAAGTTCCCACGCCAATCTAATGAGAACCTACAATGTCTATGAATTTTACAAAGTTTCTAAGATTGACATTTACCTCACCGTATCCTCCTCTTTTTTACACCAGCCATAATCAGTGCTATCGCGCATTACTCAGTTGAATTGTTTAATGATTTCCCGAATGTTAAGAATTCTAAGCACTATTCTAGTAATTCTTTCCAAATTATCATCTTTATTTATCTTCCACGTTTACTGCTCACCTGTTTGATTTATTATTGTCCTTGCGAATATTGTTGACATATCCTAAACAGTGTGATGGAAATCCTCACTCACCCCTCCCCTCCAAAAAAAAAGCAATGTGAGTGCGATCACAGAGGAGATGTGTAAACATCTAGTAATGAAATTTTTGTTTTAAGTTGGAAGTACTTAGGCTTTTAGTATCTTTTTTTAAATTAATTAATTAAAAGTATCAAAACTTTAAATATTGTAAATACATATGAATTTGTTGGTTTTTGTTTGTTTTATTAAACTTATTTGGTTAGTAAATGGGCACACTGTAGTATATGTATATGTACTGCATTCAAAATTGTAGTAAGCAGTAAATTTACTGATTACTTTAAAAATTTAGTACATTTTCACTGCTAATGAAATTTAATTTGCATTACCAGTAAAATCGTAGGGCCGCAATCATAATAAAATTGTAGCAAGTGGCAAAGTTTTTTCATTAAAATTTTGAAACTTTTGTATAAAAAACATTTAGCCACTTGGTAGAATTTCATTATGAATACGGGCATTACTGATTACTAAAAATTCAATGCACCTCATCATATAACAAATCATTTAGGCAATTTATAAAAATTGTAGAAAAACATTTTAGTAATCAATAAAAATTTACTTGTTAAACATTTTTTATTGTTTTTACTGAAACTTTAGTGGTACTGCAGTGCTCATCTATGGTAAATGCCTTTACTTTTACTTTTTAATTCCTGTTGTTCATCGTTTAGTTGTTGCTGTTCTTGTTGTTGTGTACGCATTGCAATTAAAATAAATTCAGTAAAGTGCGACTTTGACTCGCGCACATTCGGTTTTGATAATTTTTTTTGATTTAGCTTTCTTCCTTTTATAAGTTTTTTCAGTTTAAACGATTTTTTTCAGTTTTATCGCTTTTTTCTCATTTTGGCGTTTTTTTCTCTTTTTGGGTTTTTTTAATTTTCGCAATTTTTTTCATTTTGGCGATTTTTTCTGTTTTTTGGCGTTTTTTTCATTTTGGCGATTTTTTTCTGTTTTTGGGATTTTTTTATATAGGAGATTTTTTCATTTTGGCGATTTTTTCATATTGGCGATTTTTTTGTTTAAGGATTTTTTTCATTATGGCGATTTTTCCGGTTTTTCGCGATTTATTTTAGCTCTAGAGATTTTTTTAATTTGGTGCTTTTTTTCGTTTTGGCGATTTTTGTTGTCAAAATTGCTGTTGCAGTCTGTATAAAAATACACTAACTTTTAAAATTTCAAGTGTATATATGTACATACAATTGTATGTATATTACATGGGATTTTAACATTTTTCGTTGCTCGTTTTGGAACACCCTTTAATTTTTAACTCTCATGTATTTGTTGTTGTAGTGTCCAAATGTCTACACATTGTGTCCAAATTTCAAGTCCGTAGCTCTTACGGTTCATTTTCACCTTTGGTGTACGGAAATATACAGAAAAAGAACCGGCGGCGGCGCACCGTCGGCTTCCAGCCGGTCGACTTGTTTCTCTGCTTGGTATTGCTTCTTTCAAACACTAATGCACTCATACATAGCTCACACCGATTTGACAATGCAAAGAAATCTCAGCAAAAAAATCTCAGCAAAGAAATCAAAGTCAAAAGATTTTTACCCCCTAGCGTATAGATGTTTACACATCAAAAATATTTGTAAATGGAATTTGATATATATTCATATTTTTGGTATTTCAGGTGTTTAATTAATTTAAACATAATAGCCCAATTCATAATATTGTGCAAATTGTCCTGCATCGTAGGATGTGCAAAATTGTATAGTACATTAAAACACACCACTTAGTGGTGAGTATTAATATACTATACAACTTTGCACATGCAACGATGCAAGACCATTTGCACAAGTTGGTGAATTGAAAAATGAATTAACTTCAAAGTCCTTTCTCTCCAAAACATATTTTCTTATATTAACTTTCCATGTAACAAAGGCTGCTAAGTTCATTTTAAAATTTTTTATTAAAGAATATATCGCTCATTTATTTCAATAGTGGCACAACTCAAAAAAACCAGTTTAGCAGAAAACGCCTTTTAAGTTTTCAATTGGCATACAACTTAATGGAGAAATGAAAAAAAAATTCTGCTCTCAGGAGGTGATGGTACAAGCTATTTATATGAAATTTTTGCACAAGGTAAAATACGAAATATCGCATCTTTCTGCATTTTTAACTCAAAAAACTCTTTTTTTGAGTTATGCCACTATTGAAGTAAATGAGCGATATAAGCCCAATTCACAATCTTGTACAAATGGCCTTGCATCGTTGCATGCGCAAAATTGTGTAGTACATATATTGATACTCACCACATAACAATTCTTAGCGGTGAGTATCAATATACTATACTATTTTGCACATGCTATGATGCAAGACAATTTGCAAAAGATTGTGAATTGGGCTATAGTAAATATTATGGCCTTATACTTTTACTCACATGATTGGATCAATCAAAGGATTCTACTAAAATAAAACGTATGATATTATGGCAACTTCGATCAAAATCGCGTAACGGAGCAATGTGTACCTTATGAAAACTAAAAAAAAAAATTGTTTACTACATTTACAAAAAAAAAAAAAAAAACTTACAAAAAGTATTATTGAAGAAACTAAAAACGGCAATAATCTAAGTGAGATCACAGGCCGGATGAGATGAAAAAATATCCACAAATACAAACATCCAAAAATATATTGGACATCAACTACAGACTTCAAGAAACAGAAACATGATCACGTACATAAATATGTAAGTACATTGTACATATGTATATACATACAGTCATAGATACATTTTATTACGTGCATGAGTACTTTGTACATATGGAGCAACTGCAGTCCAACCAACTTAACTAATCCAACTATACCGAGGAGTATAACGAAAATACTGAATGGCTGAACTGAATCGACTGATACGAACGTCGAGAGTGTGCACAAAAACAATCAGTTGAGTATTGGACGTCCTCGATAGCGGTTGGTTAGAATAAAAACCGGGTACATATTCAAAAAAAAAAATTATTACAGAGAGAAGAAAATATGTAAAATAGATATTCCAACAAGCAGAAATCGGTTAAGCAAAATTATAACAGATTGTTCTGTTATTTCATGGAAAATATGTATATAAAGTTAAAAGAACCTTTTAGTTATTTTTTTATTTTCATTAAATCATAAAAACACAAAAGTGCAATATACTTGAAATATCTCTGCCAAAGAAAAAAATAGAATATTTAAAAAAATTCAAAACTCAGCAAAGTATCAAGTAAAAAGTTAACACATGTTTTCTTGGAATTAGAAAAAAAGTTTAAGTTTAAATTTTAAATAAAAATAATATTTTCGAAATACTCGTACAAATTTACCAAAAAAAAAAAAAGAAAAAATAAAATACAAGTGAAAATAATTGAAAATAAGTGTGTGTGCTGGCTGGATGCGGTTTTAACAACACAATGGCCCTCATTTGGTGCATAAAGAAAACCTACAACAACAAAAAGAAATAAAATTTACATATGACTACTAAAGAAAAAAGAAACCTACTAAATATTTTTTTTTTATCTTAAAGATTGTGTATCTTGTAACTTGAAAATGCATTTACTTCAACAATTTGATGTTGGATTTTTTTTTTGTTTTTTGCTTATTTCCATATTTTTGTTTTTTGTTTTTCACATACATACTTATTGTATCTTTGTTTGGGAGATACAAATATTTGTGTTTAAGTATTTTTGTATTTCGAAAAGAGAAAACTCTCATTCTACCTGACCATGGTACAATTATACTAGGTACATGCACGACTACAACAAAATTACAACACCAAAAAACACATTCATTTTGTTGGTATAAACAAACGTATAATTGTCAGAAACAGATGCATTTTGTTTTTAAAAATAATAATTACAGGGTAACTAAAGTAAAATTGCAGACGCGGCATTCATGAATGATTATAGTCATTCAGTGTTGCCAATAGGTGTGTAATTACACAGAGTGTGCAATTACTCTTATGCGTAGGCCATGTAATTACATTCATGTATAATCTGTGTGTAATTCTACTTTATGTTCTATTTTTATTTATTTTTGTTTTCATTTTAACTTACAAAAAACATTTGTAGTGTAATTTTCTTCAATATGTAACTGGAAACACAGCCATGTGTAATTTCATTGGCAACAGTGTAATCATGTTATATACAACACATACACTAATATTTTTGTAGCTTGTAAACAAAGTTTGACAACTGTATGTATTGTGTACATTAACAGGCTGGGCTTGTGCATGTACCTGTTATAATTGTATCATGTACCTGACCATTTTATTTGAAATTTACCTAGAAAAGAGTGGAAACAAAAAAAAACACAAACAAAAATAACATAAGATATTATTTTACGCTCTTCGAGAAACAAAAATAATAAATTATGTTGTATAAACAAAATAAATGGATAAAAGAAAAGAAGCGATAGAAAATAAATAACAAACAAACAAATTTGCTGACAAACAGTTGTGCAACAAAAATAGCAAAATTACACACTCGTATACAAATGTATAATTATTTTAATGGCATCTAGTTAGAATTGTTTTTGTTCTCCAATTATAAATTGATTTATATTCCTCATTAAAAATATAAATATGTCAAAAATATTTAGACAAAAATCTTGTTAAAAAATTTCTTTAATCTACTGTAAAGTAGATCACTAAACAATTCAAAATTATTTAGTTTCAGTTAGATAAAACATCATTTATTTGTATTACATACGGTGCCCAGGAAGTTGATAACTTAAGGTGGAAATATGTTGACCCATCTGCGTCTAATGTGCTTGGCACCATGACTTTAAGCAGCACAACCGGTAAAACCTACGAGTTTTGGTCTTTATAAGGAACAGAATGCGACCAAATTTTTCCATTTGAAATTTTTTTTACTCGCATTTCTCCGTATGGAAAAAAAAATCAAGGGTTCATTTCAACAAATCTAGCGTTTGGCTTATTTTCCCCGATAAGCGGGATTATTTAGAAGAATTGAAAGCACATTTTATTTCACTGCTAGCTTCGGAAAATCGTTAAATTTTTGATGCCTACTTTTAGGTTACAAAATTATAATTCCTACTGAAATTTAAGGCCGTATGTATTTATAAGAAAATATTGGCAGGAAGTTAGCATAAGTGGCGCAAAATTGAATATGATCTTAACGAGTTTTGCCATACAATTTTACATTTAAAAAAAATACGCTAGGATTTAATATATGGTTAAAACTACATTGTGTGCCGATTTTTAATATCATGAACTCGTTAGCATTGAATTCAATGTCGTCGCTTATGCTAACTTCATGCCAGTGTTTTCTTATACATAAGGCTGTTAGTGTCCGACCGTTTAATGTGCTTTGGCTTTGCTATAGGCTAAAAAGTTGGCCTCTAATTGGTGTTCGACATACATTTTATACCATAGCTTCGTTTAAAAATATAACTTGCATTGTTCTGTCTGACTTTAATGATTTCATAAGACTTACATCTTTTAGATAACTAGGACACACAATAATTGGTCGTAGACTTTTAAGCATCTCATTGTACTTTTCCCAAAATTCCAGAAGATAACCGAACACCACCACCGGCACAATATATATGCATATATATATATATATATATATATATATATATATATATTTTATAAAAATCACCAAAATCTCAGAAGCTCCCCACACACTACCACGGCAAAATCGAAAGCGTGGAAATACCAAAGAGTCACGGCTGCAAAATTGGACGATTTATCGTCATTTGGACTATTTTTGGGTGCCGAAATTTACGATTTTTTAAAAGTCCAAATATGGCAGATTTTTCATGTATTACTTACCTTCTTAAAGATTTTGGTGTAATTTTTCCCAGTATTTATTTTATATTGATATCTGTGTAAATTGATATTCTCAAAAAAAAATATACAGGGCTATCATGAATAAAATTCCGCGTGAAATTTCTCCCTTTTCCAATTAGAATTTTTTGTTTTCCCTATTACTTGCTATTACTTGGAATTGTTCCCCGGGAAAAAATTCACGCGGAATTTTATTCATGATAGCCCTGATAATAAATGTGAAAAGAGCCAAGTTGCTATAAAAAATGTTGGCCATCAAAAGTACTGAAACCAAAACTTGGACATAACTTGCCAATATTTTTCATAATTTTACCACTGAGAGGAACAAAGTTATAAGGGCTTAAGAGAGGACAATGGTTTAAATTTCGCAATAAACATACATATGTATACATTAGAGTGGGTCGATTTTTTTGCAAAAATCGTATACCAAAAACGTAATCTACACGAAATTCTGGGAAAATTCTCCCAAGAAACCACGTGTCTAAAATCAATCCCAATACCATGCCTATCGACATGAAAATTTCTTCTTCTTTAAAAAAAAACAATTCTTTTCTAATTTACAATTTTTTGAAATATAAAAATTTACATATGTACCTAATTAAATGCTACTAAACTCGAGCGGTTCAAAGCTATTTTCCTTTACATATGCACAATATATGTCTGTTTTAGCCTTAAAATACCCAAATTCTCAGAAGCTCCCCAAATTTTTTTTTCTAAATATGCACAGTAATTATAATTCAATGCATATATTAAAAAAAAATTATAATTATTTTTTATCTAAAACTCCAAAAATACCACAGTGGTAACGCTGAATCTCAGAAAGAAATTGGCCGTTTTGCCGGAGTTTCACCTTCAAGGCTACAAGAGCTTTTGGTTGTCCAGCGGAGTCTCAACAATCACACAAGATGTATATTGCACTATTTGGTCGAATTCCCATAACGGCGCCGCCGACTAAACTTTTCTTGCATAGTAGGCATTTGGCCGTCCTCAGGAATTATTTTTTCTATGTTATTTCCCAAAGCAGGGCTCCTGCTAAAAATTTTTGGCATTATTGATCTTTGGCCGGGTTTAAGAATTTTCTCCTTTATGGAATAAACCATAACGCCGCTGTGTACTTCCATTTTCTGCATAGCCAGCCATCTGCCGGGTTAAGGGATTTGTCCTCATTGATATTTCCCATTATGGCTCTGCCTTCTAAATATTTTTTGCATAGACTACCTGAAAGATTTTTCTTTTAAGGTATTTTGATCACCTGCGAAGGACCGGAAAGGTATAATGTTAGTGAAGGAAGAGATAAAGTAAATTTGAACTGAATTCACAACCCCAAACAGATAGATTACTCCATCAACTAACCTACTGAGACGTTGAATAAAATAAAATTTTACATATTTATTAAGAACTCTTTTTAATTAAAAAAAAAACTTGAAAAGCAATTATCCACATTTTTAATGTAAATTAATTTTGGTTTTTTAGGAATTCAGGAAATCAAATAGCAATTCATACTTTTAAAACTATCGATCGTATTGAAGAAAACTTAAAACTTTTTAAGTCTCTTGTACTATTTATACACGTATATTTCGTGACATTTTTTTAGTATGTATTCTTTTCTCTATTCTTAATACAACATCATTCATTTAAAATCATTTCCACATGCTTAGACCTAAATTCTTATCTCAAAAGGAACAAGATTTCTTCTTAAACAAGAATGAAAAGGCAAAAAAATAAATATAAATACAAAATCAATTTTCGACGGATGTTGTGTGCTGGAAATCTTTTGATTTAAAAAGAAATATATTAAAAAAAACAGTACATAATACATTATTTAAGTAAATTACACAAATCGAAGATGGAACCGTGAGTACATTGTCAAACACGCTGATGCACGCTGAAGAGCACTAAACTGGAAGTTAATTATGAAAATCTGTTGGTTAAGAATAAACTAAATTTTGATGGGCGTGTCTCCGTTCCGTTCATTTTTTTAAATGCAAGATTTTGTGTTTTTCAGAGCTTAGGGTGTATTTTAAGTTTTGTAAAAATCGGTAAAGTAGAACCACGTAAAATAAAATATTAAATTTTAATGGGCGTGAATCCGCCCATTTCTTTAAATGGAAGATTGAGAACCACGTGAAATATAATAATAAATTCTGCTGGGCGTATCCCCACCCGTTTTTTCAACTTTAAGACTGTGTAATTACAATATCCAAATCAAATAAGTACAAGATCATAAAATCAAATAAAAAAATCTCGGCGTTTCCCCTACTTTTTTATAATGAGACCAATTGGAAGCTTTACCCTTTCAGGCAAAAAAAGAATTTTTACAATCGGTCTAAAATGTACCGAGCTATGAAGTAACAATTAAAAAAACATACATATACTACGTTTATACGGGCGGCTTATTCGCAAAAAAAAATATTGCAGAGAATTTTGCCGCATAAACGGCGAATTCGTTTTTTATTTGCAAATAGCTTACTCATAAAAACAGTTCCTGATTAACACACTATTGTATATTAATACTCACCACTTAACAATGCTTAGTGGTGAGTATTAATATAGTATACCATCACAGAAAAAAATATCATCGAAATGCAACCAACAAAACAAATTGTTAACATTTAATTTTAAAATTAACAATCATCATTGTTTATATAACAAATTTAAATTTTTGTAGTCAATTAAATTACTCAACAAAATTATTTGTTAAATTATAACATAATGGAATGAGCAAATGTAGAAGAATCAAGAAATCATATTTTGTGTGTATTCATCATTTGCGTATTTACTAAAGTGTTGCTCTTTAGCTGAGAGGTAAGTGAGTCAGTTTATTAGTGTTTTGATGTTGCCGGTTCAACTCCGCCCAAATACGTTTACTGTTTTTCGCAGACAAGCAAAAAATTATTTCGAGGATTGTGATTGTGTATAAAAAGCTTGTTAATATAAAAATTATGATACAGAAATTCAACAATTCACATTGTTAATATAACAATAACTTTAATTGAAATAACTTTGAAATTTAACAAAAATAAATGTTGAAAAAGAAAAATAATTTCAACAAATTATTGGTTGATATATTTAATTGAAAATATTTTTAGGATTTTCCTTCAACTTACAATTTCGTTAATTGTATTTACAAAAATCGTTGTAGGTTCAAAATCAATTAATTATTTAATTAATATAACAAAAAAATTAATTGTATTTACAAATTATTTTTTTCTGTGATTTTGCATATTCTACTATGCAAAGCCATTTGCACAAGATTATGAATTGTGCTAGTGAGTTAATTTATTTGCGCGTATAAACGTAGTAATATAAACGAATTGGTAACCTTCTCCTTTTTTTGAAGTCGGTTAAAATTAATTTTAGTTCCCGTGAAAATTTAATTTCCCTCAAAGAAAAAATACTATAACGAGGCTTAATTAAATGCCATTGAGCTAATTGCCACTTAAATTTAAGTTACACTTAAATTTACTTTAATTTTTTCAGTGGTTAATTAAAATTCTTAACAAATTGCATTGGAAGTACGGCAGCACTAAAAAACTTCCAAATATTATGGAAAGCTTTCCAAACAACAACTGTTTAAAAAATTAAAACAGAAAATAAAATCAAAATAAAAACACATTTTATGAAACAAAAAGAGCGTCAAAATGCATTTTTCTATTTATTTTTCCATCATGTGAAATTGTATATTGTCACAACTCAAAAGAAGAGTTTTGCAGAAAACGTGATTTAAGTTTTCAATTTGCATACATACAACTAAATGGAGACATGAAAAAGTATTCTTCTCTCAGGATTTGACACTATTAAAGTAAATGACCGATATGTTATGCTCGTAAAACTTAAGTAGAATTTAAATACACAAGGTTGGGCATATAAGTTTTTTTTAATGTCTATGAACTTTATACTGAAAAAATATGAATTCGGTACTTAAATGGCATTTAAAGATAAATGAGACTTTTTTAAGAGAAGTAACAGTCAGGCTATGAATGCCTAGGGATAGTGATAGAGAAAAAGCTTCATTCTCTTTACAACTCTGCTTTTTTGCACGTTTTTAATAATGCAGTGTTGCAGCTCCTCTGATACTAAATGAGGCGTATTAATTTTTTTTAAAGCTATGGTTAGTAGCTATTTTATCGGTTATTTTACATCGATGATGATTCTGCTACACAACGATGTTACTTTAGGATTAGTATCTGCTGAAGTCGGTTAAGTTCAGTGACAATGGGACACTAATGCATATCAGAAGAATGCGCGGTGATGTAATATAATGGCTGTTGGATTCCGAGCTCGAACCCAGGACTTTCGGTTTTGTAGTCAACGCCACCCTTTGAGAAGTCGATTTTTGTACCTGACTCTCATGCGAATTTTTTTCCGCTATCCATTCTCAGTGAATGTAAAAAACACGAAGAAAATTTGTAATGATTAAAAACTAATTCAAAATTATGTTAAGGGGAATCAAAAAAAATCGAATTATTTTTAATGGAAAACTATTCACGATTTCAATTTTTGGGGAAATACCTATTTCGAGGGATTGTATTATATATTAAGAATATTTGCTAGTAATTTGTCACATAACCTGCAATGTACATATGTATCACTTTCAATTGTACACCAAAATTATTATTCATGCTCACTCTCTCACTTCATATGTTCCACTAGATACTGCTTACGTAAATGAAGAAATATGTACATACATATTTGTGTACTCACGATCTTGCATTAGTCACAACAATCACACGAGAGATGTCCATCTCTAACATAAACGCACCCAGTAACAATATTTAGTACGTTTTACTTAAAACAAAAAAAGTGCTCTTATCAGCAAAGAAGAATGAAAGAAGAAAAGAAATTAAAATCGGGGGATTTATGTCAACTCGTTTTTTATATCCACAAAGTTCATTATTTGGTTTCTTTAGGTTTTTTTTACTACGAAAAGTAATAAAGGAAATTATTTTGAAATAGAACAAAAACTACTTAATTGATTTTATGATAATGAAATTTTTGCGTTTGTTTTTGAAAAATTGTTTGCATCGTATTGAATTTTACAAAGCTTGTATGTGATATATGTTTCTTTTGTGTAACAGGAAGTAGTCCAGAAATTATTTTACTAACCAAAGAAAAGAAATTAGAAAAAGTACAAAATCAGCATATTAAAAAAAGATAAAGTTCGTTCTTTATTTTTTTGCAAACGTAATTTTTCATGAGCAGATGATCATGTTTATTATATCAATTAATACGTGCAACTTTAAGGTTGGTTCTTCGCACGGTTAGTTGCAAGTACATACAAGAACATAAAAATATAGTAGAGTATAGTACAGAAGAGTAAAATAGAGTCGATTGGGTTAAGGTTCAATCAGACGTGCCATAATCATAACCATAGAAAACAGCTGTTCGAACAAACTTATGGGCAACACTGTATTTGATTATAGGTGAATCGCTATAAAGCCATATCTATTACCATAGAAATCAATTGAATTTTGGTTTGGTTATGGCTATGGCTAAGTCACGTCTAATTTAAGCTTTAGACACGATTCGAATTGAGAAGAGCCCAAGTAGAGTAGAGTATGATACTCGTATAATCGAGTAGAATAGGATTTACTAGAGTAGTCTGTAGTAAAAGAGAGTAGAGCAAAATCCAATAGAGTAGAGCAGTGTAGTACAGTAGAATAAAATAGTGCAGGGTAATATAGAGTAAAGTCGAGTAGAGTACATTAGATTACAGTAAAATATAGTAAGATAAAATAGAATGAAGTAAAATAGAGTAGAGTAGAATAGATAAGAATAAAATTAAGAAGTGTTTTTGATTTGAGATTGGCTTTATATGTAGGCTTATGTATATGTTGTAAAAATAACCCACACATTTAAACTAGTTTTTGTTTTTTTTCACATTCTCTTCATCAGACTTTTTCATAAAAAAATCTGTAAGTGAAACCAAACATAATTTAGAATTCTTAAGATCCTAATGTCATTTGAATAGACATTTTGTGTATGAATACATGTTATAAAGGGTGATTTTTTTTAGCAATATTCTTTTTGGCAACACTGTTTTTGGCAACTCAGCTGTTTTCGTGTATCATGTTACTGTTAAACATGTTCAGTTTAACCATGAATCGACTCAGAAATGAGCAATGCTAGCAGATTATGAAATTTTATTATCAAAATTCATGTTCGGTTAAGAAAGTGCATCGTTAACTTCTTCCATTTTATGGTCAGTTTGGGCGGCCTTTTGAGGCGGCTATTCGGAATCTTGTTTTCAAATTTTGCACCAAAATTACATTATTGAACCAAAATTACATTATGAACATGCGGACAGAGAAAAATATCGCAGCTGTGTCCGCCAGTGTTGTTGATAACCGTGAATTATTGAGTCAGCGCCATTCTCAGCAATTGAGACTCTGTTACTTTTTTTTCAAAATGGACAAGTCCGCAACAGTTAACACACTGGAAGCCAACATTGAAGAATTTATTCATTAAATACCGGGCGATATGATGCAGAAATTATACAAAAATTGGACCTAGCGTACGAATCATTTCAGACATATCCGCGGTCAACATTTACATGTAATCATCTTGAAACATTAAATTATATAGATCGTTCTACCGACTCAAATAAAGATTTCATATATTTCTTTTATTTTAATGTTTATTATCAAATCCGAAGCCTCTTAAAAGTCACCCTATAGATATTCTCTATATATTATGGATGCCAAAATGCATGTTAAGTCAAATAACAATATTCATACTGATACGACTAATGATATCATTTTTCATTTATACATTGTATATTAAATTTTAGTATGTAGAAACTTTAAACCAAATAATTTATTTATGTATAAAAAGATTTATACATTCTTTGAAAGAAATCTAAATAGAATTAATTTAAAATTATAACGCTGCCTTGCATCAAAATGAAATTTAAATGCAACATTGTAAAAATTAAGATGAAAATTAATGTGACTGACACTTATATTTTTATGTTTTTGTTGCTCAGCAATGATATCATCATGTTTAAAGTTTTTTTAGCAGAAATTATGAACGAAATATGAGTGAAATACCTGATGCTTACAAAAAAAAAAAAAAACAAAGAAATATTAACCAATATAAAAAATTATATGAGGATTATTTCTGCATCATTAACTAAAAAGTTCTAATTTTTTAATTATTATATTGTTTGAGTAAGTAAATGAGCGATATGTCGAGAAGCTGCGAGCCTGGAAAAAAATAAACTTGAAACAATTTTAAAAGTGTTTTCAAATATTTTATTTTAATTTATTTTATATTATTTTTAAAAGCATCAAAAATGTAAAAAATTTCAAATACACACATTATTTATTTTTAAGTTATACACAAAACTTTTTGAATGGTGCTCTCAACAGCAAAACGCACTCTAATTTTTTTCATAAAATTGTTTTTTATTTTTTGAATATGTCGTAATAATTGTTTTGCTCAGCTGAGCTTGTAGTTAAACTTCTTGTCTCCAATATAAAGAAAATACCGGGCATGCTTTAATGATTTCATTGATTCAACAAAAAATTGAAATAAACAAACAAGCAAAATTATATAATTGTGTGTGCATGAATAATTTATTATTGTTGGGCTTTTATGAATTTTATGATCGTTCTTGCTTACACAAGTTTCTGAAATTATATTATTGCGGTTATTTTTTTTTCTACAAAGAAGAAAATTGAAATTTATGTTAAACGAAAACAAATTAAACTCGTTCCAAAAAAAAATAACGATTTAATTATACTTGGGCACATATATATATATATTTTCCAAAAACTCACAGATATTAGCAACACACATGTCGAAACAGTGAAATAAAACAGAAAATAATGCTCAAAGCTTAGAATGATCATATACAGTTTGTCAAGAAAATCTTGGCAAAATAAGAAAAAGAAATCAATACATTGATTTTAATGATAAGCACTCAATGTTATATATAATTTGTAAAATAGAGAGCTAGTAAAAGACAATTATTATTTTCATGAGGGGAAAGATTTCCTCCCAGCAAATTGATTATATGCAATATCTTGGGAAATACGATATTGATAGTTTTCCATAATTTTTTTTTACTTTATACCTTTTACTACAACTTATTCTATATATAAAGATATTAATATAAAACACACAAAATCTTTACTTTTAGGAAATAGGAGCTGGTGAACAAAACTAGACATGTCCTCAGTTAATGATTTTTTTTTAATGTTTTTTCGGACTCTCTATGAAGTCCCGAAATATTTTCATGCACATCCAGTTCGATCCTACCTTAAAAAATATAACGAAAACTGACTTTTCCTCCATGCAAAGACAGTTAGCAAGACTAGTATTTATTCGCCAGCTCCTCAATTTGTTTTTCAAATCGTTGGAATTGAGGTTTTATTTTATACGGCTGTAGGCAATTAATGGAGATTTTCCTCAACATAATTTTTTAAAGAATTTTTACGATATAAAATTTGATTAATTAAGTCTCTTTTCTTAGTTAAAAACTACTTAATTTGGGTTTTCCAATGACTAATTATTTACTACTGCCCCCTCCCATCCCTTTGTTTACAAATGCTATTATTATTCTCAGTTAGATGAAACATTTCCTTCTTTTTTCTATTTTGCTAACAATTATTTGACAAACTGTACCTTAATATTTTACACACATTTGGTTAAAATAAATATTTTACTAATACTCACATACATATATTTAAAAATTCAATTGGAACAAACAATTAATCTGTCTACCATGTTAAAAGTTTTGTGTTATATAAAACCACAAGAAATTTTACTGCAAAACTTTTAAATGGTTCAAAAACATAAACTATGTTCAAATATACAAACAATAATAATTTTTACCCCACCTACACCCTTTCAATAACTTTTCTTTTTCAGTGAAAATGTGTTAAAATTAATTTAAAAAGTATTTCTTGACTTGCAAACAAAGTTTTCTTGCACCGCAAACTGCTAATTGCAGTAATAAGATACACAACGCACTCTCCACCTCTCGCCTAAATAACACAAATAACCATAATTAAGAAACGAACAACACATAAACATAAACATAAACATAATACAAAGGCAACAATGAAAAGCAGTAAGTGGAGCTGCAGCTTCACTCAATATTCTACATTATTATGGTATCATCTCTTAATACTGCTGCTGCTTAATAATGGACCACAATTGTCATACGGTCATGGTCCCACCACATTTATGCCAGCCTTGGAATGTTACGACAAATACAATAAGCCTCAGGTAAGTAAAAAAATATTAAATGCAAAATTATGGCATATATACATAGCTAACACCTCTAAGTAAGTTGAGATTCGTTAATTTAAGGCTCCTTATAAGTTGAAGTTACTTCTAAGTTGCTTGAATTATACATATGTATATAAAAAATTACCCAAACTCGAGTTTATTTAAATTTGTTCTATACCATCCTTTAGGTAACTTCAAGTTCTATTGTGCAACAAAATCTAATAACTTTGTCTAACTGATTTTCATAAGCTGTTGAAGTTATGACTAGCTTATATGTACATACACATATGTATGTTTTTTTACGAGTGTTGGTTCTGGTATGTAAAAATACATATGGTATTCAGCGTTTTGTTACTATTCATAACTTATCGGTACAAGCAAATCTGTACCCCTCTTCTTTCTTCTTTCCTCTCTCTCCAGTAAACTCATACTTGATTCAAGAAAAACAATGGAGTCTAAAACATGGCGAGTAAAAGAAACGCTGAATAACATACAGTATCTGCACATGCCAGAAGCAACACAGGCAAAACTGGTGCAGACGTATAATATGTATATACACACTAGGATCGAGCGGTGGTTGAAATTCGAAATAGCCTAAACAATGCTGTAATTCAATACTGATGATTGATTGATTGATTGATTGATTGGTTTCAAATATATGTATATTTTACATAATTTTTTTTCTGCCTAAAGTTCTCGAAATCGAAAAAGTTATCCAAAGCCCACCACGGCAGCACTAAAATTGTGAAAATACCATAGTGGCAACGCTGAATCTCAAACAGCAATTGACCATTTAAAACTAACGGTACTAACTAACGGTGCATACATACAAATAGTGCGGTTGTGAATTTCTGTTTGAGATTCAGCCTTATCGCTGTGGTATTTTCACCTTTTCGGAGTTGCCGTGGTGGTGTTCGGGTAACTTCTGTGATATTGGGGAAGCCCAAAATAATGCAGAAGATGGAGCTGAAAAATCATGTTTACACAGATAATTATATAGAAAAGTAGTAAAGCAATTAAATAATTAAAAAGAGTAGTTGTTTAATTAAATAGTTGCGGATTACACCACTTCTCGATAATTCGTATACATTGATTTAGCTTCTTTATGGCTTCTTTAATATTCACATTAAAGAAGATATATGTTCCCCTTCTGATTGTTTATTGATAAAGTGGCGTTTGCATATGACATTTTTATTGGGTCACGATCATAAATTTAGTTCTCTGAATATTGCAGCTTAACTCAAAGTTTTTACTTCGATCATTTGCAACTTGTATCATTGTCTAACGATGCTGCATATAATCTGGTAGAAAATTTGTATCATCCAAATAGCGGATATTATAAATAAATTTTTCATTGACTTTGATGCCTGCTTCGATTGATCCAAAAGCTTCTTCGAAGATGATATCAGAATAGACAGAATACACCCCTGACGGGCTCCTCTATTAATAGAGATATATTTTGCGAAATTAATTAGACTTGGGTCGAACTCGTTCACTAGTTCATTTTTGCCACAAACCAATCATCAAACACATTTAAATTACATGGGTTTGATCATTGGTTTGTGGCAAAAATTAACTAGTGAATGAGTTTGACCAAGTCTAAAATTAATACTTCAGACTTCTGCTGGTTGTCTCCGATGCAGGTTCTTGATGCATCGGATATATATTCTCAAATACATTTTCAGGCAATTTATCCTGCAAAGATCTCTGTTACCACTTTCAATATCGAAAGATTCAAATCGAATATCCCTATATCCTCTCTCCCCCCCCCCCCCTCATCAACTTTTCCTGCTTCTAGCACAATGTATTGCATGAGTAGGGTAGATCCACTGAGTACTAGTCCTATTCAAGACAAAAATAAAGATTTACCACTTTAGTGAGAAAAGAAAACGTCATAGATGAAATATTCAGATTGAGGGATGGAAAAGTTGATACAATCACAATTTTTTGTTATTAATTAAATATTCGAAATCATATATGCTAGACAAATATTTACACAATCTAATGTACAGATGAATATAAATACAGCTATATATGTACGACTATCGGTAATAAGTACTTAAGTCGACTTAAGTTGCAATGGCATTATGATTTTTTAACTTCAAGATTTCAATATTCAATCCAGTTAATTCCACGTTGCGAATATTTTTGATAAGCACAAAAATTACCATTTTTTGGAGTTTATGAAATCTTGAATATATCGCTACCTTAATATAGAAAGGCCCTAACTCAATTTTTTTTAAATCCAGTTCTTTTATATTTTGATAGAAGAACACGTAATGTAACGAAAAATGCAAAAATCTCGATTTCCAAAAAATAATGAGTTAGGGCCTTTCTATATTAAGGTAACGATATGTACATACGTACATACATATGTATGTATTTATATATTACACATAAACATATACTTATTCGTATACAACGAATAATTCACATCAATTAATTTAAATTACTTCTTTTGCTGAATGCAGACATTATTTAAAAATGCCAACAAATTTATTTAAATAGAAAAGTGACATCAACAAGTTACTTTTTATTAATTTCATCAAATACACACAATTTGTGAATTGTTATAGTTGTGCAAAGCAATTAACACCGTTTTACAAAAACTGATGCGATTGAGAGCGGCTGCCGCCGTCTGTTTTTGGCTGCTTTAATTTTTATTAATTCAAATTACTCTTAATTACCCACTTTGCCGAGATTCTGAAATGCCCTACTTAAAATATTTGCTTTAATCATATTCATATTATTATTTTAGAAATGCATGCCAGAATTCATCAATGCTGCCTATCAGTTGCAAATCGAAGCCACGAATACTTGCGGCGAACAGGGTGAAAATCACTTTTGTGTACAAACTATGAACTCAAACTACAAGAATTGTGAATATTGCAGGTAAATAACAAATTAGGAGTGAAAAAAAAACTTTACGACAACCATTTTTATATCTCTCCACAACAACAGGTGGGAAGATCACAATCCATCGTTTTTAACTGATTTGCATGATCCACAAAATCCATCATGGTGGCAATCGGAGACCATGTACGAAGGCATACAACATCCCAATCATGTTAACTTGACCCTAAACTTATGTAAGATTTTATTTTTAAATTCATTTATGCAAAACATTTTTGTTGTACATAAATTAATATTTTTAGTGAAATCGTTTGATATCACATACGTGCGCCTGTTGTTCCGTTCCCCCAGACCTGAATCGTTCGCCATTTACAAGCGTACCTGCGAGGCATGTCCTTGGATACCTTATCAATATTACAGTGCCACTTGTAGAGATACTTATGCTCTACCTGACTCGAGAGCCATACGCAAGGGGGAAGGTGAAGCTCATGCCCTGTGCACCAGTGAATACAGCGATATCTCGCCCTTGAGAGATGGTGAAATTGCCTTTTCCACATTGGAGGGCCGTCCAAGTGGTATTAATTTTGAGCACAGCACTGAATTGCAGGTAAGTTCTTTTCTAGAGCTAAAATATTTTTATTTTCTTTAAATTTCCAAATTTAATATCTTTTTAAGGAATGGGTAACAGCCACTGATATACGCATAACACTGGATCGTCTTAACACTTTCGGCGATGAGCTGTTTGGTGATGCTCAAGTATTGAGATCATATTTTTATGCCATATCTGATATTGCTGTTGGTGCACGTTGCAAGTGTAATGGTCATGCTAGTAAATGTGTACCCAGTACTGGCATGAATGGTGAACGCCGGCTGGTGTGTGAATGTCGTCATAATACGGATGGTCCAGATTGTGACAAATGTCTGCCTCTATATAATGACGTCAAATGGAAAAGGGCAACTTCTACTGAAGTCAACGAATGCAAAGGTAAGCCAGTAAGTTGATGCTGTAGTGGTTATTCTAGTGCTATTTGTTTTTTCTTTCGCTTTCTACACATTGTTACTGTGATATTTATTGATACCATTTGCTGTATGGGATTTAAGATGTCTTATCTTTAAATGGTAAAAACAAGAATTGTGTTTCCTATTTGGTGTGGAAAAAGTTTTATAAGCCGTTAGTAGATGGATATCGTTGACTTGTGGCATGTGTGCATTTATCTGCCAGTAAGTGAGTTAGTTTTCTTGAAATTCTCTTAGTGTTAAGGATGATTATTTCTTATTTGTTAATACTTTTGTGTACGAGTATTTGGGTGGCATCCACTCATTGGGAGTATTCTTTGGAAACTAATAAAATAGATCGTCATCCAGTCACGTGGTATTTGATAAATAGTAAGTTTTTTTTTCAATAATATAACGTGCATCATAAAAAGAATTCAAGCGATTTGTTCATGAATTAACATAATATATGCAAGTATGTATGCAGGTTTTTTTATACAAAAATATATTTTTCTATAATGAAAACAGATTATAACCATCGCTATCCAATTTTTAGTGAAATCCGTTCAAAAACGTTTTTTCAAAAAACTTAGTTTCATCCTATTAAAGGACCATGGTAGGACTTAGTTAAAACCAAGTTATGTACATCAAAGACGCTGTGCTATGTATTCTAAACAAAAATGGTTAAAAAATTTTTTTACGAAAAACGCTGCATTTAAAAGTTATGGTGCAAAAAGTGTTTACTAGTGTTGTAAAAGTATTGAGTATTTGAGTACTGAGTACTCAATACCTGGAGTTTTTGCCGGTACTCAATACACAAAAGTAACTACTCAATACTTTCAGGGTTGCATTTTGTAGTATTCAAGCGAAAGTCTGATGTATTTAATCAGAATTATACATTTCTGTGAGTTTGATACAAACAAATATGACTCTGAACCTCATGGAGTTAGTGTAACAAATACCAATTCTGTTAGGCATTATTTTGATACGAAAACAGCCGCTAATAAAAGTACTACAAAATGCATCATTGAACTACTTCAGTCATTAACAAATACTATTGGACAGAAAAAGTGTCCCTTTAGAATAGTGGAAGGAAGGCACCTGATACAATATAACCATCAATTCAGGTCCTCACAAACATGAAAAATATTTTAAATTCTTTCAATGTCGGTAAAATTTTATTTCTACATTTCAACAATGACTAAGTAATAATATCATTTGTGAGAAAAAAATGTTTATTAAAAAATATTTAGAAGATAATTTAAGAGATTAATGCACTAGAAGTGTAAGCGTACGTTAAAATTTTTTATGTACAAAAACTAATCTTCAAACTTATTTAGTTTCAATTGTTATAAATTAATTTAAATATACTTTTATTTTATCCTTGTCTTTCATATTGCATTATCAATAAAATAATATAAATAATAATTTTTAACTTCCCATATACATACATATACAAAGTATTGAGTAGTATCGAATACCCAATTGAAAAAGTATCGAGTAGTACTGAGTATACAAAAGTAGTCGCTTTTTACAACACTAGTGTTTACAGTCAAGAAATTTTCTTTTTAGGTGAAAAGTGCAATGCACACTATCAGTGCAATTTTTACACACATGTGCTTTTTAATGGCCAGTCGGTGGAACAAATACTCGTAAAATAAATACTTTCGTCTGGTGCGCAGATAGATAGCATTTTAGAACGAATGTTAGAATATGAATCTTTCATCTTTTATAATTTTACTTTCTTTTCATTTCTTGGTATAATTATATGAACCTCAGTTTGCCTGGTAGTAAAGAAAATGCACCAGAGCTTCATAAAAAGTCAATGTTTGTTGTAATTTATGGTTCAGAGAGCAAATTTATAACATAGCACCAATTCATATTTTTACCAAGAGTAAATTGGCTATCGCAGCCTTAATAGATGAGAAAGTTCAATGTCAAGATGTAAAAATAAGATAAACGCTCAACAGCCCAGTTGCTGAAACAACGATGGATTAAATATCTTAATTTACGATCAAGTCGCAGAGAAGATATTTAACTGAGTCTCTATCTTCTTCAAAATCCGTAAGATTTCAGCTCTCCCAATGCTTAGCAGGCTGTGGCACGTCTCTGAGATAGTCCAAATTTTGGAAAAGCAATAGACTAAATATTTGAGCCTGCACTTCTTCAGGATCAACTACCTGCAGAGAAGATTTCTGATTTCATGAAAACAACTCCCACAGATAAATTGCAAATCTGCCCACATGCGCCCGCTCGCGGAAAATTTTTTAATATAACAAGAATCTTCCTTCCCAAGGTTATAGCTCCTTAGTCATGTTTAGTAATCTCAATCTCCACATAAGTGCTCCTCTCCCAAGACGAGCATTTCGATTCTTATTTTAGCTTTTTTCATGTCGAAGCCTTCTATTATGTTGCGGTTTTCGCCTCGGGTAATCAAAAAAGAGACCAAAAGGTCAATATGTTCAGAGCAAGGCTTCTATATATCGATGCACTATATATAAATACTTTTTGGCTGGTTAGAAGGTCAAGAAACTTTTGAGTATTTCCCATAATTTTTTATGTAGAGCTAACAAAATGTTGAAGACCTAAAATTTAACTCCAATTACGGCATTATATCAACATTGGTTACTTCTCTTTTTCTACCTAATCTGTCCTAATAAATAAGACATAGTCGCATGTCATACAGCGCAGTGCGTCAAGTAATTGACTTACGTAAAGAAACATCTCTTAAATGTATCGATTGGCCATCAATATGCTTTTGAATTATTTTCTCTACAATTTTGCACAAAAGTATTTAAGAAAATGAAGGGCAATACTGTGCCAAGATATGTTTCCAAATACTTGAAAAGCTGGTCGAAAAATTGGACAATAGCCATTTGCAGAACACTAATCTGAAGCTCTAAACTTTATTATGTGCTTCATATTAAGTTTCACTGTCTGTAATAAAACCCCCAGCGGAGTCTATTTATAGACTACGGGTGTGGCAATCCCGGGGCCCCAGCTAGGGTAATGTAGCTTTTTCCGCTGACGGAACTTTGGCTCATTACCCGTAAAACTTATGTGTTACTACCCAATCGCTGAACATAAACAGAGTAACGGATGTGCACATATTTATAAAAGGAAAACAAATATTGTACGCCCGTTGTTGTCAGCTAGGTGCAGCGTCACCTAGAACTGCCCCTGAGTTCAAAAGACGATAGAGGTGAAGCCCTTGTGGTGGAACTTCGAGGTCTAACCAGAGGCTACTTCTGGTACCACGGGTGCCGGTTGCCCGACAGCTGGGCTGCTTAGAGATAAATGCATTGCGGTTGTCAAGATTCTGTGCTAAAATAGTTGTGCGTCCTACCTCCTGGGTTCAAGGGGCGTTTATCAAGCATGATCGATTGTAGTAGGCACAGGATCTTGGCGGCGAACTTTCATTCTTCTCGCGTAAGTGGTCCTCGCTGCTCTGAAGTTTTGAGTGCATGTAGCGGTCGTTAGTTTCCTTTGCTGAAATGCCGAGTTCGTCCTACCCCAATGGGGTATACCCCACGGGGTTAAAGGGATGATTTTGGTAGGTGTGGAGTAGGCACTGGTTATTTGGCGACACAGGCATGCGTTCTTTATGGATGACTGGTTAGCTGTGCCGGCAATGGTTGAGGAATTTTCTTGGGGACTTCGCTAAGGTGTATGGTGGTTGTGGTTGCTACCAAAATCGCTGGGAGAATAGTCTTGGCTTCCCAGTGTTAAATCAATGCTAGTGGTTGGACTGACGCGGTCAGCCAGGCACTGTTCTAGGTGCTGTTGCCATTCAACAGAGCTGCTATGGGCACGGACATAGCAGCAGAGTTTAGATAGCTCAAAGTACCTCAGCAAGGTACTTGAATATAGAACAGGGATAACTATATTCAAAGATTTCAACCTATGTGCCTTATGGAGTGGGCCATAGGTTCATTCTAAAATGGTGCATGGGGGCGTTGGTTTGGCGTCTAACCCACACCCGGTGCTTTGGCACACGTGAGATAAGGCCGTAACGGCAGGTACTCACGTAAAGCAATTGCACATCTGTCTGTAATAAAAAAATACCAAGCTATGTATATCTCCGCCTCTCTCTGTCTGTGTCTGTGTTCTGAGGAGGACAATTTTGCATTAAATAGCTTTTGAGTTAAAAGAAAGCTTCCATTTTGCTGTAAGTCCATTTAAAAGATCTTATGGAAAGATCAAACATTAAAAAATTGTAATTGTGCCAGAAAAACAACCAGTATTTTTTGTAAAGTAGAATACAAGTAATTGCCTGAGCATAATTTTCTAAAATTATACATATTTTAATTTCTTTTACCCAGCTTGTAATTGTAATGGCTATGCGGACAAATGTTTCTTTGACTCACACCTCTATAATTTGACTGGACATGGTGGGCACTGTTTGGATTGTCGTGATAACCGCGATGGTCCTAATTGCGAACGTTGCAAGGAGAACTTCTATATGCGCGAAGACAACTATTGTATACATTGTAGTTGCGATCCGGTAGGTTCACGTTCCTTACAGTGCAACAGCCAAGGCAGATGTCAGTGCAAGCCGGGTGTAACCGGAGATAAATGTGATCGCTGTGAGGCAAATTACTATCAATTCGGGCCACATGGTTGCCAACCTTGCGGTTGTGATCCACGTGGCTCATTTGGCAATATGCCTTCCTGTGATCCCGAGACAGGTATATGCCATTGTAAGGATAATGTGGAGGGCAAACGTTGCAACGAGTAAGTTTTATACTAATTGATACTTAAAACTGATTAATTTTTAATTAATTCTCTTATAGATGTAAGCCAGGTTTCTTTAATCTTGATTTAACCAATCGTTTTGGTTGCACGCCCTGTTTCTGCTATGGCCATACATCCGAGTGTCAAACAGCTCCTGGTTATTCTGTTGTTTCAACCACATCTAATTTTAATAAGCATAAAGAACGCTGGAGTGCTGTTGATTTGTACAATAATGAAGTAGACATCAAGTACAATCAATACAGCCATAGTATTGGTACTACGGCCCATGGTAATGAATATGTATACTTCCAAGCGCCTGAACGATTCTTGGGTGATCAAAGAGCTTCCTATAATCGAGATTTCAAATTTAAGTTGCAATTAGTGGGCCAAATTGCTCCCAGCACCAGCGCCAGTGATATCATTTTAGAAGGTGCGGGCACTAAAATCTCCTTACCCATTTTTGCCCAAAATAACGGAATACCAGACAACGACGTGAAGGAATACACTTTTCGATTGCACGAACATCGTGACTATCAATGGCAACCCAGCCAATCGGCTAGAGGTTTTCTCTCTATACTCTCCAATCTGACGGGTATTAAAATTCGTGGTACTTACTCTAAGCAAGGAGAGGCTATTTTGGATGATGTTGAATTGCAAACTGCTCATAGAGGTGCCGCTGGTCACCCTGCCACTTGGATTGAACAATGTACTTGCCCTGAGGGCTATTTGGGTCAGTTTTGTGAATCTTGTGCTCCCGGCTATCGTCATAGCCCGGCCAGAGGAGGCCCATTTATGCCTTGTATTCCTTGTGATTGCAATGGTCATGCTGAAATTTGCGATTCTGAAACTGGTAGTTGTATTTGTCAACACAATACGACGGGCGATAATTGTGATCAGTGTGCCAAGGGCTACTACGGCAATGCTTTGGGTGGCACTCCGTATGATTGTAAGCGCTGTCCATGTCCCAACGATGGTGCCTGTATGCAAATCAATGGCGATACTGTTATTTGTACTGAGTGTCCCGTCGGATACTTTGGAGCCCGTTGCGAACAGTGTTCAGATGGATTTTATGGTGATCCAACTGGTTTATATGGTGCAGTACATACTTGTAAATCATGCGATTGTAATGGCAATGTGGATCCAAATGCTGTTGGAAATTGCAACCGCACTTCGGGTGAATGTTTAAAGTGCATACACAATACAGCCGGAAAATATTGTGATGAATGTTTACCAGGTCATTTCGGTGATCCTTTGGCCTTGCCGCACGGAAAATGTGATCGCTGCAGTTGTTATCCACCGGGAACTGAACAAAACAATGATGGCATTTCTCAATGTGACCAAGTTACAGGTCAGTGCCACTGTAAACCTAATGTTATTGGACGCGATTGTGGAGAATGTCAACCAGGCTATTTTAATATTGTGTCTGGCAATGGTTGTGAGAATTGCATGTGTGATCCTGTTGGCTCGTATAATTCCACTTGTGATCGTTCCACCGGCCAATGCTTCTGTAAACCTGGAGTTGTAGGCTTGCACTGTGATCAGTGTGATGTTTATTATTATGGCTTTTCTTCGGAAGGCTGTAAGCCTTGCGAATGTGATGAGAGTGGCTCTAAGGGATTCCAGTGTGATCAATATGGTCAATGTCCTTGTAACGACAACGTGGAAGGCAGACGTTGCGATCGCTGCAAAGAGAACAAGTACGATCGTCACTTGGGCTGCATCGATTGTCCTGATTGTTACAATTTGGTGCAAGATGCTGCTGATGAGCACAGAGTTAAGCTAAAGAATTTAAGCTCTACTCTGGATGAAATTGCTCGCACTCCTGTAACCAATGATGGCGAGTTTGAGGCTAAACTAAAAACTGTGCAGGAGAAAGTTGATATTTTATTGAACGATGCTAAATATGGAGCTGGTGATGGTGGAAAAACTTATGTTGAAGTTTTAAATGAATTACACAAACGTCTCGCAAGCATTAACAATCATTTAGATGACGCCGATACTCTGCAGGACTCAGCAAATAGTGAAATTGAAAAGGCAAAACATAATCATACTATTGCCCAGGATATTATACAGGCAGCCAAGACTGATCTTAAAAATGCTTTGGATTTGCTACATGACGAAGGCGAACAAGCATTGGCAAAGGCACAAAATAAATCTGTTGAATTTGGCGAACAGTCTGATCAAATTTCAGACATTTCTCGTGAAGCTAGAGCTTTGGCCGATCGCTTGGAATCCGAAGCTCAATTTGATTTAAAGAACGCTAAGGATGCCAATGATGCAGTGGAAAAAGCTTACGAATTGGCCAAGAGTGCTATTAATTTGCAACAGAAGGTAAGCGATGAATTGAGGACAGAAGTACGTTTGGAATTGGAAACAGTTAAACAAGGTTTGGGCACTGCTACCCAGACCACCAAAGAAGCTTTACGCAAAGCAAATGAAGTTTATGATGCCGCTTTAAGTTTATTGAATGATGTGTCTGGCCTGACGGCACCTGAAATCGATATTAGAAAGTTCAAAGAAGAAGCTTTGGAGGCCAATGAACAGGCAGACGAGCTTTTGCAACAAGTCAACGATATATCCAATAGTAATGGCGAACTCTTTGGAGACTTTGAAGAGGAAATTAGTTTGGCTGATATTATGTTAGAAAGGTACACAGAAAGGTTTTAAATTAGTAAAATGCAATACTTAATCATTATATGTATTCTTAGAGCTAATCAGCAGAAAATGGATGATATCGAACTGTTGAAGAGGGCTAAAGATGCTTTAGAAAAGGCTACCAAAGCTGTGGAACAAGGTGACAATACCTTGAAGGAAGCTAATAACACTTACCATACATTAGCTGGTAAGTCTCTATTTTCTAGAATTAAGCTAAGCTTACAATCATTTCTTACATTTTTAGGCTTCCAATCGGATGTACAAAAATCTTCTGAAAAGGCCGACTTGGCCCTGCAAACTGTACCCAGCATAGAGCAAGAAATAGAAAAGGCCGAAAACTTAATTAGACAAGCAGAAGAAGCCCTAGAGGGGGCCAATAAAAATGCCAACGAAGCTAAAATAAATGCTCAGGAAGCCCAACAAAAATATGCCGAACAAGCTTCCAGAGTAAGCTTAGTATTTTTGTTTTTTTTTGTAGACAAAGAAATATTTTAATTGCTTTTTTTTCGCTTAGGATGCAGAATTTATACGTAAACGTGCAAATGAAACTAAAGTCTATGCTCGAAAATTAAGAGACGAAGCCGATCAATTGAATCATCGCGTTAAGATAACTGAAATCGATATTGGAAAACTCGAAGAATCTTCTAGCAAAGATGACAATTTGGTAGATGACGCCAAACGAAAGGTAAGAGAGAGAGAGAGAGAGAGATGTTAACACACATAGTATTTTTCATGGGTATAGAGCGTTAAATGGAAGTAATATACTGCTGGTTTAAAATTAAAAAAAAATACTTTAACGCATTCAGGAAGTCCAATTTCCAAATTGATCGGGGTAAGCCTACGGTTTTTCATAATCTCAGACAAAAAACCAAGAGGATTTATTTCACAAGACAGTAGGGTGCTTCTGTGGCTGAGTGGTAGTGATGCTAGCCTGTCAGTTCAGAGGTAGTGCGTTTGATTCCCGCCATGGGCCCTGGGTGTTTGCCACACCCAAGGTAATCGCTTCGCGTTTTTATTTAAAAAAAATATTAAAAGGTAACTCCAGTCAGCAATATATGTATATATGTATATATTTATACATATGTTCATTTCACTCCTCGAGGGAGCATTGGGCCATAACAAGGTGATTCCAACGTGATTCGGTTCAATGCTTGACTTCGTTCCTCTTCTTCTTCCTCTGCAATCTCGAAAGTGTTCTGTTGTCAGTTGCTGCTAACTAGATATGCGCTGGTTAGCCTACTCGTCTGCATCCTTGCGGGTTCCAATCTAAGCATTTCTTGGCAAAATCATGCTCTGGTTTACGGAGGGTGTGACTAATCGAACTCCATTTCTGCTTACTTCGTTCCATTCTAATAGGCTGCTGATTTGCCTCGACCCAGAGATGGTTGTTGGATATTGTTGCAGGCCAGAAAATTCGTAAGATTTTGTGGAAGCATTTGTTGAAAAATACCTGAAGGCATTGTATGTCACATGGTGCTATGTTCCAAGTCTCGCATCCATATAACAAAGCGGATTTTATATTAGAGTTAAATAATTTGATTTTGGTTTGTTTCGAAATATTAGAAGATTTCCAAACTGGGTTTATCTGGGCAAATACACTCCGCGCCTTATTTATGCGACTATGAATTGTTCTACCCAGGTAGGACATCTTCAATCTCTTCATTACACATGAAGAAATGGCGATCCGTGTTGCTATTGTTTATCTTGGATTTAGAGTAAGTCAATTAAGCACGCACGCGTGAGGCAAAAATAATGGCGATAACCCAAAGTTGACCATTTAGTGTTACGAAGACATTCGATGGCTTGTATGATTCACAAATTTGAACTTACTTAAAAACTGTTCGATTTGTAAAATTAAGTCGTTTGGAAATGTTTATTCCATAATCCAAAGTGGCCAAGCTTGACACCCGTATTAAGAAAAGGCTGCAATTTTGTAATCGGACCAGGAATTCATAACATTTTGACTTTTGTCCAAGGCTCCGCTGTTACCTCTTGCAACTGACGGTAATATTAATATAATTAGGACCAAGACTTCCACTGACCTATAAAGTCAACTAACCAAATAATTTTTATTGGTCTAGACCAATTTGCCAAGGCAAGTGTTAACAAAAGTTTTCTGAACTGAGCCACGATTTTCACAATAAGTTTTCAAAATTCACAGTTGTTACTTTGACGTTCACTTATACATATTAAAGACCTGAGCTCAAACGATCACATATGATAATTGAGTTGCCAGATTTGACAACCAAGTGGCAGATTAATATCTATCTGATATGGCAGCTTAAAAAAAATATCCTATACAATTATTTTTTAGATGCTTAGCAAAATATTTTTCCTTTGTTCTTAAGGTGGGCCAAGCTAAAGCTGATACTGAAGAAGCTAAGAAGCAAATCGATAAAGCTGTCAATGAACTGGATGATATCAAAGAAGAATTAATCAATCTTAAAGATATTAATACAGCTGATTTAGATAAATTAGGTGAGTAGTAGCAAAAATAATAATCGCCTTTCTTTTTAATTAAAAAGTCATCAAGATACGAAGTGTACCCTTTAAAATTTCGTACAGACACATTATATGTAAAAATTACAATTAAGAAATTAACGTTTTGGTTTTCAAAATTTTGTAGAAAAACGTTTGGACGCAGTTGAGGAAGATGTAAATCGTGCCAACTTAACTGGTCGCCTTGAGAAATTCCGTGAAATGCGTAATATTCAAAAGAAAACAGTTGATAAATACGAAAAAGAACTACTAGACTTGCAGCAAGAAGTTCTCAATGTGCGTTTGATATCGGAAGCTTTGCCAGCCAACTGTTTTTCCCGAAGTAGACTTGAGCCTTAAAATTAAAGTTCAGCATTAACCAATAACTACTTAGAACCACCTAAACATCAAAGCAAATTAAATTGCAATTTTTGAATAACAAAACAAACGTTTTAAATTTTAGTTTTAAAAATAAAATATTTTTCATTTAGTTAAAGTCATTTTTAAGCTTTATTAAGAAATAGTAACTGGAGTGTGAAAAAAAAAACAAAAAGAAAATAAAGTGCCTTGCTAAAAGAATTCATTATATATAATCCTTCTGAAAAATTTTCAAACAACTGCCTTTTCTGAATTTAATAGATTTTCTTGTCATTAAATACTCGTATGTATTTTCTTTAAAACGCCATATTTTTGAATTTTTTTCTTTTCGAATAAATTTAAGTTTAATTTCAAGCATTTTCTATATTATTATTATTCGTTACCTTCACTCAATGCATTATTATTAAATATTTTAAGCTTGTAAAAGTGTCTGGACAAGTGTCTTTTTGTCTTTTTTATTTTTAATGTACGTCTACATATGTGCCAATATTTAAAATGTATTGTAATAATTTGAAAAGGTTTCCTTTGAACTTTGTTAACTACGTTCAAGGGAAATGTATCGTTTAAGTATGATAACATATTTATAATGAAAATTTTAATAAATTTTTTAACTGAAATTGAGAAACTTTTTCCTCCACTCCCTCAAAAAGAGATCTCATTTCTCGTTCATTTCCTTTAATAATAGAAAAAAAGAAAAACTGCTACGCATTATCTGAAACAAAACAGAAACAAAACTTTTAGTACTAGAGAAAGCTTTGTTCAAGTGTTCTTTCTTACTCCCAGAAAAGTCACCCTTGACATTGTGGTGAAACCCGCTACTTCCATAACAAAAATGCGATCGGTTCTCATGATCATCATACGTGTTATTAATTTAAATTCTTTGCTTTCCTCATACCATTTGGTGCTGTAAATAGCAGTGGATAACTTTTCACACTATACAGAAAAAATTAAGACATTTTTTTTAATTACCAAAATATTAAATTTTTCACTTATTCTCAAAATGAGGTATGTATTCATACATACATATACATATTTACCAATTATAGAAATTGCAAAAAAAAAAAAAATATTTTTATTATTAATAAATCATATTTTTAAAAGAAATTATAATTTAAAATACGAGTATCATTATAAATGCAATAAATGAACAAATTTAGTTCTTATTTTCAATTAATGATTCAAACATAATTGAATATTAATTTTAAAAATTATTTGCTAGTGCCGTAACAAACCGTCAGTAGACCCCAACCACACATTCCGAACAGCCACAAACCTATTATCTAATTGTATAAAGGTGTATCAAATATAAATTATTTGCGGGATTTTGTATAAGTTTCTAAGCCAACTAACTACGCTTATTTTTCTTATGTCTGTGGAAATAAGAAAAAAGTGCTTAAGTATATTTTACTGTTTTGCAGGAGAGCACTTTTAAGCGTTCGAGTCGATTTTCAGAAATTTATTTCTTTAACAGTTAATTTGGGAAATTCTCTCTGTTGAACTTAAATTTTTCATCAAACATCGTTCTACACACTATAAGTTATACATTTAAGTTGAAATATACCAAAGTATAACCTCAATTAAGCTATTATTCCAAATGAGATTAGAAGTCTAAAAAATATAAGTTCCAAGTCATAGTGCTATAACTTCCTGAAAAATCACACAAATTGATTGAGATTTTAACCAGGGGTACTTTCAATTACGCAGATGACGATGGTACCGTTAACTCAAAATCAGCTTATCTCTACTTAAGCACTTTTTCCTTGTTGTCACATATATGATTTTCAAAAATCTTATTATTTGTGAATTCTCAAATAGTTCTTGAAAGTCTGTGCATAAGATAAGAGGTTTGTGACTGTTCGGAATAAGTGAACATTTTTATTTAAAAATATACATAATTAGAATTGTGCAAAGTGTTAATATGAATGTAAGAAAATAATGAACGTAAATAGTGCAATGTAAAAATAAAATTGATTAATAGGTTTGGCGAGACTTAAAGTTTAAGGCCTGTCCCAAAAATCGTTTGATCGACAACTTGTATTTGCAAACAACAAATTTATATATAAAGCAGAAATCTATATCAACTGACACCACACACAGTGGATCAAACACAAAGAACGCTGATGATGAAGGCGCAGTGACCTTCAAAAACAGCTAGTTGTTCCATTCTACTGTTGTTTGTCAGAATATTTACAATTAACTTTGTTATTATTTTTTTCATTAATAATTATCACATGTAATTCGGCTAACAGAGCGATACGAACTTTAGCCTAATCAAATCATAAATAAAGTTGAATATTGTTTAACCGATCTTAGACCATTAAATGCTCCGAAAGATTTAATTTATAGACTTAAAAACTGCAACTCATAATAGTAAAACATTGTAAATTAATGAGTTTTCAATCTCTTCGAGATATAGACTGCAAGGTCAAGCGTTTGCCGTTTTTAGGGTTCCGTAGCCAAAGGTGAAAATGAACCCTATTGTTTTCGCTACACTGTCTGCTGTCCGTCAGAGAATGTTTTCTCGAGAACCTGAAATTTGGAAATATGTAGAACTTTGGCCGCTACAACAACAAATATATGATAGTTAAAAATTAAAGGCAGTTCCAAAACGAGCAACGAAAAATTTTAAAATCCTATGTAATATACAGGGTGGGCCAAAAGAAAGCAAGGGGTGTAAAAGTTTAATAACTTTTTTGTTTATTAATTTTTTTTTATTTTTTCTTTCAGATTATATAGACAACACTTGGAGAATTTATAATGGAGAGGTTCACAACTGAACAGAGAACCAGAACAATGGAATTTTATTATATAAACCAGAGATGAAAATTTGATTATGAGTGATGAAGCTCATTTTCATTTGAATGGCTTTGTTAATAAGCAGAACTGTAGGTTCTGGGGTTCTCAAAATCCAAGAGCCATTTATCAACACCAATTGCACCCCATCAGGTGTACAGTATGGTGTGGGATCATATCTGAAAATGTCATTGGGCCCTACTTCTTCGAGAATGAAGATGGAAGTGCTGTAACCGTAAATGGAGAGCAGTATCGGTTTATGATAGAAAGTTTTTCACGTCCTGCTCTTGAAAACAGACCTGGTATGTGGTTTCAGCAGGACGGAGCCACTGCCCATACTGCCCGAGACACAATGGCACTTTTAAGTCAAATTTTTGGAGAGCGAATAATTTCTCGAAATTCGGAAATTATTTGGCAAGCGCGATCGCCAGATTTGACAGCACCCGACTATTTTCTTTGGGGTTTTTTGAAGGAGCGAGTGTATGTGAACAAGCCAGAGACAATCCTTGAACTCAAGGCAAACATTGTTGCAGAAATTCGAACGCTACAGCCACAAGTTTTGAAAGATGTTATGGAAAATGCTCTAAAAAGAGCCCATCAGTGCGAAGCTGAAAACGGTGGTCATTTAAGAGACATAATTTTTCATACTTAGTGTAAAAAAATTTCCATTTTGTATATTATATAATCTGAAAGAAAAAATAAAAAAAAGTTAATAAACAAAAAAGTTATTAAACTTTTACACTGCTTGGTTTCTTTTGGCCCACCCTGTACATACTGTATGTATATATAGAAACTTGAAATTTGCAAAGCTAGTTTATTTTTATACAGACAAAAATAATTACCACTAAAATTTAAAAAGATCAAAATTAAAGGGTATTCTATCATTTAATGTAAATTTGACAACTTGCTGTATCTTGGAAACCGTAATAGGCAAACTACTAAAATTTTCAAAAACGGTAAAACTAAAAAATTCCAAAATTATAAAATCGCCACACCGAAAAAATCGCCAAGAACCGAAAAAGCTCGCCAAAACGAAAACAAGTGTCAAGTTAAAAAAAAAAAATCTATTAAACTAAAATAAATCTCCAAAAACCACAAATGTCGCCAAAATTAAAAAAAATCGCCGAAATAAAATAAATAGCCAACATAAAAAAAATCGCTTAAATGAAAAGAACGCTAAAAACTGAAAAAATCGCCAAACCAAGAAAAAAGCGTCAAAAACGAAGCGCCAACTACGAAAAAACGCCAACTACGAAAAAACGCCAAAACTAAAAAAAACATTAATTTAAAAAATCGCTCAAGGCCGAAAAAGTCTCAAAAATGAAAAAAAAAATTCAAAAATATATATTATATAGGCTAAAGTTCATATAGTATTATATATCTAGTATCCGCGAGTCAAACTCGCACTTTCCTGAATCTATTTTTGATCTCTTTTGCCATACCCAGCCGTTAACACTTTTTTTTAAGAGAAGTAACACTTAGTCAATGAATGCCTACTACTATTACTAGGTGTTACCTTCTTTGGAAAAGGTATAGTAATACGAGATGACAGGTGGTGAAGGCAGAGCTAGAGGAAACCCTCAATATTTTATAACTCAGCTTATTGCACTTTTTTTTGATAATGCAGTGTACCAGCGCCTCTGGTGTCAATAAGGCGTATCAAATTTTTAAATCTGTGTTTAATAGTCACTTTTTGGTTATTTTACTTCGTCGACGATTTGCAGTGTTAGTGGTTTAAAAATCGTACATAAATTGTGCTAAATATTTTACTGATTTTGACAATTTGTGTAAAACAATTAAAAGCTTTTGATATTTAGTGATTCACTTTTTTTTTTTTTTTTTTTTTTTTTCTAACACGTCTTCACAATAAACGAAACTCTTACCTCTGATGTTAAACGTTGACCATTTATACAAAATACAAAGATTTGAAAAGCGGCTGCAGATAAATATAAAGCCATTTTTATAACCATTTTCATATTGGTACCCTAAATTAAGAAGACAAATTAAGCAATTCAACACTTATAATTAGTCCACCCACCAGTCCCACACTGCCCTGAAATATCAACAAACACATTACCACCATACTGACAAGAAAAAGTGGTGCACTTTGTATAAAATACAAATAATTGATCTCGTAATAATATCTAGAAAGAAAAAATTATTCCGCAATAATATAATTAATTGTAACCACAAATAGCATCACTCATTGTCTCACTCATATATTCGTTGATATAACCTTGTCCAGGCCAAAATATACTTGACACGCTCTGCTGCCAAAACATTTTCAGTTGTGGAATTGTCAATTAAGCGTCGTAGAATTTTTACCAATGCCAAGGCATGTAACGTATTGGCAATAAATGAACAAGTTAAGCTTATAGCAACTGAGAAAATGGAAACAATTTTAATATTTATTTTACATATTTATAAACTAACTATAATCGTTTCTACCAAATCCTAGTAAATGAGCACCAGAACCACTTATCAAATATTTTATGGTATAGAAAGGAAATCGAAATCCTTTGTCATGCCAAAAGGGGAAAGATGATTGGAGGGCTTTAATGTAAAAAAATTATAGTTGCTATTGTCAATAAATCGAAATATGTAATTAAATGAAATTATTTGATAGTAAACTTACGATACAGGACTTCAAAGTCCTTGGTATTAATATATATATTATAGCAATTTATACCCAAACAAGTGAAGTACTGCCAAGCCATGATGCTGAAAATACTAACGATGAAAATGTTCACCTGTCGCTTAATATCCGACCACGAATAATTTAGAATAAATTGTATCTCTTGTATTAATTGATTTTTATTTAAAACATCTATAGAAACACCAAGAAAAGCAAACAATGAGAGAAGATTCATAACAAATTTTTGAAAAGATATTTTTATTTAACACATTATACAACAAAGAAGTTTTTAGAGGTATAGAACTTTAAATTGCAGTTGCTAATAGCAGTTGCCCAAGAAAAATCACCCAAGACAACCAAACAATTTTGGGCAATTGTACATTACATTGATTGTGAACACTCACTCAAATTTACAAAAAATGTCACAAGTCCCAAAATATTTCTTTGGACCATTGTTCTCGATAAATTGCGTTTAAAACTAAGACTGTGCGGGTTTTTTGGGGTCCGGTACGCCAAAGGTGAAAAGGAACCCTATTGTTTTCGCTACGCTGTCCATCAGTCCTTCACAGGCTATTTTATAGAGAACCGTAAGAGCTACGGACCTGAAATTTTGACAGAGTGTGTACAACTTTGGCAGCTACAACAAAAAATAAGAAATTAAAGGATGTTCCAAAACGAGCAACGATAACTGTTAAAAGCCCATGAAATTTGTAAAGTTAGTGTATTTTCATACAGACTACAACAATTAACACTAAACTTAAAAAAAAAATTTTAATTAAAGGGTGTTCAGTCAGTTAATGTGGTTTTGACTATCTAATTTTGACAAATTGCTGTATCTCGGAAAAATTATAAAATCGCCAAACCAAAAAAAAAAAAAATCGCCAAAACGAAAAAGCACCAAATTAAAAAAAATTTTAACACTAAAATAAATCGCCAAAACCAGAAAAATCGCCGAAGTGAAATAAAACATAAAATAAAAAATAAACGCCGAAACCGAAAAAATCGCCAAAACGCAAAAAAAGCACCAAAACAAAAAAATCGCCAAAATGAAAAAACCACCAAAATGAAAAAATCGCCAAAATTAAAATATTGTATTGCAATAATATTATTAATATTATTACATATTTCTAAATTTTCCAATTTTTTGTTTTGATGGTATTGAAATAGATGAGATGAGAATGAGAAGAAATGAGAAAAAACAGAAAAAAAATTTGTAAGATTATTCGTTAAGTGTGATTGTTCATACAATTTAAAGTTCATCGTTTCTGCAAAACAAACGCAACATGAGCACCTACTCAATTCTAGTAAGTCCAAATTTTGTAGCAATTCCGAATTTTCCATTTTTCGCGTCAACTTTCGAAATTTATGTTGAGTAAACAAGAAATGGGTCAGTACGCTAAGCGTAACCCAGATGTGAAACGTAGTGCAAACGGCCTGCAATAAAAAATATTTTTCACTTTAACATTTTTAATTCAATTCTGGAATTTCTCTTTTTTTTAACTCACATCAGAGTATACCGGAAAAGATTTGAAACGATGTTCATAAATGAAGAGGTATTGAGTACCCAAGTTGAATAAAGACACCGTCATTAAAGCCAAGCTAATTCTTAAAATTATGTATATACGAGTATGAATTGTTATTATTATACAATTGTGTATGTATATATGTATATAAGCATTTAACTTAATTTATCTAAAAATATTATGCGATCTCTTCTTTAAACCAACTAACTAATGGCTCGATTATGGAAGGCAACCGAACTTCTGTGACCTTGTCAACTGGCAACGCAACCGAAATTAAAATTAGTATAACATCTGCCAACTTTCTTCAGTTGCCTTCAAGTTATGGGATAATATACTTATGAAAGTTTGACATATGAACATAATGTCATCAAAGTTTCAAAATACTGGTATAATATATATATATATATGTAAGTACTAAAGAAATTCTTTAAGTAAAAGTACTTAAAATTTACTTTTAATAAAAATATTTATTTCAGTGTAATTATTTTTCCATGGAGAGAAGAAAATACAAAATGTGGAATCTATTGGACGGTTCTAAGGGAACAATTCAAATCCTTTAGAATTACCAACCAAATTTTTTTTTAATAATTTTTAAGTCAAAACTTCGCATTAAGCCTTCAAGGTGAGGACTATTTTTGCCTTCTCAAAGAAAATTTTAATTTTTCAAATGTAATAGTTTCATACACCGATATGCTGCACGAACAAGGGGTAACTTTAACCCCCGACCGACAATCCACTGTTGTCACCAATAACTTACAATTTTATGGGATCTTTGAAAGGTGCTTCGTATTTAATGTTGACACCAACAGTCATTGAAATCCAAATTACAGGCTTCATTATTTTTCTATTTTTAGAACTCATTTTGTACAGTATTTTATTTAGCTCTGCTGACATTTTTGGGGACTTTATTATTTTACTGATGGTCTCTTAGGGAAATCCTAATCCTTTTATACTAAAGAGACTTTAATTTTTACACCACCAATGACATGGTGTTAAAAAAAAAAGAAAACGCCTACTAAATTTGTTAACTGATTAAATTTATAAAATCCATTAATAATCCCTTATAATTACGTATGTATTCTTCTTACTGAAATGCCATGAATTACTTGAAATAGATTTTTAGCTAATATTGAGCTGGACAAGTTTATACAAAGTTTCGCGAACATATACATATTTACATACCTACATATGAACCCAGTTAGCCAAGACTTTCATTAATGATATCCATTTCGAATATTTATCGAACATTTATCGTATAAAACTATCGAGAATGACGCTGAAAAATTAATCGAATAAAGTTCACCTGACGATCAGTTTTGTTACAAAAAACATTCGATTTCGTAGGTTCGCTACCAATATTAAAATTGGGAGAATATCGAACTTATTTCGATATCGCAAAAATGCATCAGAAAAAGTAAGAAAGTAATTTAATTTTTTTAATTTATTTATTTTTTTAACTTATTTATTTTATTTTTTTTTCTGTTTTTTAATTTCTTAACTTGCGGATTTGAACATGGCACCTCCATTCTAACAGACTAGCACACATCCACTAGACTATTGTGGCAAATTTTTTCCTGTTGAATTATTGCACATATGTATGTAAGTATGGGTTTTTTTTAACTTACAATGGTGTCATGGTTCGAACTTAGTACCTCTAGACTAACAGACTAGCACACATACCGTCACACATTGGAAAAACTATTAAGAGAACTTCTAAGTCCGAAGCTTTAGCAAACATTCGAATTTTATTAGATTTGAGAACAAATTTCGAAAAATTTTGTTTCGAAATTTCTTTGCTTCAGTGAGCATTCGTTTGCATCGAATTTCAGGTCAAGTGGGTATATTTTTATGCATTAAAGTCCTGCACAAAACCCCTTACAAGAACTTTTAAGAATGAAAAAACTTTTGATCCAGACACTTGTTTATCAAATTAAACAGTTTCGAACAGAACTAATGCACAATATCATAGAATCCAACAATATTGGCAACTCTTTAACTTGACAAACTTTTGTCTGAATTTAAAGATTTTTCATTAGAATTTAGTGGTTACGCTTTTTTGGGAAAATGTTTGACAAGTGTTACCGTAGCTTAAAACAAACGTAAACAACCAGCTTTTCTTTGAATGTATTAGTTAGTTGGTATTTAGTTACAGCTTTACCCTTAATTAAGTGTAAACTTTTACTGCTGAAAGTAATCAACTATGAATAACTTAAATAGGTACTTAAAAAAGTTAACAGTTAGTGATAATTTCTGAATATGCGCCATAATAATTTACTATCTACATCTTACACACACGCACCCAAACGTACAATATGCAAAATAACAAGAATACACGCATCAACACTACTTCTTTTGAGTGTTTGTTACGAACAAGAAGTCTTCGCAACATCGCTTGAAAACACTCATATACACGTACACCAATACATCCATAGTGCTTCGCTTATTAAACGACATCATTTATTATTGGTTTAGTATAATACATGCTACAACAATACATTTAAAAAACAAGACGTATTTACATTTCAAGACTGTTTACGCAGGTCTCTACTATGTATTACCATTTGCGATTGCGATTGTCTATTAATTGAAAATGATGTTGCAATTTTTTATATATGTATGTAAGTACACATATAGTACAAGAAACTATAGTAAACTGCAACGCACAGTAATGTGAAATATATTTAAGTGCTAAAAGTATTTAAATTGTGTCATAAAATTAACGAAATATTTTAATTCTGCTGCAAATGATGGTTCTAAGTAATTCAGCAGTTAACCCAAAATATTCCAGATTCTAGTAGCACTAGATAGTTTTCACGGTATCCCGTATACTAAAATTATTTCAGGAATGCTACTAAATTTGACTTCGTAGTCAAAAATTATTAAAGAGAGAGAGAGAGAGAAGTGTGAACGTATCAACCTTTTTTTTTGAATTAATCTACTGCACATATCACAGTTTTGCCATAATCATTTGTAATATTTCTAAGAAGTTTTAGAAATTAGTTTATAAGAATAGTATACTCGGAACTTGTACGGTTTACCATATGTCATTTATATAGGGCCCGTCCCACGAAGAACAAATTTTAAAATGTTGTTGTTGTTTCTAATGTAACTGTGCGAAAAGTGGAACGTTATATACATCGTGCGACAGGCCTATAACTCTTGGAGTTGTCTTCTTAAGTCCTTTCTTAAGACCGTGAGAATTCGCATGAAAACTTTTTATTGCAACAATTAGCAAATTTTTTTAGTTTTAATTGCTTATGTTTTTTATTCGTTCAATGCTATAAAATTTTGTCCACAAAATAACCTTATTTGTAGTTTTCAAATGTAGTAGAAAGACTAATTCATCCACCCACAAAACAAAGTAATTTGCCACTAATAACACAAAATCTGAGTGAAATAGGGCACATCAAAACACTGTCAATGAGGACATAACCACCCAAGAGAACAGCTCAGGGGCTATTCACAATTTTATCCCGGAAAAAGATTCAAGCTATTATTACATCATACCAAAGAGGCTAAAAAAATTAAAAATTCACTATTATGCCCTGACTCTCTAAAGTATACTAACTGAGTATATCTCTTAGCTGCAGGAAGACTAGAGTAGTCGCTACATACATAGAAATATCACTATAACACAAACAGTACACTCTAGCTGCCTTCTTAGATGTGGAAGAGAATTTTAACGATGTAGCTAGGGCAGCTTTTCAAAACCCTCTCCAAACTTTTGGCATTGAGGAGAATTTTAGTAGCTGGATAAAAACTCTACTGGGGACAAGAAATGTCACTGGCAAAAGAAAATAGACATTAATATAATATAATATATGTGCCCTTAATTATGAAAGTGGTCTAAGTCATATACTTCTTTTGTCGAGATATTTAGTCGATTTCAATTGAACAAATTAAAAACTATTTTTATATTATGAAACATTTTAATATAAAGTTGTTCTAGTCTCGATTTATATAAATTTATTTAACATTTATTAAATATTTATTGAAGTTTTTTAAAGATTTAATCAATATTTCGAAGCAAAAATCCATATGACTTAGACCACTTTCATAATTAAAAGCACATATGCAAATTGAGATGACTTGGAGGACGCTTATGATGATACCCACTTTCACTCTAAATTCTCACGATTAGCATCTTCTAAAATTCCCATGTGGTAAATTTTTATGCCACATTTTTCTATTTCTAATCACTGTGCCAATTATTAGCAGAGAGAACATTGAAGAGCAGAACTAAAGTTCACACGTTTAATATGTTTTGCTGATTCAGCAAATTATTTTTTTTTTTTCAATAATGGAAAGTCGTGTTAATTTAATATCTAGCGTTGCCTGGGTGTTCATTTTTTATTCTGCAATGCGAACAAAAAGTATTAGATCACCAACAAGTGGAACTATTCACCCTTTTCGGGAATAAAAGTTCACGTGAAATGTGTTGCCTTTCCCCAAAAATTGTGATCGCCAATGTTTGCTTTATTTTTATGTCAGTATACTATTTTAAAATTGTGTTCACCCGTATTTACAGTGAACAAAATGTTTGCCTTTTATTCCCGATAAGGGTGTCAGAGGCTTTCATGTTCTTTAGAGGATTTTTTTAGCTTTAAGAATTTCATATTCACTCAAGTATGTGATGGAAATCGATTTTAAAAATTAGGAAAACGTTGCGATATGCTGATCTATTACCTATTGAATATCTTTTATTATTATTGAACATACCTAAGGTTTTAGGGTTCCCACACCCACATAAGATAATTATTAATGAACAAATAACACCAAAGTTAATTGTAAATATTCTGAGAAACACTTGTTAGAACGGAACAACCAGCTGTTTTCGAAAGCCACTACACCTTCATCCTCAGCGTTGATTGTCATTGTCATATGGCAAGACTGTTGTAAATTTAGGGATGGTAAAATTGAGCTCATTACAAAAAAAAAAAGCTTTCAGCAAATTGTAATACGATGAATCAAAACAATTCACATATTCCATTTGCAATAAAGGGTGAGTATATAAAGCAGAAATCTACATCAACTGATACCACACACAGTGTACCAAACACAAAAGAACCCTGATTGATGATGAAGTTGTAGTTACCTTCGAAAAGAGCTACTTGTTCCGTTCTACTTAGTATTCTGATAAACATGTAATTTGGCTTACAAAGCGATATGAATTTTAGCCTAATCAAATCATAAATATGGAAGCAAATGAAGTTCGAACAATAATAATTAAACCAACTAAAAATAATTTATTTCTTTTATAGTCGTTTTACTAAAAGTTAAAGCCTAAACGCTTGTTTCCATAAGCCAAAGAGTCGACTTATCTAGTAAGTTATGAAAATCACTCAAAAAATTACTGCTTTTCATATAAATTTTCTACTCAAGTCGAGCATCCAGGAGTATAAAAAACTAATCAAAATGTTATAATTCTAATATTTTACTTTATTGTATATTGTAAATTTTTGTGCAGTTACTTCACATAAATAATGGCAAAACTTCTACTGCGTGTGTTAAAAATTGTTTTGATACACATATTTGAAAGTTGACTCATCGTCTGTTTTTTTTTTTTTTTTTTTTTGTAGCCCAAAGTTTTTTTATCTATCATTCATTTCACTCAATAAGAGGAAAAAGGAAAAGCTGGTACGCATTATCTGAAACAAGAAAATTTAATTTATAACTAGAAAAGAAAAAGTTTAAAGAAACACCCCCTTATGCAAAAATGATTGTTAAACTTAAAGTTGGTTTAACAAACGAATTTTGTATGGAAAAACCGGTTTTAACACATGCTTTAACTTTAACAATCGTTTTTGCATAAGGGGGACATTCATTAAAATACTTACCCCCAAATATGTTACACGAGACATTGTTGTGAAACCTGCTACTTCCATAGCAAACTTGCGATCGGTTCTCATGATCATCATGCGTGTTATTAATTTGTATTCGTTGCTTTCCTCATACCATTTAGTATTATAAATATCGACAGATAACTTTTCACTCTGTAATAGAACTCGGATATTTGTTTATGGGTAGGGTTGCCAGTCGTACTGATTTTGCCAGTACATGTACTGATTTTTGTTTAAAATCAGTACGCAAATGTATTGATTTTTTCATGTATGTATTGTCTTTGTACTGTTTTTATATATTAATTATGATCAATGTATAAAAAAGCCTGTCATAGTGTTTATTTATTTTCTTTGAATCACCAGTGATCTTTACTTTACCTCCGCCTTAAGGCGAATTTATTTTCAAAGTGGTATCCATATAATGCTCAAGCAAATTCTGCCAAAACTGTCAGAGATCATATAAATTTTAGTTTAAGTTAATGTTAATTTTATTGAGATTTTTTTAATTTAAATTTGCAAGAAAGATTTGCTATAAGTGATTTCTGATACATGCAAATAATGAATTTAAAGTTTCTTTTCGAAATTTTTTTTTTTGAAAATATTATTTTATTAATTACATATGCATTGGTACAAAGTATACATTGAATTCATGTTTTGTTTTAAGAATGGTTAAAGCTAGGAATGTAACGAATGTTCGCATTTGCAAATTTTTCGCTTATTTTTGCTATTTGCATTTCTTAAAATGTATGCGAATATTTAAGACAAAAAATTTTGTACTTCTTTTACGAAAAAAATTGCCATTAACAAACGTCAAAAACACGAAAATTATTTTAAGCCAGCATGAAAAAGATAAATATAGGGTACGTTCGCAGATTCAGCAAATTTATGCAGAAGTTGTGCGAATTTATTCTGCGTATGCGTGATCAACTGTTGCACATGCTTTGCAACTGCTCAATATCTGTGCATAGTTGGCATTTTTGAACGAACTGCAAACAATTTTTAAGTCGGCAAGTAATTTTATTTAAGAAAGTTGTCATCTCGTCGATGTGAAAGCACAAAAAACTTTTTATAAAAGTTTGCACATTGTGCCCATGGCTTGGACGTAGCTGACTTATAAGTAAGGCATTCTTCAAAGCTTTATCAGAAAGCTTTTCTATAAAAAAGTTCTCATAAGCATCAAAATTAAACTAAAGTCCAGCGGTGTTTGGAAATATACCTATTTAATTTTTTGAAAAAGAAAAGGCATTGTATTTTCGGCAGCAGTATTTTCCACTTAAGACTAGTCTGTTAAAACTTTTAAAAAATGTTTTAAGCACCATTCTTTACTTCGTACAAACAAATTTGAATCGCAAACAATATTAACTAGTCATTGTTGTAGTAAATTCTACGCGAAACAAGTGTCACTCATTAATTTCATATACAAACATATGTATGTATGTATCTTTCGGTTTTATGAATTCGTGTTTTTAATAAATTAATACATATTTGCTCAATGCAAGACTCAGTTTAAATAAAATGCTATATGTAGTACATCCATGTATGTAATACAACTGCATGTTCTTATATAAATTTATTTTCATGTGACTTTTTAACGTATTGTAATATTTGCGTTCGCTTTCGCAAAAATTAAAATGTAGTATTCGCATTCGCATGCGCTTAACTGGTATTAGTTACATTCCTAGTTAAAGACTTTTATATTGAAAAAATTAATGTACTGATTTTATTTTCAATTGTACTGATTTTTTTCTCTCATGTACTGATTTCTACGATTTCAAAACTGGCAAACCTATTTATGGGGTACACACAAAAAGTTAAAATAATTCAGGTTTTGATTTTGTACAAGATATGTGAAAAGGAAGCATACAGTCACCAAAAACTAAAATTTGTACTTTTGATTGATATTATATAATATTCACTTAAGTTTTTTTTTATCCGAGTAACGTACCTTTTCACAATGTCTGGTTAAAAGATAACAGAGACTTTAACGGCAAGTTTTGTATGAAGAACTTGCAGTTAAAGTTCACGTTAACTCTTAACCATACATTGTGAAAAGGGACGTAAGTCCAATAATATAAACTGAATTAAAATAAGTCAAAAGACTACTGAGAGCTAAGCACACTAAAACTTAATTGTGAAGCGATATTGACACTATTAGAATCAAAGTCACAAGCTAGCTCATCTACCACTTTTACAGCAAAACATACAGCACACGTACACAAGGTTGACATCAAGGATTTCGATCATGTCTAGGGCATTTAAGTCACATGTGTAGCAATCATACAGTAATCTAATTTTTTTAGACACCCTGTACTTTCTACCAGGGAGTGCGATATATTAAACATACCCTTTCATATTCATATAATCATTAATTTCCTGTTCATGTTATTTCGCGTTTCAGATAGTGTTAATTCATTAAATTAATTCCTAGGGAGTTATTTGAAGCTAAAGCTCTACATCATTAGATAAAGACGGATACCTAATCTTGTATCAAGAAAATTCAAGGCCGTTTAGGCAATATATCTAGTTATGAAAATGTTCTAGATTTTGCGCAAGTTGCAGTTCTTACATAAAATATTGATGCCTTTGTTTCCTAAATTTGAAAAAAAAAAATGTTTGACTTTCACATTCCAACAAATTGGGCCTTTACCTCCGATGTTAAGCGTTGACCATTAATACAAAACATAAAGACTTCAAAACCAGCAGCCGATAGATACAGAAGCATTTTGATAACCACATTTATGTCGGTACCCTAAATAATAGAAAAAATAAATAACCTTGAACTAAAAAAACAATGAGTCTAATGCATAAAAACTAAGCTTTAAGTTAAGTATATATATCAAATATTTTTATGCATGCAAAATGTACCTTTTGTTCAAAATTTTTGAATCGTAGCAAAGGCTCAGGTTTTATGCATTAGACCCAATATCCCAACCAAAGTTGACCCACCAAACCAACACTGCCCTGAAATATTAACAAGCATATTACCAGCGTACTGACAAGAAAAAGTGGGGCACTTTGCACATAATACAACATATTAATCTCATGATAATATCTGCAAAAGAACAATTAATAATAATTAAATAATTGATTGCATACATCGAATGCACTTGATATCTCACTCGTATATCTTTTGATATAATCTACTCCAGGCCAATATATACTTAACACGTTCCTCGGGTAAAACATTTCCACTTGTTGAGTTCTCAATAAACAGGCGTAAAATTCTTAGCAAGGCCAAGGCATGCAACAAGGTTGTAATATATAAGCCCACAAAGGTAACAGCAGCTGTCAGAAAGTAAAGCAACTTCAAAGTCTAAATTCATACCACTTGCAAGGTGTACACAGAAAAAAATCTTCACTACGGAATATTCTCAATCAAAAAATTTAATTCAATTAACCAACATTCAATTCATAACAACTTAATTGATATTATTTGTTTTTTTTACTATATTCATATTACAAACTTGTAATCTACAAGTATTTTTTTTTCTGTGTATGTATGTACGTATGTATGCATTTACTTACAAAATCCAGCTATATGAGTCTCCGAGGCACTAAATATATAAAGTATAAAATAGTAGGGAAATGTAAAGCCTTTATCGCGCCAAATCGGATAAGAGGCCTGGAAAGCTTTTGCATATTAAAAGAAGCAGTTTATAAATTCTTAAATTTTGAATTGAAAAAATAAAAACTTACGAAATAAAAGATCAAACTCTTTAGGATCGATATACGTATAATAGTAATTTATGGCCAACGAGCTGAAATAATACCAACCCAGGATGCTGCACACACATGTGATATAAATATATATTTGACGTCTAATATCCAACCAAGAGTGCTCAATTATTTTTGATATCTCTTGTGTCAACTGCTTTTTATTCGAAATATCTACACATACATATGTTTAAAAATATGTAAGCTCAATTTTGCTTCTAAAGGCTAGAATTCCCCTTTCCTACACAATATTGCTACTTTTGAGAAAATAAAACCCTCCTACGATGGAGTCGATGAAAATTTTCAAAGGAAAATAGTCAATTCATCAGTTGAGGGTTGCATTTTTTCGTAAGTCGCGTGATTGTGTAGGATAGGGAATCCTAGTTTAGACTCTGAAAGAAATGGCAGACTACATACATATCGTGCCATAACCGCCAAAATTACTTAATAATTTCGAACATAATTTTCGAACTTAGTTTTTTGACCAAAAGCAATCATTTGGGATCGTAAAAAATCGATTTTCGTAAAAAAAAAAACGAGATCCAAACAGTGTGTCGGTTAAGCTTTTTTGGCGGTTATGGCTCGATATGTATGTATGAGGCACCAGCATAGAGAGAAATTTTAATCTTGACTATTAGCTTCAGACCCTAAAGAGAGAGGTATTTTTAGAGTTCCGTACATCAAAGTTGAAAAGGAAACCAATTGTTTTCGCTACGCTGTCCGTCCGTCTGTCTGTCCGTCACAGGTTATTTTCACCGAGAACCGTAAGAGCTACGGACCTGAAATTTAGCCGCTACAGCAACAAATACATGTCAGTTAAAAATTAAAGGCTGTTCTAAAACGAGAAACGAAAAATTTTAAAATCTTATGTAATATACATGCATACAATTGTATGTACATATGTATTAGAGACCTGCGTAAACAGGCTTGAAATATAAATACGTCTTGTTTTTTAAATGTATTATCGTGACATGTATTATACTAAACAAATAATAAATGCTGTCATATAATAAGCGAAGCAAGATGGATGCATTGGTGTTCGAGTATATGAGTGTTAACAAGTGATATCGCGAAGACTTCTCGTTCATAACAAACAATCAAAGGATGTAGTGTTGATGAGTGTATGCTTGTTATTTTGCATATTGTACGTTTGAGTGTGTGTGTGTGTAAGATGTAGATGGTAAGCTGTTATGTGTTTTAGGGGGTTTTTTTTAAGCAAGCGCACACAACTCATGTCAATGCATGTGTTCATTTGTATGTGCATAGAAAAATATAAGAGCATACACACAACTTTTGTGTGTATGTATGTACTTACATGACGTTTGTATACGCGCCCATGCGTATGAAAAAGCAAGCATCACAAATTCTAACGTCACGAAGAATTTTCTTCTTTACTCCTATACAGCAATAACTGAAGCAAATGTCTTCCCAACAGTGTTGTTTAGAGTTTATTTTAGAAGATTTCGCTGTGGTACAGCATTTGAAAAATCCGTCATGTCTTAAAAGTTCTCATAAGTGGTCTTGTGCAGGACTTTAGTATGTGTATATATACACTTGAAAAATGTAACTGGCGGTCTCCACTAGCCATGAACTTGGTATGTCCATGTTTCGTCCATGCTCTGACATGGATGCCCGAACATATGTCTGAGCAACAATGTTCGCCATAAGATTCGCCGTCCGCAACCATTTGCAATAGAAAGAAAAGAGACAGAATAAAACTGTTAAATATTCCACATCTATTGCACTAACGCAAAATACTTTGATATGCCTGAACATGTACATCGCACATATTCACCACAACAAAGAAGTTTATTAATTTTTCACAGTTGCTCTGCCGGCGTCATGTCCATGTCATGTTCAAGTCGATGGCTACATGAGACGTAGGGTAAAGTTAGTGTATTTTTATACAAACTACAACAAAAAAATTTAGAAAAATCTAAATTAGAGGGTGTTCTATCAGTTAATGTAATTTTGACTAGGTAATTTTGATAACTTGCTGTATCTTGATATTTTCAAAAACGGTAAAACTAAAACTAAAAAAAATTCCAAAATTATAAAATCGCCAAACCGAAAAAAATCGCCAAAAACCGAAAAAAATCGCCAAAACGAAGAAAGGTGTCAAATTATAAAACAAATTGTAAGACTAAAATTAATCTCCAAAAACCGGAAAAATCGCCAGAATGAAAAAACATCAAAATGAAAAAAATCGCCAAAATGAAAAAAACACCAAAATGAAAAAAAAAACGCTAGAAACCGAAAAAAGTCGCCAAAACGAGAAAAAAGCGCCAAAAATTAAAAAAATCGCCAAAACCGAATAAACGAAAAAAGCCAAAACTAAAAAATGCCAAAACTAAAAAATGCCAAAACTAAAAAAACGCCATATTAAAAAAGCGCTAGAAACCGAAAAAATTCCAAAAACGAAAAACATACTAGAACTATATATTACATAGGCTAAAGTTCGTATAGTACATATTACATATCTAGTCTCCGTACGAAACCCTTCGTGTTCGAGTCAATGTTGCACTTTACTGCATTTTATTGATCTTCTGTTCACTGAAGTAAAAATAAATAAAAATTACAAATAAAATTGAAGTACTTTGCTTCAAGAAAAATTCAAACGAATAAAACCTGACTATTATACTCTATAAACTTTTGGGCACTGATATCTGCTATAGACTTCGCCGAGGAAAATTTTTTACTTAAAATTAATAGCAACCGATTAATTTAAACAAAAACAAAAATATTCATACTTAGTTCAAACAGCTCTAAGTCCTGTAAGATTTCGGAGTATTTTGCCATATGCAAAAGTTTTTTAAATCGGTGTAGATTTAAAGCAAAATGAGATAATTTACTAAACGAAATCAAAGTTTGAAAGGAGGTACAAACAGCCTGAAAATACAAAATATAAAAATATTTCATTAAAATTTGTAAGTCAAAATTTAGCCCCTTCCGCAATTCTAATGATTTATATTAAGTGATTTTTAAGCTAGAAATAATGCAAATTTCCAATTCGTTTTATAAATTTTTAAACAATATTGCACGAATTACAGAACAGGCTTATGATTATGAGACTCTTCAAATTCTTACATCTGTATATACGAAAAATGATTTGGAACGGTTCTCCCAAATGACATGATATTGACCTCCCAAGCCAAGAAAAGCTAACATGGACAGGAACAAGCTGAGTCTTTAACAAAACAAATATAAGGAGAAAACAAAAAAGACTAAAGCAATTCACATTTTTTTTTCTTTAATATAATATGTATACATAAGTTTGTATATGTATGTATGCATACATACATATTTATTTATTTAATTCTGAGCAGCCCAGAGTGCCGAACATCAATCGGCTTCTTATACAAATGAATACACATACGCGAATACATTGCTCTCGTGTTTATTTGTCGCGGTGGCCAGCTCTGATGTAATTTAAATAAAGTTTTTTTTTTCTTAACTTACAATTTTACTAGGTCCCTGGGCCCTGCTTCATACTTTATATTCACACCAACACTCATTGCAATCCAAACTAAAGGCTTCAACATTTTGTCTATTTTTTTTACTTTACTATTCAATACTTTGTTGAGATTTTCCGACATTCTGAAGCCGTTTTCGAACTAACAATCAATCAAAAATTTTAAAGCTTTTATACAACAAATCTTAAAAAAAATTTTTTTTGGATGCATCACATATACACTTGCATAAGTACATAAGTACATATTTACATATAGTTATCATATGTAATTTGTGGTTAAACAAAAATACGCCCAAATAGTTAATTTTATGACAACATTTGTCCTTAATTGTTTAAATTCACATTTAAGGTTTTCGTAGTATGAAATCCCAAGGCAAATATTAAGGGTATCCAGATAAAAAATATATTCTCGAAATTACTTATTGATAACTAAATTATTTGTTCACTTCATTTTTAACCCCCGACTAAAAAAAGGGGTGTTATAAGTTTTTAGTGTGTGTCTGTGTATCTGTGTGTCTGTCTGTGTCCACGTACAGGCCAAACGGCTGGACCGATTTTCATTTAGTTTTTTCTGTTTGAAAGATGACTTGATCGAGAGGGTTCTTAGCTATGTTTGAAAAAAAAACCGGTCCAGCCGTTTAGAAGATATAACATCTTTTCTGAAAAAGTCGGGTGTTTTTAAAAATTTTAATTTTTGTTATTTTTAGGTGAAAAGGACTACGAAAATTAACAATAAAATTAAATGAAAATCAGATTAAAGGGTGTTCTATCAGTTAATGTCACTTTGACTATGTAATTTTGACAACTTGCTGTATCTTTGAAACCGTAAGAAGCAAATTCAAGAGGAATTTTTCAAAAACACTAGAACTAAAAAACCCTACAATTATAAAATCGGCAAACCAAAAAAAAAAAATCGCCAAAAACCGAAAAATATCGTCAAAACGAAAAAATCACCAAAAAAAAACCATAAAATCACCAAAATACAAAAACGCCAAAAACCGCAAAAAAATCGCCAAAACCGCAAAAAAAACGTCAAAACTAAAAAAAAAGCCAAAACTAAAAAAAAAACGCTAAGACTGAAAAAATTCCAAAAACGAAAAAATTAATTTCAATATGTAATTATAGTATAATATTTCATATCTACTGTCCGTACGGAACCCTTCGTGTACGGAGCCACAGTCACACTTTACTAAATTTATTTGAGTTTTGTTTGTACTTCTGTACTTGAATTCAATAATTTTTTTATGATAATCGCATCGCTATAACAAATATAATGAAAACTCTTCGACATTGCTATCCACTAACATCTTTTAATGATATTCTCTGTCGGCTGCAGTAAAAAAAAATAAATCACAAACTAAACTTATTATTTTTCTTTGTGGTTTTCGCTTATTTTGATATTTTGTTTGTGGAGATGAAATATTATAAAGAATTAAGTAGCAATAAAAACATAGCTGTACACTATCGTAAAAAAATTAACCCATTTTTCGCCGATCGGTGATTATAATTACTAGAAGTTCTACTATCCATAACCGACAAATAAAATTGATTTTATTCTATAGACTTTTTTTTAAATTACAGAAAGACATTATCGTTACTGCAAGCGAATAAATAGATCGGTAAATATTAGCGGAAATCACTCTTCGTTGCATACTGCCCTTGCAAGTCCTGCAGATATTGCAAATGTAGCATACGTGCTATATTCTGCAAGACCACAACAACAAAGTACATGCAACTGAGATTTGCATCACTTGAATAAATATGCATAACCAAAAACCATTGCATATTGAAAATTGCAAATGTTCTCATTACTAAAACAGCTGTGTTTTTCGTTTTTTTTTTTTTTGCAATAAAAACAAGTAAACCCCTGCGTTTAAAAAACTTTACGACTGCAGAGCCGCCACAAAGACTGCCGTGCTGAAATTAAATTTTTGCTAATGCTGGTCAAAAATTATTTCTAAAATACCCTGCAAATAATATTGGAGTACGTGGTCCAATCTAGATGAAACAGACTAGTTACATCAAGTTCCCATGTAATGCAGTCATAGATCATATCGTTTTCATACAAGCATTCAATGCTGCACGATAAGTGTTCGTGTTTAAACGATTATAATCGTTCTTCTTACAAATTGTATGCGAGTGATCTATAACTATTCCATATGGAGTGGTTTTGGGGTTAGTCCGATGTAATGCAAAGTTGGACCATGTGGTCCAACCCTAGGACATCGCAATGTTAAATCGACCACCTTTTTTCATATATTTGGAATAGTTTTGTGTTACTCCTACTCCTCTTTGGACTAGCCTTTACATGCATGTATAGACTAGTCGCATTATTTGCAGGGTAGTAAAATTTCAATTCACAAAAAGCTTTTATGAAGTTTTATAAAATTTATGCAAAAACCGGACGCTTGCTGCATGTGAAAATACTACCGGCGGCGTTGGCGTTGAAATACTGGCTGCGGCTTAGCAGCGGTAAAGATACTTTACACAACTCTGTAAACAAACCAATAGTAATCAAGAAGAAAATGAACGTGGAAGAAATTAAAAAAAAACAAGTAATTAAACAACAAGTTAATAACAAACGATGGACCGACGCAGAAATAAAAAAAATATTGGAGTGTTTGCAAGAAAATCATTATTCTACAATCAGCTGTTATAATTAATTTTCTGAGAACTGGAAAAAGACACTCACGCTTTGTAGCAAAAAATCATGCTATGTTTGCTAAAATTGCAGATGTGCAACAAAGGGTGATTTCCGCTATTAAAAGTATTCACGTCAACTCTTGCAACTGTGCAAAATGCATAATTGCACTTTCTGACATTGGCGACCAATTTTAAGGCCCAACTATAATATGAATAAGCTAGCTTAAGTAACTATGCGGTTACATATAAAACGTATGTGGCAAACTATAATGTACTTAACTAACTTTTCGTCAAGTTTCGTCAAATGTCATTTGCTTAAGTAAAGTGCCAAACTGAACGCACATTCCGTAAGGAAACAACTGTTTGTGCATTTTTTTAACTCAAACAAGCAGCAGCAGAAAATATTCATTGATTTTAAATATTTTTTTTAAATAAATAAGGAAAATAAAGCAAAACTTTTATTTTCATTGTTTGTTTTACAATACACTTATACACACATGCACATGTATTTACTTATGTAAACGGACGGATATATTTATATGTGAATTTTTAATAGATTAGGACATTCTTTCAAGTTAGTTTGATTGAATTGCATTCATTTATGAGTTATGAGAAGAAACAAAATTAATACAAAATTATTGACAATACCTAGATGTGCAGCTGTGGCTAAAGAATACTTAAGTGCATGTAAGTACATTATGGTCACCTAAAAGTCACATCTGAATTGTTTAAGCATTTGACAGACTTATCGTTCAATTCTGACATTAGCTTAAGCCAGCTTATTCATATTATAGTTGTGCCTTTAGTTGTTTAGTTGTCTATAAAGTCAAACACAGTATATTGTACGCGTATGTTTCTTGATTGTTAAAATGCTGAAACAAGGTGTCAGAACTTCGCTGATTATTTCTATAATTAATTCAATAATAAAAATATCAATCAGGCATGTTCTGGGAATCACAAGATTTAAATCACTTTATTATTATAAAATCACAATTGTGATTTGATGGTGCTCTAAAAATTACAAAAGTTTTAAGTTTTCGTTGTGCTTTTACCCTTTAAAAACACAAGAAAACATGTGATGTTGCAAATGCAAATCACAAAGCAAATAACAACATTTCTTGCAAAAGAAAGTGTCTGCCATTTTTTCATAATTTTATAAATTCTTTCATATAAAATTGCTCATTTTGCTACAAAAATCAATAAAAAAGATTAAGTTATTAATTTTATTAATTTATTGCGAATTTCAAAATAAATTTCAATCGGCAGGCATTGATTGGTATTCTTGCTTTTTCATTTAAAAGAAAAACATTTAAATTAAACAGGCATTTCTGCGTTGTAATTTTGTGCACAGTAGTTAATTTTATATAAACATTTTGTCTAAATTTTTTTTTTTTTTGACTTGGCAATGCCAGTAAAAGTTGCACAATTTTGCGAAATTTACTCTCAGAATCTTGCATTTACTCAGTCAGACCCTGATAATTTTGCATCAGTTGAGCAACATAATTTGCTATGTGTTTGTTGTTATATTTTTTTAAAAACCTTGCAATTTTGCTTTTCCGCAACAGTGCAACTTTTGATGTGAATACCTTTATTAGGATTTTCGGTTCGCAAAAAGTTACATGTCAAATAGAGACATAAAATTAGAGTGTATTATTATTATTTATTTCATATTAAAATCATTAGCGGAAACCTAACAACCTTTTAAATAATAAATGCTGCACTTAGTAGAAGTGACTCAAATACGAGTATTATTCTTCCCTTGCAAAAGATACAATATACATACGAAGATTATTTTTTAAATTTTGAGAAATAAATAAGACGTAAATAGGAAAAATAACTTGACTCACCTTAACTTAAAAAGATCGCGTTTTCCTTGTAATGGAGTAGATACTACAATCCTTATCATGTTGCATTAAATTGTGCGGTGTCGAAAGCATTTTTAAATAACTTCATTCCACTACAGAATACTTGAAGTTTAAAATTTTTAGGATCACTTTTATTCTAATTTTTTTTTTAATTTTCATATATTTTTTATAAAATTATTTATTTTTGATTTCTTTTTATTTATTTTTATTTATTTTTATTTTATTTTTTTATTTCTTGCTTAATAAATTTTTGTTTTATTTTCATTTTAAAATACTTTTCTAAGAACACTTGTCCACACAAAAAAGTTATGATAATTTTTTTTTATTAAATCCGCCGAGTGGTACTATATACAATTAAGTTGTTAATTGATTCAATTATCTTCTTAATTAAACAAAAATTATTAGTATTTGTAATTTTTTATTTAAAAAAAACATTTTTGTTTTTATATATTTTCTTTAAATGTTTATTTTCCAATAAACATTTAAGGCTTCTTAGAATGTTGCATTTGAAACTTTTTGTTTAAACCAACATACGAGGGCTATCATTTATATTTCGGGAACTGGCGACACTAATGTCAATAGCTAAAATCTGGCAACACCATAATAAAGTTTTACATTTTTTAGCATAAACGTACTCACAACGTTTTGATGTACAAGTGCTATTTGTTTTGTTTACAGTGAGTTCAGAAAATCAATTTGAAAAAAAAATGAAATGGAAATTTCAAGAGAAGGTTTTCGTTAGATTATTTTTCACAACTTTCGAAGTGGATTATCTCAACAAGAATGTGTCGATGAACTCAGTTTTTTGTATGGCGATTAAGCACCATCAAAAACCACAATATATGGCTGGTGTAGTGAATTCAATCGTGGTTGTAGTTCCGTCGCCGACGAATTCCATGTTGTGCCACAACACATCGATGCAGTGCGAGAACTGACAATGCAATATCGTCATTTGACATATTGTAAGATAGCAGCATCCTTGCACATTAGTTCCACATTCAATACATTCGTTACATTCCATGAACACTTAGTTGTAAAAAAAAAATTTTCTCTTTGGATACCCCATAATTTATCAATCGCTCAAAAAAAAAGGCTCTCGTCAAGTGGTCCTTACACGACAATGAATATTAAGCGCAACCGTGGTGCTTCAAAAGACGTGCATAAGATTGTGACAGGTGACGAATCATGGATGTATGCTTATGAGCCGGAAACAAAACAGCAATCGGCCGTGAGGGGATTCCAAGAAGCACAGCGAAGCAAATGGTCGCCTTTTTCTTCGCCCGAATGGGTCATGTGGCCACTGTTCCGCTTTTGAACAACATAGAACTCTCAATTCTGAGTGGTACGCGATGATTTGTTTGCCGGAAGTCTTCGGAAAAATTCGTAAAACTAACCCCCAACACGAATCATTTTTCATCTGACAATGCCAGTTCTCACTCGTTAAACAAGTGAATTTTTGAGCAGTCAAAACATCGATTTGATCACTCATCCTCCGTACAGTCGTGCTGGTGGGTCTACTCTGTAATTCGAAACGAAGCGACAAACTTTAGAATTTACGAATTGTAAAAGCTTGCAAATTCGAAAGCGTTTTCATATTTGTGATTTGAACGGGCTAAGGTTCGTATTGCTTTTTAAGCCAAATTACATGTGATAATTATTAATGAACAAATAACACCAAAGTCTGTTGTAAATATTCTGACTAACAACACATAGTTGAACGGAACAGCCAGCCGTTTTCGAAGGCCACTAAACCTTCATCAGCAGCGTTCTTTTGTGTTTGGTCCACTGTGTGTGGTGTCAGTTGATGTAGATTTCTGCTTTATATACTTAGCATTTTATTGCAAATGGAATGTGTGAATTGTTTTGATTCATCTTATTTCAATTTGCTGAAAGCTTTTTTGTAATGAAAGCTCAATTTTACCATCTCTATATTTGAAACAGTCTTACCATTGTCGTTTGTTCTTTACTAATTATGCACATGTTGGTTAATTTGCTTATTTTTGTTCTACTTAAGACAAACTTTTTTGATTTGTTACTATTAAGTATATTTTTTATTTTTTAATTTTTGCCACAGGCCCATGGCTATTAATTGTAGTTAATTTTAGTTATTATTCGAACTCCATTTGTTATTTGTGATTTGAACGGGCTAAGGTTCGTATTGCGTTTTCTTTAGTTTCAAATTATGCAGTAGACCTCCTGACTTGGCAACCAATGACTTCTTGTTTCCAAACATCAAAGATGAACTGTTTGCTTGGTCGATAATTTAGGAGCGCCGAAGAAGCAATTGATGCGTTCAAAAACGATGCTTGAATGTGTCTCAAGAGGAATTGAAAAAATTTTATGATAAATGGTTTGAACGAATGCAAAAGTGTATTGATCATCAAGGGGAATATTTCGAAAAACTATAAAGCCTTTTTCATTTACAAAATTTTTGTTATTATTTGGTATTACAGAAACATAAATAGTAGCCCTCGTATAGAAATATACATTAATTCATACATACATACATACATATATTTCTACGAAATTTTTGACACATTCAATCAATCTATTAGATACTTGTATGGTCTTCAATGTAATTTTTAATTGATCTAATTGAGTTATATTATTTTCAATTAAGCAAGACAATTAAATAAATTAAAACTTAACTTTTCTTAATCAATTAATTTTTTGTGTTATTTAATTAAACGCCAAGATTTAAATTACACATACTTTCAATTATAGTTTTGATTAAAATTATATAAAACATTATTTATAAAAAACGCTAATTTAATATTTTTATTTTTATTTTTTTTTCAATCTGAAAATAGGTACAAAATGAACAATTTACATTGACTCCAGCGTTTTGGCGTTTAAATTATTTTTAACTTTTTTCTGTGTAGATTTAGGATTTAAGATTTACTTTTTTTTATAATTCACTTCAACTTATTTATTTGTTTTGTATATATTGCATTATTTTTATTAATTTTCATGTGTTATTAATTTGTAAGTTTGTATATAATTTTATTGCTTTTGTGGCTGGTTTCTCTATAACTGACAGCGGAATGAATACAAATTACGATTTCATTTTTAAATCAATTACAGTAGTAATCCGGATAATGAACCTCGAATTGTCAGGGCTGTTCGTTATAATGAGCATTCGTTACATGCTAGTTTTGTCATTCGAATAAAAATTATTAGAATATTCAAACAACTTTTTCCAATTTTGGTTCGAACAAAGAAAAATTTTCCATTTAGAATAAAAAATTATCCGAATAATTTTTTCCTTAATTACTTTGTAAAAAAAATATTTTACATTTGCCAACTTTTTAAGTTGTTAACAATAGGACGTTAATTAATGAAATTACTCCAAATTATAAATACCTGTTTGCTAAACGCATCTTTTGTGCTCTTGCTGGGACAAGATAATGCTCCTCATGACCGCCCTAACTCAAGTAACGCTTTTCATAAAATTTCGAGTGTGATTTTTTTTTTAACCGGAACCACTCGAGCGTTACGTAGTAGAGATGGGCAAAATATATCAATACATCGAAATATCGATATTTGAGAAAATAAATATCAAATATGCCACTTCCTTGATGACCGTTAATTATTATCAAAAATATTTAGATGAATTTGTAAAAATTTTTCAAATCTAAGCTCTATTTTTTTTTTGACCTGTGCGTATACGTGAGTGCTTAATTTTTTTTGTCAACAGGCGTCTAGCAAAAATGAAATCTACACAAAATGCTAAGAATATTGCCCTAAGAAACTATGGGTCTAAAATTAAAATCTAGCTCTTGCCGAAGGCATCAAAATTCAATCTATTCGTTGGGTAAAAACATTTCTGGCCAAATAACAAATTTTGACTATTAAAAAAGCACTGCGAAAAAATCGTAGACAGCACTATAAGTATCCCTTTTTCTGAAACGGACATCTAGTAAATTTTGGGTATTTGGATCATAATAATAATCAGCGCATCGAACTGTTAAACTCTGCATAGAGATTACTTTCGTAGTCGTCTTTCAAAAACAATTTTTTGACAAATATTGAATATGTGTATTGGTGTAGAATTGGGCAAACCTGTAATTGCATCATAGCACATAGACCTCCTGTTTAGAGCTGCAAAACTATCGATAGTCGCTCCACTCGATAGTTTCGATAGTTTTATGTAAAACTATCGATACTATCGATAGTATCGAATAGTTTTATAAAAGTTGCCACATAAACTACATTTGACTCGAAAAAAATCCAGAGTCCTCAACATTTTCATTAGTATATAAAAATATATCAAGCCTTTTTTTCGATTTTATCGTAAGCGGGGCATATTATCGAAAATATACTTTTTTATTGAACTTAAAATTTTATGGGCCTACCCATGGTTTAGAATTATCAAAATGCGAAAATTGTTGATAACTTTTAAGACACTAACTGTAAAGTTTTATCATAAGAGACGATTGGCGGCCGTCGCGATATCAGCACCACCAAAATTTATCTTTGTGTCGACTATGTTGAATTTATTAAGATACTTGTGACTACTATTTGTCGAATAACACTTGTATTTATAAATAAATTCATATACATACATATGTATTTAAATACTGATGTATACAGAAGCAGGGATGCGATGTCATATTTACAAATTGTACTAACTTTCAAAAAAAAAATTTTAATTTTTTCAGTACGATTGTACCTAATTCTTTATTTATATTTTTTTAATACTTGTACTTTTTAATTAACTAAAAATCAATTAACAAAACGCCAGAAGGTACACAAAGAATATTAGTTGCTGGGATCTGAATATAAAAGTAACATTTACGATATACTACGTTTATAACCTTTTTTTTTATTCGATTGTTCACAGTCGATGCAAATAGTCGGCTTCTCTCCTTGGTAGGAAAATAAAATTTCCACATTTGCATATGAATTTGGAATAAATAACATTCCTCCTGCAATTCTTTAAGTACCGGAAAACATCGTTTGATTTACTTAATTTTCTAATACCTTCGAGCTAAAGATTAACCCCCTTGTGCAAAAAAAATAAGTAAACGTTAAAACCGGTTTTTCTATGGAAATTTTTTTTAATGTACACTTCAAGCACGCATTATTTTTTGCATAAGGGGGTTAATATATTTTAATGCTATTTTTGGCATGTAATATAATATAAAGAGATTCCAGTAGTGCTAAATGGGTCATTGCGGTGCTGCGGTACATTTGGCATTCAAATAGCGCTAATATTATACAATTGTACCAACTTTTCCATCGCTGTACAAAAGCTTAAATCAACTACGGATAATTTGCTTCAAAGCTGCCGGCTACTGTTTACTGACTTCGATTATTTTTACTCTTTTAATTACTTGTTTCTTTTTTTGCGATAGTATCGATAGTGGAAAAAACTATCGATATTTCATTTACAACAAAACTATCTATACTATCGATAGTAGTATCGATAGTTTTGCAGCTCTACTCCTGTTCTCAATTTAAAAAATGGCTTGCAAGAAAGAATATTCGTTAAATCGGATTACTACTGTATACGTGCATACATATCGCACACTGAATCATAAACAGTCACAGCTCAAAAATCGTAGCTGTTCAGGAGTGGCCAAAAAACTGTTGACATTGGACATATGACGCAGGTATGTAACATATAACAGTCATAACGGTCTTCTGTATTGTTCAAGAAGACTGTGTTTGTGTTTCAAAACAAATTTTTGTGGTCGTTTGAGATTTGTTCAAGGAACTGGTTTATGGAAAAACAAAAACAATTTTCAATGAAACTATTTTTTAAGCTTTAGGTCAGTAAATTTTATATATTTTTAGTTTTATATTGATATTTCGTTAACCTTTGGTTAACTTCTTCAGGATTATATTTATTTTATTTTTTGGTAATTAGTTTTTGTCTTTTTTTTAACCAAAGGTTAACGAAATATCGATATAAAACTAAAAATATATAAAATTTACTGACCTAAAGCTTAAAAAATAGTTTCATTGAACATATAAAAAAGGTCGAAAAATTAGATAAACAATTCAAAAACAATTTTGATAATTTTGAATGAATACTCTTTATTATTTAGGGTGCGATATGTTTTTTTATTTAAGCTTTTGATAAATTTTTTAAATGACTTACTGGTAAACAATAGGTTTTACTGCCAGTTCATAGAAGTCATGTGAAAATTCTCGTCTGGCTATTTATATTGAAAACAAAAACAAAGCATTATATGCATATGCTCATTACGTAATTTTAATATTTTCCTTCCAATTAAATATTAATAGTTATAAATAATTATTTTTAGAGCAATATCAGTAAATAATTTTCGTGATCATTAACAATAATTCTCTGGAACAGTTTTTTGTATAGAGTGTAAACCTCTTTGGTACACTTGCAGTAAATTTTATGGCGTTGGTGTATTAAAGAATATTTTTCCACCACATCTAGAATATTTAAAAACATAAATTTACACTTAAAACAACATTTAATTTCAAACCCAAAATTTGTATGTTTATTGTTATTGAAATTAATTTTTTTTTTTTTTTTATTTTTAAACCTTCTTCCCGTTTTTTACGTTCACTGAGAACTGATAGCGGGAAAAAACTTAAAGGATGATTCACCATGGCATTTTCCCCTCTGAGGGGAATAAAAATATCATGGGAAGAAAAATGCCCATATTCACTCAAAATTTGTTTTTTTTTCATTATAAATAGACAGCCGAGAATTTTTACATGGCTTCTATAAACTGGCAGTTAGATTCTACAAGCTGTCAGAGTCATGAGAAACCAACTCACTTGGGACCTGGTGGGCCCCGTTGGCAAACAATAGCATTTGGGATTCCTGAAAAGAAGCAAAAAACGAATTTGTTATTTAAATTATATATTATAAATATATATCGTTAGCTTAAATGCAAAATCACGTAACTACACTTTTTTTTAATTTTATAGGAGACGAAAAAAGTACACAAAATTATTCAAGTTTCTGAAGTAAATTTTCTTTATTTTAATTTTTAATACCGCTGATTGTTATGATAAGCGTTGAAAAATTGGTAGGAATGCGATTTTGAATTTTTTGTAAGAAAATGTGAATAACTTTATTCTACAACAAAGACCGAACATTTAAAAGTGAAAGTCAAAATAGGGGCTCGTAATAAGGATAAATAGTTTACTGCTCTAATCATGTATTAAATAATCTTGTGCTTGAATCGAATTTTACTTGCGGAAATTTTAAATACACATATTGCACAAATATTCATCAATAAAACAATATTTTTAGAGGAAATCAACCATCGCCCATTTTCCAAGGAAAAATAATTTGACATCACTCCAAATTCCATATGGCGGAACAACTTTTTCCACTGTCCTGATATGAATGGTAAATGCAAGAACTTCCTGCGAAGAATACGCAACATTAGATATTTTTATTTGGAGGAAAAGTTTTTTTTTAATACAAACCCATTATATTTGGAGAAGATTAAAAAAAACATACATAGGCTAAAATGTCCTAGACACGATTAATTTTCAGTTAGATTTTGCGTCATCAATATCGTAAAACTATCAACATGAAAAGAAAACTTAGAAGCAATCAAAGTGTATTGATATCAACTAGCCTTATCAGCGCAGCTGATCGTCAGCTGACTTTATCCCATCCGTCAAACTCCATATTAAATAGCACAAAATCTTAACCCGAAGTGTCAACATACAAATAAAAACAATCATACAACAAATTTTTAGGTATGTTGTTGTGATAATAAGACCACTTTTTATTATTACACTTTTGTAGCAATAATGCCAGTATGTTTGAAAAAAAAGGAAAATAAAAATAATGAGACGAAAATATATTTGTGGATGCAAGAATAGTTTTAAAAGTCAAACTAACAAAATCTATTATTTATTTTTTTTCATCCGTAATTTTTAGCAACCGCTTACCTTGAAATCTCATTTAGAATATGTTCATGCTTGATGAAGAAATACAAGAAACACATCAAAATATGACATCAAGTATGGTAAGAAACAAAAATTTTGTATTTTTCATGGACGTAACAAATTAAAAATCATTTTCATAGGTTTTGCCATATAATGATTGATGAGAATTTTGATGATGTATAGACAGCTTAAGGAATAATATCAATTCATGAGGGATAGAAACTTCTAGCCGGAATTGAAAAACCCCAAGCCAACATGCAACGAGCCAGCGTGGGAATCGCTAGTATGTACAAATGCATATTTAAAACTATGTACATAACGTCACGTAAAATACAAAAGGCCGTAACAGCCCAAAAATTCAAAATAGACCTTATGATTCATTATGATGTGATGAACCAAAATACATCTTTCCTTCAAATTTTACTCACATATGTATGTATGTTCAAAAAATACCGATTTTATTAATTATTCAATTTGGCACCTAACAAATTTGCTTCTCCTGTAAAAAAATAAGTAAAAAGTGTACTTAGGGCCTTTTGGATTTTAGTTGACTATACGTATTAGTTGTGTATCGCTTTCATTTTATTTACGAAAATAGCAAGCTGTTTTATTGCAAGAATTTGGCGAACGAACCTACACATATACATACATACATACATTAACGAAAATTCCTACGCTCAAATTGTTTATTGCGATTTTCCATTTTTAAAAAGGTAATTTAAAAAAATTCGTGTGAAATCGCCATCATATTTTGACACCACAAAGAACTAAATATATTTTTTATATTTCAGGTCTTTAATTAAGTCTTAAATACATATTAAACATTTGAATAAAAATTTATATAAAAAGTGAAATTTTATTTAAGAAAAGTATGAATGTAAATTTAGCTTTCAAGGTGTGAAAACTAAAAACTTCTTGGTAACTAAAATAAAAATTAAAAAAAAATGTCTCAAACTCTGATGGACATTTTGGAGTGGCAAGAAAAACGAAATAAGCAAACTTTAAGTTTTTTTTATAAAACATCATTTATGACGGGGGTTAATCTGAAGTACAAGACAAATTCTAAGGATCCCATTAAATTGTAAGCTAATAAAAATATATATATATGTATGTTTTAAAAAAATAACAAGTTTCCATCTTTTTTGTGCTGCAGAATTAATGCTTTATTGGTATCGGTATCTCTAGTGGGGTTATGTGCCCAATACTGTCTGGTATGGTACAAACGTAAAGAATCTTTTGTGGAATTGGCCGATGTGAGTATTTGATAAGATATAAGGACATGTCCCACGATGCCACCAACGTTCGACTCGTCGCACAGTTACATTGGAAACAACAACAAAATTTTCAAATTTGTTTTTGTTTTGAATGTAAGTGTGCGACAATTCGAACGCTGTCGACATCGTGGGACAGCCCTAAGTTTCTTATGTAGTTCGAAATTAAAGTATACTCGATACAGGCCATTTGTACGGCCAATCAAGTTTGGATTTCAGTTCTGAAACTAATTTATTTAGCATTCGTGCAGCATGAGTGTTATGAGCTTTTGAACATTGCCATCCACAGTTCTATACTGTATGACTTGGGCATATTTGATTTGGGTAAGAGAGGGAGATATTTTATGAAATATACATATACTATTGACACTCTTTTTTTTTAGCTATAAATTGCAAACAAAATCTTCTACAAGAAATCAAAGAAATTTTGGCGGAGTCTTGGTCACATATTAAACATCAATTAAATTTCTTTGCCTTTCTTTGCATGATGGTTTGCGGATCGTATATGTTTTCTTGTATATTTGCAAATTACTATTTTACACATTTACAGCCACAAAACTTTACTTTACAATTACGTAAGTTGTACAATACGAGTATGTGTAAAAAAACTTTATTGCATTTTGTTAATCAAATTTTCTTGTATTGGATTTTCAGCAATGCCTGCCTTATTTCCCATGTGGCATGATTATGGCATGACATTACCATACTATCCCATACAATATATAATTACTGGTACTGAAAATTATATATGTGGCATGAGTAAGTGCAAGTTTTTTTTTGGTTTTTTGTTCTTTTTTTAGGGTTCCGTACAAAAAAGGTGAAAAGGAAACCTATTGTTTTCCGTCTGTCGGTCACAGGATATTTTTTTTTTCTAGGAACGAAGATGTAAAACTTTGGCCGCTACAACAACAAATATATGACAGCGAAATTATATGTACATACTTGAAATTTTCAAAGTTAGTGTATTTTTATGCAGACAGACTACACACCAATTAACACTGAAATTTAAAAAATCAAAATTAAAGGGTATTCTATTAGTCAAATCGCCAAAACGAAAACAAATCGGCAAAACTAAAAAAACCGCTAAGACTTAAATACAACCGAAAAATCGCCAAAATAAAAAATGGCGAAAGCTAAACAGCCACAAATAACGGAAAAAATCGGCAAAATCAAGAAGAAAAAAAATCCCAAAATGAGAAAATAATTATGAAACAAAAAATCATCAAACTAAAAAAACCGCTTAAATGAAAACTATCATCAAAAGTAAAATATATCGCTAATATGCAAAATAAATCTCCAAAAGTAAAAAGTTCGCGAAAACACTAAAAAAATAGCCAAAAACCGAAAAAATCGCAGAAACAAAAAATGCGTCATAACTAAAAATTCGCTAAAACTAAGAACCAACCGAAAACATTGTCAAAAACCAAAAAAAAGGCCAAAAATAAAAAGCGCCAAAACAAACAAAATCGCTTAAACTAAAAAAACCGCTAAAAACTGAAAAAATCGGCAAAACAAAAAAGCGCTAAAACTAAAAAAACACAAAAAAAAATTTTAAAATTTTCTACATCAGATAAGATATTCGATTATATAGGCTAAAGCTCGTATAGTATTAAGTATGTGGTGTCCGTACGGACCCTTCGTGTGAGAGTCAAACTCGCTCTTAACTGATTTTTTTTTTTTTTTTTGGAATACAAACTTATTATATTGATTCTAGATATAAGACAGGTAACAGATTAAGATTTAATCCCTAATTATCTAAATTAAACAAAAACTAAATTTGGAACAAAAAATTGTGATTCATATAAATGAATGTGTTTCGCGAAATGAAAAAATATCTTCCTGCTAACCTGAACATAAAAAAACCCAAAAACAAAAATGAACAATTATAGTCATAAATGGATTTTATCGATGGTAAATCAATAAAATAATTTACCATATTCCATTTCATTAAAAATTCATGTTAAATAGTTGATGTTAACAAACAATCTTTGTCCAAGTAGGCAGACATGGCTGCTGATGAAGTGCGCAGTATTTCCCCCAGCTAAAGTCTAATTAAAATTTTACTGTAACAAATATATGTACAGTCGAACTTCTCTATAGCGAACTTCTCTATAACGAAATCTTCTCTATAACAAATAAAATTCGTGAACACAACATTTTTGTGAATATTTTCATACATTTTGATCTCCCTATAACGGACTTCCCTATAGCGAAGTTCTCTCTGTAACGTACAATTTTTTAAGACCTAAATAGAATTTTTCACGCTAAATAATCTCTATATTGCGAAGTTTTTAGCAATCGATTTTTTGCACCAATTAAGTCACAGAAACAATGTACCTGCGGATATTTTTTCCCTTCTTAATCGTTGTGAAGACTTTGTTGACGAAGAAAAGTGGAAACATCAAAAACATAAAAACTTGCCTTAATTTATATTTTTTCTACATTTAAACAAAAAAAAATTAAACGCATTCATGTAAAACAAAAATGTTCTTCTCCTAATATATATAATTTTGTTCTACATATGTATGTATGTATTAATAAAAAAAAAATTAATGTGTTCATGTAAAAACAATTTTTTTATCTTATTAAATATATTTACTACATAAAAAAATGTAAAGTCAAAATTTTCTGCAGTTTCTCTATAACGAATTTTCTCTATAATAGTCTCCTGCACAAGATATCCTATAAGAACTTTTAAGACATGAGGGATTTTTCAAATGCTTTGCTACAGCGAAATCTTATAAAACAAACGTTAACAACACTGTTTGCATAAAATTTATTTGAGTATTGTAGGTATAAGAGTAAAGAAGAAAACACTTCGTGACGGAAGAATTTGTAATACTAGTTAGCTTCTTTCTACGCATACGCGCGTGTACAAACGTCATGCATGTATGTGTGTATGATCTTTTATTTTTCTGCGCACATGCAAAGGCACACACATGCATTAACATTAGTTGTATGCGCTAAATCACATAATCACCCCTATTCTGCGTTTCGATTCGAATCGAAAGTTTCTCCGTTTGGCAACTTTGGTATTCTGCGTTCCGTTCTTCGATTTTTCCTTCGATTCTATGTATTCTGCATTTCGATCGTAACTACGTTTTTGTAAGTTGTTATTTTAGTGGCGGAGCGTTTTCAATTTTTGATTGTTTAGCTTCAAAAAGTGATTAATTAAAAAAATAATGCAAGCATTAAATGCAAAAGAAGGTTTAATTAATGAACTATACACTTTGTTTTGTTTTTCTGTACTGAAATGCGATTTTTATTTAGTTTATTACAGGTGGAACAGTTCACATACCTATTTAATGGCAACGAAAAACGATTTTGTCTACGGATTTAATTAAATTTAAACAAATAAACTTTATTTTTGTGTTACAATTATGTGTAAGATATTAAAATGTCACCTCCGGCGCGACAGGATTCTTCAGACTGGCAAAGTTTGGCCACAAATACTTCTTGCTTATCCCGTTTTTTTTTAACTCTCTGTACTTAAATTTGCAAGAGTTTATTTAATGAAAATTTTCACAATATTTAATTATTATTTGTTTTAATTGTTAAATCACTGTTTTTTGCACTAAATTTAACTTTTTGCTAAAAATTTTGCAAAATTGCTTAGTTTTACTGTTCCTATTTCACCCGTTGCATGGCAAAGCAGCAGGTTTAAACATAATCTTCTCTTCTTATTTTTCTTTCGATTCAGTTTTTTGGCAGAATACCTCTTTTCGATCCGTGCGTAACTGAATGCGGGAACGTAATCGAAACGCAGAATAGGGGTGAATAGCTTACCATCTACATATTACACACACACTCAAACGTACAATATGAAAAATAACAAGCATACACTAATCAACAGTACTTCTTTTGAGTGTTTGTTACAGACAAGCTGTCTTGACGTCATCGCTTGTTAACACTGGTATACAATACACCAACACATCCATCGTGCTTCGCTTATAGTACGACAGCATTTATTATTGGTTTAGTATAATACATGCGACGTGAATACATTTAAAAATCATGACGTTTTTACATTTCAAGACTGTTTACGCAGGCCTTTACTCTATAACGTAGAAATTTGGCGGTCCCCAAATTAGTTCACCTGATTAAATGCGCTGTGTGTTATTCTGTTCAGTTGCTGCAAGTCAATGTTTATGTGAGTTATATCTTAATTCTCTATCAAACATGTACATAGTGTGTATATTTGAGTAAAAATAATTGTATAGATGATTTGATTTTATTGATAATTTTGCAGTAGTATATTTTATGTATGTTTGTATGTATATACATATGTATAGGTACATATATCCGAATGTATTTATTACTATTCCAGCTGCTGTTTGCTTCGATGGACTATTCATAATTATTGTAGTACACTGCTCAGCTTTATTTGAAATTCTGCACAAGCTTTTGCAATATGCCACATATGAGGAAATACCACAAACCGAACGAGTAAAATATTTGATCTGCTGTGTGCGTTTGCATGAACTAATCTATGGGTATGTAAATTAAATCTAAAAATAGCCTACATCCACTAAAATAAAGCTTTCGTAAAAGAACAATTACCTAACTTCAACAGTTGCCACTAAAAAGGTAAAAATAACTTAGATTCAGTTAATGAAAACATTAGCGGAACTTACTTTTCGTTTCATATATGGAAATTTAAGATATACATATCAGAGCTGTAAAAAATTGCAATCAATTGTGATTGCAATCAAATTGATTTCAGCCATACTAATTTCATTCTTTTGATTTCAGATTTCAAAATGAAATCATTACAAGATTGCAATCTTTCGTGATTGCAATCATTTTGAAATCATTTTTTTTTAGAAATCATTGATTGCAATCAATTTAATTGCAATCAATTTGATTTCAATCAAATTTTTGTTGAAATCATATGATTTCAATCAATTTGCCTGAAATCAAATCTAAAGGGGTAGCAAGCATTCAATAAAATATTGTAGAGTGCTTAGAGAGGTTGAGTTTAAGCTTGCGGTTTTGACCTTTGTGTCCTGAAAATGCACGGGCTATAGGATCCTCCATAGTATTAGTGGAAAGCCCCAGATTTTAGTGCCACTAGGTTTGTGGTGGAAACCAACAAATTCTAATGCAAATCACCAAAAACTTCTGACATTCTGATCGAAATTTTTCGTTTAATTTGTTCACTTTTAACAATGAATATTATTAGCAATTTGACACTTGAGTCAACTACGACGGTAAAAAAAAAATTCCCTCAAAGTAGATTATATTATAAAATATTTAAAACTTATCGGATTGCAGTTAAAAATTATGTTCAGTAATTTTAAAACATTTTTCAAACAAAAATTATCATTATTGGCAATTCAAAATTATCAGAATCAGATTTATTTCTAGAAGAAGGAGTTTCGTTTGAAAAGAACGATTATTTTGATTCTGATTTCATTTTGATTGCAATTAAGATTTAATTGCAATCAAATTTGATTGCAATCAAATTTGATTGCAATCAATTGATGTATAAATTAATTTCAAAAAAATTGATCGCAATCAAAATCGTAAATTGATATCATGATTTCAAATTGAATTAATTTAAATTTCAAATTTAATTAAATTGATTGCAATCTTTTACAGCTCTGATACATATATATATCGTAACCTTAATATAGAAAGGGCCTAACTCATTCGGCCATGTTCTGTAAACCGAATTCCAGTAAATTTCTCTTTTTTTAAAGGTAAATAATGGCGTCATTGATGTGTTTTCTAAATCTAGTGTTTTTAAATCGACTCGACTTACAGAAGAGGCAGGATTATTTATTTTTTTTTAAATTGAGATTTTTGAATTCAGCTGGCTTCTGAAATATTAAAGCACAAAATGAGTAAATAAAACCGCTTTAATCTGAGCCACAGTTAATATTTGAACATCAAGGCCCCGTTTAAATATCTACTAATTTTATCACAATTTATGTAGGTAAATTAACACAATTGCAATTTAAAATTGAACCTTTTATAAGTTTTTGGCAGTTGTCAATTATCATTCTCATATGTATAGTTTTAGTGGCGGAGCTGCCGTCTTGAAACTTTCCTAGCGCGAGAGTTTAGTTGTTTTGATTCAATAAAAAAAAAAAAACAGCTGTTTTAGCGTTGCAAACGTTTGAACTCATAGTCGAAGATAACTAAACGCATAAATAAAGGGTCTTTCTGGTTGGTATATCTGGTTGATTGCAATTCTTTTGTGAAATTTCGTTGTCAACTACGCTGCTTCCTATGTGAAGGAACAGACACATGTTTATTAAGTGAATTAAAGCCAATTATATCGATATAAGCTCAACTATGTGGCCGCATTCAACTGTAAAAGTTCGAAAGTTCCTATTGAAAGGCCCTTGATATATATATATATATATATATATATATATATATATATATATATCCAAATTTGCTAACCTGTTCTATTCTATTCGAATATCTCTATATCGAAAAAATAGGAATTTAAAATCTACCTTTTTCTGTGTAACATTTTGGCAGATTTTTTACCCATTTAGCACTCTGCCATCATAATTTTCTGGCTACAGAAATTCTGCTACCCTATTTATTTTTAAAACTTTAATTTTTTCATGTTTGAGACTGTATTTTTTTTTTTTTTTTTTTTTTTTTTTTTTTTTTTTGAACACTTTAGATATTATGAAAGAATCAATGCCTTGTATCGTAATCCCAGTTTGGTTCAGTGCTTTTTGAGCATGTTGGTTTTATGTGTGGTCATGTTTATGGCCAATGTTGGCTTGGAGGAGGACATTATACTGTTTTTGAAAATGATGTGTTTTCTGTTTGCTGCTGCTTTTCAAATTGCCATTTACTGCTATAATGGTCAGAAAATTATCACACAGGTCTGTTGTAATTAGCCTTAAATATACAATAAATCAAAAGTTATGAAAATGTTATGAAAACTTTTATTATTCGATAGAGTGAAAAATCGCCTTCAATGTGGTACAGTTGCTGCTGGTACAACGAATCTAAACAATTCAAATACATCATAAATATGATGGTCTTAAGAGCCAATCGCACTTTATATTTGCAGGTATCGGGTTTCACTACCATGTCTCACATAACTTTGCTATCGGTAAGTTCTATAAAATTATTAGAACTCAATGACTTTATTAATAACTTTAATAAAATTTATTGCAGATTGCCCAGTCAAGTAGTTCGTATTATTTACTGTTGAAAAATCTTAGTGACATGGATTAATTATGTATAACACTCACTATCTCACTATTAGTCAAAAGGGGATGGGAGAGAGGAGCAAATCAAATTATAAATGTCATAATATATATTTGGTATTGTAAACAAATATATGAATATGTACATTAGCTGGAAAACTTTTTTAATATAATTTATCTTACAGAAATGATTTTTTTTAAATGATTTTAAGTAGACTTTATAAGACGAGTTTATCTTAAGTAAGGTTAGGTTAGGTTAGTCTGGTTGGTCCAGGAACTCGCATAGATTAGGATTGATCTCTTAGCGATATCAGCAGATGACAAGCAACCTGTAAGTATGGCAGCTTAGTTCGTGCTGCCTGTATCGAATGACTCCCACACAGATTTAACAAACCATTCCCGATACAAGTTCAAGACTACGAAAAGTGTGATTATCTTAAGTTAGGAAGGATAGTGCCTAATCACCTTCACTCGGAGAACTATCCCTGACTGGGTAATAATCAATGTATACATTACTTTTCACTGAGCCACTTGATACATAAGAATAACCCGCTGAGTTTACACTCCGTGATATCTTTTAGTTCCTCATGGAAACCTCTACTCAGTCGCTTAAGTCTGTGGCAATGGCACAGTGTTTCATCATCTTTTCATAGCCTGCAAAAATATGGGACACCAATTTTCCGCCTGTTCCGTTTTCAAAACTGTACTTTACCCAACTGTTACTTTCACTAGATGATACTTTTTGTAAGAAAGAAATGTGTAAGTGTGTAATGGAATCACGTTTTATGATGAAGACATTTGTATATTTTAGAAGAGGAAAAGTTCGAAGTAACGAGATTTTCATTCCTTATGAAATAATTTTTCTTCCTCTGAATGTAATTGTACGAGGGTGCTTCATTAACTTAGTGTCTTTTTGAATTTCCCGCCTCTTAATTAAAATGGCAATACTGCTCCAGTCAACAGGCTACTGAACAAGCTGTTTCATTGAGTTTTTGTCTGGCTGCCGCTGATAGCAGACTACCGCGAAAAAAGGGGAAAAGGGTGAATTTTGTGTGCTAATTAAGCATTATTTTTTCAAACCAAGGCTAAGGGCCATTATTACAACTTAAAGTTAGTTAAAAGTAGGATTTTATCGGACGTATAAAAAGCTTTTTTTTGTTGCAAATTGGATTTAACTTACTAGGTAGGATAAACTTTCCTGTAATCTATAGCTCCCTTTAGGTTAAAGTAAAATTTTGCAAATGATAAAGTTTTTATACGTACAATAATACCCTACTTTTAACTATCTTTAAGTTGTAATAATGGCCCTAAGCTTGATAAGTAATATTTGGACTCATCACACTTAATTTAAATGGTAAAAAAGTGGTTTACTGAATTTCGTTGTGGCCGTACAAGCCGAACGTTCTGTTTTAGACGCCCAGTTGAGGTCTCACAATCGACCACAAGCGCATGTGCAGTTTCCATGACAAAATACATGAATTTGTTGCACAAATTGATCCCTCATCCACACTATTCCCAAGATTTAGCGCCGAGCGACTATTTCTTGTTCCCGAACTTAAAGAAATGGCTTAGCGGAAAGAGATTTGACTCTAACGACGAATCATCTTACAAATAAATGCAATATAGGCCTCAATAAATCATATTTTTCGGAAGGGACAAACAAATTGGAGAAACGTTGGACTATGCGATAGTTTTTAACATAGACAAACTCTACTTGTCAGTTAACGGTAGTTTAAACTTGAAGATTTGTTTTTCAAACCAAGATTATCTAGTTAATAATCTACGTTTTTATCTAGATAGTTAATAATCTAAGTTTAACCGAGCATTATTACTTTTTAATTTAAACTCTAATTAAAACTATCAAATGACAAATACATGAAATAAATATTACACAATATAAAAGAACAATTTTACTAAAAAGTTTAATAAAAGTGGATGCTTGTTATGACGAGGAAGATTTTAGTGATTATGAAACCACAATAACTTGGATAGGACAATTGTGAGAAAAATAGAAGGGATAAACATACGTCCAAATCATTTTTGTGTGTATAATGAATTGGAGTTCTTGCAAAGATTTTGTTTAACAAAGAAGTCTGTGTATGATGATTTTAGTATTAATTGGAAAGAGAGTATATTTCGTTGGGCTTAAAATTTTATGATCTTTTTTGGTTTTATTTTTGGAGCGTCACTATTTTTTAAGTACATCTAATTTATATTTTTTATTTTCCTAAAATTCAGAATTGATTTATTGAAGCTTTTTTAATAAATTTAAGGAATTTGCACATCGCTTTTTAAGCGTTGCGCTATTTATGTAGGTAAAATATTTTCAAGAATGCCACGTCTATATTGAAAACAAAGTATGGCATTTTTAGCTAAATTGACAACTGTTAATCCATCTCTGAAAAATAGCATGGGCGTTTAAACCTTGTTTAAATTTGTTTCTTGGTTAACTCAAACGTATGTTAAACTAAGTTTAACTGATTAGTAAGAAACCAGCTCTAAGTGTATAGAACTCAAAGGATGCTATGTTGAAAAATAAAATAATTTTTTTATATCAAAACCTATGTATTTTCTTCAAAAAGTCACTGAGTTAATGAAGCACCCTCGTATTAACTAAACATTTGGATACTTACATATCGCTGCCTTAATATAGAAAGGCCCTAACTCATTATTTTTTGGAAATCGATATTTCAATAGAATAATATTTCGTATATTTCGATACAAGAATATTTAATTATCGAAAAAATGCAAAAATCTCGATTTCAAATATATTATTTCTTTGTTAAGGCAACGATATACACATGTATATATTTTTGATATTCAGTTTTTCAGACTTTATTACTACGTTTATACGCAGGGCTTATTTGCAAAGAAGATTGTAAAATGTTGCCATATTATTGTTTTTATTGCGACTTACTAATTCAGAAAACTATTCAAATAAAATGACTGATGTTGCCACGCATACAAATGTTTGATAACAAAAAACAATAAATGGATTAATATTGCACAAAAAACATAAATATAAGCAAATAATGACAATTAAAACAAATAATTATTTGATTTCTGTACATTTACAGTATTTTTTTATTTTTTTTGTCAATGTAAGTTTTTTATAGAATAAAATAAATAATAAATAGTAGCGTTGTTCGATGTTTGATGCAAATGGTATTGCGTTAGTTCAAATGCAAAATAAGCTACGATATTTTGCATTTACACTGACGCAAGACCATTTGGATAAACGCCGAATACTGCCAGTGAGTTAATTTATTGCAAATATTTTTATCTGCAAATAGTGCGTGTATAAACGTAGTATATGTCGACTCTACTTTCAAAATACATAATTCGTCTAAAACTCACGCTAACGTTGTAGTAATAGTTGGTGAAATTTGTAGTTTATTAGGCTTCTGGTTATTTACAGCTGTGCTAAATCATTGTTGTTCTTATTAATTGTTTAAAAACGTACATACAAATAATTTGCTTTACTGTAACTTTTTAATAAGTGGCTGATAGTTTTGTGAAAGAAGAGATGTGAGATGGGCAGTGTAAGCAAAATTAAGCAATTATTGACTTAAATTCTTGATGAAATTTTAAATAAAGCTTTAATGTTATACATATATCTAAACAAAATGTACTCGTATATTTTGCTGTTTTCTTTATTATTTTTTTAATACTGTAACAGCATTGTGATGATTCAAATGAAAGAAAAATTATCTTAATGGAGGCCTAAAGAATATGCTAGAGCTCAACAGATAATTTTCTTCCCAACTATTAAAAGTGTAATCAACAGAATAATAGGATAATTAAAAATACAACTTCTAAGAATTACTTAATAATAAGGTATTGTATTTAGTCGGTAATAATATAAAATTATCAGGCATTTTTTTTAATTTTTCATTTACTGCACTTCTTTATTAACAAATACTCCTACATATATAAAACGTACACTAAAAAAGTTTAAATAGTTTAGTTTTAGTTAATGATAATGATGAAACAAAAAGGTTTTTGTTTCTCAAAATAGTCTCCTTTAAGATCGATACACTTAGCTCAGCGTCTTTCTATTTTTTTTTTATTACCTGTAAACAATAAGATTTCTCAAACTTACCCAAATGAGCGTTTGTTTCAATAATGATCGCATTGCTTGACCCAAATCTCTTACCAGCCATTTGTTCAAATTTGGAAAGAGGGAAAAGTAGCATAAGTCTAAGTCTGTAGAATTCATTGATTTTTGACTATACAAGTGTGCATCCGTGCGCGTGTATAATAAAAACAAACGACCTTCTGTGGTGCACATAAGAGAATAGTAACTGCGTATAATCATAATTGTAGCGCAAACAATTTGTACGCTCACATATTTTCTCTCAAGCAACTATAACTATAGCCGATTCCACCATACAAGCGCTTATCTACTTCGTTTATACGAAAAACTAAAAAACGCTACAACTAAAAATAAAAAGGCAAATGCGTATCAAGTGTCTGTCATATTTATAGTCGAAGTATGCTTATACTCATAGTATGGATATTTGAACGGACACAAAAAAAATTTAATCATGATACTCGGGATATTTATATATCATTCGCCACCGTATATATACATTTGTAGCTCATACAGTCTATAAATTTTAGTTATAGTCGTTGGTGCTGCGTAATTTTAAAAATGTGTTTGAACATAGTTGTTGATTGTTTATAGTTGTACGCATTCGGTTTAGAATTAATGTGTGTGTTTGCATATGAGCATAGTTTGTATTTTTAGCTATACGTATTTACAGTTGTTTAACGACCAATACTCAAAGAGTACTTAAAAAGATACTTTTGTCATACTCTGATGCACGTTCACTCGAAGAAATCCACTGTTTTGAGTGCTCTTTGGTCTCTGGTGATGGATCACCCAATCCTTGGAAGCGGTCACACTGTTAAGCTCATTGTACAATGTGAACAATCGCATTACTTATGGCGGATATTTACACGACATGCCTTCAGCCTCAACACTTTCATTAAATTTTATTCTTCGATCGTATAATACCATTACATGGATTTTATCAGTTATCTTAGACGACTTGAACATTTGACGCAATTTGTGCTAGTATGATGTACAACGTAACTCAGTAAAATATTTTTTAATCATCATACGAAACTATCTTTTTCCATTTTCAATATGTAGTTAAGTTGTTTGTCCACAGATATGGACTCACATAAACCACTGAATTCGTTATTACTTTCATATTACACAATTATACATTTTCAAAAATGCAATAATACAAATCGTTACATTAATATAAAAAGGCCCTAACTCATTCCTTTTGATGTGTAAACATCTATACGCTAGGGGGTAAATATCTTTTGACTTTGATTTCTTTGCTGAGATTTCTTTGCTGAGATTTCTTTGCTTTTCTTTCACAGCATTGTCAAATCGGTGTGAGCTATGTATGAGTGTATTAGTGTTTGAAAGAAGCAAGCCGACGGTGCGCCGCCGCCGGTTATTTTTCTGTATATTTCCGTACACCAAAGGTGAAAATGAACCGTAAGAGCTACGGACTTGAAATTTGGACACAATGTGTAGACATTTGGCCAATACAACAACAAATACATGAGAGTTAAAAACTAAAGGGTGTTCCAAAACGAGCAACGAAAAATGTTAAAATCCCATGTAATATACATACAATTGTATGTACATATATACACTTGAAATTTTAAAAGTTAGTGTATTTTTATATAGACTACAACAATTAACACTAAATTTAAAAAATTGAAATCAATGGGTGTTCCATCAGTTAATGCAATTTTGACTTTGTAATTTTGACAACTTGCTGTATCTTGGAAACCGTAAGAGCAAAACTCTTTTTAAAATTTTCAAAAACGGTAAAACTAAAAAATCAATAAAATATAAAATCGCCATATATAAAAAACTCGCCAAAAACAACTAAAAAATCGCCAAAACGAAAAAGCACCAAATTAAAAAAAATCTCTATGAGTAAAATAAATCGCGAAAAATAGGAAAAATCGCCAAAATGAAAAAAATCCTTAAACAAAAAAATCGCCAATATTAAAAAATCGCCAAAATGAAAAAATCGTCTAAATAAAAAAACCCCAAAAACAGAAAAACATCGCCAAAATGAAAAAAACTCCAAAAAAACAGAAAAAATCGCCAAAATGAAAAAAATTGCGAAAATTAAAAAAAAACCAAAAAGAGAAAAAACGCCAAAACGAGAAAAAAGCGATAAAACTGAAAAAAAAATCGTTTAAACTGAAATTACTGAATTTATTTTAATTGCAATGCGTACACAACAACAAGAACAGCAACAACTAAGGGCCATGATACACTATCATACAAAGTCGTGCGATCTACGAAAAATTACAAAGCTGGTGGATGGAGTTTATGAAAATTTTCAAAAGACAATAAAGTGTCCAGGAGACGTACAAAAAAAACCCATCAATCACATAGTTGTGTGCGTGCAGTGGTTTCTTTTCGGCTACACGTACAAGTTGTCGGCACTGATTGATGAGAATCAAAAAATTTTGATATTTTTATTTGACGGCTGATTATTTGTACGTCTCCAAATCTGATTGATGAAAAAAACGTCATTTGCTTTGTGTTATTTGTTCTGTGACGATATGGAGAAGTGCGCGGATGAAAAAAATTAATTTGCACTTTATGAAAATGTACCATTGATCTTCGTAAAAAACCAAACAATCAAAAGTCTACAAACAGTTGTATGATTATTATAAATACTATATTATATTCTCTAATTTTTCTAATCTTAATGAGTAGTGTTAATAAAAAAAATTACTTAAAAATTATTTTTAACACCCCAAATGTATTTAAAAAAAATTTTTAACTAATAAGCAAATACATACGAGTATGTACATATTTTTTTATTCACACTACCCAATGTCTTGTTTTTATATTAAAAATCGTTTGTTTCGAATTTTTTTTAAGGAAAATATGTTTGTTTTTTTGGAGTGTTTTGAAGAACTAGAATTATTATAATTATAAATAATAATAATAATAGATGAAAAATTAGTGTGGAAGATAGAAAAATTATTATTCAGCTCTGTATATTTGTTTAATGCGTTTTTTTATATTTACAAAGATTTCATAAAGTTTTAATGCCGCTAATAACAAAAAATCATCATCCGATGAAGACATATATGCCATCGCACACAACGAACACAAAATTAAAATACTGATTGACGATTTTATTTGTACGTCTCCGAAAAATCATCAATTAAACGACACTAACACATTCTTACCGATTGATGGCTTTTTTTGTACGTCTCCTGGACACTTAACAATTCATCACACCAAGGGTTGTATATTTTCGTAGATCGCACGACTTTGTATGATAGTGTATCAGGGCCTTAAAAAATGAACAACAGGAATTAAAAAGTAAAAAGTAAAAGTAGAGGCATTTACCATAGATGAGCACTGCAGTACCGCTAAAGTTTCAGTAAAAACAATAAAAAATGTTTAACAAGTAAATTTTTACTGATTACTAAAATTTTTTTCTACAATTTTTATAAATTGCCTAAATGATTTGTTATATGTTGAGGTGCATTGAATTTTCAGTAATCAGTAATGCCCGTATTCATAACGAAATTCTACCAAGTGGCTAAATGTTTTTCATACAAAAGTTTCAAAATTTGAATGAAAAAACTTTGCCACTTGCTACAATTTTATTATGATTACGGCCCTACGATTTTACTGGTAATGCAAATTAAATTCATTAGCAGTAAAAATTTACTGAATTTTTTAGTAATCAGTAAATTTACTGCTTACTGCAATTTTGAATGCAGTACATATTAGGGCGATCGACACGGTTTTTCAACCGGTTTTAAAATCAGGTTTTTTCAAAATACGGTTGTCAGTTTTTTCAAAAGGTTGATTTTTCGAATGTCGAATAGTCCGGTTTTTTACGATTTAAAAACCTACAGAGTCGAATACTTTTCGATTTGTACATTTTGCATGTTTTGTTGATTTTCGTAAGTATATTTTTAGTATAAAAGCTCTAAGCTTTTTTAGAGCATGTTAACATTTACTGAAACATGAAATTTAAGAGAAATTATTTTATGAGGTAATAGCAGAGGCGAATTTAATTGGCTTATGGTGTGCAATGGATGTCAAAATACAGTTGCAAAAAGTGTTTATTAGTTTTGTTGCCATTTTGCTTCATATTTTATATAGAGGTAGATAACCACCTTGTCCATACATTCATATGTATATACCATTAAGGAATAAACTCCACATACAACCATAATTTTTGCGGTTTTAGGAAACTTGGGAGGAAATTCAAAAAATTAAATATGCCAATATTTAGGTTGCTAATATATATGTTTATACAAAAAATAATAAATTAAAAAATAACTATAATATCAACAACATAATAGACCATATTTGGATGCCATTTGTTGACGGCTTGGTACCGGAAATCATAGAATTTTCAAACAAGTTGACGACATCAAACATTTTGCACGTATTTTTTCATGTATTTTATGCCTGTATGTAGACGTTTTTCCTATGTATTTTGAATATTTTCGCTACTGTAGGTGTTATTATAATTATTTTTTTATTTTTTGTATAAACATATTTATTATTGGCAATTTTAATTTTTTGAATTTCTTCCCAAGTTGCCACAAATCAAAAAAATTATGGTTGTATGTAGAGTTTATTCCTCAACTTTATATTATATATAAATATTTATGTACTATACATAAGTAAATATATGAAGTAAATTTTAATGTTTTACCTTTAATTGCTGTATTGTTTTATAGTATATACATGAACTGTTAAACCTTTTTTTATAAAGCAATTTAAAATCAAAACTTTTGTATAATAATTTTCTTACTTTAAAAAAACCGGTTGACCGGTTTTTCCTGAATTGTAAAAACCGAACTATTCGAAAACCGGTTTCTGGAAAAAGTCGAATAATCGATCACCCTAGTACATATACATATGTTGCAGTACTAACCAAATAAGTTATAATAAAATTAACAAAAACCAACAAATTCCTATGTATTTAAAATATTGAAAGTTTTGATACTATTAATTAATTAATATAAAAAAATATACTAAAAGCATAAGTACTTCCAACTTAAAAAAATTTTTCATTACTAGATGTTTACACATCTCCTCTGTGATCGGACTCACATTGCTTTTTTTTGATATGGAGTTTTTCATATATTTCAATAGAAGAACATTAAATATGTTGAAAAACGCTAAAATCTCGATTTCAAAAAAATAATGAATTATGGTCTTTCTATATTAAGGTAATGAAATATTCTTAACAATTTAATCATATAAAGCTTTCAGTAAATTACAACATCATACTATGAAATTTATGTCTACATACACACACACACACACATACATACATAAATTTATATGTAAATTGTACATACTTCTCCAAACCCTAACTGGAATATTTGAACAGCGCAGAAAATGTACAAGAAAGCAATTTTTAAAATATATTTATTAACTTGTATTCAGTGAAGGTGTGACGTGAGTGTATTTAATATTTATACCCATCCATCCATGAATTGTTTGCCCTTTAATTTTTCAAATCATCAATCATTTTCCACTTTTCCAGTTTTGTTTTCATTTGCACATCAAACTCTCTGTGCCCTCCATTATACATATTTGCAATTGGGAGGCTTTACAAATATTTATTACAAATATGTATCAATCAGTTAACGGAGTATATTAGAAATAAAGGATATTAGATTTATTTTGTAATTGAATAGTGTTTAATATGCCCAGGTACTCATGAGTACATTGTTTGTGTTGTTGTTGGTGTTGCCATAAATTAATTTGCCTTAAGTGGCCATGGAATATACAAACCATAATATATTTGCTACGGGGAAGAGAACATGTCGCATTGCCTTTCATAAAATCTAGTTTTAAAATATGAAAATTTGGGGCCCAGTCATTAAAGGAATGAACCCCCTTGGGAGAGAAATAAATCCTGTGCAGACATATTAGATTGTAATCAATTTATTAGCGACTAAGGATACATAGATGTCCTATTTTGAATTTCAATAGCCCAATTCACAAACTTGTGCAAATGGTCTTGCGTCGTAGCATTTGCAAAATGGTATAGTATAATGATACTCACCACTAAGAATTGTTAAGTAGTGAGTATCAATATGCTAACCATTTTGCAAATGCTACGATGCAAGACCATTTGCACAAGTTTGTGAATCGGGCTAATATATTCGCATTATAAATTCAATTTTGTGGATAATATCGAGCCATTACCGCCAAAGAAGCTTAACCAACATGATTTTCGAAATGATTTTTTTATAAAAATCATTAACTTGTTATCATTGCCATTATATGTAAAAATTTTACAACCATAGGATATACCGTTTCAATTTTATATCAAAAACAATTTAAGCTTAAGTACACATTATTTTTTGTTTACATTTTTTGTAACAGCAACATGTTACTTAAGCTAAAACTTGCTTTTGAAAATAAAGCAAGTATTTATGATATAATATTCGGAATAGCCGTATATAATATACCCTCCATCGACTTCGTATGAAGTATATGCATACACACAATATTACACACATAATCTATTTTTAAAATAATTAACTAGATCAGCCTTTTCTGATAGCAATTTATTCACCCACATATAAAAAAACTTGAATGCACATTATTAGACCATACAAATTGCGGAAAGTATTTATTTTATTCGCTCCACCGGCAGTTTCTGATAGACCGGCTATAAAAATCACATATGTGTAAAAATTGCACTAATAGCGTGCATACCGATCATGCGCATTGCATTTTTCACCTAAAAAATAACCTATCTTGGATATAAGCACTTTTGACATCATAACTTTTAAATGCGGCGTTTTTCGGAAAAACTTTTGTATCCACTTTTGTTTAGAATAAATACCGCAACATCTTTCCTCTACATAATTTTCCCATAAAAATTAGCTATCATGGCTCTTTAATGAGATGAAACTATGTTATGAAACTAATGTTTTTTGGAAATACTTTTTCAATTTTAATTCGTTTTTATAATTTTATAAGGTAAGATCTGCCTCATTACATTTGGACAAAATATGTATCATCTAATAACATAAGAATGAAACTCACATACCAGTTTACTATAAGCTTTGTTATGTATTTGGAAATTATCCTACAGCTCGTGACTCATTGAGTATATCTCAACAAAACTACACACAAATTTAGACGATAGAGGAAAACATATTTTCGAATAAAAAATCTGCGTACATACATACATACTTGTATATATTATGTAACTTCACGAACAAATCATTAGAATTCTTCCAACAAAAAAATAAAAAATATATATTTATTTATTTTAATTATAAACAAATAGAATTTTGTAACATAATTATAAAATTTGAACCTTTTTTGGGATTGTTAAAAATCATAATTTTGCAAAGCAAATATATGAACACGTATATTGAAGAATATGCGAAAATACTTAGATTTTGTAATAAATATTTGTAATTAGTAAACCAAAGTTATTTTATTGTTTTCGAAGCCCACTTTCACGATCCATAAATATTTTTTAGATAGATTTCAGGATTAACTAGGAAGTACTACAATAAGTACCTTCATGTAATGATATAAATAAGTTGTTATTTTATTCATTACAAGACAGTCATTATTATACACATAAAGTAATTAAATAAATAAGTACCACTCATTACTTTGTAAGCCATTAAAAGAGTACTACCCATTACAAAATCTTAAATTTTTTTTGCTGGGTAAATAGATTATTTTTAATCTAGAACCAACTTTTTGTAGTCGAAGTCAAAATACCATTGTTTTAAAGGCTATGTTTCCCAACTTGAAAAAAAATCACCTATAAGTCTTAAATATGGCTATTTGAATAACTCTGCAACAATTTATTATGATTTAAATTTGGTTATGCGGTCTTGGCGAAAAACTGAGATAGTCGCCAGTTCAGTTCCGGTACGTAGCAATTTATTAAAAATTTCTTCACATAAGTATACGGATTTGGAAATACTTTCCGTCGGTAAAGCTATACACAACAAATTTAATATCGAACTTTTTAATTCGAAAAGTAATAAGTCTGTAGAAGATTCAGTACATGGCGCCGATCAAGATGACAATAATTTAGCAATTTGGAGACAAGTTTAGGTATAATAAACTGATATTTACTTTTTCTTAAAAAATTTTTTATCAGGGAGACAGCAAAAAAGCTTAAGGGACAAAAAATACCGTTGTTATGCTAATATTTCGTTAAAATTTGACGCGTTACAGCCATCCCTAAACAAGGACGGAAAGCGGAACGTTTCTTTCCGCCGAGCTTTAACGCTGAAATGCCATACCTAAACAAAAGTGGCAACGTTATGTCAAAACGATAAAAACAGGGTTATGAAACAAATAAATAAAACAACCCTGATTATTTTAACAGCCGGACGGACGACATTGTTGTTTGTGATTTGGTTACATAAATTTTGTTATATATATAATTAAAATAAAATAATAAATAATTTTGAAAAAGTTAGCTATTTAGAAGATTTGGAAAACTTGCTTTTGTTAAGGATGATGGTCAGCGTTGCCATATTTTTTTTCTCAAAATACTTCAAGTCGAACAAAAAATCTCTTTTTTTATTAAAAATCTTTTTTTAGTGATTTGACTCAAAATATATTACATAATATGCATTGATTTTACTGAATTCAAATTCAGGAAAAATTTATTGTGCTTCAAATGAACTAACCCTACAGGAATAGTATCAGTGTTTTGACCGGTCATTTGATCGCTAGTCATGCAGGATATATTCATCATTACGTAGAACAAAGTTTCTATTACATTATTAAGGGCAAAATGAAAAATGTGATAGAGTTAAAAAATAAATTATTGAGGGTACGACAACGTTTGCCAGGTTCAGCTAGTAAATATGTATATATATATATATATAATTTTTGTTTTTTATTTTTTATTTTAAAAAGTCCATTCAAAATACACAAATAAATAAAATATTTAAAATTAAAGACATAAAAAAGCAAAAACAGAATAACCTAGGAGGTATCTAGCCCTCTTCACACATTTTTACGGCCAACGCATCTTGCTTTTTACAAATATCTACAACTTTGAAATGAAATATGTATATATATACTAAATTAAATTTTGTGAATTTCTTTTATTCACTATTGTTTTTACTTATCTTTTTCAACACTTATAAATTTTAATTTTCACAGACAGAATGACGACCCTTTTCACAATGTACAATTTAAAGCTAACAGGGACCTTAAAGGCAAGTTTTATATGAAGAACTGTCAGTTAAAGTTCACGTTAACACTAAATAATATACATACACTAAATAATATACTAAGGGTTCCAAATATCATATTCATCCCGAATAACTTCGAAAATAAGATAAATCTTCACATATGGTAACGCTGATGCTGGCAACCAAAAGGCAATTGTTTTCTTTTGCAGCTAACTTCATTGTGAAACGCGATGTCAAAATCGGATTTTCCAATAGCAAAGCGTTGCCGTCGCGTTGCCGCCGCGTTATTTCGGTATGCTCCATACAAAATGTATGGACATGAGAACTTTTGACAGCTAAAAAACGCTTGCCGCTTTTGTTTAGGGATGGCTGTTACTTATATTTAGCACAATAACACCTAAATACTAAAATTCAATGAATTAACTTCAATGAGAGCGAAGATAATTAAAAAAAAAAAACCTTCTCCTGTAAAATTTTGTTTTTGTTACTTAAGCTTTTTGTGCGGTTATAGCTCGTTATATTGTTTATATGTATACCCTTCACCAAAAATGGTAAGGGTATATATACATACATATATAGGTTTGTCATTCCGTGTGTAATTTTCACAATATTTATATACGAATAAAATAGAAAGTACATGTACATATAGTGTCACCTTAAATGCAAACGGATGTAATACACAAAAATTCGAAATCGAGTTTTTAATTGATTACGGTAAAATAAAATAAAATAAGTAAAATAACTACATGTTCACGCAAATATTTAAATCTCTGAAATCAAAAATTTCGACTTTATTAAAGAAATTCAAACGGATGTAATTAACAATGCATATATTTTTTATTGCAACTAACATAAAAGCTAAAATATATATAAAAAGGATATAAATGGTTAAAAACATATACATAAGTATTCGTACTACAAGTAAATTTCGAAGAAAAGTTTCATTATTGATTTTGTAACGTTTTTTGTTTCTCCTTTTGAAAATCAACAAAATCAAAAGTATATTTTTAAATCAAATTCTTTATTAAAAAAATACTCATAGAGCAAAAAAAGAATTGAACTATTTTTCTTTCACAAAACAAATACATATGAATGTACTCATGTATTTATGTATGTACATATGTATGTACTACATACGAGCTTCGGTGAAAGGTACATATATGAGATACCGCACAGCCGAATATAGCGCTCTTTACTTACTTTTTGTCGGGACTTAATTAAAAACAAGCACGTATCATATTGATTTTAATTCAATCTATGTATATGATTGTAATTAAGATGCTTTTTATTGCTAAAAATATAAAAAGAAACAAAATATTTCGCTAACTTCTCATACAAAGACAAGAACTTTAAAAAATGTAATAATTTTGTACAAGCACTCATCTGCTTTCTTTGATATACCAATCAGCGTTGTCAACTTTGAAATTTCAAAACGCACCAAAATGGAGAAAAAAACGCGCCATTTACAAAAAACGCACCAATCTTAGAATTTCTTTTTTTAGTTTAAAATCTTTATTGAAATAATTTTGCATAAAAGTACATTATTTTTTTGTGTTAAAAATTTAACACTAAAAAAGGATTTTACAGTTCAGGGTTAAAAAAAATAAAACCTAAAAAAACTTGGCAAAAAAAATATTCATTTGTATTACATAGATAATAATTTTTTTTAATTTCATAAATTCTGTACAAAACTTTTTAAAGAACTCCACGATTAATAGAAAGGATTCAAAACTAATAAAAGTTCTTTATTTATCATTTTATTCAAATATTTTAAAATTTTTTTTATCAGAAGTTTAATAATCCATATTAAAAATATAACAATAAAAACAAAAAGCCTTTTACAATATATGTACATAATTAAAAAAACAACAAAAAAAAAACTAAACAAATTTGTACATACATAGTGTACATATGAAAGTGGTCTAGGTCACACCATTTTTGATTCGATATAGTACGTTTTGATCAGACTAGTACAACTCTAAATTAAACTGTTGCATAACAAAAAAATTATTTTTGGATTGTTTCCAATGTAATCTACTAAAAATCTCGACCAAAGAAATATAACACTTATACAACTTTCATAATTAAGGGCACATACATATCTTTACATTCATTTGTACAAAATTATACATTTTTGTATATTAATTTTATAGATTTAGTTTAAAACTTTTTAAAAACAGACCAAAAATTAATTATTCCAAATAAATAAAGCTAATATTTTCACGATTACTGTTATCATTGGGCCATAAAACAGATTTCATTTCAAATTGTGATATTTTGTAAACATCAGGAAACTGATGTTGGTAAATTTCACAAGAATTTTCCAGTTTTAACCCATTGTTGTGTTAAATTTGCGTTGGTGCCACCAAAAATTTAAAAACGCTCCAAAATTAAAAAAAAGCGCACCACGCACCAACTAAGGAATTTTTCACACAAAAATTTTCAAAAAGCACCCAAAATGGTGCGAAACGCACCAAGTTGACAACGCTGATATCAATGCAATTTTACTGCAAATAACAAAACTAAATGAAAGGTAATATTTTGAGAAAAATTGAGAAAATCTTAAATAAATATTTTTTTAATTCTGATAACTACTATGATCATTTTGGTATTGAGTGAAAAATTTAAAAGAGGTATTTATTGATTCCAACAATTTACATATACATATATAACTTCCTTTAACTTACATTTGAGCGTAGGGCGCCAACCAGCAATTTGATGAGTGAAATTAATTTATAATTTTGTTCTATGTATAGAGGAGGGGTTTTAAGGTCATGTTTCTATTATTTTAAATTGTGCTCCCTCTTAATAAAAGAATAAAATGTATTTTGTTTTAAGGTTCAATCAAACGTGCCATACCATAATGCCTGCCATAGCTATAAGCATTGCCATATCCATATATATATGCTTCACCTATTAGTGCTGCCATAACCATAAATAGCTGCTAAGTTCCGATCTAGACTTGTAATTTTTATTGCAGCAATTCTTGAATATGTGGGAGAGTGTTGAGATAGAAAAACATACATTTTGTTTTCCGCTCTCGCTCTGGACCGGGACTAATGCTTTCATTTGTTTATTCATTTCAAAAGTATACGGCTTCCATAAGGTTCCCAGTATTAACCACAAAATTTAAAATAAATAATTTTTAATCATTGTTGCTTGTTTTTATAGCTATGCTCTTTACTGCGCGATACAGGAGTTAGGACGTGATTTAAGTAACAAAAATAATCGACACTATTACAGTTATCAATTTATTTTTGTTTTGATTTCTTTGTACTTAAAGCAAGTGCCACACACACCAATACTCAGCTTAAATATGTATGGTTGAGTGCGTTTGTTTACCAAAAATAGTCACACATATACTATTGGTGTAAATATTTTTTATAAAAAAACGCACACAACCACTCTGAAAATTGATGTGTCTAGCTAGCACCCGCTTAAAAGCGAAGTACGAAAATAACCAAAAGAAATTGTTTGATTTTGTATATTTTTGCTTTGAAGTAAGTGAAACAAAAACAACAAAACCAATGAGAACGATTAATTAATTTGTTTTTGTTTTGTTTTTACACATGAGCACAAACCACAGAATACAGCTGATTGGCTGTAAGTCGGCTAACAGCCGCCACCGGCCACAAACAATACATTTATTTAATCGTACGCCGTTGGAAAGAAAATAATGGGAAATAAATGGAAACGTTTTGAAATATTTGCAGAGAATTTGACATCATCATATAATATAATTTTATTGCATTCTTATTTCACACATGAAATTTGTTTTATATAAAGGGTGTCCCAACAAGAACCCAAGATTTAAATTTTAAATAAGACACAGATATTAAAAAAAATCGTGAAACTTTATTATATCGTAAAGTAGACAAAATGATATTATGTGTTTAACAGCAAATCGGGCAGATGGTCGCCGCAGCTTTGCTGGCACACACGCGATCTTTTAATGAAATTTTCAATGGCCGTTTTGCATAAATGCTGCGGTATTTCATTAATGCAGCGTCCAATTTCCTCTTTTAAGGCTTGAGTCGTCGTCGGCTTATTCGCGCAAACCATCGACTTCAAAAAAACCACAAAGAAAAAAGTCTAATGGTGTTAAATCGCACGCTCTAGGCGGCCAATTCTGGTCTCCAAAACGCGAAATAACATGACCGGGAAATGACTGATGTAGCAATTGAATTGTTTCTCTGGCTGTCTGACATGTGGCGCCGTCTTGTTGAAACCACATGCCCCCCACATTCATTTCTTCAATTCTAGGCACGAAAAAACTGGTTATCATTTCACGATACCGAACACCATTGACTGTTTGCGCTTGACCTGCGTTTGAGCGACATCATCACGTACAGCTGCGACATTTTCGGTCGATCGACCTGGTCGAAGGCGCGTTGTTGTCTTTACATCACTAACAGACCCAGTTTCGGCAAATTTATCCATTAATCTCTTTACAGTTGACTCTTTTGGAGCATTATTGTGACCCCAGATTGATCGCAAATTTGCGAACTGTAGCCGCAAAACTTTCACCATTTTGGTAAAACAATTTCACAATGAGAATGCGTTGTTCATTCGTGTAGCGCTCCATTTTTTACTAACCTCGTACCTTCTACTAGCAAACAATAACAATTGTTCAAATGTCAAACAATGACACTTCGAATGGCGCCAAATTTAAATCTTACGTTCTTGTTGGGACACCCTTTATAAATATGTGTATACTAGAGCTGCTCGATGTTAATCGATGCATCGTAAACATCGAAGTTTTGGTTGTGATACATCGAATAAACGCCGATGTATCGTGTCATACGATGTTAATCGATACATCGATGTTTTTATTCGATGTATCGAAAATACAATTTTTTGTATATATTGATGCTTTCAACTCATTTAATTTATTGATAAAAAAACCCCTCTTTTAAAAATGTTTTTTAAATTTTAAAATTGTTTTAAAATCGCTTCATGTAACAACACAATACTAAAGGTATTTTTTTTTTGTCAATTTACAAAGCGTCATCGAAGCAACAGAGTTATTTTACAGCATCCAAATATATATTTTCATTGTCAAAAAAATTTTCAAAATTTTATTGGTATTGTATGGTAATAATCAGCAATGTAAGTTCTTTTTCCATATTTTATGTTAAAATCAATAATATATTTGGCTTAATATTACTGTTACAGAAGGTTTTAGATACCTAGTGCAAGTTATATCACCGCATTTTAAAGTTGCAAGTAGAGCTACTGTGACTCGTTGTGTTGATAAAAAATATGACGCTTTGTCAGGAACATTGAAAACTCAATTACACACAATGGAAAATATTACTTTGACAACTGACAGACATTTGGTCTGATTTGCAAAGGTGTAGAACTTGCCTTTGAAAAAAGAAGCACATACCGTACTTTGCACACATGCTTTTCTTAATCCTTATGAAATTTTAAAACCAACTTTTATTTATTTAATACATTTTCTTGGTTCCAATTAATCAATACGATGCATCGTAAACATCGATGTTTTTTAAAATCGATACAACGAATAACATCGATGTGAATTAATAATGAATCGAATGAGAAAAAAATCGACGTTTTTTTACGTGAGCGGTTCTAGTCTATACTTAACATAACAAGCGAAAAAGTTTGTCTTAAGTAAAGGACTTAATTCAGTCGAAGGATTCAGTCACAGGAAAATCTTGCAGAACTCTGACAGACTTTAACAAATCCCACGAGGGTTTCACATGGCGCTTGTTTCTTTTTGGAGATTTATGCGCTTCTTGGCGATTTTTTTTAGTATTTAGGCTTTTTTTTTATTATTTTTTATTATTTTATTATTGTTTTGTTTTGGTGAATTTTTTTGTGTGTTTTTGATGATTTTCTTACAATACATATTTTTAGTTTCAAAGACTTTCTTTTAGCTTTGGCTTTCTTTTTTTTTTGCCTGGTGTTTGTCAGAATAAATTACAATAATTGTATAATTTTAAAGATAATTATTATCTTTGTTCCTTAAAAATTATCACATGTAATTTGAGTTCCTCAAAACTTGAATTTAAGTTGAATTTAATTAAACAAAGAAAAATAACTCAATAACTAGAGTAATTTTAATTTAGTTTTTCGGTTGTCTTAAAAATTCTCAGAAAATATTTTTGCTTTAAAAAATTGAATTTTTAAATAAAACAACCCACTGCACAATAAAAAAATTCGTGGATTTTGTTAAAAATTCAATCTGAAAATTGAGGTTGTTTTTATGACTAAGCATTGTCTATATGCACTTCATTCCTGCTTATGGAACTCAACAGTAGACTCCAACCAAAAAAATTTTTGGAATTGAGCTAACAAACTTCGTTTGTTTATTGTAAGACTCTTAATACATTATAAAATCTTTATAAATTTTATAAAAATTATAATTTTATAATCTAAAACAAACATCTTTATTCAACCTTGCATCTATTTTATTTTCCACCACCTTTTAGATGCCACACAAAAAATAAAAATTAAAATATTGGTTTTCATATATGAAATACCGAAGTATAATTATTTGACATAAAGTCTTTATATAATCTGAAATTTTTCTTCCACAAGCGTATAATAGACAACGCTTAACCAAAAAAACAAGCAAAATTTTCAGATTCAATAAAGAATTTATGTCAAATAAATATACTTCGGTATTTGATGTACTAAAAGTTCAATATACATACATATATATTTCTTTATTTATTTTTTATTTCAACGTATTTATTTTGCAACCAAAATAATATTTTGTTGGCTTCTTAAAACAAAAAAAAAAAAAACACTTTAGTTACTAATAATTGTATACGTTAAATATTATAAGCTTTATTTATAAAAATTATTAAGGCTTTAAAACAGGTTTTATTAAGCCTTTAAAAGCCTTAACTATTAATTTTTAAAATAAGGCTGTATGTTTCTAACAAATAAATACTAATTTATATTGCTAAATACGTAATATGCCATGAAAATAGAAAAGTTCACTTTTTGAATTTTTGATGTGATTTGTAGTGAATTAATTTAGAGCAAACGTGGCACAGTGGCGTGAAATAAGAAAAAGTGGTAAAAAGTCTGCAACTTTTGAACCAGTTAACCGATTTCGATGAAACTAACTGTTTTGGAAAGAAGAAGTGTTGAAGTAGTGGATGTAGGGTGCACTATAAAAAATCTCTAAAATCTAATTCACAGTCTTTCTTGATGCCTCTTCTCTCAGAAACAATCAACATTTTTAACAAATTCTTAATAATTTTTTAAAATATTCGAAAAAAATTTAAAATACTTTTTTCACAAAATATACAAAATTTTCTCATAATTTTCAAAAATCTAAATTGTAAAATTATTCCTACAATTTTTGAGATATCAAAAAAATTCTTTTTTCAGGACCAAAAATTAAAAAAAAATTTTTTTTTTGGGTGCCTCCAAATATACTTTCTTCTTTCCAAAACAGTTAGTTTCATTGAAATCGGTTCACTAGTTCAAAAGTTGCGGACTTTTTATCACTTTTTTTATTTCACGCCACTGTGCGTAGTTAGAACCAAATCTTCAAAAATATTTCCATATCGATGGCTTAATATATATAAGAAAGGCGGAACTCGAGTTTTCGATATTTTATAGGAGAAGCAAAAATCAGAAGAAAAACTAAAGCATTTACATGCAGAAATAATTTATTAAGTTGCCATAAGTCCTTGATTTTGAACTGTAACGTACTAAAATCTTCAAGGAGGATGCAATTATACGTTGTCTCCCAGAAAACGTTAAAAACGCGATTTCGAAAAAAATGTAGGTACGCCCTTTTATATTAAGCCATCGATATGTTGATACATATGTATGTAAGTTTGTATAATTATTAATACCAATATTTAAATAGCGCCAAAGTATAACATAACTCCATGAGAAATTTTTGCTTTCAAAGAGAAATTTTAACATTTATATACAGTGTATATTATACACGAATAAAATTCAGTGGAGCAACTCTCTTAAAATTTAACATTTTTCCATTTTGAAACTCTTCTCTTAAAATTTCTCTTTGCGCTTGCGTTAAGCAGGGAAATTTGTGTAAAAAATAAGAAGTGTAAAGATGTATTCCGATTCCGCCACTTACTATTTCCTGCCGGCATTTTGATATAAAAAAATGTGTTTTCTATGAACAGAAATCTTTATATACTAAAGGGTGTTTTTTATTGGGGTATAGAACTTTAAGTTGGCATCACTTTTTTAACTGGCGGCCATTTTGTCAGCTGTCAAGTGATTAATATTTAGTTTGGTTTGCCATTTCATCATGAACAGGTTGACAAAAGAACAACGCTTGCAAATCGTGCAAATTTATTTCGAAAATAATGGTTCAGTTCGCGAAGTTTACCGCAAGCTCCGTCCATTTTATGGTCGACATAATCGTCCATCAGAGCAATTAATTCGGTTAACCATGGATCGTTTTCGCACTACGTTTACTCTATGTGATGATACCGAAGAAACAATTGCCGCTGTAGAGCAAAGTGTTGAAGAGGACCCGAATGAATCGATTCGCCACCGTGCACAGCAATTAGAGCCGACTAACCGACTATTTTGTTCCCGAATTGGATGGCATGAATGTGGATGAGTTGTGGTTCCAACAAGACGGCGCTACATGCCACACAGCGCACGTCACAATCGATTTATTGAAGGAAACATTCGATGAGCGCATAATTTCGCGGAATGGACCTGTCAATTGACCACCAAGATCGTGTGATTTGACACCATTGGATTATTTTCTTTGGGAATATGTGAAGTCGCTCGTCTACGCCAACAAACCAGAAACGTTAGGGGACTTGGAAGCCAACATTCGTGGCGTTATTGCCAACATACGGCCCCATATGCTCGAAAAAGTGGTTGAAAATTGGACCTGTAGAATTGGCTTTATTCGAGCCAGCCGCGGCGGCCACATGCCCGAAATCATATTTAAACATTAATGGCATAAAATTATCCTTCCAATTAAGCCAAATTGATGGACATTAAAACGATTTTTTTGTGTTTTATTTCATTTCAAAGTTTTATACCTCTTAAAAAAACACCCTATACATAAATTTCCTTTATTTGTTTATTGTAAAAAGCAAGAATTTTGCTGTTACATTCTTATATGTAAATTGACTGCAAAATTGTCTTTATTGCTACAAGTTTTATTAAATCTTGATTTAACCAAATTTAACGTTTTCGCCCATTAAAAAATTTTAACTAAATTTCAGAGCACAAAATTAATGGCCTAAATACTTACAGCATTATTTATTAAACTTATTAAAGCTTTATAAAGGCCTTTCAAAACAAGATTTCATACAAACTTTTTCTTATGCCCGTTATTTCTACAAACAGGTAATTTACCTAAGGTTTTTACCTACGAATTTTTCTTAATTAAATTGAACTTACACTATAGATATCTGTACACTAATAGATATCTATGGCTAGAAATAACAGGCATTAAGAATGCTTTATAAAGACTTAATCAGGTATGTGATGGAAAACGATCGTTTTTCAAAATGATTTCAAAACAATCGTTTTGAAAAGGTTTGATGAATTCCGATAGATTTTGAGTATCATTTTTGAGCTTATCTTAAACTACTGACTTCTAAAAAGCACACTAGAAGACAAAACATAAATCACATATTGGAACTGTGAAAAGAAATTTATCAAAAATTTCTGGAAAGACTATTAAAAACAAGTTTTAAAATTATTGACAAAACGACTATAAGAAACATATCACACCTTTTATCGTTTTCAAATTGTTTTTGTGTCTAAATCGTTTTTCATCACATACCTGAATAAGTTTTATAAATAAGGCTGTTGGTTTAAAAGTTCAGCTTTTCGAACGAAACTTATGGGCAACGCTGTAACGCCATATTCATAACCATAGAAAGTCCTAGTTTACACTATGTAAGTCTTACTGCTAAGCTCATTAGTTTGATAGGAGAGAGAGAGAGAGAGAGAGAGAGAGACGAGGGGCAAATAAACATTTCTATTCCCCTTGTCTCTCTCTGTCTCTCTCTCTCTCTCAAACTAATCAGCTTAGCAATAAGACTTGCATAGTGTAAACTAGGACAAACGAAATGAGTTTCAGTTTTCCGTAGCAACCATAAACGTCTGCGTGTTTTCGTGCTTTTACATTTTTCATTTGCTCGATTGTTTTGTTAGTTTTGATTTATATGTACATATATGTTTTTTACTTATGTATTTCAGTTTATTTTACATTCAGTCTTTAAAATATCAGGAACTTTTCCTTGTTTTATTTATTTTTTGGTTAAGCAACGTGTATGTGGATTTCGTTCCTGCTTATGGAACCCTTCAGTAGAGTTCAAACCAAAAGATTTTTTAAATAAGCCAGGGACATTGCTTAACAAAAAAAGAAAAGAGAGAGGTGTCTTAGGACACCCGGTTATAATTAGCTATGCTGCTTAGGTAAAGGGTGTCCCAACAATAACGCAAGATTTAAATTTGGCGTCATTCGAAGTGTCATTGTTTGACATTTGAACAATTGTTATTGTTTGCTAGTAGAAGGTACGAGGTTAGTAAAAAATGGAGCGCTACACGAATGAACAACGCATTCTCATTGTGAAATTGTTTTACCAAAATGGTGAAAGTTTTGCGGCTACAGTTCGCAAATTTGCGATCAATCTGGGGTCACAATAATGCTCCAAAAGAGTCAACTGTAAAGAGATTAATGGATAAATTTGCCGAAACTGGGTCTGTTAGTGATGTAAAGACAACAACGCGCCTTCGACCAGGTCGATCGACCGAAAATGTCGCAGCTGTACGTGATGATGTCGCTCAAACGCAGGTCAAGCGCAAACAGTCAATGGTGTACGGTATCGTGAAATGATAACCAGTTTTTTCGTGCCTAGAATTGAAGAAATGAATGTGGAGGCTATGTGGTTTCAACAAGACGGCGCCACATGTCATACAGCCAGAGAAACAATTCAATTGCTACATCAGTCATTTCCCGGTCGTGTTATTTCGCGTTTTGGAGACCAGAATTGGCCGTCTAGATCGTGCGATTCAACACCATTTGATTTTTTTCTTTGGGGTTTTTTGAAGGCGATGGTTTACGCGAATAAGCCGACAACGACTCAAGCCTTAAAGGAGGAAATTGGACGCTGCATTAATGGAACACCGCAGCATTTATGCAAAACGGCCATTGAAAATTTCATTAAAAGATCGCGTGTGTGCCAGCAAAGTAGAGCTGTGCCAAATCGTCCATTCAAGTGACCGCTCATTTTCGTTCATTTTCTAAAAAAGAACGAGTTCGTTCATTTCGTTCATCCGCTCTTTTCAAGAAATAGAACGAAATAAAAACAAACAAACAAAAGCTGATTCGTCAAATAAAAAGGGCATTTGTCCAGTGAGTTTGTTATGAATTGTTTAGCAAACTAAGCAAAACAAACAATAGAAAATATAAGAAACAAAAAAAAAATCAGCAAGTAAAATGTTTAAAATATTAAAGGAATACGAAATCAAAAGATTCATATTGGCAAAAGAGCCACATATAAAGAATCAAAATAGACTGTTTGTAATATTATTATCTACATAGGTAAATTTGTTTAAAAAACTCTTAATATGTTCTAAAAACTTAAGAAATATTAATGAAAATTTTATTAATTTCATAATGGTCATACTGCTACTAAAAGCAGGCAAATGAAAACCAGAATGTGACAAAAAATCTCGCACGAATAAAGAAAAAGCAAAACAAAAAACAAAACAAAAACACCAAGTACGCTCGTTCGTTCAATTGTACTTTTTATCAGCACTGCTGAACCAAAACAGCTCAGTAAAGTGACCGGCTCACTTCGTTCATTTTACTGATTCGTTCATTTATACTCGTTCGTTCATGAACGACACAGCTCTACAGCAAAGCCGCGGCGGCCATCTGCCCGATTTATTGTTCCACACATAACATCATTTTGTCTACTTTACGATATAATAAAGTTTCAATATTTTTTTTTTTAATATCTGTGTTTTATTTAAAATTTAAATATTGCGTTCTTGTTGGGACACCCTTTACATGTCTACCACCATACAAACAAAAAAAAATTGTGTCATTCGCCTCCTATAAGATATAATATTTAATAGATATTTCTATGACGATTCTAAAATTGCAACAAAATAATTCTGCCACGGCTCGAAATTCAGTTCAAGATATTTTTTTTAATAAAACTTATAACCGTTACGGTCCCTGAGTTTAATGAATAAAATTTTTGTGAATATGATAGAAATCGGAGTTGGTCTTTCATGTCGATTTGACATGGACGATAATTACAAATGCTATAATATTTCATTTTTCCTTTGCATATTCAAATATTCATTAAACAGTAATTTAAAAACGAAACACTAAAGTCATTTTCCCATTTTGAAAACTCAAATTAGCAACAATATTTAGAAAAATAAATTCTCAAATAAATTATTTAATAAGCACTTTGAAAACTAAAATATATTGCCAGGTAACAAAGGACTAAGATGTTAACCCGTGTAGGGATGAAACGATACGAGTAAATACAAGTAGGTACTCGATACTTTTTCTCATAATCCAAGTACTTTTGGTATCGATACTTTACTACTGAGTACCAAGTAGGTATCGGTAAAATGTACTCGTATCGATAAAAAATACTCGTTTCTTATTTGCCACAACAATATTGAACATGACGTTAGTTTAACAAAATTTCATTTCTTCGTATTAAGTTTAAATTTATGTTTACAATATATCTGTGGCAAAAAGGAAAAAGTGCTTAAGTCGGGATAGCTGTTTTTAAGTTGACGGTACCCATGTAATCTCCGTATTAGAAAGTATCCGTGGGCAAAATTTCATTTATTTTGTGCGCTTTTTTAGGAAGTTATAGCGCGACGGCTTATTTCTTATCCATTTTCGTTCTATAATCGCATATGAAATATTACCTTACTTTAGCTTATACTTTGGTATATTTCAAATCAAATATGTTATTCATAGTGTAGAACGAAATTTCCTAAAAGAAATTTAAGTGAATACCGAGTTTCCTAATTTAACTGTAAAAGAAATACTCGTGGATTTCCGAAAATCGACTTGAAAGTTTAAAAGTGCTCTTGCAGTAAAGCAGTAAAATATGACTCAAGCACTTTTTCCTTATTGTATTTACTTTTGTTTCACTACATCAAATCATATGAAGAACTTGACCGATACAAGTAAATACGTATCGATGCTTTTTATTCGATTCTGAGCAGGTATCGATACTTTTGAACCGATACCGTATCAAGTAAAAGTATCGATACCTTGGTGGTATCGTTTCATCCCTACACCCGTGGCATACCCAGATCATACACAGCGAATCACTTAAATAAGAAACTTGATTTTTTTTCCAATAGAAGTAAAACTCAGGTATTGATTGCCTACTACTGCTGTTAGGTGTTATCTTCTTTAGAAAATTAATAGCTATAGCGCTTTACTCTACCGACGAAGGAGGGCGATCTGATGTTAGATTACTCAGGAGCCACACAATCCACACACGCCTTTCCATTCTTTTCAATTTCCAATACACTTACACTTTTTCTTACTAACGCTCACATTTTTTAAATTTACCGCTAGATTTCTTACAATTTCATCATTGCATTATTCAAACAATTATACGTTAAATTTTAACAGCTGATCACATATTAATTTTTGTGCTACCCTTTTAAAAATTTATAGCGCCGAAAAAATCTGACTAAAGCTCTTAAAAAATAAAAGTTGTAGTTTATTTACAAAAAAAAAAAAAAGAAATTGTGTTGGTTTTTAAGAATCTTGTCCTTATTTAAAGGGCTATTAGACAGGCATACTTGTCTGCAGACATGTACGATGACATACTTTGGGTTTTGCTATTACACTGTCGAACGCTGACGACATACTTCAGAATATAGAAATTTTTGAAGCGAAAGCATGGCAATGAAGCGGAAAGTTGTAGCGTCTCTTAATCTATTATATCCATTAATTTTCAATTGGTTGTTGTGGTACAGATCTGGTTTTATTTGCCACAATTGAGAACAGCTTTTATGAACTCTTCCCAGAAAATAACACTAGCAAAAGACATTTTTTTTCACAAATTTACGGTACGCAAACAGCAGCGTCAAAAAGCGAACTGAATTTTTATATGAAAGTATGACGGACACGCTATTAGACGAGTATGTTGGTATGCGATAGACATCAGAAAATTAAAAATTTTTGAAAACCAACATACATGTCTAACGTACTCTAACAACATGCTATTAGACAGTGAGATTTGGTATGCCATCGTACATGTCTGCAGACAAGTATGCCTGTCTAATAGCCCTTTTACAAAGTAATCGCTGACAATAAAATTAGTTGACTATCAAGTTGCATGCAGCTTACGTCACAGCTTTCAATTAAATAATTTTGACACGCAATATCTTTACTTAAATTGAAAGCGATTTATTGAATGTGTGGCTGTATCTTTAGCTTTCGTATCAACTGAAGCCGATACTTTTCAGTAATCAGAGACTATGCGTTCGTTAGTCCCAAATCACACTCTGCAAGTCTTATTGCTAAGCTGATTAGTTTTAGGGAGAGAGAGACGAGGGGAACAGAAACGTTTCTTTCCCCCCCCCCCCCCCCGTCTCTCTCTCCTAACAAACTAATCAGCTTAGCAATAAGACTTGCATAGTGTAAATTGGGACTTACTTGAACTTTTCAACAACAATTGACACAGAAGCAGACTAATGCACATTGGAAAAATTAATGGAGTTTCTATTTTATGCCTAACTATGCTTTATTTAATTAAATTTTAATTTCTTAAGGTTGGATTACACGATTGGCACAATGTACCAATTTTCGTCGGCTCACTGAAATAAATTCATAAGTAACAAGTTAAATTTGATTTATTTCTCAAGTAATTGAAATATAATTACATAACTGCACCACACACACTGCATTAATAATAAAGCCATATAGACTAATTCAAGAATTAATTAAGTAATAATGTAAATTTTGGCTTATTACTTATGACTTTATTGTGCCGATCGTGTGATCCATGCTTTAATTTTACCACATTTTTGCCTTGAAAGCTATGCAGCAGCTAAAAAAAAATATTGCAATGCAACTGACAACTAACAGCTGTTAATACGTGATAACCAGGGAAACCAAAAATATGCTTTAAAAGAAGTATTTTATGCGCATTCAATATGCACTAAAAACTTGAACATATGCACTAAAAACTCAAAAAATATGCTCTTAAAAATAAAATAAATTGGTTTTTAACTCAAAAATTCAATAACATTTTCATATAAAATAAGACAAAAATAAAATAAACAAAAGAAAGGAAACAAAAAAAAAATTAACAAAGAATAACTCTACATTACAAACTTTACAAACATTAATTTGAATAATGATTTTAAGTGCATGTCGCCATACAAATTTTGACTAAAGCAAATAATACAAATAAATTTTTTTTTTTTGGATGTGTACTCGTAAAAATTTAACTTCAATTTCAAAAGAGACCACGATATCAGAATTAAAACTTTTGAACTGTATTTTAGATAAATAAGACCAAATTTTATTGCAATAAACAACAAAATATTGATCTAGATTTTTAAATAAAAATTATTGATTCTCACATCTAAGTAAACTTTTATACATTGACAATGTTCCTGCAATGTCTATTCGGGTCAGAGTCCGTCGCAACTAGCAAACCGAAATTTTATTGAAACTAACATCTAAATATAAGAAAAATTGTATCGGTCTAATTCATAAAAAAATATTTTAGGTTTATTACAGGTTTATTTGACAAATTTTCCATAGAAATATGTCAAATAAGCGCTTCATAAACCTGAAATATATTTTATGAATAAGGCAGTATATATACAAGGAACATTGGAAATGAGATTTAGATGGCGAAAAATAAAAATGTTGGCCAACAAATAAGCTTGTACGGGCCATTTCCGCAACTTGCCTTTAGCTAAAGGCAGGATTTTGTCTGCCTGACTTTGGGTTTGCATTATAAAACCTTCATTTGCTATTTTTTATCCATTAAATATTATTATTATTATTGATAATAATAACAATAAAAAAATTTAAGATGCAATAATGCAAAGTTGTGAAAATAGCCCTAAGCATATTAACACGTTGAGTGCCCCCATATAAAAAAAAATCATTCCCAAAATTTTTTTTAAATTACAGTTTCACGGGGGGTTGTTATCGTCGTATTTAAATTTCTAATTTTGTCTTTAGTGATTTCTGTCGATTTGTGAGTGTTTTTAACATGTGTTTACTGGTGGTTCACATGGCGCTCTGTGAATATTGTTTTTAATGTAACGCCATGTATACCACCGGAGGTCGAAAATTATATGATTAAAAAGTAAGTAAAGCATACGTGAGTACCACGGGTGGTACACATGGCTTCATATTAGAACAAAAAGTGTAACACACCGGTGTGTCACATGGCAGCCAACGTGTTAAAATAAAAAATCTATAAAGTGTCAAAATATGCCCTAAAATCTAAAATTATGCTCTAAAGATTAGAAAATATTCTAAAAATATGCGTGTAAGGGCCATTATTACAACTTTCCGATAGTTAAAGGCAAGATTTTCTTGGACGGATAAATGGCTAAGCATTATAAAACCTTCATTTATTGATTTTTTATCCATTAAATATTAGTGTTATTAATAATAATAACAAAGAAAAATTGAAGTTATAATAATGCAAAGCTTTTTATCTGGCAGACAAAATCCTGCCTTTAACTATCGGCAAGTTGTAATAATGGCACTAAGATTGATATATGCAAAAAGCATGTTTAAAGGGTAAAATATGCAAAAATATGCACTAACAAATCGATGCCAAAATTTATAAAAAGTTCTGAAACGGATGCATATTTGTGGTTTCCCTGGTGATAACATTTTGACAACTTGGCAACGCAACTAAAGTTTGGTTGTCATGTATATATGTACAGAGCCGGACAAAAATATTCACACAGCACCATACTTTAATTTTGAATATTAATATTTTTCAGACGAAAAGACCTCTAGTCTAATCTAATCTAATCTAATCTAATCTAATCTAATCTAATCTAATATTCTATAATTGTGTTTTAACTTACTACTTATTAAAATAAAGAGAGAAACTAGTCATTCGTATAAAAACTATATTAATTTATAAATTAAAGTATCATTTTAAGTGAACAAAAGTATGAATGATATGAAATGAAATTTTTTCTTTGTATATGACAACATTTTTAATCAAATAATACTGAAAAGTGTCGTTATAAGACATTTTGCACCAAATTTATTTTAACAAATTGTTTTTAAAAGACTCAGATTCGAAAAATTTTACATAAACTGAAGAAAATGAAAGAAGGAGAAAAGTCATTTTAGAGCCGTGGTCGGCAAACCATACCATTACATTTTACAATTGTGTTAGCTATACTCTTACCACGAGTCGGTTTTGCCAGTTAAATTTTCGTCTCATTTCACTAACGTGAAATTTTAAATCTCCAAAACCAAACTTGATTTTATTATGGTCAGAAGAAACACTCAAGTTTTGTTTATGAAGAAATACATATTTTCTTGTTACTACGCCAATGTAAAGATGAGTAAAGAGATAGTTTTGTAGAAAATGGTCTTAAAATAATTTAAATATATGATTGAAAATGCCTTTGCATTAACCGTTTTTTCATGCATGACAACATACGTTGATAAACCAAATTTTCTGGTTTGCCATAATAATTTTCCGAAAATAAAAAAATTTTGTAAATTCTCATCACACATATTTTCTTATTGTTGGGAAAAATTTTTTCTCTGGCAACGCTGATTCTTGTTCTCAGTAATACGTGTGTACGTAATAGAAGAGTATAAGAAAAGGCGCGGCGCCCTTAATTTGCCGACCACAGTTTTAGAGCTACTTGAACAAAAAAAAAAAAAATATGTCAGGAAGTTTTAAAAATAGTGAAAAGCAGCTCATTTACTGCAGGCAACATCGTAACAACATTTGGCGACTTTTCAAGCTCCTCAACTTCCCACGTGTTGGCCGACCTCGAAAGTTTACCTCAAAAGAAGAAATTCTGCTTACAAGAAAGATAAAAAATATCCAAAAATTTTGTCCATTATATTCACAATATATTATATTCTAGAGTAGATTAATAAGTCGCTATTCACACTATGCCTTTTTAGCCTGCCTTGTATTGACAATTTTCTTTTGAAACTCCTACGAAAAGTCACACACATTTACATTAAGCCTTTTTTATTCAAGCCTTTTTGGCATTTATATACACGTTTAATGCTGAGAATACGAAAGAGGCAAAGAGAAATGTCATAAATCTCCTTGTTGCGGCAGCAACTTTGATTCCAAATGTTACGGCAGTAACACGATTCCGGGCAGAAATAACAAAACGATGTACAAATTAATGCGGCTTAATTTTATTAAAACACGACGTACGTATGTACGATTGGCGTTTGTACGTTTTATAGTGTGATGTGATGTTTTATTATTTAATTCTGCCTCTTAACATAAATAAATCAAATATTAGAATACACGAATTCAAAATGTCCGACAAGCACCACCAAAAATTCAAAAAGACATTCGTGCCACCAAAACACGAAGAACTCAAAAACGACATCAACTCAGGGTTGACATAACTACGAAAATGAACCCAAATATGAGATCAGCACAGAGTTGATTCATTAAATATCAATCAATCTGGCATTATTAATACAATTATAGTATGACATTACAAATAGAACGTTCAGTTAAATTCAAATATAAATACACAATAATTTAAACTGCAACACCCCTCGAATTTCCATTTTGTGCCCTTTATCTACACAGGCAGGCTTTTTTAGTTTATTGGTGAGAGGGGGTGAGAACAAAAGGCACAAAATGAAATTCGAGGGGATTTATGACATTTCTCTTTGCTTTTTTCGTACTCTCAGCATTAAACGTGTATATAAATTCTAAAAAGGCATGAATAAAAAAGGCTTAATGTAAACGTGTGTGACTTTTCGTAGGGGGTTTAAAAGAAAATTGTAAATACAAGGCAGGCTAAAAAGGCATAGTGTGAAATGGCTCTAAGGAAATCCGCTCAAAGACTTTAATAGCAACCTGGCAGAATAACGTTTAAAGCTCTCGAGTTACAAAATGAAATCCAGATATTAGTAAGACCAATAGCTTAAAAAATTCAGATGAAGACATCTGGCATTAGTACGCTAATACCCAGTGAAATCAAATTTAATATTTTTCAAATGGATGGAAAAATGCGGAGTTGAGAGAAGCGAAACACCGAAGAACATTATTGTAAGTACCATCAAGCAACGTGATGATGTGGGAATTTAATTTTCATTGGCGGTGCAATGGAAAAATGGTTTATTTGATTAAAAAGAAAGTCTGTTGGAAATAATTGAGAAACTAAGTCTAAGGAATAATTTTTGTTTTCAACAGGAGAACGACAGAAAAACTCAGGCAATTGCGCTCGCTGGCCGATTAGATGAATACAACAAAGTTAATATCTCATTTAAAATTTTACAATGCTGTGCTTTAAAGGGTTAAGAAACGAAATAAAATCTGTAAGTGCATACAAAACATAATAACAAATTAATTACACATAAGAAAACAAAGAATATTGACAATACATTCCCTTGTTTGTAAAATTAGTTACCATACAAAATGCAAAACTACTCTTGATTTCATTTTAATGAAGTTAATTGAAATACATTTTTTTTGGGAAAATGCTTGCTTGTGTTTATTTAAATTGTGGTAGGTATTTATTTTAAGATGAAAAAATAAGAATTTGTGTAAATTTAAAATTATTTCTTCTCTTATAATGTGCATTACGAATGGAAAGTGCAACACTATTGTAAAGATTGTGGTACATGCGATAGACTAAGAACATAGTTTTCTCACAGTATTTTCTGAAACACAAAGATATTATATATCTGGTATATTTTTCATATATAATATAGGTCTGCTGATTTGACTTTCTTTATTTTCTCTGTAGGCATACAATACAACCGAAACTATACAGGATGCCTAAAACGAAAGTTTATATATTTTTTTAGATCACTACGTGAACGCAATAACTAGGCTTTTAGGAATTCATTAACAAACGTTTCCCGAGGCTGTACTGCGCATTGTGCGTGCGCAAGCTTTGCAAAAATCTTAATACCGTGACTGTAACGCGTAAGATTCTGCAATATAAGGGGTTTTTACTACTTAAATGATGTGTCAATCATACCCTCTCATTTGAAAATGGATCAAATAGTTTGAAGAGACCAGTGTCAAGTGTTAATCAGTCTGTTTTAGTCTTGTGTAGTTCATGAACGAACTAGTTCAAATGAACGATTCAGTACTTTGAACTAAGTGAACTAGTTCAATGGTTTTACGCTCACTAGTTCAATTTTTGAACTAGTTCATTTTTTGAACTAAGAACTAAGCCACAAAATGAACTAAATGTTTTCAACGTTTTGCTTTACTTCTTTCTGTTTGTGTGCTTTGCTTCTATACTCATCCATATGTATGCATGTACATATGTATGTATATTTAGTTCTTGTTCATCGCTGCCAAAAATGCAATAAACAAGCAAACACTTATAAATACTAACCTATTCACAAAAATATTTTGGATTTATGAGATTTTTAAAAATGATTTTAACACTAAATTTGTTTTATAAACCCTTTATAAATCAAATTTATTTATTAATTAATTTGTTAATTTTAGCTTTTGTAAAGTTTTTTAATCACAGATCTGTTTTTAATACTGTCAAAAACCACAACATATCTACATACATACATACATACATACATATGCATGCAGATGTAAAATCATTGAACTAAAAAGACCTAACTAGTTCATTGAACTAAAAAAAAGCGATTGAACTAAATGAACGAACTAGTTCATTTATAAATAATGAACTAAAATGACCGGTCACTGCAATGAACTAAATGGCACAAATCTAGTCTGTTTGCGACGGCCCTTAACTTTCAATTGGAAAGCGCCCAAATGCTTTAAATGTGCGTAGATCATGATTTGGTGTCACTTTTTTTTCCTGAAGTTAGCTAAAAGTCCCTTTTTTAAGAGGTCGGTACCATTTCTCAACTTAAATGAAAACACTTGGTTCGACTATATCGCTAAAATGATTTATATATTTCATCTGTCATAAAATTTTTTTGAAGTCGAAATACGCACGAGCTATAAGGGAATTCTTCGCCCACTCCCTCCCTTAAAAAAGCTTAAATCATTGAAGTGATTACTTTTCAAATGAACACATCTCCTTCTCTAAAGTTTTAGGGTCGTATGCAAAAAAAAACTTAACAAAAAGCTTTGTCAAGCAATGTTAAGTAAAGTTGTATTCTAAAAAAAATATTATATCAAAATTCTAAAGTAGGCACCCATGTCTGTTAAGACTACTTTAAGTTGATATTTCCAAAATGTGTATTTTCTACCCCTCAAATATCTAGGCGAACGGCAGTGCGCCAGGCCAAGTTCCGGCCAATGCACGCAGTGTGTATATTAACAGGAAGCCATTCGAGCTGTTTTTACCCCCCTCATAACTTTGTTCCCCGCAATCGTAAAGTTATGAAATTTAAACCATAATTAGAATAAATTCATGTAACCTCACATGCAAAGTTTGAAAGTTTAGATTATCTGCTAACTTGGCAGTATTTTTACCCTTCTACAAAAAGAGAGAATAATGTTCATCTCTTTAAAAATGTTGTCAAGTTTGCAGATTATCTAAAAATTATATGACACCCTTACGATCACAAATGTATATAATGCATAGCATATGTCAGCGATATGTGTTTTGCCAAACAAGAACTTGTTCAAAATTTATAACTCACTGCTTTTGATGGCCGAAATTTTTGATAGGAACTTGGCCTTTTTTCACATTGATGTTTTTGTGAGAATTTTTATTAATATAGCACATATAGATTCATGTTACATCTGGAAGTGAAGCTAAAATTTATTATTTCTGTCATGTTATGGAAAACATCACCAAATTATTAAACTGATTCGAAATACATACATAGCAAAATCTATAACAAAATATTAAATTAAAAGGCCCAACTATAATATGAATAAGCTGGCATAAGCTAATGTCAGAATTGAACGATAAGTCTGTCAAATGCTTAAACAATTCAGGGGCCTAATTCCTGCACTCGTGATCGGAATTGCATTCGAATAGAAATTAATTCCGATGGCAAGAAATTTCCTGATGATGTCACTCGCTACCAAGCGAATCGAGTTTTGGTTTTAGTGTTGGAAAAAGGCAAATATATTTATATGCAAATTCATTTCACAACACTGAATAAATTGTAAGCAAAAGCATATGTTTGTATATATGTATGTATGCAAAAATATATGTATGTACGTACATACAAACGTATGTGCAGAAAAAAGAAACGAATACATAAATGTTATTTTCATTTTAATTTTATTAATAACTTAATAATAATAAATTAGTGTAAAGTTAGAGAATAGAGCACTAGCCACATGTTCGATTCTTTTATTGCTTGACCAGAAGCATTTAATTTGTTATTTAGGTGCTCCCAGAGTTGGTTGATTTTTTTTATTTTCCCCGCGAAAACTCTTGGGCAAAACATTATGGATTTTGCATATATAAATATAACAGTGTGTTTTGTTATATTTAAAGTCAACTAGAAATTTTTTAATTTGTATTTTTTTATACGTATATACATTTGTGCATTCATTCATTTTTAAATAAATAAGTAAAATATTGAACATAACTACATTTTCTATTTCTTCGTTTTTTCTATGTTAAAAATGATTTCGAATGCCTTTTTGCTTGCGAGTAAAAACACGAACAGTTGCATTCGAATGTATGCACGTTATCGAATGCTGTCATTAGAAATTTCAATATGTGTTACTCGAAACCGAATGCGAAAATCCCAAAAGTTAAAAAACTCGCACATTCGAGTAATAACTCGCTCGCAATCGAATGCGAGAATTAGGCCCCAGATGTGACTTTTAGGTGGCCACAATGTACTTACATGCACTTAAGTATTCTTTAGCCACAGCTGCACATCTAGGTATTGTCAACAATTTTGTAGTAATTTTGTTTCTTCTCATAACTCCTAAATGAATGCAATTCAATCAAACTAACTTGAAAGAATGTCCTAATCTATTAAAAATTCACATATAAATATATCCATCACCTTATTACTTGTTTTATTTGTTTTGCCTACTAAAAAGTACAACAGTGAATAACATAAGTACCCTGCAGAAAGTGCGAATAGTGAAAACGTACTGAGTCGCTTTTGACTTTGTCTCCAGTACTACTCTACAATTATTCCCCATACAATACTTTATGCTATAGACATTTAGCATGTGCTTGTCATTGAAAATCTACCAGTAACACTAAAACAATCGACTAGGTAGTGAATTCATAGTTCTTATGGGAACATGGAGACATACCAACCAGACATTTACTGGTACATTTCTATACCTTACGTACATAGAAATTTATTTATATTGACAAGTTGTTGCAAAATCTATCAAAAATCTACCAGAAATACACCACATCTGTTTTCTCTATTTCTTTTATACTGACGAATAGAAGAGAAATTGTAGACAATGTAACTACTTCTAGAATTTTAGTGTTGACATAGAGACACTTGGCCCCAGTCTGACTGCAGGGTAAATACATGTGTATGTGTGTATATGTGTATTGTAAAACAAACAATGAAAATAAAAGTTTTGCTTTATTTTCCGAGTTTAAAATAAAAAACAATAAAAAAATATTTAAAATCAATGAATATTTTCTGCTGCTGCTTGTTTGAGTTAAAAAAATGAACAAACAGTTGTTTCCTTACGGAATGTGCGTTCAGTTTGGCACTTTACTTAAGCAAATGACATTTGACGAAACTTGACGAAAAGTTTGTTAAGTAAATACATTATAGTTTGCCACATACGTTTTATATGTAACCGCACAGTTGCTTAAGCTAGCTTATTCATATTATAGTTGGGCCTAAATACAATTATACAAAAATGTTTTAGTGATGTAAATACAATCAAAACGAATCGAAATAAGCTAGATATTCAAATACTCATTTCATTCGAATAAAACAAATTGTAATAATTTTTCATATTTTTTTACTTTTACTTCATAGAAATGTTTATCTGTTTTCTTACCGTGTCAGAAGCTCATATTTTTTAAATTAGGTTGCTTTACTTCAAGAGAATAAAAATTTATTTAATAAAATAAAAAATTATTTGAATACCCGAATAAAATTTTATTCGATTTTGTACATCATAAGCTGGGAAGTGGTTGTTGAACACGGTGGTGTTACCAGTTTTTATTATTAAATCACAAAATAATTAAAGTTGTCTTTTGCATATGATTTCTTAACAAAGCTATGTTAGCCTTAAAGTGCTTGGCAACTAATATGAACTTTAAAGCTAAACTAAAATATTTTTTTTGCATAAGGGGGTTAATTTATATATTACTAACTGCAGCCGGTGTGCTTCGATACCCCAATCGTCTTTAAAATTTACCCCCATCGTATTTTAAATTTCATTTACAACGATTTGAAAGTGTCGGAGGAAAAGAAGAGATATCTATGCTTTAAATTTCATTAAAATCAACTTCAGCGTTTCGAAGGAGTAGGACTCATCCATCCCCTGCCCTCTTGCTCGTCTTACTTTTGAGAAGGTACATAGAGTATGTCTCCTTCTAAGCGAAGGGTTATCTATATTTTAAATTTCAACAATATCGAGTTGAGACTCAGAAATAGCCTCCTCACTTCCCCGTTTTCCTACTTTAGAAAATATCTATGGTCATTTTGTGACTTTTTAGACGCAGATCTATGTTCTGAATTTCATTAAAATTAGTTTAATTGTTTTGAAAGCAGAAATTCCCCCTGTCGCCTTCCTGGTCCTGCTTTTAAAAATTTACAAAGCCTAAGTAACTTTTTAGACGCAGTTCTGTCTTTGTTCTTAATTGCATTGCAATCGATTTTAACGTTTTGGGAGGGCATAAACTTCTCCTTTATCGCCATCCTGGTAATACCCTTAAGCACCATCGGAGTTTCACTTTAGAAAATGTCTATGGTCATTTTGTGACTTTCTAGACGCAGAACTATCTGGGGGCAAATTACGGCATTCGAAACGATTCGAAATTTGGATTTTTTTCCATATAAACTGTATTGAAATATTTCGTAATTTCGTTCGATAACGAGTGCCGTAATTTGCCCCCTGTTCTAAATTCAATTAAAATCGGTTTTAACGTTTCGGAGAGGCAGAAACTTCCCCCCTATCGCCCTCTTGGTGCTAGTTTTGAAAATGTACAGAGCCTATGTAACCTTTGAAACGCAGATCTATCTGTTCTAAATTTAGTTAAAATCAGTTTGAACGCTCTGGAGGGACAGAAATTTCCCCCTATCGCAACATGGTCCTAGATTTAAAGAAGGTAATACCCTTAAGCACTCCCGGAGTTTCACAGACTAAGTGCACCAAATATTATTGCGATCGGATGAGCGGTTTGGCCGCGCATAAAGGACATACGAATAAACATTCATTTATATATATGTATATAGATTATTTGCTTTAAAACTTTTTTAAAGAGATGCATTAAAATTTGTAATCTACGTTTATAAAAAATTAAATAAATTTAAAATGCACTTGTTTGAAACATATGGTGCAAGCATATACTCGGTACATATGTTGCATGCGAAAGGTAATTTAAATGAATCTGTATAATGGAAAACCACATTTTTCCTCATCGTGCTTTAAACATGCATTATTTTATTTTTAAATTATTTTATTTTTCATAATTTTTATTTCATTCAACAAAAACACGCTACAAACTTAAGCTGTGTTCACATTATATGCATTTGCCTTATGGAATGTCACTTTTCTATACACACGATATTTCCTGTGTATGTCAAAATCTGCGTTTTACACACGATTTATAATTTTTGTGTTCACACATTGGTATGTTATGTACATATGACATAACTAGGGAAAGGATTTTCATGCATTTAAAATTACGTTTTATGTACATAAAATATGCAGTAAAAATATAAAAATATGTATTTAAAACTAACAAAATATGTATTTATCAACTTTTTTTTCAACATTTATTAACATTAAAAACTTAAAAAAATCACCTCATTGCTTTCTTAACAAACATTTTGTCATTAAAAACTTAAAAAACATTAAAAGCTAAACTTCAATGCCTTCTAAATAAATATTTGGCAAATCATATTATGGAATACAAAATAAAGTTCCGTCGAACTTTTATTTACGTACATGAATTAGTAAATGTTTTTTTTTAATTAAGATTTTTTCTGAAAAAATTTTATTTAATAAAAATGAATGTTCCACGTCAGCAGAAGTTATTGGTGCGTACTTAAATGCTGCTATTTCGTTTGTGGAATATTCAGTTTCTAAATTTTTTTGTTGCATATATTTTAATTTCATAATTTTTTTGTATAAGTATTTATAATAGATGTGTTAAAGTAACGAAAGGTTCTGATTGGCCTATAGTGTGAACAAGAAAGCAATATTATGTGTATCCAAATATCAATTAGGCAGAAGACTGTCGGATACTATATTTCTATTAATAAAATTAAAGAAATTTTAAAGCCAAAAAACTTGAACCCATATGCAAAAAATAACGTGTGTTTCAAGTGTACGTTAAAACCAGTTTTTGTATGGAAATTTTAATTTAACGTACACTTCAAGCACACGCTATTTTTCTGCATATGTGGAAAGTTTTTTTACTTTAAAATTTCTTTAATTTTATTAATAGAAATTTAGTATCCTACAGCCTTCTGCCACGTTCCACATCTAGTTACTATATGATGTATCCCTATCATATCATTTGATATTTTTCATTAAAGGCTGAAACATGCAAACGTGCTTTCAAAAGCACTTTACATCCACATGAAATTAATGCGGAACCAGTAGAGAGCGCTGAAAAAAATCACACAAAAATTTTTGGGTTTAAAAGGGCTATTATCCCATGCAATTTTTTTTTAAATTTTCAATGGTATTGGTATTCTTGACTTAACCCAAGGTATATCGAATAATATCACAAAAAATACGATCGTAAATTTTTCTCGTTTCCCTCTTTTTAGGGTTCCGTACACCAAAGGTGAAAAGGAACCCTATTGTTTTCGCTACGCTGTCCGTCTGTCCGTCTGTCCGTCACACGGTATTTTCTCAGGAACCGTAAGAGCTACGGACCTGAAATTTGGACACAGTATGTTGAACCTTGGCCGCTACAACAACAAATACATGAGAATTAAAAATTAAAGGGTGTTCCAAAACGAGCAACGAAAAATGTTAAAATCCCATGTAATATACATACAATTGTATGTACATATGTATATACACTTGAAATTTTAAAAGTTAGTGTATTTTTATACAGACTACAACAATTAACACTAAATTTAAAAAATTTAAATCAATGGGTGTTCCATCAGTTAATGCAATTTTGACTTTGTAATTTTGACAACTTGCTGTATCTTGGAAACCGTAAGAGGCAAACACTTGAAATTTTCAAAAACGGTAAAACTAAAAAAACCGAAAATTATAAAATCGCCAAACCAAAAAAAAAATCGCCAAAAATTAAAAAAAAAATCGCCAAAACGAAAAAAATTGCCAAAATTAAAAAAAAATTTCTAACACTAAAATAAATCGCCAAATTCGAAAAAATCGCCAAAATGAAAAAAACGCCAAAAATCTAAAAAAATCGCCAAAACGCGAAAATGTCGCCAAACTAAAAAAAAATTAAAAATAAAAAAAATCGCAAAAATGAAAAAAATCGCCAAAAATAAAAAAAAATCGCCAAAATGAAAAACCGCCAAAAACCGAAAAAAGTCGCCAAAACAAGAAAATAAAGTGTCAAAACTAAAAAAGGAGCCAAAACTTAAAAAAATCGCCAAAAACTTGATATTTTCAAAAACGGTAAAACTAAAAAAACCGAAAATTATAAAATCGCCAAACCAAAAAAAAAAATGCCAAAAATTAAAAAAAATCGCCAAAACTAAAAACATCGCCAAAATTAAAAAAAATTCTAACACTAAAATAAATCGTCAAATTCGAAAAAATCGCCAAAATGAAAAAAACGCCAAAATGAAAAAAACGCCAAAAATCTAAAAAAATCGCCAAAACGCGAAAATGTCGCCAAAACTAAAAAAAATTTAGAAATAAAAAAAATCGAAAAAATGAAAAAAATCGCCAAAAATAAAAAAAATCGCCAAAATGAAAAAACGCCAAAAACCGAAAAAAATCGCCAAAGCAAGAAAATAAAGTGTCAAAACTAAAAAAGGAGACAAAACTTAAAAAATCGCCAAAACTGAAAAAATGCAAAAACCGCCAAAACAAAAAAACCGAAAAGATCACAAAAACGAAAAAAAAAATGCCAAAACTATATATTATATAGGATGAAGTTTGTATTAAATTACATATCTAGTGTTCGTACGGAACCCTTCGTGCCCGAGTCAGAGTCGCACTTTACTGAATTTATTTGTTCTTACACAGTCGTAAAAACTGCAGCTTTTAAATACTTTACAACTAATAAAAAAACAAAAAAGATGTGACATGAAAAAACTAAAAAAAGTGTTAAAAATATACATTTATAATAAAATATGCAAAAATATGTATTTATTATAAAATATGCACTAACAAATCGATGCCATTTTGTCACAAATTGGTTGATTCGCAAAGATATGTTATTTACGTTGATCTAAAACCAACGACAGAAAACATGTATTTACATGAAAATCCTTTCCCTAGACATAACCTATAAAGGTAAACAAATGCTTACTTTTGTTAATGCCTTTTAAATTTTTTCTTTAATTTTTACAGCCTTATTTATAAAACATAAAAAGGCTTTATAAAGGTTTTTTAAGACAAATTTTGTATGAAAATTTGTTTTAAAAAATCTTTATAAAGACTTTTTAAGTTTTTAAGTTTAATACAAATACATATAATGTGAACACTGCTTTAATAATTTTTATGAAGACGGTATTTATAATCTGCTTGTAACATGCAAATGAATATAAATATTTTTTTTGTTTTCTTATGAATTGGAAATGTTTAAGACATTTTTATGTTTTAAGATTTTGCAAGTAGATACACACGTGCATACATATATTAATTCAGGCATCTCCAAAATACTTGACACTCTTTTACTACTTTTAAATTTTACGCACAAAGAATGCATACGCAAAATTTATAACTTTTATTAAGAGCAAATCCAATGTGCGGTGCAGTGAGGAGATTTGTTTGATATAAATCAATATCAAACAAAATTCTTGCAACATTTTTTTATTTAATATCATCTGATATTAAATAACTCTTAAGTCTATACAAATAAATAAAACTTAAGTGTCTGTTTGCAATGTCAAAATAACTTTTTACTTTAAAAGAAAAGGATGGTTTTTAAGACTGATGGAATTTTAAATTGTAAAAATAACACAAAAACCATAAAATACGAGTATGTATATTCAGAATGACGATGAAAATTAAGTTTTTACCTTTGACTCTTGTATAGATGGAAATATCATTGATGGTGTTATTGGTGAAATCAACATGAAGATTTTAATTGATTCTGGCTCAAAATATAATTTGAATTATTTTGATACTTGGAATCTCTTAGGCTCAAATTCACAGTCTTCAGTTAACTAATGAAAGTCGTTTAACCAATGAAATTGATAAGAAACATTGTTAGTTAAACCACGGGCGTTAGTTAACTATAGACCGTGAAATTGGACTTTAGAAGAGTTTCGGACATATTGCCACGGCAACTCTTTTTGACGAAGCTCATTCTGGTCGTATGTCGCGAATAACACAAACAATGTTGCCCTCCAAAACGTCAAAACGTGGCTTCCCAGTAGCTCTACAGGAAAAAATCGAGATATGCTAAATTTTATGTTTCAGAACTTTTTATTAATTTTGGTGTCGATTTGTTAGAGCATATTTTTGCATATTTTACCCTTTAAAGCATGTTTTTGCACGCATATTTTAAGCATTTTTTTCGTACTTTTAGAGCATATTTGTTACTTTTATGGCGTATTTTGATACTTCATAGATTTTTATTATTTTAATATGTTTACAAGCCATCTAGTATATAATGTATACATTTGGCCACAAAACATACAGAAGTGTCACGAGACGGAAGATACGGGTATTTTTCAGTTTGTCTCGTTTTCCCTCAAATTTTGTCGTCGGTTTTGTTTTGCTACGTCTTTCTAGTGCAATACATTTTTATTAGCTGTGTTAATTGGTAAGAAGTAATACACTACAGTATCAAATACACTATGATTTTCTCTTTCTTCCATGAATTTTAACAAAAACCTGATTGGAGCTTTTTTTACCTGTCACTTTCTTCACTTCTGTGTATTTATTAGCCATACAATATTTTCGAAACAAATAGTATATACAAGCAACAAATTTTCGAAAAAACGATACGTTAAAGTGATCGCTGAGTAAAGAAAAAAAATATATATGTATATATGTCCTTTGCATATTTTCAAGCCTTTACTGCATATTGAATGGGCCTAAAACACTTTTTTTGAGAGCATATATCTGGGTTAATTGATAATGACTTATTTTACTGATAATATGTACACACATATGTATATTATTTTTAAGTTTTAATGTGAATTCATCATGTGTTTGAAAAGATTTTATTTGGACAAAAGATTCTTCTTATAATAAAAAAAAATTCCTTCTGAAGTACCAACTACAAAAAAAAGGTTACCTTTGACCTCTAAAATAAAGTTTGTGCTATGGGCTAATAACCCGTACACTGAAAAAAAATCTTATTACTGAAACGTCAAATAGTTTATTACAACATCCCCTTACCTCGATGACAACCTATGGCTTCAGAACACGGATTATGATTACAACATGGAATGTCAAAAGAAAAAAAAACGAACAATATTTTCTTTTCCAGCTCCTGATTGTTATATTATATTTTATATGCAAATGTTATTAAATTATTGAATTAAAAATATAACTTGTTTTTTATTTTATTTTCAAATAAATCAGTTTATGTTATTTTTAAGAGCATATTTTTTTTAGTTTAAGTGCATATTTTCAAGCCTTTACTGCATATTGAATGGGCATAAAACACTTTTTTTGAGAGCATATATCTGGGTTAATTGATAATGACTTATTTTACTGATAATATGTACACACATATGTATATTATTTTTAAGTTTTAATGCAATGATGTCAGTTTCATGCAGCGTGACCGTTTGACCGACTAAAGTGGCAATTTGCCACTTTTTCGACTGCGTTTCCCCTTTTTCAACTGCCTTGCCACTTTTTGACCCCCTTTATTTAGGGTGAGTTATATGAAAATACATTAAAAATAAAAAGTTTAGTGCAGTTTTCTCGCTTTTTTTAAATTTTGCCCCCTTTTTTGTGATAAATCCCCTATTTAGTGCCACTTTTTGAAAAATGTCGTCGGTCACCCTGGTTTCATGGCACAATTGTGCAAACCAGGGTGACCGATGACATTTTTCGAAAAGTGGCACAAAAAGGGGATTTAAAAAAAAAGTAGCACCAAAAAGGGGATTTTTTAAAAAAAAGGGGCAACATTTAAAAAAATTAAATAACTGCAATAAACTTTTGTTTTTAATGTATTATGTTCAATTTATTTAAAAATAAAAGTTTACATTCCATGTAATATCTATATTATATATATTATGTTGAATTTATTTCAAAACAATTTAATACCTACATATCTACATGCATAAACAACACATACATACATATCGGTCATTTACTTCAATAGTGGCACAACTCAAAAAAAACAGTTTTGCAGAAAACGCGCTTTAAGTTTTCAATTTGCATACAACAATGGAGAAATGAAAAAATAATCTTCTCTCAGGAGGTAATGGCACAAGCTATTTGTATGAAATATGAAATACGAAATGCCGAATCTTTCTGCATTATTAACTCAAAAAAACTATTTTTTGAGTTATGCCACTATTGAAGTAAATGAGCGATATATACATTATGATACCTTAAAGATTTATATCTATATGTATTACATATACATATAGTGTTTATATAACTACTAAAAATACATGTAATTTTATTAATTTAAATGATATGGTTTTGTTTAGTTTATTAAAAATACAAAAAATATAACATATCGTCGCTGTTTTATCTAACTGACCTATCTAACATTTTAAAAATTTTACAGGAGAGCAGCTTTTATGATTGTTTTATACATGTATTCGTATGGAAACATCTGAAATATTTTTACTGTTATAGGCTCAACAGTAATGTTTACAGTCATACAAATTGTAGACAAGGTCTATTATGACTCATAAAGTCTAGTAGTGGACTTAACTCATTTTTCAAAAAAAAGTTCAGTTAAGTCGGTTAGTAAAAAGCGACGATATGTATGTACATATGTAATTATAAACTAGGATCGCCCCGTGGTCTCATTTCGACCACTTGACTCGATTGTGTACATGTTTACTTGGAACTACAAAACATATACGAATTAGAAAGTTGTTTGCTTTCAAGCGAATTCAAAACGCGATTTACAAATCTTATACTGAGAATTAAAAAAGCAATTTCATATATTGTGCATATCTACGAAAAAAATATGTATCTTTTAAAGCAATATTGGTAGACGATAAGATACTGAAAAGTGTACTACAAAAAGTATGTGTCGTATTTATATAAGATATTATATAACCAAGATATTATCTGTAGTATGTATAATATAAAAATATATAAAAATAATTTTTGGTGTTTGAGGAACCTTTAAAAGAAATTTTAAAAACTGATTATACCAATATTTAGGTGCTAACATACATATATGTTTATTTCACAAAAATTAATTCGAAATTATACCAACAAGAATATTAACAAGAAAATTAAAACTGCATTGGACAAGTTATGTTACAGGCATAAAGTACATATCGTACATCCAGTTTAATAGTGTCATAACTCAAAAAATTAGTATTTTCAGTTAATCATGCAGAATAATAATGCATTCCGTAATTTATCTTGTGCAAAAATTTCATATAAATAAAAAAGTACAATTGAAAAAAGGGGCAAAAAGGGGCAAAATATCACAAAAAGTAGCAGATTTAGCTTAAAAAAAAGGGGACAAAAAGTGGCAAGGCAGTCGAAAAAGTGGCAAATTGCCACTTTAGTCGGTCAAACGGTCACGCTGGTGCAAACTAACATCACACACATTCTTAAGGCCCAACTATAATATGAATAAGCTAGCTTAAGCAACTGTGCGGTTACATATAAAACGTATGTATGTGGCAAACTATAATGTACTTAACAAACTTTTCGTCAAGTTTCGTCAAATGTCATTTGCTTAAGTAAAGTGCCAAACTGAACGCACATTCCGTAAGGAAACAACTGTTTGTTCATTTTTTTAACTCAAACAAGCAGCAGCAGAAAATATTCATTGATTTTAAATATTTTTTTATTGTTTCTTATTTTAAACTCGCAAAATACAGCAAAACTTTCATTTTCATTGTTTGTTTTACAATACACATATACACACATACACATGTATTTACTTATGTAAACGGACGGATATATTTATATGTGAATTTTTAATAGATTAGGACATTCTTTCAAGTTAGTTTGATTGAATTGCATTCATTTAGGAGTTGTGAGAAGAAACAAAATTAATACAAAATTATTGACAATACCTAGATGTGCAGCTGTGGCTAAAGAATACTTAAGTGCATGTAAGTACATTGTAGCCACCTAAAAGTCACATCTGAATTGTTTAAGCATTTGACAGACTTATCGTTCAATTCTGACATTAGCTTAAGCCAGCTTATTCATATTATAGTTGGGCCTTTATTCTCTTCCATTTAGTCGTCAATGAAACAGCGACGATAACACATGCGTAGCGGGTGTATTAAATTCTTTATAGATACAGTGAAAGAAAAAAAGTGGTATTCTATGATCAGTAATGCTTTTTGTGACATTCAATGAATTTTATGTTACAAAACTTTTAAGGAAAAAAATGAATATATATTAAAAAGACATTTTGTTTTTTTTTTTTTTTTTGAGCAGCTTCACTAAATTGCATTTAATATCAAAACTTAAAAGACCAATAACTCGGAAAATATTGGTCGCAGATAATTTTTTTGTTTAATTTTTTCTTCTTATTTTTCAAGTTACTATCAGATAAGCTATTTAAAAATTTGTTTTTGGAATTTCTTCACAGTTTCCTATGAAAAGTTTACAGCGCCGTAACTCGGAAAATATGGGTCGCCTGCAACTTTTTTATTTAATTTTTATTCCTTATTTTTTAATTTTCTACCATATAGACTCCTTTTTATATATTTTGAGCTGCTTCACTAAACTGCATTTGTTGCAAATATTTATTTTTTTCGATGTACTTCAGAGACGAATGAGACAGCTTTTCTCACACATACAACTATAGTTTTATTTTTGACACCACTGTTTTAATGTGAATTCAACATTTGTTTGAAAAGATTTTGTTCGGACAAAAGATTCTTCTTACAATAATATTTTTTTTAACTACGCGTAGTATATACGAGTATGTATGGTGGCAAAAATAACACAACCCCTATTTGTGTGTCAGGTGCACTTGCCCTTGGTTATATTGAATTGTGCGCGTGCACATAAGCATTTAATTAAAAAATATTCAATAACAGCTTTAATAGATCATAAAAAAGTATGTCTGTGCCTTTGTTTGAATAACAAACAAAAAACAAAAAAAACGTACATCATTGACATCATTGAATTAGATATTGTTATTACATAGGGAAAAAAATACAAATAAGCAAAAAGCAAAAAATGCGATAAATTTTATAAACAAAATTTTACTTTAAATATGTCGAAAAGTATGGAAGTTTTATTTAAAAAAAAAATTGTGTTATAAAAACGTGAACATTTTTTGCAAATCTGTTATGCCAAGAGTTTCCTACCAGTTACTTAAAACAAGTTTATTTAGAATAAAAAATCAAAAAGTTACAAAAGAGAGAGAGTGCAATATTTTTTTTAACAAATGCTTATTTGCTGGTAGTAGGGTGCACTTGAAAAAATCAATAAAATTTATTTTACAGTCGTTCCTAAGACCTCAGCTTTTCGAAACAATCAAAATTTTAATTAAATACATATTTGAAATTAAAAAATAAAAATATTGTAGACAAAAAGTACAACCGAACTTACAAGCTTCTTTTCTAAAGTCGATTAAAAATAATTAGCGTTGTCACAAATCAAGACACACTTACTTAAATGTAATATGTATGTATACACAAGCAGTTCATATGCAGGGGCTTATGTATGTATGTATGCACAGTATAGTATTGTAGGAGTACATACTTAACTTGTCTTCTTTTACGATGGTTGTAAAATATATCAAGTTTAAGAATCATAATTTAATTACCAATGAATGTGTGGTTCCCAACTAGAGATTTTTTCGTGACACGAACACGCACGACTCAACACGAAGTCTTCGTGAAAGAAACTCTGATGTCGTGTTGAGCAGATTTGGCACGATAAAATACGAAGCGATTTTAGTTGTAAAACATGTATGCATAAATTTTCAATAAATAAAAAATTTTAAAAAATTGAGCTTTCATTAAAAAAAAAAGCTTTCAGCAAATTGTAATACAATGAATCAAAACAATTCACACATTCCATTTGCAAGAAAGTTGCGTATATAAAGCAGAAATCTATATCAACTCACACCACACACAGTCACAGAATACACAGAAGTAAAGAAAGTGACAGTTAAAAAAAGCTCCAATCAGGTTTTTGTTAAAATTCGTGGAAAAAAGAGAAAATCATAGTGTATTTGATACTGTAGTGTATTACTACTTACCAATTAACACAGCTAATAAAAGTTTATTGCACTAGAAAGACGTAGCAAAACAAAAACGACGACAAAATTTGAGGGAAAACGAGAAAAACAGCAAAATAGCCATATCTTCCGTCTCGTGACACTTCTGTATGTTTTGTGACACAGTGGACCAAACACAAAGAACGCTGATGATGAAAGTGTAGTGGCCTTCGAAAACAGCTAGTTGTTCCGTTCTACTAAGTGTTTGTCAGAATATTTACAATTAACTTTGGTGCTATTTGTTCATTAATAATTGTCACATGTAATTTGGCTTACAAAGCGATATCACAAAATATAGAAACAAATGAAGTTCAAACAATAACAATACAACTAATTAAAAAAATTTAATATTTTTTAAAATCAAACATGAAAAAACGATAAATTTGGTAATAGTTTAGGGGTCCTTTAAGCTTAAATTTCAGAAATTAAACAAAAATATGTATCTATTTGAATATAAAAAATGTTTTTTTGCTATTCAGTTTGATTTCGTGCGATACTGCACAGTATCGTGTGCGTGTTTCGTGCGTTTTGGACATCTTGGTATTCGTGCTCGGGTCGTGTCGTGTTGGAAAAATTCAACATCTCTATTCCTAACCACAGCTGCCAGATAATTTAGGGACAAAATCATGCAAGTTCAAGGAAAAGTCGTTAAAACTTTAATGTCAAATACCTTAAAAGTGTTTTTCCAAAAATCTTGAAGTTCTTAAGCTTTTTTATCTACAACAATTTCAACTGACTCAATTCCTAATTCGATATCTTGACTTTCTTATTCTTCAAAAATATGAATCGCTAAAAACTGTAAGATATATTTTCAAAATGCTTCCTCAACGAATTGTGTTTACATCTGAAATCGTATCACTCTAAAGAAAAAACTTCGAACTTCGAAACTTTCGAACTTAATTTTTTTATCAAAATCAATCATTTGCGATAGTAAATAATCGATTTTCATAAAAAAAACGAGGTGCAAAAAATATGTCTGTTAATCTTTTTTGGCGGTTATGGCTCGATATATGTAATCTCTAAAAACAAATAGCAAACTAAACAAATTTTTTTGGCCAAAGAACTCCAAAATACTGATTAATTGTCAAATCTGGCAACTGTGTTCACAACGTATGCAAATCTCTTTTTAACTGAAAATAAAACTTTTAAATATAAAAATAATACTAAATAAATAATAAATAAATGATACTAAAAACTTTTATGAAAAAGAAAACATTTAAAAGGAAGATATAAAATGCTTTAAGTACGCAAAATATTGAATATGCTAAGTCAGTTTCCAGCGCTACTTTTTAGGAGATATTGCAGCATTTATTATTTTATTTATAATCCAATAACTTCTCATCATCTGCAGGGATTGTTAAAGACAGGCAAGCCACCTTTTTAGCATAATATTTATTGTCGTAGTAACTGCATACATGCATACATATCTACAAAAGTATGTCAATAAGGAAAAAGTTTTTCTTTAAACTTAAGTAATTCTTCTATAAATTTATTGAAAATACAGCAAAAGTTTCTACATACTTTTCTGCAAGACCTGATTAATAAAGAAGTACTAAATATCTGTTTTCAGAAGCATCAGCTCGTTAGTTCGAATTAAGTTATTATATTAGGGACTATTCACATATTACGTAATGCTATTTTCGGAGTTTTTATGCCTCCCCTACCCCACCCCTTCAGTAACGCTTTTGGAAAAGTGCTCATTATAAATTCTATAAACCATAATTAATCCCTTCCCCTGGAGCCTTTCGTAAACCATTAAACGAAAAAATAAAAAGCAGAATGTACCATGCATTGCACATACATACATATACATATGTATGTTCATAGTTCATATAATAATTATATTACTCTGCAAGTAATGGGAACTGATGTGGAAGTTATCTTCCTGAAAGTCCTTATAATCATTTATAAATAATTTGCATGTTTCGTTTACGAAAAAACATTTTATAAATACGTATGTATGTATGTATGTATGTACACATATCAAAACTTGTCATGTGTCCAAGCAAAAAAGCAATTTATTGTAATTAAAATTTACCGCATCACAAATTAATTAATTCCTGGAAATTTTTTACACATTTCTCAACAAAACAAATCATTTTGAATTCCCCAGCATATTTTTATACGAGTATATAAAATAATTTATTTAATTTGCATAAACCACGCTCAACTTATAAAACGAATAATTATTATGTTTTGATTTGCACAGATTGTTAAAGTTAGTTAAATATTCAATTGGAAAACGAACAAAATAAAACAGGATTAAGTTATTCCTAGTTTTACATACAATTTATTCATTTGGTATTATGCCTGACGTAAATTTGTTGGAACGCAGAAAAAATAATTGTTTTCTATAAGTCATTTAAAAGGGACGAAACATCCCTACAAGAAATGAATGACTGAAACTAATATATACAAACAACATTTTTTTACTAAAGGCAGAATTAGTTTTTGCTTTCTATTCTGTTACAGTGAGATTACACGAGACATAAGTTTGGAAATGTTTGTGTTGGCAATTGTCAAAATCTGTTGCTAACACAAAAAATGACTGTGTAATAGAGCTGTGTAGCTCATGAACGAACGGGATAAATTGAACGAATCATTTAATTGAACGAACTGATCCGGTGATTTTACTGAACGCTTTTGTATCAGTAGTGTACCGCTCGATGTTTTCCTTCATTCAGTTTGTGTTTGAATTCTTTTATGTCAAATTTGCTTTCGTTCATGTTTTCTATTTATGTTATGTCGTTTTGTTTGAGTTGAGTTTTTGTGTTTTAAAAGGTTTAGGTACGTGTATACTAAATTCTATTTAACATCGCTGTGGCACTGCCATCATTCTTTTTATAATTTGATTTAACAGTCTTTTCACAAGAAGTATTTTTACTAGTGTTTTTTATAAAGTGTTTTTACAAAGTAAAGATGTTAGACCTTAACTGTATATATGTTTATACATACTATAGCATTGCACAGATACAACTGTTTGCACTAGTTTTGCCTGTTTTTTGGTTCTGGTATGAACAAATATGTTATTTATCGTTTTCTGTTACTAGTTGTAAATGTTGATTTTTAAAGCAATTATTGTATGGTTGGGCAATGAGCAAATGAAAACAACACATTTATTTTTTTTGTTTTTCTAAGGCAAATAAGATACATAAAACCAGGGTTTGAATTTGCTTAGCTATTTTCAAGCAATTAGTTTTTGCTGAGCTAAAACTAACGCAAATGAGTCAGCAGCAGCAATCAGCATCAACACTCAATGTAAAAAAAAAACTATTTGCTAAATGCTGTGCTGTGAAATGTTTGAAGCACAAGCAATCAGCAAAATGAAATTACTGAAAGAAATTGCTGATGCTTACAGAAGCAAGAGTATTTTTTTGAAAAAGTGCTGATGCTGACCATCAGCAAATTTGTTTTTTCGTTTTTTTGCTGATGCTTCGGTGCTTTGCTGTGAAGGTTTGTCAGCATCAGTAACAGCAAATTTTAAAAACTACTTTTTTGCTGACTTCAGCATTGCTTCAAGATTCTTAAGCATTACTAAAAAATTTATATTGTGTACAATATTCAAAAGGAGAGGAAGTGAATATGTATGGGTGGGAACATAAACATACTACTTACATACATACATGTATGTATGTATACTTATATTTTTGTTGTTTGTTTGAAAATTAATTTTTTATGAAATGAGTTAATAGCTGTACAAATCAAATTGTTTTTTATGAGGTGATGTGTACCTGTGTATACATAGATGTAAATGTATGCGCTAAATACATACATATGTACATACATATTTATGTACATATGTAGAAATGAATGCATTGCATAGTAGAAATGAATGTATTTTGGTTGAAAAGTAATATGTTTTTGTTTTGTATTTTGTTATTGTAGAAATAGATATCAACGTAAACACGCATATATACATACATAAATACATACGTATGTAGGGACGCATGATGACTTTATTAATGACTTAGACCACTTGCATAATTAAAGTTATACTGCCTTATTCATAAAAAATATTTGAGGTTAATTAACATATATTGACATATCTCTATAGGAAATTTATCAAATAAACCTGTGGGAAAGTTCATTGTGTGCGAAAATGTCATATTCATTCTGTTTTCCTTACACAAGTGCGCATTTTTTACATAATTTTGCTTTATGGAATGTAATTATTCCAATTTTTTTACCAAAGCATTTCATTGCAGGTATATATGCATGTATGTATGTATGTATGTACATAATATGTATGTATTTAAGGGGTGCATATTTTACAACACAAACAAACTCCGCTGAAAAGGATAATTTGAATTCTATGAAATCGTTAAATTTTTTCTTTGATTTTTGGTTTTACCTGCTTTTATTGAAATCAAGTCATTTGGAAGTTTTCCTGAATTAAAAATAAATAACACAAGAATGCCGTATGTTAATTGTTGATTTCATATTTAGCAATATATGCATATCATTTTTTTTTTTTTTTGATTTTTGGTTTTAAGTCTTCTTTGAATCAAGTCCTTAGGAATTTTTGTTGATTAATTAAAAATATTTGAAAGGCTAAATTTCATTCTTGCATCCATTTTAGAAGAAGAAAAAGTTCAAAACATACATAACTAGTTCTTTGTATTTATGTATGTACAGGGTGGGCCAAAAGAAACCAAGGGGTGTAAAAGTTTAATAACTTTTTTGTTTATTAACTTTTTTTTATTTTTTCTTTCAGATTATATAATATACAAAATGGAAATTTTTTTACACTAAGTATGAAAAATGATGTCTCTTAAATGACCACCGCTTTCAGCTTCGCACTGGTCGGCTCTTTTTAGAGCATTTTCCATAACATCTTTCAAAACTTGTGGCTGTAGCGTTCGAATTTCTGCAACAATGTTTGCCTTGAGTTCAAGGATTGTCTCTGGCTTGTTCACATACACTCGCTCCTTCAAAAAACCCCAAAGAAAATAGTCGGGTGCTGTCAAATCTGGCGATCGCGCTGGCCAAATAATTTCCGAATTTCGAGAAATTATTCGCTCTCCAAAAATTTGACTTAAAAGTGCCATTATGTCTCGGGCAGTATGGGCAGTGGCTCCGTCCTGCTGAAACCACATACCAGGTCTGTTTTCAAGAGCAGGACGTAAAAAATTTTCTATCATAAACCGATACCGCTCTCCATTTACGGTTACAGCACTTCCATCTTCATTCTCGAAGAAGTAGGGCCCAATGACATTTTCAGATGTGATCCCACACCATATTGTACACCTGATGGGGTGCAATTGGCGTTGATGAATGGCTCTTGGATTTTGAGAACCCCAGAACCTACAGTTCTGCTTATTAACAAAGCCATTCAAATGAAAATGATTTCATTTCTGGCCAACTCTTGAAATTTAACTGCAAAATTTAGACGTTGCCGATGATCTGCGGGTTTTAATTCTTGGACCAATTGCACCTTATATAGGTATAACTGTAAATCTTTTTTTAAAATGCGCCGTAGTGACGTACGAGACATTTCTAGCTGAGCAGAACGCCTTCTGCCAGATGTTTCTGGTGCTTCGTTAACACTTTGCTGTACTCGTTCAATATTTTCCGCAGTGCGACTTAAACGTGGTCTACCGGTTCGAGGCAAATCTCTTACGCTGCCATGTTGGTGATGACGATTAACTAAGCAACGAATCATCGCTTCAGGGGGCGAAATTCTGACGTTAAAATGTCGACGATATGCTCTTTGCGTTAAAATAATTGATCTCTGGTTTAAATAATAAAATTCTATTGTTCTGGTTCTCTGTTCAGTTGTGAACCTCTCCATTATAAATTCTCCAAGTGTTGTCTATATAATCTGAAAGAAAAAATAAAAAAAATTAATAAACAAAAAAGTTATTAAACTTTTACACCCCTTGGTTTCTTTTGGCCCACCCTGTACATGCATATGTATGATTTTAATATTATTGTTCTTAGCAATTCGTCGTTTTCCCGAGATTTTTATTTGTTGGGAAGTTTTTTTAAAAACGAAATTTTGGTTTTATAATTTTAAATTGTGAAATACCTAAATAACAAAAAAATTTAGCGTTCGCTAGATGAAAAACAGCAAAATGTTAAACTTAAAAAATGTATATGTAATAATTATAAAAAATAAATATACATATATATATGTATGCACAGGTACACATCGCCTCATAAAAAACGATATGATTTGTACCGCTATTAACTCTTCGTTTCATAAAAAATAAATTTTCAACCAAACCACAAAAATATAAGTATACAAACATATGTACATGTAGTATGCGTATATTCCCACCCATACATGTTCACTTTCTTTCCTTTTTAATATTGTACACAATATACATTTTTTAGTAATGCCTAAGCATCTTGAAGCAATGCTGAAGTCAGCAAAAACAGTAGTTTTTAAAATTTACTATTACTGATGCTGACAAACCTTCACAGCAAAGCACCGAAGCATCAGCAAAAAAACGAAAAAACAAAATTGCTGATGGTCAGCATCAGCACTTTTTCAAAAAAAAAAAAATACTATTGCTTCTGTAAGCATCAGCAATTTCTTTAAGTAATTTCATTTTCTGATTGCTTGTGCTTCAAACATTTCACAGCACAGCATTTAGCAAATAGTTTTTTTTTACATTGAGTGCTGATGCTGATTGCTGCTGCTTATACAATGTGATTAGCAGAAGCCGAAGCATAGCAAAATTTGTGTGCTGATGCTATTTTGAAGTCAGCAATTCAAACCCTGCATAAAACTGCTTTTACCATAAGTGCCTTATGATGTGTTGAGAAAAAATGTAATTGGCTGATGAATGAGGTAGTTTAGACGAGAACAATTTTTAAGCCGCACAATTTTTGTTCTTTTCCAAATTACACGAGACTAATTCATCTGGCACAAAATGTATTCGTATACACAGCTGTGTGTGTGTTAGTGTTTTTAGTATTCATTTAACATTTGCTATTTTTTAATTTGTGTGTGTATTGGATTTATGCTGCTAATGCGGGGTTGAAGCTGGTTGAAAAGTTATGCCAACCGCAAAACCACTCTCTTTGCCTCTCTCACCTACAAACTGGCATGTTATGGCAGCACAATTATGCCCGTGTAAATCAGCGCAATGAATGAAAGCATAATTGCGCATACATACATATGTAAGTAAATGATACATGTACATGAAACACATGCAAAATTGTCTCTTTCTCTCTCTATACTTTGGCTGTGCCACAAAATAACATAACGAACGTCCGCACACACATCTGCACATCATGTATTTGTCTCAATAGTGGTTTTTTCATATATTTGCATCAGGGTTACCGCTGGGAATTTTTGAAAAGTCGCACAAAAGGTCGTTTTATAAAAAAGTCGCACAAAAAAGTCGCGTGAGAAAATAAAAGTTGCACAGCTTTTTAAAGGCTTTTTTATTAAAAAATATAATTGAATCAAAACAAAAAGCTAATTGCATATTTCATAACATATACAGTTGCATTATTGTATGTGCTTCAATACATATTTTCTTGTATGCATACTGAAGAAATCTACTTGAGTTTAATAAATTTGGCATTCGTATGCTGCCGAGGTCAAGATATTTTTTACAAAATTCTAACATTTCGAACCAAAATCCCGTGAGCTCTTTCCTTCAATTATATTACTTTGATCTTGGCGCCATATATCCTATTTTTTGGGTGAATGTATTTATACTTCAACATAAATATTACTTTTTTGGAATCCACTCTTCTATATCTTTGTCTATTAAATTTAAAGCTGACAGCATTGAGTTGCATGTTTTTACTTTTAAGCAAAGCTAATTTCAAAATGTTCACATATTAGTACATACTTGTATGTTTTACGACAACTTTTTCTTTCGTTGACTCGGCAGCTAAAAATAATTTTTTAAAAAAAGCACTGCAAAATTAGAATTTTTATATTAAAATTTTTTTTGCTATCACTATTCTTTTAAAATTTTAATCAAAATTTGGAACAAATTTCTTAAATACACTGTATACATGAGAAGGTTGCAACAAAGTAATATAATATAAAATAATAAAAGTGCTTCCAAATCAACAATAATCTGTGAATTGCTTTTAAATTTTAATTTACTGCAATTTTAATATTTTTTGTGCGAATCTTTACAAAAAAAAGGTTAAAAAGTCCCAAGAAAATCCAAAAAGTCGCAAAACTCGGTCATAAAAAAAAGTCTCACAAAAAGTCGCAGACCGCTAAAAAAGGATCAAATTGCGACTTTAGTCGTATGAACGGTAACCCTGATTTGTATTACAATATATATTTTTTGAGCAAAAACAGATCAAACAGTTGCTCATTAGCAATACAATAAGCAATTGTTATTTGTTTTCAATTGTATTTTAATTTGGAAAAGCACGCACACACAATAACTCTTATACTAGTTCTGTCGCTCACACTACAATTATATGGTACATACCATGGTATATTTTTGTTTTGGCTATACAAAAAAAGTATACAAATGCAACCCTTTAATACATACATACATTTCATTACCGTAATCTAAACTGAATTTGTAGTGCTTGAGATACTTCTTTTGTTTCCGGTAAAATATTTTTGAGGACAAAATTTTAACTTAAACTTTGAGAAGTAACATTCACACATTGATGCGCTTTTGATATATAAATAACGATAAAAAGTACCTTTCTTAATCTTAATATTAAACTAAATATTAAGCCAAAATAAAATGTACAATATTCTAGTCGAAAGAACAAGAAATTATTTATAAAATGAATTTAAGTATAGGGCCTAATTTTGTAAAACGCAACGCTTGGCGTTGATAAATTTTGTATGTATTTTGTTTTTGTAATTTAAATTTTTTCCATATAAAATTTGACAACGCTTGGCGTTGCGTTTTACACAATTAAGCCCATAATTTTTTAAATAAATAATTCAACTTTTTTTAATAAATTCTTCAATTCATTCATTCGCATTATTTAAATACTCGTATATGTGACAGCGCATAGAGAAAGGGACCTAAGGGTAAAAAATAATCAATTTAATTTTTTTTTTTTTTTTGTTTTTTTTTTTTTGGTGTGGACAACATCTGAGCATCGAATGAAACCGATCCCATGCCCCAAAAGTGTTCCCTCCCAGAGATATGCGCGTTTTATGATGTGATGGTACACCAAAGATACACGTATTTAAATCTTTAAAATGGCTTTCCTGAACAAAACCGGTTTTTACCCTCAGATCCCTTTCTATTTTGCGCGTCACATATACAACCGATTTTAATATTCTCACAAAATAGCATTGTTTCATACTGTAGTTCAAAAAAGAACGATTGAACGAACAGGTCAATTTTTTTGCTAATTGAACGAAAATGACCGGTCACTGAAAAGAACGATTTGGCACAGCTCTACTGTGCAAACCGTAAATGTTTGTGTTCAAACACATGTTTGGAAACAATTGCTCAAACACAAGTCTGAGCAATTATGTTAGGACACAAGCTGTCAATTTACCTTTTTTGTAGAAAATAATGGCGGGAAACTAGAAATAATAAGTTTTTTTACAAAAAAAATCAAGCAGAAGCAGAAAATATATGCTCTGTGGCAGAAGTATTAAAAATTTAAAACTTAAAACGTGCACCTTGTATGCATACGACAACTTAAATTTTGTGTTTTAACATTATGCGTCTAGCCACCCCTTAAAATAATTTTGAACACAAACTTTTTTGTGACGTCATTCTGCCGACGTTATTTCTTATGTTCAGAAACAAAAATTGCTCGTCTATTCGTACTGTTACGAATCAGCTGACTCTTTTTTGTTTATAGAAATTTAATACAAGTAATTAGTTTTTCTGTTTCGTTCTGTTCTGTTTCGGTTCAACCCGTGAAAATCAAAAAATTGTTAAGTATTTGTAAGTGACAGCATAAAATAATAATAAAAATATTTTGAAATAATTAAAAAAATTCATTTTTAAAAGAAAAATAAAACTATCTTGAACTTTAACAATAGACGATGCAAAACTCATCGCTTTAGTGGAAAACTGCGACCCTTCTGGTCAGAAACAGTTAATAAATTGCTACAGAAAAAGTAAGTACTCAAATTTAGAAGCAGAACGGCACAGCACAGAACAGCAACAGAAAGTAAAGACCAAGGCACATCAATCAGGTACCCGCGATTCTACAACAAATATTACAACAGCAACAACCACATGTACTTTGTTGGTATAAATTACCTTCTTACTTTTCAAAACAGGGTAGCATCGTCAGATTGCATGTTTTTTGTGGGAAATGTCAAACACCATACAAAACTGAATATTCGAAAGGTGTTTATGTATACTCAAATAAAAGAATGCTTTTAGGCTTATACCTACACAATCCAAATTTGACATTTAGATTGGTATAATGACATTAGTCACCTGGTGTAGTGCTGCCACCTAATAAATGCGCCTTGGTAAAGACTAAATAAGCCTTAACACATTTGCAACAATTTTACATTCAATTCAACAGTTATTATAATTGCTCTACTCTAACATATATGCTAGAGTGGAACGTCTAATGTATATATGTCAAAATTTTTAAAATATTGAATTTTACTGAAAATAATTTATAGTTCTTTCGGTTTGCAAAATTAAAATTTAAATATAAAAGTGGTAAAAAGACTATGGTGTTTGTGAAAAAGGTGAGATAAAAACAATAATGAACAAAAGAAATTTTATACAATTTAATTAAAAATATACATATGTGTGTATGTATTCGTTTCCTTTTCAATTTTTAGATAGAAGGCGGTAATACAATTCATTCTGTCTGTGAAAAGTTTACAAAAGTGTTAAAAAGATAAGTAAAATAGCGAATAAAAGAACTCACATTAATTTAATATATATTTATATTTATTTTCAATATTTTAGATATTTGTCAAGAACAAGGTGCGTTGGAGATGAAAAGGTGTGAAGAGGGCTAGATACCGGTTTAATTATTTGTTTTCGTTTTTTTTTTGTATTATTTGCTTTAAATATGTTATTTATATGTTTATTTGAAAGTTATTTTTTATAATAAAAAAGCAAATAAAAAGTATATTTGCTGTCAGTATATCAATCAAGTGTGATTTCTCAATTGTGGGGGATATATTATTCAATTATGAACAGTCAAACTTGAGTAATATTTATGCTATCATTGATTAGTAAAAAGCACTGGAGTGAACAGTGCAACTATATGTATTCATTGGTTATGGAGAGAGATGCAACATCACACGTACACAAAAGTTTCCATCACATTTTTCATTTTGCCTTTAACAATGTGATAGAAACTTTGTTCTACGCATTGATGAATATATCCTGCATGACTTCCAGTCAATTGACTGGTAGTGTTCAATTTCGATTCACTTTGTCCCTATTTACACTATGCAAGTCTTATTGCTAAGCTGATTAGTTTATTAGGAGAGAGAGACGGGGGGGAAAGAAACGTTGCTGTTCCCTTCCTCTCTCTCTCCCTGAAAATAATCAGCTTAGCAATAAGACTTGCACAGTGTGATTTGGGACTTTCGAGACAGTTTGTGGGTATTTACATTCAGTTTTTTTTTTTTTTTTTGTTTTAAATTTTTATATTTTCTTGATTTTACTGCACGAGCTTGCTGATTGTTTTTATTTTTTAAACAAATAACTTCTGGGAATCATTTTCGAGGCATGTTTTAAGCGCAGAACTGATTAATTAGTTTCTGATCATATAAGGCAGTCGAAAGAGACTCAGTTTGGTGAAACAATCTTCCACATGCTGACTGGGTCATTTCTTGTAGGGTGAGTAGTTCCGCTCCACTCAACAGTTGAGTAATTTTCCATCATAAAACTTTTTCGTTACCTCTAGTCAACATGTTGTGCTCAGCCTGAACAGATGATCGAATAGAGCTTTATCTTTTATTTGATTTTTTAGGTGGCAGGATCAAATATTTGTTAAATTTTACATTACAAATGCGATGAAGTAACAAAATAAAGATATAAGACTAAATTATATCCATCAAGCCGTTTCTAAGACGTAACTGTTGGGGCCAACAGTTGCCAACGGTTTCACAACTGTTGAGCTCAACAGCTACGTCTTATGAATGCGCCCATTTTTTCATTTATTTTTTAAGGTTTGTATAATAATTTAATTTAATTTTTATGTTTTAAAAACATGGTAATAATATCTTTATTTTTCATTATGAAAGACAACAACCATTTTTGAAGAAAATAATTTAGAGAATTCAAAAACAAAAAAATTATTTTCAAACAAATAAGTGTCATAAATCTTCCTACAAAATTAGGGCATAAGTAAAAAAATAAGCGTGCATTATGTTTTAAATTCCCTTCATTTCCTGGTGTTCGCCAACAGTGGCTAAGAACCTAAAAGATCTGTGAAATAGACTTGCCAAAAGATCTGACCGGTTATTAAACCAATTTTTTTAGAAAAGGATGTTACAATCAACAAGAAACATGTTATGTAGATTATGTAGCATAAGTACTTCCAACTTAAAAAAAATTTCATTACTAGATGTTTACACATCTCCTCTGTGATCGGACTCACATTGCTTTTTTTTGCAACGAGAGACCAAGGCAGAAATTTACAAAATTACGATACGAAAAAGTAAATGAACGCTTTACTTGTAAAAACATGGATGAAAATCATGATACAATTGTACCTTTTCTAATGTATATTGGATTATATTGTTTGATAATATTTTAAATTACAAACTTTTTAAAAATCGACATTTAATATGAAATACTTTACACAGCTTCATGTATTAGTTAATATTTTTATGCATTTCTCATTCAGGCAACTTATCGCTATGGAATTTTTTTGTATTTTTTTACATAAAACTTAATTGATTTGGGAGGAGAGAGCAAATTCAAAGACAAAAGTCTCAATTATGAATACAAATGATAGCCAATACATATAACAGCCATAAAATAATTTATTAGTTGTTTGAAGATTTGGTAGTATAAATTTAGCTCTGTCTAACCTCACTTCCGGTCGCAGTTTAAAACTTTTTCTTGACAAAAATAGTTACAAATAAACAATTGCTTTTTAACAATGTTTGGATAATAATGCACCAAAACTTTCAAAAATATATATAAAATAAGTTGATTTACTCAATGATTAACACCAGAGTAGTAATTTTATTACAAGTATAACATTTCATTTACTTACAGGCAACTTTCCATGTGAGACAAAAGATAGGAAATTTTTGCTTATACATTTGTTAGAGCTAGGAATACAATTTCCTTTTTGACGTCGTTGCCTGGTAAGTCCAATTTACCCCAAATAGGTAGAAATTTTGCGAAAACTAATTGTTTGTAATATGTTTGAGTTTCATTATTGTATTTGTTACAGCTAATGCTCTCAATATGAAAGCAACTATTCACTAAAGTTTCTGTGATGTTGTTTTAAGAATGTAAAACTTTTAAAACCCAATCTAACAAAACAAATTTAAGCATCACTTTTAACTTTTTATTAACTTATTTGCACTATTAGTTTAATGTTTAACTTCCAACAAACTATAAGAACCCGTTTTGACATTTTGCGCCAGAAATATAAGGCAAAGGAATAAACAAAATGGAATGAAACGGATAGAGAAGAAATAACAAGTTGCCAGATGTAAGAAACCTGCTTGGTTTTAAAATCAGTCAAATATAATGGTTAAAAAACACAATTAAATAATATATAAATCGTTTCTTATAAATTCAGTTGCTAATCTGAAATATATGAATATGACTTTATGGCATAATTTGTTGAAAAGATATTAGTTTAATTGACAATATATAACACACTGTGGCATCCCAGTTGATAATGTGGCATTTCTGTTGCACTGCCTTACCATCGACTGTTTTGTTTTCATTGCTTACATTCATTTTTGTTCTATAAAACGTTTGGCTAAACTTTCGGAGTATTGTTAAGTACTTGAATTTTATTTTACAATAAACAGTTGTCAAGTTACTGGTCACTCAACTTTAAATTAAATAATGAAAAAGGAATTACTACAGCCAACAAATCCCGCGAATCCCATAGTATTCCTGGATATCAACATTGGCCAAGAATTTGGTAAGAAGTGTGGAAGCTATCTATTGTTTTTATACATTAAAATGTTATTATATTTTAGCCGGTCGCATAATAATTGAATTGCGCAAAGATGTCGTTCCTAAAACGGCCGAGAATTTCCGTTGCTTGTGCACAGGTGAGAAAGGTATGGGTACATTGGGCAGGCCCTTGCATTACAAAGGCATTCGCTTTCACAAGGTTACACGAGTTTATGTGGCACAGAGTGGTGATGTGGTAAATAATAATGGCTCTTGTGGCGAAAGTATCTATGGTCCTATTTTCGAAGATGAAAATTTCGAACTAGATGTAAGTTGCATGTAGTTCTGCAGAATACTAATTAAATAAACTACACACATGCATATGTGTTATGTATGTATGTAGCATAAAAATCGATTTTGCAAAGGTTTTTTGCGCTTTTAGAAACTGATTTATGGGGCCTTGAATTAAGTCCTATACACAGAGCTTATTCTATTTTTATAATAACATTAATGACGATAAATATTTAACATTGTAGATAAATATGTTTATATATTTCGTTCTGTTCAAACAGAGTTCATATTAAAAAAATGATCTTGATATAAAAAAATAAAATTAACATGTAATGGTACACGTGTAGATATAATTTACTAAATTTTTCTTAGATCTGTTTATCTCTAACATCTAACTATTCTATAAATATATTTTAAATTAACAAAAACAATTTGCTCCATTGGATTCAGAGGAAAATAATAGCTCTTTAATTTATTAATATTGGCTAACATATTAAAAATAAATTTAAATAATGTCAAAACAAATAATTTTAACAAAGTTTCCTTTATTACTTTAATTTTAGCATTCCGATGAGGGTTGTGTCAGTATGGCGAATTATGGTAAACCCAATACAAACAACTCGCAATTCATCATAACTTCGGTAGCGTGCGATAATCTTAATAAAACTAATGTGGTGGTGGGAAAAGTACTTCGAGGTTTAGGTATTATTGGTGACATGGAACAAAATACTACCGATGAGGGGGAACCGTCTGAAGTATGTTCTATATCAAACAATTACGATCACTGTAAATCGGCAATTTTATACCTTGTTTTTGTCTTAGGACATTATTATAGTCAATTGTGGTGAAATACTACCGGGACAAGACTGGGCTATAAACGATGCCGATGAAACCGAAGAATCTCTACCGCCATATCCACAAGATTGGGAAGATAAACTTAAGGATTTTAAGGTACTGTTTATTTGGGAAAAATGTTGGTAAAATTGTAAAGGTCTATAAATTTATTTCAGTCTGAAGAATTGATAGACATTTTAACCAAAATACGTAATGCCGGCAACCATTTCTTTGATCAGGAAAAATATTTTGAAGCAAGGCGCAAATATCGCAAGGCTAATCGTTATTATAATTTTCTAAGGAAACGTTATGACTGGCAGGAGCAACCTGAAATTACATGTTCCGAAGATGATCTAAAAAATTTAGATAAATTTTCGGTAGTGAATAATGTAAATATGGCAGCGGTTGAATTGAAATTGGAAAATTACAACAGTGCTAAATATTACTGCACGGAAGCATTACGATTGGATAAAAGCTACAGCAAAGCATATTTTAGACGCGGTCAAGCTCATATTGCCCTGAAAAACTATGATGAAGCTATAGATGATTTGAAAAAAGCCAATGAAATTATACCAAACAACAAACATATTTTGAATGAACTGAATCGAGGAAAACAATTGTTGGCCGAATATAATCGGAGTCAAATGAAAAATTTGAAAGCTCTCTTCAATTGAATTTGAATTAAAAATATAAAGCTCATGAATTTTAAGAAATAAAGAAAAACCAAAATGTTTAAGAATCTAAATTAAATAATGATGACTTTCTTTTAAAACAGTTATGAAACTTTTCAATTTGCAAACTACTAAACTATTTGACTTAAATCCTCCCCCACCATTCCCCGGCCAAGAACTGCTTAAACTGTCGTGCAAAATAACCACGGTATTGATACAACGATTAACAGAATTTCCAATTCAAATAGACTTACGAAAAATATATATAAATCCGCTACTGTTTAATCGCATGATCCAGTGTAGAATCCGAATCACCCAACATGGTACGCGACCAAGAACTATGTTTTCCAATCATTGCCTTGTTTCACGGCTTTTATGCAATTCCGCAGTCTTACTGAAACGCCTGCCGTGGTGAATAAGAAATGTATTCCCGTTATCGTATTTCGGCTTCGACTACGACATTTTTGTAGTAGATTAAAAAACACTTTAGCATCTTTTCTTTAATTTATGACCTAATTGACGTAATCGTAGTCCAAGTTGAATTGGGTAAACCACGATAAGGACCGTTATACGTCTATGTTCTACACCTGTTTAAGTTGAAATTTAGAAAATACAAATTAATAATGTGTTCTAGCATTCGAATTTGGAAGAAAAAAATTTAGAAATGGATGAGAAGGAAGGTTGTATATTGTTTCGACATACGAAGAACGATTCCGCAAAAATTGCTGGTCGAATTTCAGAACATAACATATTTCCACATTCCTCCTGATGTAACTGTTTCAGGACTTCAGAGGAGCCGCTATTGTAAAATTCACTCAAAAAGCTCCAATGATTGTTGAACTTTTCGAAATGTCAGTCAACAAGTGGCCGAGGTGCGTGAAAAGTTTCCTCAAAACGGTTCAAAGTATCCACTTTTTTGACGTTAAAACTCATCAGTAGTTATACTGTCTCGGGAAAAAGTTGTGGAATTCAGAGGTAATGAACGAACATAAAAAATTAAAGAAAAATTCAAACAAACTGAAATTCGTCCTCCTTTCGAAGTATTTTACAACATATGTAAGAAAGGTGAAAAGTTGATTTGTTGTTGGTCAGGCACATCTAGACTAGCGCATTACCTGCCAGCTCATCTGGGCGGGAAGCCCATGTATCGAATGAGTAGTAGCACAAAGAGCAAAATGTATTGGAATACTTATAAAATCAAATTACAGTTGTAAAGCAGATCTTGGATGAATAAAATGGGCCTGCTTTCGCATTTACATGTGAAAACACAACTGCGAAAGCATTTTCTTTCGCTTCGAATTATAGACTAATAAATTAACAGCTCTCTTGTCATCATACATACTATAGGTCTGCACATATATACCTGTTTGCATCAGTTTTACGAGTGTTGGTTGGTTCTGGTATGTACAAATACATATGGTATTCAGCGTTTTGTTACTAGTCATAAGTTATCGGTACAAGCAAATCTGTAGCCCTCTTCTTTCTTCTTTCATCTTTCTTCAATAAACTCATACTTGATTCAAGAAAAACAATCGAGTCGAAAACATGGCGAGTAAAGCGCAGTATTCACGGTCAAAATGCATGATACAAGCATCGTATACGTGTGCATGAAGAACTCATCATACACGTGCATGCATTGCACGATAAATTGATAGCATCTTGTTACAAGCTAATTGCAAGGCAATTGTCAAACTACGTACAAAAACTTTTTACGTATAGAATTTGACAGTTCTTTGAAACCTCACTGCTTTGAGTAGTTTATCTTGATATGTTTGTATTGTATACATGCATGTGCAAAAATCAAAAAATTTAGATTTTGCTTCAAGCATCGTCGGTGTGACTCATACAAACAAAATTTAACTAATATTATCATAATGCAGGTCATGCATTTTGACCGTGAATAATACGCTTAACAGAAACGCTGAATAACATACAGTATCTGTACATACCAGAACAAACCTAGGCAAAACTGGTGCAAACAGGTATATCTGTGCAGACCTATAATATATATATATATATATATATATATATATATATATATATATATATATATATATATATTATGTCCTATGGTTCCTATTGGAACAAAGGGCCACAATACATACTTATAATACATACATATGTACTTATTATTTCTTAATTGCGATCAGGGTGTACGGCTGAGTTTACATCTGGCATTTCTTGTGTGTCATTTGCCCAAAAAAGCGTAACCAACTAATTACTAATGAAAAACTTTTTGATTCAGACATATGTATATTTATTGATTTAAACAATTTCCAATCATGTTGGACTCTATAAAATTGTCTATTAGTTATGTATGAAACTATTTAACTTAATAAATACATGTCTGAATCAAACAATTCTTCATTAGTAATTAGTGGTTACGCTTGTGTGGCACATGGCACACAGATGTAAACCCGCCCTATGTGTACTGTTTGGCTTTTGAGAGTTTTGCGTCCCATTAGCAGTTGTTAATACTATCCTCAACTAACTGTATTGTTTACAGTTATTTTGTGGAAGTTTTCTTTATAAACTGCAAATGTACATATGTATATTGATGTAGACCATAAAATATATCCAGGGTGGATCCTTCTTGCAGCTCCCCAAGGAAGCTCCTACACATGAAATATCCTGGCTCTTTGACTACATGCTCTTGCTAGTTTTTGTTCCAGCCGGAACGTAATGTTTCTTGCCAAACCCAAACAATAATTTATCATTAACTTCACTACGAATGATACCTTGTCTTCATGGTTTAAAAAATTGGTTGCGAAATAGGTATACCGCCCTGTGCTTAAATTTAGATGACATACATATGTACATATTATGCTGTCTGATCCGCTAGATCTGTTAGTTAATAGGCCTTGCACATGATTTCTAATGAACAACACAAAATCAAAATGGTTTGCTTTACTTACATAGCAATAATAAATCAATCGCCAAAGCACTTGGGAGCAAATTTAAATTGAAAGACGACCGACCGAATTGGTAACTTGCATGCATACATACATACACACACACACACACACACAACACTTATTTAAACAAAACTCTTTTTCACAATTTGGCAATAAAAAACTTTATTTTGTTTTGGCCTTTATTCTTATCACACATGTGTATGCATGTGTAATATTTTCTTTTTCCACACAATTGACTTAAATTTTAATATCACGCAGCCAAAGAAAGACCTTTAATTTTTGCCAATTTCCATTGATTTTTTTTCTTTCTAATATTTGATACTGATTTTACAAATAATTTTCCTTTGCTTCACACACATATGTATGTATGTACATATGCACATATATACATATCTACATCACTACAATCCTTTAACAAGCGATCGCCACGATTAAAAAACTACAACTAAATAGATAAATTTCTTTTCAGTGATGTTGAGCCCTTCAAATTAATACAAGACAAGTGGAATGTAAAAGTTGTGGAATTTAAAAACAATAACAAAACATCATTAAGCTTTTTACAAAAACAAATCCACCTCTTAAGAGATGCAACAAGTGATAAATCAAGAGGTACATACATACATACAAATGCATGCTCATACAAACAGGTGTGCTTGCATATGCGTATGCATGTTTATGTAGTATTTTACACTGCGTAGTTAAGAGCTTTAGATTTGTTGTTTCTCCGTTGGTTAATGAGCGTGTGTGATTTATTTCAGGTTTGTAAAGTTTTGTTTATTTTTTTTTGTACTCAGCTAATCGCTCATAACGAAACTTTTTTTGCTTTTGATATTTCTAGTTGATTGATTGAAAATAAAGTCGGTTAAATTTTTTTTAAGTTTTTGACTTTTTGCAAAAATTATCTTCCGAAATGAGAAGGAAGTTCTATTTTTATTATTCTGTCGAATTTACAAAAGATTACTGATGTAAATTCCGAGGGAGTACTCTGGAATTCGAACAGGAACACTACTCTGCAAATACTGCCGTTTAACTCTCTTATGCAAAAAGGTTTGTTAAAGTTAAAGCATGCGTTAAAACCGGTTTTGCCATACAAAATTCGTTTGTTAAACCAACTTTAAGTTTAATAATCGTTTTTGCATAATGGAGTAAATCTTTAAATTATTATACAAAAAACAAACATCTCTAACATAATCTAAATTAGGTATACATACTTACTAATTTAGATTAAGCATTTTTTTCATGATATTAGTTGCATGAAAATTTTTCATTTGTCAATAGGAGGCCTAGAGAAGCAACTCATATCAAAAAAGTTGCCAAAAATGCATCAGAGATTCATTCTACGTCTTTTTTTATATAAAATGTTCTTCTATAGTGTTCTATAGCGCTGCGATTAACAAATAGAAAAGGTTTCGTACAACAAAATTCATGAAATTTCATGAAAAAATCCTTAATGTAAATTAGATAATTTAATTTATTCTAAAATAAATTCATTACTTACGTTTTGGCTTTTTCGATTTTATACCGCATCTGTCATCGAATTCGCAGCAATCCATACTCATCTTCAGATTCCGATGAGGACAAACATGTCAGCAATAATTCTTGATTAATTTTCTATAAAATTTAATAATTCTTCTAATTTGTTTTAACTCTTTTTAGTTTTAATAATTTCTAATTTTATTAAGCTTAAGGTCTCTTGTTTTTATATAAAAAAAATATGTGTTTATATTTCGATAGTTCGCCACTCCTTTGTGTGGATTCTTCAGAAAAAAATTTTTTTAAATACGAGTATTTTCCACACGACAAAGGAGTTACGAAATATCAAAATATTGAGAGAAATCTTTTATATAAAAAACAAGACAAATTAAGACTAATAAAATTAGAGATTATTATTACACAATTTATTTAATTTAAAGTGATAAATATTACTTACATTGCAAGTATTTTTCATCTTAGCTTTGTTTATATTTTTCGTAACTCCATTACATATTTTATAAAATCTTTTTAAATTTGGTATGAAAACTCAATTCGATAGCAACAGAATGCCGCATCCAATAGTATCGAATGTTATGTTTGTACGATAGCTTTTTCGATATCGATAGCAGCGTTTAGAAAGCCTACTGAATTTTATTTAGACGAGTTGCCGCTAGTTTCTATATGTTTCTGTATGTTTAGGCTGCGAACCACCTGTTTCATGGATAAGTTCATATGCAAATATTGATTCAAAATTTATAAATGAGTTTTATTCTATATAAATATTCGTTTTGTTATAAATACACACATGAACATGATTATTTTGTTATTGCAGTCGTAACTTCGTTATTTTTCGTTTTTGACGAAAATTTTAAAATCTAAAGCATTTTTTTTTTTTTTTTTTTTTTTAAGTAATAACTATAAATTAATAAAAAAAAATACATAATTGTTTTGATAGTGTCAGTAGTGTCAGTATTCAGTTCCAAAAAATAATACAAATAAAACTATTTCTTACATAATTTTGTTCGGTATTTCTTCTTAATGAATTAATGAAGTTTTAAATACATATGAAAGAAGGTCTTGTTTATAACAAAAAAACACATTCCTAATAAATAAATTTCTAGTAAAAGTTTCATTTTCCTTTCGACTAATAAACATTTAAATATCTCAGAGATTAGTCACTATATCACTGGATTCGCCACGAAATATATGTGCAGAGCTTGATGCATGATTTTGACTATAACTTTTCATATTTATTTCCATTGTAGTTAAAGCACTTGAAACATGATATAGATTTTCCGACAAAATGGCATAAACTTCGAACAGTTCAGAGTCTGATTTGGATACAATAAATGCTTCTGAAAAAAAAGAAATAATATTGAAAAATAAAATTATATTTCAGAAATACTTATGTGCATGTTGTTTAATTTTACTAGTTCACCTTGTCTATCTTTCATAATACTTTGTGCATACGAGTTCAATATAATTGTCATTTCATCATGTTTCAAGCGATTATCCAAATTTGTATACGAGAATATGGTCAAGTTTAAATTGGAACTGGTCATTTGGGTAATACGTTTGTATTGACGTACATGCGTTATAGCCGTTGACCATTTTTGGGCATCTATAAGTTCTTGCAGTGTTGTTTCGAATTCCTCATTGGACATGGGTATGCCGGGCGATGGAGTGGGTGTATGTTCGCCTTCTGTTGATGTCGATGTATCAAGTGTTTCTAATTCAGCTTCGCTAATGCTGCGCACTAAAGCATCACGTACTAAAGCGTATAAATCTGATATGTCATGCATCTGCAAAAGAGGGAAATTAAAAATAAATATTGTTTTAACACAATTTTTTCATACATATCTAGACTTCATCATTCTATCCTCGTATATTATTATATGTATAAAGGCTCAGTTAGCCGACTGTAATGTAATCTAACTGCAACATTAGGAAACAACTGATCGATATTGTTATGTGAAAAGTAATGAAAATGGTTATAGAGATGTAATGCAACGTGTCCTACTTTTCATATAAAAATATCGATCAGCTGTTTCCTGCGTTGCAGTTAAATTACATTACAGTGGCTAACTGAGCCTTTTTGCGAGTTCTATTCGATGTTAATATTCTCTGAGTATCCGAGTATCGTTTTCAAAATTTTGTATTATAAGCTCGAAACACCATCGAAATTTTCGTTGAGCACCAAACTTTCTGTCGGACAGAATTTTGCTTAAATTTGAATCTTCAGGAATTGTTTTATTTGTTTGCTTCTACACATCAAACACTAACTTTAAATTGTTTTGATTTTTTTTAATCGTAAATTTTTGAAAAATTATACATACCTTTCAACAAATGCGTCTTTCAAATGTTTAGTACTTTTTCTATAAGCTTATTTTCCAAAAAAAAAGGAAACTTTTTGAAAGCAGTACCTTTAACGAAAAGTATTCTCTCTCTCACTCTCTCAAAAATCTTTAATTTCATCAAAAATATAAAAAATATAAATTTCACTTCGAAAAGTAATTATTTTTCAAAATTATCGCTTTTCAGATATTGGGCCTAATTACGAGTGTCGTATTGTGCTAGTTTGCTAGTATGCTAGTTAGAAAGTTATTTTCGCTTGTTGTGCTTTTAGAAGCAATGGTGTATGCAAATGAGGCAAATAGAGATATAGAGGACCTATTAAGTAATTCGAAACGTAAGAAAATGCAGATTTGTGTGCTAATAACAAGCAAATTCGAAAGCATATTCTTTCATTTCGAACTAGTTGAAAACCATCAAGTTGTGTGATTGTAAATAACATTAATTATTTTCTACTTCTGCAAAATTTTCAATATTTTGGATTGAACGAACCGTTTGTTCGTACTTTTAGCGATAAAATAAAATAATAAACGTTTTATAAATTGAACTTACGCTCTCATTTTGTCTAAAGTGATTTACAACATTCGAGCTTATTTTATGATTGGATTCAATTAGCAGCAAAAGTTGAAACATGAGTTTATATAAAGCTCTTCCCAAGTCCAATACAACTTCAGTAGAGGCTGGATCAAATGGCATATAGGGAATGTTGGAAGTAGAGGCCAAGTCCATGCCAGAAGCTGCCACATCGCTCTCATTAAACAACGATAATTTGCACGATGTTTTCACAGAGTCCAAACACTGCAATTGCAAAAGGATTTATGAAAATTATTTAAAACCATCATGTATTCGCCCATATTCCAGTTGTCGACATCGCTCTCGAGAAAAATTTTATGCTACTGACAATCAATTTCCGTTCACTAATATCTAGAAAATAGCATAAACCCGCCAACAGGAGTCAGTTGTTTTCAACAACGGGTACACAAGCTCCAAGTTTTTGGCATTGTGTTAAAGTGACGTCGATGTCGGCAGCTGTAATAAGGCGATTACTTTACTTTTTCAGTTATTCAGTCCATACCTCTAGTACTTGATCTTTACGGTCGAAGAAGGTCTCCAAGTGCTCCTGAATTTCTAGCACATTAAAACGCAAAGTCTCAAATAATCTAGGAGTTGTTGTTTGCGTTTCACTACACCAAACACGCGGAGGATCGGCTCTGGAGCTAAGCAGGTCGGTGAACAATGAAATCCTGTTGCCCAATTGTGAACCAATGCCGGTAAAGAACTTCTTTGCCTCCTTCGAAATGCTGATCGTTTTGAATGTCAACTCTTTGACCAGACGGTACAGCTGCATCAGTAGCTCTGAAGTGTGAGCCGAAGGCTGATTTATTAACATGGCCTGTAATTGCTTGCGCCAGTTTTCTTCGGCCTCATCGCGCACGGCGGCACCAAAACGTATGATGCCTGGTAAATGAGGCGAAGCATTACAGGGTGTTATATCACCTAAATCCCCGGCACTGGAGCCACTGGTATCACTGCGAGAAACTGAATTTCTTCTGCGTCTCTCACGCAAACTCAACGATGTAGGCGGTCCCACATTAAAAGTCGATTTATATGACTGACGATGATCTTCGTCGATGGGTGATTCCGATTCAGCTTCTTCGTCGGAAGAATCATCTGCTGTTTGGCGTCTGCGTTTACTTAAAATTGGTGTTTTGTCACTGAAGCTATCCTCCAAGGTGGAGGAATGACCGCCTTTAATTGAACCAGTGCCACCGCCACCACCTCCCATTCCACTACCACTTCCATAGTTAAACATGTGCTCTTCTCCCTCAAACAATTGGTGTCGTCTGACGCCCCAATTGAAATTGTCCGTTGATTCACCAGCAATACTGTCTTCGTATTCCAAGAAGTCAAAATCTTTGAAAACAGTGAAATCTGGCTGACCATCATCTCTGCGTGAGCCACTGCTTAGATCTCCCTGCGGTCCCGAAGTCTCTTCGGTAGAGGAAGCAGCAGAAGACTGCCTTTCCATGAGATCGGAAGACTGACTGAATATTACCTAAAGATTTTGAAACAAAAGCAGAAAGAGGCAAAACCAAGTGATAAGTTTCATAAAATATTACATTATTTTATTGAACAATAAAAGCTTTATTTAGCAGACATTTAGCTATAATTATTGTTAATAGTTTTTTTTTATTATTTTGCTTAGAAATATGTACATAGAATAATAAAAGGCTTACGCTTTGTCTGGTGATTATTGATCCAGTTAGAAGCGTAGGACTTAAAGACTGGAAATTTCAGCATGCAAAAAGTAAATTATAAATTCAATATATTTTATAGAACCATAGAAGAAAGACTTTCGATAAGAGAGTGATAGACAGACAGGCATACATACATATGTGATTTATGAAAGCGGGCACAAAACAAACTAAACTACAAGAATTTAGCTATTTGTGTGGAAGGTTTGGTTTGACCACTCTTTCGGAACTGTTACATTTTGCACTCGTATGTTTGGGTTTAAGATTTCCTGAAGGCTGTTTTTTCATTCTTGCTTATGCTTTATAATCAAATTCTCGACATTTTGGACATAGTGCCATCTTCCGACAGCGATTGAAGCTTCATGTTATTGCCAAATCAAGCAATTCTATTATTCGTGTCTGTTATGACTTTCACATCCGTGTGAAAGTGAATCTTTTCCGCATATTTTGGTGTCCTGACATTCACTTCCGAATAATTTTTTCGTTTTACTTTCGACTGCACCAAGCAATGTGAAAGTAAATAGAATCGCCTTTTTTCCACATTAAAATTGATTTAATTTAAACGAAATCTTTTTAAAATTAAGCTTGATATCTCATCTACCTAATTCGGAAATTTAAATCAATATATATTTGGTTTTAATACATAGAAAAGGGGATATGAAAAACATTCCCACATGTGCAACCAATTTTGCAAAAATATTCGGAAGTATGCAGACACCAAATCTTCTTTTTTGCGATTCGGAAATTTTCATTGTAATTGAAAACGTTCGAAAGTCATGACAGACAGGATTGTTCCTATTTAATTCTTTCTAAATAGACAAAAAGGACAAATGCATAGCATAAATGGTTGGGCAAACAGGAGAGAATTTTTAGGGTGTAATTTTATTTCGAAAATCGTAGAATAGTTCGCCTTAATTCTAGCTTAATATTCTTTGCAGTACTGACCCAGTAGGCATGCCAAGAAAAGAAACCGCAGAGAGAGAATCTGAACTTTACGATATTAAAATTGAGCCCGTGGATTTATGAAACAATTTCCAAACTCGTGACTCTTACAAATCTAGACCAATTTTCATTATGTTTGATTTTCAATGTGTGCTTGCAACCACAATGACTGCACTAATACTTTCAGAGATTACTTTTGTGGACTTAGTACAAACTTCAATCAATAACAATTTGTCGTTATGAGTTATTCGCCCCTATTCAAATTGTCAACATCATTGTCACGTCAATACAATACCCAAAAAATCGAGGATTGTCTACCCGTTGTCGAAAACAACTGACGTCTTTTAACAGTCTCATACTCTTTTCTAGACCTTAGTGAACAGAAGAAGTAGACTGTAATTAGTACAAACTTGTTCTCGAGAGCGGATAGACAAGTTTACAACTGACATAAGGGTGATTATTATTTTAACAAAGTCACCGTTTCTTATTCAAAAGCTGATTTAGTTTGTGTTCAGAGATTTTGAAAAAAAAGAGTGTCCCAAATGACCCACAAATTGTTGGTAGTTTTATAGCTGCAACAGTTCCAAAGAGTGTAAAGGACATTTTTTTTTTTTTTTTTTTTTTTCAGCAAAGTAATATTAAATATATGAGAGATTCTACCTTTTTTTTTTTTGTTTAGCTAAATTTAGTCTGTTTTTACATACAAATAATGTTTATTACCTTGGAGCATATGGAGTTTATGAAATCATCCTAAATTACCAAAATATATGAACATATTTTAAGGAAGGAGGGCATAGGCAAATGGAAGGAAAATTTTAAAATCAAATGAATTCATTATTTTAAAAAAATATGTACGTTTTAATTACAATAACAATATACATGCAACTAAAAAAAAGAATAGGAGCAAACTGCTGTCTAATGTTTAAAGATAAATTTGAACATACAAATCTGTATTAAATCAAATATTTAAAAAAAATCAAGATTTATTTCCATATACAAGTTGATTGTACATACATATGTACATAAAAGGAAAAGGAAATAAAAACTTACCGAGGGCGATTTGGGTAAACCAACTCTTTGGCCACAAGTTGTAAGTAAATTAACCAAACATTCTCTAACACGACTTTGACACATCCAAGGACGTTTCCAGCCACTTAACGGGGCCGTATCGGCAGGAGATAAACTGGCACTACGTCTGGGTGAGTTTGGAGTACCGACATTACTACTGTTGTAGGGAGCAGTTGCTTGCTGATGTAAGTGGGAGCCGTTGTTGTAGGTATTGGAACGCATTTGATTCTGTGCTGATGACTGATTTGTAGCGCTTGCTGAGGCCGCGCTATTTGGATTTGTACTACCGCCATTAGCATTATCTTCGGTTTTCAATAATATGCGACGACCGATTAAGGGAGTTTGAGAAACATCAAAAGTAAATTCCATTGTGCGTCCGGCTAGTTCCTTTTTACAGAACATATCCGAATCCGGATATGTACCATAGAAAGAGAACGAAAACCCAACGCTACCGCCTTCACTGGGCGGCACCACTTGTAACGAAGAACTGCGCGTTACAATAAGTTTCAATATTTTTAGGGAATCCTTCCAATTGGTGGTCTAAGAATATCAGAATACTCCATTAAATATAAATAATTTTCTAAAAAGATTATAAAGTAAAAAATTTTTTACCTCCAAATATTTGCCAATAGCTCTGAGTAAATCGGCATTAATCGTTTGAGCCTGAGGAGGTGTTAGGTCGACATAGTGCAGCATACAGTGTATAACATTCAACACAGGAACTTGTATTTGCTGAGGTCCCTTTTCCAAGATTTCTATTAGGAATGCCAACATATGGAGGCCCATATGAGCATAGGTGTCATGCAAATATTTCACCACGCATTTGGTCCATTGAAAAGATTCTTTGCAGAAAGTTTTACGACTGTATAAAGTCATAACTGTGCCAAGGTTTTCCAATTTAGCGCCTAGTTCCGAGGAAACTTGAGCTATATTCTCAGCACTGCGTATACAAATTTCATTGGCGTCTTCATAGTGCAGCAACATATAAGGCAGAAGAGCTATGACGTTCATGGGGAAAGCACAGCTCTGCGTGGGATCACAGACTGGTAAATTGAGCAGAGGGGCAAATTGAGAGAGCAGAGTAATGGTTGGTTCATAAGTGGAGGTATGAGTACAGCCCTAAAAAATTAAGAAACATGAAAATCGCAAATTTAAACATAAACTTATAAGAAATAAATTCAATGCACACCTTCAGCAAAAGTGCATGTACTCCCGGATAACCAGTCCATTTCAACTGTTGTTGTAATTTTTCTACTTTATCTCTGGCATCCGGTCTATCTAGCGGTAAGCGATGCAGTACCCTTGTTAGCAGCCTCAAAGCCAGTAGGAATTCATGTTCGTAGTCACTTTCCAATAGTGAGACAGATAGCCAAAACAGCTGGGCTAATATAGTCATTTTATCATCCTGAGTAGCTGTGTCACCCAACATTTTTAGGCTCTGAGCACTGCGAGAACGTGACAATGCCGAACCATTCACAATACCAAATTTGGCCATGTTGCGTTCCATGTCTATGCCAGTGGCACGGTTGCGTAGTTCAACTTGTTTATCACTGGGTGAATTCGTGGATTTCCTGGCGCAATACGATACGGAATAACTTGTGCTGCGCGCATGACTTTGTACAGAAAAGTTCGGAGACTGTGCTGTCATGCCAGAAGGCGATTTTTTACCGCCCGATAATATTGAATTCGGACCGCCATCTTTGTTGTTAAGATTGGGCGTACTCTTAAATATATCCTTCATCACATCCAAGGGTCTAAAGTCCGAATCCAGACTATCGACGGCTGCTTCTAAGGTGAGCAACAGTTCAGTAACATATCCCTGCATATCTTCACCTTGTTCAGCCACTGTTTCCACCAAACGCGACAGTATATCCGACAGCATTCGGGAATTGATGGGTACATTAAGTGCTCTGAATATTTGCAGGCAACGTCCGGCATAATGTCGCGAGGAACATGAGAGTCCCAATTGTAAAGCAGTCTGGGCCCAGCGTTCGGCAATACGTGCTTGCGGGTAACTGTCGGCAAATACTTTCACAATGTGCCGCAAGAAACAGCTCAACTGCTCGGCTGATTTTATTGTCCAGACTAGAAGAAAGATATATATATATATATACAATATATACAAGAGCCGGAATTCTTGTAAAAACTGAATCTTCCTTGCACAGCGAAGAGGTTTTTTGAAAATGCAGAGCAAGGAAACTTTAAAATTGCCGCTTCTATAAATATTTTTCAGAGACTTTTTCCTGAGACGTTGTTGAATGTCCTAGTTTTAGGAAAACAGATGAAGCAAAAACCTTTACTTCTCTACACTATTGCATTCTTTACATTTAAAAAGGATGATTAAACGTAACCCTTTCAATATAATTATTTAAATTCCATACCTATCAACAAAATTTGACGCAACACAAAATGTTCATGGAAATTTCATTCGAGAGAATTCCTATTTCTTATATACATAGTAGCTGAGCCCGGCAAACGTTGTCTTACCTTCAATTATTTTTAACTACAAATTACTCCACACATTGGTCACTTGCCGGGTCAAAAACAAAACGAAAACCTACGAGGTGTTGACCCGAACCTGTGTTCAAAATTTCAGCTATACAGCTCTTTTTTTTAATACAAGTAACACTCAGGCAATGAATGCCTACTACTATTACTAGGTGTTACTTTATTTAGGAAAGGGATAGTTATAGTGAATACGGGTAGGGAAGGAAGAGATAGAGAGAGGGAAGCTTCAATATGTTACAACTTTTCTTTTTTCACGTTTTTAATAATGCAGTGTTGCAGCGCCGCCGGTGTCAATGAGGCGTATTAAATTTTAAAGCAGCCATTTTATTGGTTATTTTAATGATTCTGATGACGATTAGCATCTGCTGAAGTCGGTATAGTTCAGTGACCAGTAACTATGCCTTCATGACTTGAACTTTCCTACAACAACTGACACAAAGGGACACTAATGCACATCAGAAAAATACATGGTTTTGTTATTTAATGACTCTTCGATGCCGGGCTCGAACCCAGGACCTTCGGTTTTGTAGTCAACGTGCTAACTACTTCAGCCAACGCCACTCTCTTGCAGTTCCAGAGATCATGCGTTAGGAACAAGCACACGCTACGATTTTATATATATAGAAGAATATATAGATATATATATATATTTACCCAGTTGGGTAAATTATGATTCCCTTCTGTTGATACCCGTAATATGAAAATGTTAACCTCCATTTTTACCCACAATATCTTCAATTATCTGTCATTAAGCCACTGAATTCCCATGATAAATCCCCTGATATCTTTCAGTTTGCACTTAGAGATTTCACTAATACTTTCATGGAAACGTCTACTCAGTCATCTAAGCTTATGGCGTTGCAGCTTTGGGCAATGATAGATAACATGTTCAATGGTTTCTGGTTCCTCTTCATCCCCGCACATCCTACAGAAATCTGGAGTCCGAGGCAACGCGCCTATCAAGACTCGCATCGCCTTCGTATTCATGTCCAGTAGCAGTTTGAATCTTCCTGAATCAAGTTTTGGCCACATAGCCCTCAATACTCTACAATCCTCCCTACTTCGCCATGCTGCTCTTCACCCAATTACTGAGTTGTTTTCTGTAGTAATGACTATAGGGTTGCATTTGTATACTCGTTTGTATAGCCAAATCAAATATACCATGGTATGTACCATATAATTGTAGTGTGAGCGACAGAACTAGTATAAGAGTTATTGTGTGTGCGTGCTTTTCCAAATTAAAATACAATTGAAAACAAATAACAATTGCTTATTGTATTGCTGCTGAGCAACTGTTCGATCTATTTTTGCTCAAAAAATACATATTGTAATACAAATATATGAAAAAACCACTATTGAAACAAATACATGATGTGCAGATGTATGTGCGGACGTTCCTTATGTTATTTTGTGGCGCAGCCAAAGTATAGAGAGAGAAAGAGACAATTTTGCTCTGAGAGTAATTACAAATGCATGTGTTTCATGTACATGTATCATTTACTTACATGTGTATGTGAAATTTTACTTTCATTCATTCATTCATCAACCATGGATTTTTTTTTCAACACACCATGTGGTACTTATGTTAAAACCAGTTTAATGTATCTTATTTGTTATAGAAAAACAAATACATACAAAGGTGTTTTTCTCATTTGGTCATTGCACAACCATACAATAACTGCTTTAAAAATCAACATTTACAACTAGTAAAAGAAACGCTAAATAACATATTTTTTCATACAAGAACCAAAAAACACGCAAAACTGGTGCAAACAGATGCATCTGTGAAATGCTATAGTAATGACCTATCGGTAATTTCACTTGTATGTCACACATTCCCTCATCTAACGCCGACCCTATTATTGCCAGATCATCAGCAACACAAATAATAAAGAAACAGAGAATTCGGAAGCCTTTCAAAACTCTCAACTACAGTTTCATGTTTGGTGATTTATGCACAACCTCGGATGACAATCGATCTCTTTACTGCTATTCTAACATTTCTCCCAAATATGCACGATCTTCTCTCGTCTGGCTCCTACACCTGTCATAATCTCAATACTTTTCTTCCTATCAAGTTTCAGTTAATACAAATATGTATATAAATTATTATTATTGCGCCCAAGTAAGATGTATCTTAACCTAACATTTCCTAATCTAACAATTTTAGTCTTAAAAATCTTTCTTAAACTAAATCTAATACATTTTATTTTTTTTATTTTTTGCAAAAAAAAAAAAAACATTCATATGGTTTTTCTGGAAACTATGTTTTACGACTTAGCCTATTCTTGCATGTGACCACAAATAAAAATACATACCATGTACATATTTATTGTCCGTTTGAAAAAGTAATCACAAACTCTTTAGTGAGCTCTTCACCATATCTTGCACTACATTAATATGGGCACGTATGTACATATAAACAGAATGCACAAAATACCAAAAAGACAATAAATACCTTTAGCTGTAATATCCTCGTAATTCCATAATGGTTGACATGAGTATTGTGACAGGAATTTAAGCAGACTTTTGATAACATGCGCTATTGGCATTGTTGGCCCAGGCTGTGGTGGTGCATTTTCGTCAGCAATTATTAAAGGAACTTCGGAATTTTCGGTGGTATTTGGATTAATTTGTAAATTTCCTGTACTAATAACAACTTGATTTTGCTGTTGTTGTGCAATTGATGTTGACGATGAGGTTGATGTTTGACTAATGGGTGGAGGTTGTTGCTGATTAGTATGTACTTCTTGTTGTTGGCCACTTGATGCTGTTAGTATTTGATGTTGTTGCAAATGCTGTGGTGGTGTTGGGTTATTTGCAAGTACGTGTTGATGATAAACAGGAATTTGATTGTTTTGCATGCACATTCCAGCATATTGTGTATAAATACCAGCTGATGTAGCAGCAACAGCACCTGAAAGTTGGGAGGTTGCTGCAGAGGTAGCCACAATGCAACAATTATTGTAAAGATAGCTATCAAATTCTTGGTGAGATTCTGTAAAAAAAAAAGACAGGACATAGTAAAGGCAGTTAGCATGTAATTTGTGAAGTTTGTACAGATGTGTAATAGGAAGTCATTGCATTTAGAAATGTTTTTTTTTTCTTTGGTTAAGAGGAAATATATTTAAAGAAAACTTATTATTTGACATATTGTCAGAAGTGTACATAAAATAATTGAAATTTATTTGCTGGTAGTTTAGCATGTCTATATACGTATTTCATTGGCGCTTGAACCAAATCATGAGTAGACTTTAACCACAAATTTTAAACAGTCACAAACCTCTTACTTTATGCATAGACTTTCAAAAACTATATGAGAATCCATAAATTAATAATACTTTTGAAAATCACAAAAGAAAAAATAAGCTTAGTAGGCTTTGAAACTGATACAAAACCCAGCAAATAATTTATATCCAGGTGAACCCATTTTAAAAATGATGATTTGGTTCAAGCGCCAATGAAATACGTATATAGACATGCTAAACTACCAGCAAATAAATTTCGGAAATATATTTATTTAATTCACATTTTGCAAGCAGGCATTATTTTTCATTTTTTTTATTTTTTTTTTTTTTTAAATAAAAGTAAATTTTTCAAAAGAGATAACTAACGAAGGAATCAAGGAATAACAAACATAATAAAATAAAATATAATAAGAGTTAAAAATAATATAAAATATAATTTAAATAAAATAAATTTAACTAAAATGGAACAAAATAAGATAAAATAAAAAAGAGTAAAATGAAAAAATAAAATAAAATAACATAAAATGAAATAAAATAAAACAAGAATCATAACAAAAATTAAAAATTAAAAAAAAACACCCGAATATTTCTAGAAAAGATGTGATATCTTCTAAGCGGCTGGACCGATTTTATTAAAACATAGCTAAGAACCCTCTCGATCAAGTCACCTCTCAAACAGAAAAAACTAAATCAAAATCGGACTCGTACAGACACACAGATACACAGACACACACTACAATCTAATAACACACCCTTTTTTAGCCGGGGGTTAAAAATTAAATTGAACCGAATTGAACATTAGCTAATTTTTTTGAGTCGGTTATAAATTGAATTTTAATATTAAAAGGAAGTGTTAAAATATTTCGAAAACTTTAATATCCAATCACATACTGACCTGTGAAATTATTGTCAATTACTGGCAACGAGGGAACCGACAAACCCAAATCGAGATTTGTCGTTTCACTGTTCAATAAAATACGAGCCACCGTCAGATGATCATTATGTTCAGCCAAAACAATCTACATATATGTATATAAATTTAAAATAAGTTTTAATTTTATATGAAGATAAATTAAGTATGCAAATAAGAAAAACACATATCACTTATTTACTTCAATAGTGTGATAACTCAAAAAATTAGTTTTTTGAGTTAACCATGCACAATAATGCTTGTGTACCATCACCTCCTGAGAAAAGAATATTTTTTTATTCGTTGAAAACTTAAAACGCATTTTCTGCAAAACTGGTTTTTTTTTAGTTGTGACACTATTGAAGTAAATGAGCGACATGTATAACATACCAATAAATTCATGGACAATTGCTTGCAATGTTCACGCACGATGACGCGTGTATGATCCAGGCCCAAAAATAGTATATGCAACATTAACGGCAAATGCAATGTCCAATCAATACCAGGTATTCCATCCACAACAATGTCCGTTAGCAACATAACAGCCACATTGCAACTAATTAAACGAGATGAAAAGAAAAGGTTGTAAATTAAGTAAAATGTTACATATAGACATCAATTCAATCAGCATTTAAGCAAGTCAGTGTAATGAATACAAAAGTTTTTCTGTTTTTTTTTACAAAAATCAGTAGTATAAGCTCACTTAAGTCCATCAAAAGAAAATACAATATGATGAAATATGTACTTTATCTGTAGATTATTTATTTATAAATATACATGAAAAAAAATACTTACCGATGAAACCCGCTTATAGGCAAACTAACGTCTGGCAAGAATTCAGTAAGAGGCGCAAAATATCCACCGTATTCAGGCATTGGCAAAGGATGCGGCGCCATGGATGCTGAAACTGTTTGGGCTGCATCAGACGAACGTAATTCAACATTTTCCTCTTGACGCAACTAAGAAAAAAAATTAAGCAGTTTCTTTTATACATATGTATTAGTGTCCTGCACAAGAGTATTTATAAGACTTTTCAAGACATGAAAAAATTTTTCCAATGCTTTACTACAGCGAAATATTCTAAAAGAATCGCTAAACAACACTGTTGGCAAGACAAACCACCGAAAAAAATTACTTGCCAACAGTGTTGCTTAGCGATTCTTTTAGAATATTTCGCTGTAGTAAAGCATTTTAAAACAGCTCACATGTCTTGAAAGGTCTTATAAATAGTCTTGTGCAGGACACTAATATGTATTTACTCGTATCTACACAGAAAAAAATTATTTGTAAATACAATTAATTTTTGGGTTATATCAATTAAATAATTAATTGATTTTGAACCTACAACGATTTTTGTAAATACAATTAACGAAATTGTAAGTTAAAGGAAAATCTGAAAAATATTTTTAATTAAATATATCAACAAATAATTTGTTAAAATTTATTTATTTTTTCAACCTTTATTTTTGTTAGTACATAAAAATCATCATCTACAGTAAAGTGCGACTTTGACTCACGCACGAAGGGTTCCGAACGGACACTAGATATGTAATACTATACGAACTGTAGACTATGTAATATATAGTTTTGAAAAAAAATTTTCGTTTTTGGGATTTTTTTTAGTTTTTGGGAATTTTTCGGTTTGAACGTTTTTTTTTTAATTTGGCGTTTTTTTAGTTTTGACATTTTTTGCGTTTTTTTTTGGTTTTGGTGATTTTTCTTATTTTTGGCGCTTTTTTCTCGTTTCGGTGTGATTTTTTTTGTTTTTGGCGCTTTTTTTAATTTTGGCGATTTTTTTATTTTCGCGATTTTTTTCGGATTTTGGTGATTTATTTTAGTTATAGAATTTTTTATACTTTGGCACTTTTTTTCATTTTGGCGACCTTTTTCGGTTTGGAGATTTTATAATTTTGGAATTTTTTAGCTTTACCGTTTTTGAAAATTTCAATAGTTTTCCTCTTGCGGTTTCCCAGATACAGCGAGTTGTCAAAACTACACTAGCTGATAGAACACCCTTTAATTTAGATTTTTTTTTAATTTTAAAGTTAATTGTTATAGTCTGTATAAAAATACCCCAACTTTACAAATTTCAAGTGCCTATATGTCGTCACCTTAAACGGACGTAACTACACAAAAATTCGAAATCGGGTTTTTATTAATTATGGTACAATACTACATGTTCACGAAAATATTTAGACCTCTGCGATCAAAAATGACGACTTTATTAAAGAAATTTAAATGGACGTAATAACGAATGCATCTATGTTTTATTGCTAGGAACGTAACTAAGATAAAAGCTGAAATATATATAAAGTGGAAATAAATGGTTAAAAACATATAAGTACCCATACTACAAGTAAATTTCGAAGAAAATTTTCAAGAACACTTTCTTATTATTGATTTTGAAACGTTTTTTGCTTCTCCTGTAAAAAGTATAAAAGTGTAGTTACGTCCGTTTGCATTTAAGGTGACGATATGTACATACATATAATTGTATGTATATTACATGGGATTTTAACAGTTTGCGTTGCTCGTTTTGGAACACCCTTTAATTTTTAACTCTCATGTATTTCTTATTTTAGCGGCCAAAATTCTACATACTCTGACCAAATTGCAGGTCCATAGCTCTTACGGTTCTGGAGACAATAGCTTATGACGGACAGACGGACAGACAGACAGACAGACAGACAGACGGACAGCGTAGCGAAAACAATAGCATTCGTTTTCACCTTTGGTGTACGGAGCCCTATAAATCGTCAATATTGCCTAAAATCTCGAAAGCTGGAAACCCTGTATAGCTATGTGCCTTAAAATATAAAGACGTTGTGTTTTTTTAGTCACATATCTATCTCTTTTACTTAGTTGGATGGTTTCGGAGCGGTAGAAATTTCCCACTGTTGGTCCTTTTAAAAGCAAATTTATCTATCCTTTGAATTTAAAAAAAATCGATTGTTTTGTTTTGCAGAGGCAGAAATTCCCTCAGATCTAACGGGCGGACGGACTGGAGGGCGATCAGCGTGCACACGTTAAAACGGTTCGGTTTTCTTTTTGCGACAGGAACGCTAAAAACTATTGCTTTGTAGGAAAAGCTGCTTTTTACATTTTACTGAAAGAATTTTAGATATCGGACCGCTACTTCTGAAGAAAAATCGCATAACATTATATAACCATTCGTTGACAATTGCGAAATTTATTGTCATTTTCGATGCAAAATTACAATATTTGTTTTAAATTATTTTTTAGCATTGCTTTAGGATTTTCCCGTTTATTTTTCTTTCTAAACCAATTTTGTATTAAAATAGCTTAAGCCGTTTTTGAGTTTTAGCGAGACAAACGAACGGCGATTTATTTAGCTCTATGTATTTATATACAAAGATATCGTAGATAGACAATTTTTTGACTATTCTCAAAATAATATTTGTATTCAACTTACCTCCGGGTCATTAATTAAAATGTCTTCTGGCCTCGGTAATATTGAGGGACCGGAAGCCGCACGAATTTTGTCGGGGCCCCGTGGTGGACGATTGTTTGTCGCTTGAGTAAATGCTCTTATACCGCTGTCAGATTTACATGTTCTAGAATTACAAAATAAATATTTCTTAAGCGAAATTCCACTACATCAAAGCTTGACAGAAATTAACCAAAACTTTAAATGCGCTTAAGGATTAATTTCGTATTTATTCACATTTGTATTTAATGTAGAGGATGTGTTATCTTTTTTGATATTTGAGGTCGATGGCAGGAACGTTGACAACTTATCAACTTATTTATATTATTTATTTTCTTCTTCTTCCTCTCTCTCTCTCTCTCTCTCTTATTAAACAATATTTGTATAAACGAATAACTATTTTTACTTACCCCGTTTTAATGGGATCTTCACCGCTGTGTCGTTTTGTGTGTATGGTGCCTTTTTCAACTGTGAGATCTTGAATGCGAGAATCATTAATACCACCAACAGGTTGACCTTTAATTGAAAATTATAATGAAAACAAAATTATGATATAAAATACAGCAAAATGAAAGCAAATTAATTCAATAACTATGTACGTATGTATGTATGTAGTATATCATATTTCCAGCTAAGAAAATATGTAAGAAAACCCTTAAAAAATAATGCATAATTAATAATACTCGTATTTAAAACTTATTGCCAGGAATCAAAAGAAAATAAATTTATTTTTAAAAGAGCATTTAACAACAATGCAACTCATAAATTTTTTTTATGAAACAGTCGCAACAGAAGCAACATATTGGTTCTTAACTATTATGTTATTTGTTTAGGCAATTTATTATGATATTCCAAATAAAGTAATTGCTAATATTTATAAACAAATGATTTTTTGCTGTAACTTGCCTTGAACGCTTTCAAATAGCAGAAGTTCAAAAAGCATTGTTTGCAGATTTGAAATTACATATGTACATACTCGTACTTAAAAATAAATTCAGTAAAGTACGACTTTGACTCGCACACAAAGTGTTACGTACGGACACTAGATACATATGTATGTTAATACTATACGAACTTTAGCCTATATAATAGTTATGTAATATAATAGTTTTGAAATTTTTTTAGTTTTTAGGATTTTTCCGGTTTTAATCTCTTTTTAATCTGGCGTTTTTTGCGGTTTTTTCCGGTTTTTACTATTTTTTATTTTTTTGTGGTTTTTTCGGTTTTTGGGGTTTTTTCATTTTGGTGTTTTTTTTTTCATTTTGGCGATTTTTTTCATTTTGGCGATTTTTTTTTAATTTTGGCGATTTTTCAGGTTTTTGGCGATTTATTTTAGTTTTAGATTTTTTTTTTAATTTTGCGCTTTTTTTCGTTTTAGCGATTTTTTCGGTTTTTTGGCGTTTTTTCGGTTTGGCGATTTTATAATTTTGGGATTTTTTAGTTATTCAAAATTTCAAAGGTTTGTCGCTTACGGTTTCCAAGATACAGCAACTTGTCAAAATTACACAGTCAAAATTACATTAACTGATAGAACACCCTTTAATTTAGATTTTGTTAAAGTTTAGTGTTAATTTTTGTAGTCTGTATAAAAATATGCTAACTTTACAAATTTCATGGGATTTTAAAATTTTTCGTTGCTCGTTTTGGGACACCCATTAATTTTTAACTCTCATCTATTTGTTGTTGCAGCGGCCAAAGTTCTATGTATGTACATACTCTGTCCAAATTTCAGTAAATAGCCTGTAACGGACAGACGGACGGTGTACGGAACCCTAAAAAGTGATTTTCAGAACAAGTCTGTATAACGAAAGCCTATAAATCAAAGTTTATATAAATACAAGTCCATCAAACCATATTTAGCTAGTATTGTATTTATTTGTAAGCATTTTTCATTATAGGTACATATTAAAATCTGTAGGCAAACAAAATGCGCACATTTTCCTAGAAAGAAAAAATTATTTCTTGAAATTTTCTTTTATGTACATAAAACCTTAAGTATATTTACATACATACATATATAAAGACAGAAACATAAACTGACTTTATAAAAGTTTAAAATGTAGTCAGTTGGCAAAAGATTTGTTTTCATTATCCTTTTACCTGGAACAAGGTGTGTTGCGATTTCTTAATTTTCGTTTATCATTATAAATTGTCAACCTTTCATTTCGTTCTTTTGTTTTTATTTTTAAATCATTATTCATTCTTTGCTTTCCAATTTCATTGTTGTTTGCATGTCAATTTTTATGCAGAAAGTACAAAATCACCCCAACAATAAAACGACATTTGTATGCTTCATCATAATAAAAATTCTTTTTTTTTACACACATGTGTACTATGTATGTCCATATGTATGTGTATGTAAATATTTGAATTAAAAAAAAACAAAAAGCTTCAAGGGTATAAATTACATGATTGGGTGCTTCATATTACACTTCGATAAATATTTGTTATGTAATAGGATTTTAATCTAATAACTATCAAGCCAATTGTAGGAATTTTTATCATTTTGCATATATGTATGTCACTGCTGCCCACAGAGAGAAAACCGATTGAAATGTATAAGCGTATGTGCATTCATTTGTACAAACAGCCGACTGATGTTCGGCACTCTAGTGCTTCTCTGGCCGGCATTGGGGCTCTGCTAGCATTCTGCTTTGCATACGTACACAGCACAACCAGCGTTGCCGTTTTGGTTACTTTTTTTCCAATGTGTACTTGTGTACTTATTTTCCATTTTGGTTACTCTTTTTCAACACAAAAGTAACCATTTTTTATACATACGTATATAAACGTATACATATGTACATATGTGGTATGTTAAATTTGAACATAACTAATTATATTGATAAAAGATCACAATTTAAGCGTTTTCAATGCCTTGTAAATACAACATTGGTTAATCAACATAGCGTTTAAAAAAAATACATGTCTGTCTCTGAACATAACAAGCGTGGTTTCAAAAATCAGATGCATTCATGGTTGCAAAATCTTTAAACGTCAAACACTATCAGCCCAATTAGGAATATTCCCGGGAAATTTTCTCCCTTCCTTACCATTTGTTCCCGGGGAATAATCCTCTTATTCAAAACAGCCGGGGAATAAGAAAATACGGGAGAGAGTAAAATCTGCATCAGCTGTTTAATGTTTACATATTTTTTGCACTAACGCAAGAGTTCAACAAAGAAGTTTAATAAAAATTTTATGTTTTCATTGCCGATAAGATTGTGTGTTAACATAAATATTTGTTTATGCTTAAATAAAAATTATATAAACCACTAACACTAACCATTCACAGGCATGCGTAATAACTTTGTGCTGAGAAAGTGGAGTGAAAACTGAGCCAGGTGCAGATGCAAATTGATTAAATTCCGAAGGACTGTGTGTACAAAGGAAATTGTAAAGTTTTTCTTATCGGTCTTGATAATATTACAAGGAAACAAATCTTCCATTTACCTATTATGTGAACTTAAAGGAGGCCTGCAAAATTGAGTAGTTTAGTATTTCTTCTGAATACAGAAGTGGTTTATGTTTTTGAAGTGCATGTGCGCAGGGTTTAGATAAAAATGCAAGAATACAAAAGGGAAATATAATAATTCGGTATTTATTTAAACTTCTTGTTCTAAATAAATGCTTATACTATTGTTTTGCAACATTTATTAATATGATTATTAAATTTTTGCATTAGTTCCCTTCAAAATTTTTTGGGAGAAAACTATCAACAAATTCTCACTCTCCCTCATATTTAGAATACCTACTTTTTCCCGGGGAGTTTTCTCCAGGGGAAATTTTAATTCATAATAGGAGGAATGGGAAAAAACTCCCGGGGAATTGCTATTCATAATTGGTCTGTATGTAAAAAGTTAAAAGAAAATTTTTTTTTATATTTAAAAGCTCAGTTAGCCGACTGTAATGTAATGTAACTGTAACGTAGAAAACAGCTGATTGATACTTTTATATGAAAAGTAGGTTACCTTCCATTATATCTCTATAACCATTTTCATTACTTTTCACATAACAAAATCGATCAGCTGTTTCTTACTGTTGCAATTACGTTACATTATAGTCGGCTAAAGGCTCAGTTAGCCGACTGTAATGTAACTGTAACGTAGAAAACAGCTGATTGATATTTTTATATGAAAATTAGGTTACGTTACATTACATCTCTATAACCATTTCCATTACTTTTCACATAACAAAATCGATCAGCTGTTTCTTACTGTTGCAGTTACATTACATTACAGTCGGCTAACTGAGCCTTAACTGAGCCTCAAGTTTGAGAGCGTAACAAGCAGGGAACGAAGCCGATCGGCTGTGAGTCGGCTAACAGCCGCTGCTGGCAGATTTTCTAAATTAGAAGTAAGTACTGATATGGACATAGTTGATTTTTTGGACGCAGTTTCAAAACATACAAATGGATTGAACGAAAAATGTTTTTATGATTTGAATAATTTTGTATATAATTTAATGTCACTGCCACACAGTTCGACTGCTGCTGAAAGGATATTTTCGCAGCTAAGTCTAGTCAACACTAAATATAGGGATAAGCTCAATTTTAAGGCTGTAAACTCAATAATGCAATCTAAAGAATTGTGCATCAATCGAAACAATTCCTATTATGTTTGGTCTGCCAAAGATTTGTTTTAATATTAACAAATTTGATACTTTGTCTATACAGTCTTGTGTTTTGATAACTAATGTATGTAATTAAATTACATATTATTTTTTTGTTACTAAAAATATTTTTGGTTTGGAATTTCTAATAATATTACATGAAGTATTTTTGTTACAAAATTGATTTTATTGATTTTTAACCCCCGACTTAAAAAAGGGGTGTTATAAGTTTGTAGTGTGTGTTTGTGTATCTGTGTGTCTGTCCGTGTCCACGTACAGACCAAACGGCTGGACCGATTTTCATTTATTTTTTGAAAGATGACTTGATCGAGAGGGTTTTTAGCTATGTTTGAAGAAAATCGGTCCAGCCGTTTAGAAGATATAACATCTTTTCTGAAAAAAGTCGGGGGTTTTTAAAAATTTTAATTTTTGTTATTAATTATAATAAGACATACTTATAAAACTGAAATACAAATTTAAATGTAATGGTCCATTTATATTACCTATATATGATTTTGTAATAATACATATTAATATATGTATGTGTATTTCTCAACTGAAGTACAAATAAAACAGTATTTTAAATATATAAAAATTTTGGTTACTTTTTTATGCATTTGGTTACTTTTTTTTGTATTTTGGTTACAAAATTTTTTTGGTCGTGGCAACACTGAGCAAAACTACTAACAAAAATCTAAAGCAAGAGCATAAAACACACAAAAAGAGCAGATTTCTGTCGCATTTTTTATGAAAAAAAAAAATACACCGAGAATATACAAATACCACCAATATGATTTAATTTCTTTTTTCTATATTATTTATGTAAATAAATTATCTAATTTAAATCTTTTTAGAACAGTAATTTTTATTGCTATACAAAATAAACAAAATATGTATGTGGAATATAGAGTTAAAAAATAAGTCTTTATTTGGCTTAAATATTTTTGTAGATGCTGAGTGTCGAGTATGTATCCAGAAATTGAAAAAAACTAGTACATACAGTCTTAGTCGCCACTACATATAAATGTTCATTCATATAAAATTAACCCATAAAAATATTTTTCATATACCCAATTAAACATTTACAAGAGCGATTTTTTTCAGTGGAACAGCACTAAACATGTATTAGTTCTGTTCTGCTTTTAAGAATTTTCTCTTCTTGGTGACCATTGATGTAGATATACATACATATGTATGTGTGTACATATATGCCTACCCTGCAGAAAGTGCGAATAGTGAAAATGTACTGAGTCGCTTTTGACTTCGTCACCAGTACTACTCTACAATTATTTCCCATACAATACTTTATGCTATAGACATTTAGCATGTGCTTGTCATTGAAAATGTACTAGTAACACTAAAACAATCGACTAGGTAGTGAATTCATAGTTCTTATGGGAACATGAAGACATACCAACCAGACATTTACTGGTACATTTCTATACCTTACGTACATACAAATTTATGTATATTGACAAGTTGTTGCAAAATCCACCAGAAATACACCACATCTGTTTTCTCTCCCTCTTTTATACTGACGAATAGAAGAGAAATTGTAGACAATGTAAGTCCTGATTCACACACGTCAGGTCTGAGTCGTCGTCTTGAGTTTTTAGGAGAGAGAGGAAAAGAGAATGGAAAGGGGTACAGACTTGACCGTACCAGTCAAGTTTGCTTTTTCGTTTTGTTTTGTAATTCGTAATACTCTACTACAACACAAATTGATGAGACTTGATGAAACAAACTTGACGATGTGTATGAACGTAAATGCAGGTTCAAAACAAAATTGAACAAAAACTGATCAGCTAAACCTGATGTGTGTGAATCAGGACTAACTACTACTATAATTTTAGTGTTGACGTAGAGACACTTGACCCCAGTCTGACTGCAGGGTACGTATGGTCATACATACATACATACATATATACGTACTTATGTAACAGTCGCGTGTTGGAGACCAGCAACTATAATATTTTCATCGAAATTAAATAAACATGCTGTGTCGGAATGAGAATTTTTACATATCCAGTTAATTGGGTAGTTTTCAATCCGCTTAAGTAGAAATAAAAAAAACTGAAATGCCCTCAACTTTTTTTTAGCGGATATTTCAAAAAAACTTGGTTGGTTGTTCTTTCATTTTACACCCATATGTATATGTATATACATTAGGTATGGCATAGTGGACGACTTTTCGATTTAGACATGCAAGGACCCGTCATTTTGTAAGGTTCGGAAAAAAAATATTTGAGCCTAAAAACGGTGGCGGTCAGATGGGGGCAAAGGTCAACTCATCGTACTCAAAGTTGAGGGTAAAAGCAAAAAAAAAAACAAAAATTTACAAAAAATCATATAAATGTCCCAGGGTCACCGCTACAAGGGTCAAATGTATACCCAGAACCGCATTAATTTTCCCCGCCCAACATTTTTCTCTGAATACACCGACCGCCTAACTCCTCTCCTTAAGGGTGCTCCTTTGCAAAGGGAAAATTTGTATAAAATTTACTCGCAGGGCTCTAACTGCCCCTAGGGCGTACCTATCAAAGTCAAATGTATGACCGACCTCTAATATTTTTTCAATAGGAAGATTTTCTCTGAACATACTTATCATCTATCTTCAACCATTAAGGTGGTCCCCATACAAAAAAATAATTATTTGAATAATTTTATTTTAAGAAAGCCGCTGTTCCGCTTTTATGGTGCCTCCTAGGGGGTCAAATGTAAGATCGACCAACAGTAATTTTTTATTTCCAACATTTCCTCCGAACATACCAATGCCATATCTCCACTCCTTAAGGGCGCTTCCATATAAAGGGAAAATTTTTATAAAATTTACTCGCAGGTCTCTAACTGCCCCTAGGACGTACCTATCGAAGTCAAATGTATGATCCACCTTAAATATTTTTTCAATACGAAGATTTTGTCTAAACATACTTGTCATCTATCTTCAGCCAATAAGATTGTCTCCATACAAAAAATAATTCTGTGTTAAATCATTAATTTATTTTTGGCATGTGTTGGATATATCTTTTTATTTTTGGCAACGACTTAAAGTAAATATGTATATATTTTCTTCTTTGTCGCGGTACAACGCACTACTGTAATCTTCTTATAATTTTGCGCCTCTTTCTGCAGCGTTGTTGACAACTGGCAGTTTTTGCAACAACAACGTTGTCTCAGGTTTCTAGATCGCTATTTAAAATAACATATTGGTAATCCTAAGCGTAAAAAATAGGGGTTTGTCCCAGGTGTTACGTAGTGGCTCAAATCCTTCATTTTTTCCTGGTGTACTTCTGTGGGAGCTATGGTAATTCGCTTCACACCTGTTAATCCAATGACTGGGCGAGAACGACCTTCCTCTCCACTAGCGCCGCTATTTATTTTGTCGTCTTCTGCCTCAATATCATCTACGACGTCGCTGTCTTCGTTTGATGATTCGTCCACCTATTCGTCGGATAGCTCTTCCTTATCATATCATAATAGTTCAATTGACTTAAATACGTTTTTAATTGATTTTTGGTTTTAATTTCAATTAAAATTGTTTATTGCAGGAATATTTTTTTCTGTGTAGTGTACAGCAAAGCGACAATAATATTGGCAATAAAGTAGTACTCTATAATGTTGTGTAGTACCTTTCCAGAAAAAAATATTGTAAAATTGGCAAATATGTAATGTATTTACTCTTTTTAATGATTTAAATATTTTATTAAAAAATAGTTTGTTCTTAAGCACTTCTTATTTAGAGACACATACATTTTGTATGTAAATTGAAAACGTTAAAACTTATTTTCTTCAAACCAACTTTTTGAGTTATGACAAATTTGCAATTAAGGAGCACATACATATCGAGCCATAACTGCTAAAATAGCTTAAGCGACACATTTTTGGAACTTCGCTTTTTTTGACGAAAATCGATTATTTACGATCGCAAATGATCGATTTTGGTAAAAAATTGAAGTTTGAAAATTATGTCGCTTAAGCTATTTTCGCGGTTATGGCACGAAATGTGCCCTTAATTATGAAAATGGTCTAAGTTATGTGCATTTTTGCTTCAAAATATCAAATAAATAAATATTTAAAAAATGTTAAATAAATCTATATTTTTCGAGACTAGTGCAACTCTAAATTAGAATGTTGCATAATATAAAAATATTTTTTGATTTGTTCAAATGTAATCTACTAAATATCTCGACCAAAGAAATATATGACTCAGACCACTTTCATAATTAAGGGCACTTATGTGCGCAGCATTTGCATTTTACTTTATAAGCATTTTCTTAATTTCCTAGCTAAGAATTTATACTATTAAGTACATATTAATTAATAAACATGAGATAAGAGTTTCTGGAATATACACATACATACATATGTATGTACATACATACAAATTAAATAAATACTTACCATCTGCCGAATGACTTGATGCCTTTCGCATACTGGTTAAACGATAAAAAGGTGGCGTCTCGGTGCGTTCAATTAAACAATTAAGCGTTTCCACGGTTTGCAATTCAGCCATTAATTCATCAAGCAAACGATCGGGACAGGTACGAGCCAAATAAAGAGCAACTCGTTTTGCCTTAAACAAATAATGTAATCAATAAATTAGCAATTGATAATAAATAACAACGTCTTTGATACGTAAACAAAAAACAATCGCTAGAATTTTAACGTAATTAACTCCCTGTTGTTTCAATATAAATTCCTACAGAAAAACTGTATTTTTGTATTTTTAAAACACAAACAAGCAAAAGATAAACAAGCAATAGATTAAGAACATAAGATACTTACGTATGGTAAAAGTTCATTGGGGGCCATGCCGCTCATTATGACCAAATAACGTAAAATTACTTTTAAATTGTTGGGCCAAAATTGACACAAAGTACCCCATAATTCCTCAATATCACGTGGGTGGGTATCAGAAAACTTTAAATGAAAATTTTTAGTTTCAAGGTAAATACTTTAATATAGTTTATTTTTTTTTTCTTTCAGTTACAAATTGAAAGAGTTAATTAACTTACCTTGGCGGTTATATAAAACAAATTATTTAGTATCATTTCAGTAGCTTCCGTGGAACCAGTGCCTTCTCTGCGACCACGTGTGCCAGAATCGGGAAAATACTAAATAGATAAGTTGATAAATAAATAAGGAAACATAATAAAATGTTTTATCTTTTAGATAAAATTGTTTTAATATTTTTGATTTAGATACAATTCTTTTTTTTTATAAAATATTTTCTATTGAAAAGATCTACATAAATTTGAAAATGAAATCAACTAAATATATGATATAAATAAAATGATATGTTCAAATTGAATAAAGACACAGCAAAAATCTTATGGCAGGTACACACTTTGCGACGTGTTTATGCAACCAGGCAGATTTCATTGTTGGTCACATAGTGTGTTATGGTTTCATTTTGTGTTGCATTCAAGGTTTCAAAAATATCAATATCAGTCCTATTCTGAATAATAATTTCTCCGGAGTTTCTTCATTATTTTTTCCGATATTTAAAAAAAAAATCTTTTGAAATCTTTCAGGTGAAATGAAACTACTGGCAACAAAACAGCTGACTGTGAAAATTCGAAATTCTCTCTCACTTTTTTTCTCTCTTGTTAACTGTTGTTTTTATAATTTGATTAAGCTAAAGTTCTTATCGCTTTGTAAGCTAAATTTTACGTAATAATTATTAATGAACAAACAACACCAAAGTAGAGTTGGGCATAGTTGTTCCTTTTGCGGATTGTTCCTTTTTGTTCGTTCTTTTCGTTCAGTTGTTCAGTAAACAACAGAACAGAGATTGTAATCGTCGAATCCTCTTCAATGTTTTCTTCTTAGTGCTTATTAGTGACCTTATTCGTTGCGTAGTTTTTGTAAGTAATTAAATGGTTAAAATTAATATTGTTGATTTAAAATGCTTAAAATGAAGTCAGTGATCATTTGAAAAAAGTTTTAATCACTTTTTTTTAATACTGATTCATATTCAATACAACAAATTCTGTTTTTTTTTTAGTAAAAATGTTTCTTGTTCATAATTTTTTTTATTTATAAGTAAAAGGTAAAAATTAATATTTCTGAACGAACTTTTTTTAAATGAAATCCGTAATCAGGTTAAAACAAATTTGAATCACTTCTTTAATTCTAATAATCTTTTTCACAATCTGTTTTCTAATTCAATACTACAAATTATTTCTTTAAATTTTGTAAAACTCGCTTGTATATTTCACTAAGTATACATTTTCTGTTGTTTGTGTTGATTATTCTGCTAAAAATTTAATAGGCACACTACATTTGTCTCTTTTTAATTGAAATGATTTGCATGTGTATTGGTCAGGAAAAGAGAATAAGATGAACAAAACGAAATAAAGACCAAAAACGAATGAAGGGAACTAAAACGAACGAAAGAACAAGAAAAACCAAGATAGCAAGAAAGACCAAAAGAACAAGAAAGACCAAAAGAACAAGAAAGGCCAAAGAACAAAAAGGAACAACTAGACTGAACTAGTTCACATCGTTCACTTATGGAAATAGTTCAATTGAACTAGTTTGTTCTTTTACAGCACAAGTCTACATCAAAGTTAATTGCAAATATTCTGACAAACACGTAGTACAACGGAACAACTAGCTCTTTTCGAAGGCCACTACACCTTCACCATCAGCGTTCTTTTGTGTTTGGTCCACTATGTGTGGTGTCAGTTGATGTAGATTTCTGCTTAATACATATATACACAGCTTTTACTGCAAATGGAATATGTGAATTGTTTTTATTAATCGTATTTCAATTTGCTGAAAGCTTTTTTGTAATGAAAGCTCAATTTTACCATCTATAAATTTACAACAGTATTTCCATTGTTGTATTTATATTGCCTTCCGGTTGTTGAATATACATAAATAAGAATTTACAAATTTTAATGAGTTTGAATACAGCTAATTAATACCCGTTATTTCTACAAACAGGTAATTTACCTAAGGTTTTTACCTACGAGATTGCCTTATAAAACTTAAATTACACGATAGATATCTGTACACTAATAGATATCTATGGCTAGAAATAACGGGCATAAATAAAATTTCTCTTTGTTCCAGATGCAAACAAAATTGTTTTGTTTGCGGAAAGATATTCTATTTATTTTCTATTGCCTTAAATAAAGTTGATATTACCTCCTTTATTTGTTTAATTTCAAATGTGACATGTCCTGACTTTTTGCGAAACAAAAACAGGAAATTTCTTTTGTAACGTATATATGCTCAACTTTGTTTGATGTTTTTATTTTCTACTAGCTTTCACCCGCGGCTCCGCTCGCGTTGATCTGATATTTTGAAAACTATACTTAAAATTGTGAATTTTTTGTTACTTGTTACTCACTGATGTTAAATGTAAAAAAAACGATAAAACCGACAAAAAGGCGATAAAAATATTTAAAAAAACGGATAAAACCGGTTTTAAAACTGTTTAATCAATTAAATCCGAAACGAAAATTGTCCTAAGCAGCCCAAAAATGTGTGTTTTGGAAAAAATCCGAACTAAATATAAAAAACCAGTTCCGAACCGGATAAAAAATAGGCGATGTTTGCTGCTGGTAATGTAGCTTTCCATTGGCGAATGAGTTTTCAAAATCAGTTTAGCGGTTTGAAAATCCATACCAAATATTAAAAAACCGGGTTTTGAACCGTATAAAAAAATTAGCCTAAGCGTAGCAAACAAACAGACAAACTCACGTCCACATTTATAACATTAGCAAGGATGAAATAAAATGCTTACCATAATATAAGATAATGGTGTTGCTGGCGGTACAGTGGTTGCCACTAATTCCATATTATGCAACCACGGCTGTAAACATTGCAGCAATAGTGTACGTACATCTTCTCTGGCCGTTTGAAAACGATGGGTGATTTCTAAATAGTTTAATTGAAATTCAAATTAAAAAGCAATCATTGGCGCATATTTATAGTCAAAGCAAAGTATACTTTAAAAATTCAAAACCAGTATTGCCATGCGAAATACTGGTTTTAGACTTTTAAATTATATTTTACTTTGACTATGAATATATGTCCCATTATTTTTTATAAAATAAATAAAAAGAGCAACAACAACACAACCAATTATTTCCTTACCCGAAAACATAGACATGGTTAATTCCGGACGCAGTTGAGCCAACTGTTTGGATAAAAATCTTTGTGAACGACAATATGCGCTGCTCAGCAACACGTCCAATGTGCCAACTTTGTCATCTTCTAAACAAGAAAAATAGAAAAAATATGCAACAACAAATTTAAATTAAAAATATTTAAGAACGAAGAAAAAATAAATATAAACAAAACCATTTCACGGTTTTTATTTTCGTAACAATGCTCTATTAATACACAAAGCAATTACCACTCATCATGAAAACCAACTAAACATACGTAAAATTATGAAATTGAAATGAACAACAATACAAAGTAAACAAATTTATTTAGTAACTAACACACTTCTTTGCTTGACGGAAGTTCGTCCAACACTAAACTCTACACATGTAAACTGCAAGGAATAATATGTACTTAAAAGAGAGCGGATGTGAAACAGTTCACGTTCTCTTAAATTAACATAACTGCAAAAATACAACTTTAAACATATTGAGGAAGTGCCTTTTAATTTTTTACACACGAATTGGTCATGAGGTACGTATCAGCAATATTTACCGAAGAAAAGGGCTTATCTCAATTTTTTCGAAATCGCGTTTTTAGCGTTTTCTGGTAGTCAATATATAATAACCTACCTCCTCCTTTAAGAACGCAGTAAGTAACAATTAAAAATAAAAGATTTATTCAATATTTAAAAAAAAATCTTTCATGTAAATGCTTTAGTTTTCATACAGTTTTTTCCTTCTTCTGCAATATATCGAAAGCTCGATTTACGCCTTTTTTGTATTAAGCCATCGATATGCCTCCTTCCTTCATTTACTTGAACAACGTCATAACTCATTAAATGCGACTTTTGAGTTAATAATGCAGAATTAATCCTCATATAGCAAATAGCTTGTGTACTGAACAATTGAGCGAAAAATTATCTGTGCGTGTCTTGCAAATTAAGTAAAATAATTGAGCCTTGCATTTTGAAAGTGTGGCAAGTTGAGTTTAGCAAAAAATTATATAATTTGATTTAACTGTGTTATGATTTTTTAATTGCAAGCAATTTGCAAAAATCAACTTGCCCCACTTTCCAAATGAACGACTAGTTATTAGTGTGATTAAATTTAAAATTTAAATTTTCTTTAACTGTTAGAAAACTGAATTGTAACTTCATACAAGAGGATATTGCAAAAGCTTATTAATGCCTCAAGGCACTTTGAGGTCAGTTATGCAATTTTAAGCCATACAATTCTTAAGCTGAAAAACTAAGATACGAATGTTTTTGCTTTTTTAGAAAAAAGTGCAAAACTCCAAACCCATCCTAAAGAAACAATATTTCCTATAATTTTTTTTTCTCAAACGTAATATACTTTTACTGCCGTATTCACAAAACATAATTTTTATTTACAAAAGGTTTATAAAACAAATTTTGTATTGAAATTTATAGTTAAATTTTCGTTTAACAATTTATTTTTAGTAGCATTTATCCACTACCGTTTTGCTTTTACAATTCCCTATAATAAGTACTTTAACAAATATTAAATGTGAATAAAGTGTTTACAACTAAATTAAGAAACCATGAACTTTAAAAAATTGTCTTGATATGTAAAGATGTGCATATGTACATATATATGTATGTATGTACATACATTTGAACTGTTTAAATTTTAATAAAAAAATCAATTGAACTTTAATTTAATATTGACTACAAGTAATTGAAAGTAAATAATAATAATTTCACAGGGAACAAAATGCCACCTCAATTTATAAATAACACCATAATAGAAGTGTCAATAGTGAGTGCGCAAATTTCATAAATTGTGGTGGCGAAGAAAACGGAAATAAATGCACAAGTAATTCAAGGGCAATCCACATTGAAATCCAATACAATAGAAATTGCAGCAGCACACAACCTTATACCACATGTTACATGGCGTATGTATGTGCATGTGTGTTAGTGTATGTACTTTATTTTTACAATTCTTATTTTTATTCTATGGGAGGAGGAGAGAGTTATTATTGTGTGTTTGTGTGTGTGTTATAAGTAGTGCAGTTATTTGTTTACAAATTGTTGCAATTATATGCAAAAAATGTTATCTCGAAAGCAATTTTGATTATGAAAGTGTGAGAGTGTGAGAGCCAGCGTTACCGTTGGCAAATTTCAAACAGGGCTACAAAAATGTGTTTTGAGAAGAAAAAAGATTTCTACGAAATATAGAAAAAACTTTAAAAATAAGAAAAATTCAAATATGTTTATTTTATTTTTTAAAATAAAGCTAAAGAAACATATTATATTTCTTATAACAAAAATTGAAAATTTTAAGAACCCCCGACGGACTGACCAAATGGCTGGACCAATTTCCCTCAAGTATAGGCGTAAAGATATTACATCAAGTCACCTTCTAAACGAAAAAAAATTAAAATCGTTTGGGAGCTACGGCGTCAAAGACACACAGATTCAACAGAATACATAAATAGAAAGGCTGTGCTATCTTCTAAACGGCTGGACTGATTTTCTTCAAACATAGCTAAGAACACTCTCGACCAAGTCCCTTTCCAAACCCAAATCAAAATAGGTTCAGCCGTTTGGTCTGTACGTGAACTCCTACAGACACTCAGATACACTGACACACACTACAAACTTATAACACCCCTTTTTTGGTCGTGGGTTAAAAATAAGCAAAACCAAAACAAACAAAAAATTAATTCGCTTTTATATTTTTACGCCAAACAACTTCATATCTCGAAAAAAGTAATTCGCCGGAAAACGAGTTTAAATTTTTCGATTTACACACAACTTAATGGAGAAAGAAAATTTTACTTTTCTCTCAAGAGATGAGTAAACAAGATATTTATGTATATGAAATTTTTACACAATATGAATAACGATATGAGGATTAATTCTACATCATTAACTCAAAAAACAAGATATTGCAGGCGTGTTGTTGTGTAACCTGTTGCGGTCTATCTTCCGCATTCATAAACATTAATTTAGGTTTAAAAAAATTTCAACAAACAGATTTCCACACAAGTTGGGAAATAGGCCATAATTTTTTTTAAGTAAAATATATCAACGCTTAGCGTTGCGTTTTACACAATAAGGCTTTAAAGTTGCAATAATTTGCATAACTAATAATATTTATTTTATTTTTTTTTTTTCAAAAAGAGGCAAACTAATTCAAAAGCGGCTTTAAGCAAAAGGGTCACAAAAAGTGGCAAGGCAGTAGAAAAGGGGCAATGCCACTTTAGTGACACAATGGTAGCGGTGGTGATAGACCATTTTTTTTTTAATGACAGCATGCACATATACACGCACACATACATTGAAACATACATCTTTATTGACATAAGTGCTTTTACTCTATGTTTACAATATATAGTACAATTCTCATTCATTCATGGTTAATCACAATTTTTCTGAATGAAAATTATTTACAACTGTTTCTGTTTCCTCATTATTTTAAAGCCAAGCAAGCGCAAAGAGCAAGTTTTTAAGAGTAACTTCAAATGCAAGAGAATTATCCTGTTGAATGCTGTTTGCATTAAGGGAAATAAATATATTATGGAAGTTGATTTATTTTTTATTTTGCTTTGCCTACAAAATTATCCTTAAAAGTAACATTAAATTACAAAAAGTTTTTAGTCTTTGATGCTATGTCTGGCTGTTAACTTAAAAAAAATATTATTAAATTAATATTTATATAAAAACTAAGAATAAACTTATAAAAATTTATGTAAAATTATTTTTAAAAAATAACAAAAAATAAAAAAAATATTTATTATTATAAAATTATAATAAATAAATAAAATTTAAAAAAATATTTTAAAAAATTAAAAAAAAATATTTAAAAAGAAAACATAAAATTATTTTAAAAAAACCAAAAATTCAAAAAACATTACCAAAATTTGAAGGAAACTGTTTAAAAAATTATAAAATTATTTAAAATTATAAATTTATTTAAAGAAAAATCAAACGGTCATGGTGCAAATTCAAAGATTAAGACAAAAAAATTAATATAAGAAGATATCAGTGTGCAATTTATTTAATAAGGCCTCAGCGAAAAATTCTGCAGAGTGCATTAGTAAAAAAAATTTTAATTAAAAAGAAAAATATATGTTTACACATGTATTATAAATAAAAACTAAAAATTCTTTTATAAAAAAAAAGGTTTCAAATAAATTAATTCCCAAAACGTGTTATAACACCTAAATTATTAATTCCCGTTGTTTGCAAAACTTAACTGAATTAAATAGTGATTTTTTGCAAAGTTTTGAATTTTTTATTTTTTTTTATTATATATAACCCCTTGATTTACCCAAATTTATTTTTATTTTTTAGTTAAATATAAATTGTATTTACTTTCTTTGCTTTTTGGGCTTAAAAAGACTACTTCATGAGATTTATTTGTTAGTTTTCAATCAGTTTTCTTATATAAAACTAAACTAAAATATTAATAATAAGTAAATAATATTTGATTATTTTCATAGAATTGTTTTATTGTAGAATTTGGTTCCTAAAATAGTTATAGAAATGTTGTTGCTATTTTCTTGCTAAACATTTGCAAGAAACACGTACAACATTTATTTCAATATTTATCGAGAAGTTTTGTAGAAACGAACAGGAAAAGCAAAAACTTTATTAAATTTACATATCTTTTCTTATTATTTTTTATTGTTAGCATGCAAAAAAAAAGAATAACTACTTGCATATCGTTAGCTAAAGTGCAAAAAGGCGTAACTAACAAAAAAATCAAAATTGAGTTTTCGATTGATTATTATGAGTGACTTTAAACTTCATGTCTTGACCAAATTTTACACTTCTGCAAACAAAAATGACGCTGTTATTAACAAAAAACAAGGAGACTTAACTACAAGTTTGTTTATTTTTAGTTTTTTGCTTCTCTTGTAAAATTATATTTTTGTTAGTCACGCCTTTTGTCATTTTAGCTAACGATATATTGTAAATAAAATTTAAAAAAAATTTTAATTCGTACTTTATGAAAACCGGCTAACCTTAAATTTCTTCAAGCTTAACTTGAATAAAAATCACTTTTATAGAAAAAATAGGATAAAATAAAAAATAAAACTTCGAGTACGCAAAAAATTTAAAAAAATCAATATTAAATTGATTTAATATCACTAAAATTATAGAAAATAGCGCAAAGACTCAAAAAATCACTTTTATAGAGAAAACCAATAATTTTTGCAAAAAAAAAAAATATTTACTAAAAAGCGAAAAAAATAATTTTGAAAATCTTAAATCTAGAAAACTGAAAAAATTACTAATTTCGGCTTTTCCAACCTAAAGCAAATCCTGAAATTGATATAAAAAATATATGGGATACGGTTTTAAGACCCTAAAATTTATATTTTTATTTGATATTTGAGTTGTTATATTTTTTTTAGTTGATTATTATTATTATTTAGACCTAGTTGATTATCGAATTTCAGGGGTCTAATCGTCGCTTTCAATAACGAGCTGATTCGATCACGTTTTTTCAGTTTGAGATTATGACATTCGATATCGAACCATATTATTACATTGTTCGATAGCGAATTTCATAATCTCAAACTGAACAATGTAATAATATGGTACGAAATCGAATGTCATAATCAAAAACTGAGAAACTTGATCGAATCAGCTCGTTATCGAAAGCGATGATTAGACCCCAGCTCTTTAGCACAAAATTTAACTTTAAATTTTAAAGCGCGTGAACCCTCCCATTTTATTAAATTCAATATTTTGTTGTGGCCAATATTTATTATTCATAGAAAACGAAAAGTATATGACCACGCCCACTTTTAAAAAGGGAAAATTACAGCATTGCGTGATTGCAATTTTTATGAAAATTTTAAACAAAATCGCTTGAGTTAAAAGTTTTTTTTTAATTCTGAGCTTTAAATGCGTGGGCTACGACCTTTGATTTAAGTTGTCATTTCTGTGCCACGAAAAAGAGAATAAATAATTTACTAGCTTGTTTAAGCTAAAATTGAGATAATGTTACCAGACAAATTCTTTAATTCAAAATTAACACTGGACAACGATTCAATTTATTAGGTCTATTTTTAATAAAAAAAAACAATTTTTTTTAAATGAAAAACTCTATTCTCAATTTTCACCAAATTAATAGTAAGAATGTGGAGTTCAAAAGTCGTTCAAAATTGGGAAAATAAATTCCTTATTTAAGTGATTCGCAGTGTACGTAAGCTAATTTTCCAGATAATTTTTTTTTTGTTATTGTTTGTTGCCACAATTAGTTTACACATTCAAAGTACAGGCAAATCCAGGTATAACGAACGATATCATGTCAGACCCATTCGTTATACCGAAAAATTCGTTATATCGCAAAGTTTTTTTCAAGTGTTATTTTAACTATTATTATTATAGACAAAGTACAACACAATAAAAAGAATACAACATTGCTGCAGTAGATTTTTTTTAAATATTTTTTTGCCGTTTTTTTAAATTAGGATAGTATTCGCTATATAAGACTGTTAATGTAAAAAGTTTGGACGTTCGTTATATCGGATTTTCATTCATGCATTTAACAGAAACTACATATCGTTACTTTAATATATAAAAGCCCTAACTCGTTATTTTTTTGAAGTCAAGTTTTTTGTATATTTTGATAGAAGAACATCTAATGTATCGAAAAATGCAAAAATCTCGATTTCGAAAAAAAATTAGTTACGGCCTTTCTATATTAAGATAACGATATGTATTATATACGTATTAAAAAGTTTGTAAACTTCAATTATAAAATATCAACAAGGCGGAAAATAATAACCCATTACACATACAACTTTTTCAATTTCAAATCAATTCGCTTTTAAAAGTCAATTTCCATCACATACGAGTATCAAACTGAATAAATGCGTGTGAGCTTAAGTTAATTTTACCAGGAAATAAATGTTGTTGTTTTTTTTTTGTTTTTGTTTATTTAAACCTTCACAGAAATAAATATGTACAAATGTTTATGCTTAAGTTAAATTTCTTAGAAAATATTTTTTTTTTTTGCTAAAAATTGTTTACACATACAAAATATTTCAAATGATAACTTTCATACACAGCTCAGTTAAGATTTTCCATTTATTTTACCCGTCATAAAAATAAAGGAAAGTTTTTATTTAATATAAAACAATTACGAAGGATTTCAGGATTTAAATCATATTTATTTATTTAAGAAAATTATGCTAAGGAGCCGAACAATAGTAATTTAAAAAATAAATTGGCCATCAAAGAATTATGAATGCGTAGAGTTAAATATTATTTATTTATTTATTTGACTTAGTCTTACAAATTAATTCTAAGACTAAAGGTTTAAGGAGCGCTAGCTGCCAGGGCTATCGGCTCAGAGTTAAATATGAAAAGCATACTCATACGGAAAAATACTTATCACGTTTAAACTGATTACATACTATAACGAAATTTTTACACTATATCATCAGGTACAATCATACGCTTAAGTGTAAAAAATACTCTGAGTACTTATTCGGCTAAACATGAGTATGTACAGGAATATTTTATTTGCACACACTTAATGCATCAGTGTTGCCAGAAAAGTGAATTTGTAAAACGATCAAATGGCAATAGTGTTCAACTGATTGCATACGCATAAGTATAAAAAATACTCTGAGTACTTATTCGGCTACATGTGAGTATTTACAGGAATATCTTATTTGCACACACTTCATGCATTAGTGCTGCCAGAAAAGTGAATTTGTAAAACGATTAAATGGCAATGGAGTTCAACTGATTGCATACGCATAAGTATAAAATATGCTCTGACTACTTATTCGGCTACACATGAGTATTTACAGGAATATTTTATTTAATCACACTTAATGCATCAGTGCATCTTTGGTGTTTGCTTTAATGTTAAAATTTTACGTTGGACAACAGAAAATCGTTCGAAATTAAAAAAAAACCCTTATACTTTTTTTCTATTTTTTTTTTGCCTACTATTAGCCATACAAATAAAAACTAAAAAATATAACAGAAAATGAAAAATAAATTCGCTAAAGTACAACGAACTGCTAAATTGATTTAAAATAATAATAATAATAATAAAAAATGAGTTTGTCGCGCTGGCATAATCAAGAGAGAGTTTCACAAGACAAATCAATTCGTTTATTTAAAAAATCTCAAATTAACCAAAATTATCATAAAACAATTGCAATTACTGTAAATGGACTTTTGTTATTAAATTCCAATAATACACGTTTCAATGCTAAAAACTTTACAACGAAAGAATATGAGAATGAATCAATTAAAGAAAACAATCACTGTAATACATCAAAACAAACAAGAAATGAAATAAATGAAGTAAAAGCATTACCAACGATAGAATTATATTACCATTATCGCCAGCAATTTAAACGACAAGAACACGTACAACCAGCACAGCAAGGACAACAAATTGCCGTTGATGTTAATTTAAGGGCGGCAAATAAACCCAATAAAGTTAATATCAGTAAATATAACGCTGCTGTTACATCATCTACAAATTTATTGTGTCAACAGCAACAGTTGACAACGACACACACTGACAACATGATGACGGCAACGAGCAACAACATAAAAACGACTTGGGGTGGTGGCTCCATGACAAACACATCTGCTGATGTGACAACAATAACCAAGTTTATCCCCACTTCCATGCCAAATTGGTCCAGTAGCTATGAAATTCCAAATAAAAATTCTTCTAACAACAGCAGCACCAGCCACGACGTGGAAGACAACGAAAGTGAAATGTTAAGTACAATAGAATACATTGGCACCGTCTTGAGTTTCTATTATGTTCCCATAATTGTGGGCACCGGTTCGATTGGCAACATACTCTCGGTTTTCGTTTTCTTCAAGACGAAATTGCGCAAACTATCCTCAAGTTTTTATTTGGCCGCACTGGCTGTAAGTGACACTTGCTTTCTGTTGGGCCTCTTTGCCCAGTGGCTAAATTTCGTCGATGTACACATTTACAATCGTGAATACTTTTGCCAATTCTTTACGTTCTTCAGTAATTTGGCGTGTTTCTGTTCGGTGTGGTTTGTGGTGGCCTTTACAGTGGAACGCTTTATAGCGGTCATGTATCCACTGAGGCGACAGACCATGTGCACCGTGCGCAGAGCTAAAATAGTTTTGATTGGTCTAACAATTTTGGGTTGCTTGCATTGCGCTCCATTTTTGATATTCTCGACGCCAGTCTATTCGCCCAAACTGGAAACCACAATATGTGATATTAAAAAAGAATACAAGGTAAGACTTTATTTTTTTGTTATTTGTTTTTTTTTGAAGAAATTGGGAGAAGCAATATTAAATAATTGTGTGTCACGAATAACGAATAAATTCCTTATTTATAAAAAAAATTGATTTACATAAAAAAGATTCCTATAAATCCTTTACAAAGCAGTAATATACCAGCGAACATTTTTTGCCGAATTAAGTAGGAAATCTTAACAAAATTTTTTTTTTAAATTTAATTTGAATTATTATTGTTCGAACTTCATTTGTTTCTATATATGTGCCCTTAGTTATGAAAGTGGTCTAAGTCGTATGCATTCTCGCTTCGAAATATTAAATTAGAGGGTGGCGTTGGCTGAAGTAGTTAGCACGTTGAATACAAAACCCAAGGTACTGGGTTCAATCCCTGTATCCAACAGTCATTAAGCAACAACACTACGCATTTTTGTGATCTGCATTAATGTCCCTTTGGGTCAGTTGTTGTAGGTAAGTTCAAATGATGAAGGCATAGTCACTGGTCACTGAACTATACCGACTTCATCAGACACTAATCCTAATGTAACATCAGAGCAGAGCGCAGAATCATCGGCGAAGTAAAATAACCAATAAAATGGCTACTAACCATAGTTTAAAAAAAAATAATTAATACGTCTCATTTAACACCAGAGGCGCTGCATTATTAAAAACCGTGAAAAAAGCAGAGTTGTAAAAGAATGAGCTTTTCCCTGTATCTTCCTTCAACTCCTGTATTCTCTATCACTATACTTTTCTTAAAAAAGGTAACACCTAGTAATAGTAGTAGCCATTCATTGCCTGAATTCTCTTTAAAAAAAAAAAAAAACTTGTAAAAACTTTAATAAGTGTTTAATAACTATTAAATAAATTTATATTAAAGGAGAATAGAAACACTCAAAATTAAAATCTTGCATAATATAAAAATATTTTTTGATTTGTTCAATATATATAATCAAATATGACTTAGACCACTTTCATAATTAAGGGCACATATGTATATGATTTGAATATGATCTTTATGTTTAATTGATAAGAAATCGCACCACTTTGTATAAGAATATTCGCACGATATACGAGTACATATACTTTTATATTAACTTCGGAAAATATGCAAACTATTCCGTTAAATGGCTTAAATAAATACTAACTGCCGTATTCATAAAAAAATATTTAAGGTTTCTTAAGGGCTTATTTGATATATTTGTATGGGATATTTGTCAAATAAGATTGTAAAAGAAACCTAAAATATTTTGCACCAATATGGTAGTAAGAATAAATCTGTGGTTTTCATGAATAAAAAAGTTAATTTTGAAGCTTATTTAAAATAATTCTTTCCGCCAAAAAAAAACCAACTTCAGTGCAAAGATCTGATAGAAGAAGTACATGATATATAAAAGTAAATTTTAATGGGTGTGCCTCCGTTCATTTTTTAAATGCCAGATTGTGTGTTTTTCAGAGCTCAAGGTGCCTGCTAAGTCTTGTAAAAATTGCCAAAGTAGAACCACTTAAAATGATATATTGAATTTTAATGGGCGTAACTCCACCCATTTTTTTAATGAAAGATTGTGTATATTTTAGAGCTCAAGGTGTGTGGTAAGTTTCGTAAAAATCGAAGATATATAGAACCGCGTGAAATATTATAATACATTTTAAAGGGCGTAACCCAGCCCATTTTTTTTAAACTTTAAAATTGTGTAATTGCAAGAACCAAAGGTGTTTGCTAGGTTTCACAGCAATCAAACAAGCAGAATATCATAAAATCAAATTAAAAAATTGTGGACGTGTCCCGCCCATTTTTTTACAATGTGACCAAAGGGAAGCTATACCCTCTCAGACAAAGAAAAAGAATTTTTACAATCGGTCTCAAATGTACCGAGTTATGAAGTAACACCCCCAAAAAAAATAGAGACGAATTTTTAACCTCCTCCTTTTTTTGAAGTCGGTTAAAAAAAGGAAGAAATTATGTTGTTGTTTTAGAGAGAAAAAAATGGTGTACATACGTCCATATTTTTGTTTAAAATTTTCAAGTTGTCCATTAAAACCACAGAAATAAAAATACATATCTTTCAACAAAGTTCAGTTAAGTGGCATAAAATTCATATTTTTTAAAGGGAATTGAGCAGACGTAAACACCTGATTGAAAAGATCAGAAAATGGGCAGACTTTTCTGACTAAAATTGAAAGAAAATTAAATTTTCTACCGACAAAGTACCCACTAGTCTGATATTAATTTGATAATATAATATTAAATGTCCAAAAACGTTGCACAGTGGGGAAAATGGAATGGAAAAATAAAACGGAAATAAATCTGCTGTCCGATTTTGTTGAATTTATTTCCTTCTTAGCAGAAAGTATAACATTATAGTTGTTGTTATGTTGTTTACTTGTGATGAACATCGTCTTATATGTTTGTGGACTTGTGTATTATGTTCTTTAGCTAATAATATCTTGTGTTCATTTTCATAAAAGATACAAATGACAATTAATTGATTAAAAAGAACCTCACAAGAAACTTATACATGTGTAAATACATTAATTAAACAAATAACTGGGTAAATAAAAATTTTAATTAAATTGGGCACCGACCGGAAGGAACCCTTTCCATTAATAGAAAAAGAAACATTTGGTAGAAGTATTATTTTCGATTAGCATTTCTAAATGGTTGTTTATTTAATATAAAATCTCTTCTTTTTTTGTGCATATAATTAAATAAACAATATTTTTTTAGGACTATATAACGCTACTGAATTATTGGGATACTATTGTAGTATTTGCTGTGCCCTTTACCACGATTGCCATCTTGAATACATTTACTGGCTGTACGGTATGGAAATTTGCCACTGTCAGAAGGACATTAACTATGCAAAAGATGTAAGTAATTCCAACATAATTAAAACGAGTTGTATTATTTTCTTTTTTATACAAACATACATACATACATATACATATGTATATAAATACACAAACAATCCACCATAAAAATGCTCAAATAATAATTATTTATGTATTATGTGTTGCACAGAAGAATGAATGAAAGTCAAGCAAGAGTTATTTTTTTAAACTTATTTATGAACAAGAGTTATTAATGTACAATAAATTAATAAAATATAGTCGAATGATGTTGATATACACACATACATGCATGCATACATACATACATACAGACATATGTACGTACTGTATATTAGAGATGGCCGCGTGTCGAATTTTTCAAACACGACACGAACACGAATACCAAGACGCTCAACACGTACAAAACACGCACGCGGAAAATTTCGTCAACACTATTCTGCACAACGCGCACGAAATATTATTGGCATAGTATTGAGGAACAGAAAATTTAATTTATTTTTTTAAGATTCGTTTTTGATAAATAAATATTTCAAATCTAAAATCGTTTCATGTTTCTCGTGTCAGTTTTGCTCAACACGAAACGACGCGAGCACGCACGAAATCAGATTTTTTTGCCACGAATACTTCGTGTTAAGACGTGCGTGTTCGCGTCACTAAAAAAACACGACACGCGCCCATCTCTACTACATATTATTACATTTGTTGTATCGCCTATAGAAAACAAAAAAAAAACTTTTAAACTTCTTTTAAAAATGACTTTTAAAAAATGTAACCAGTTCGAATCGAAAGGAAATTCATGTTATCAACATATAAATTACAAAGAATTTTCTTTTGTTTCGAGTAAAACAATTCACTATCCTACACAATCGTGCGACTTTTGAGAAAATACAACCCTGGTATGATGGAGTTTATGAACATTTTCAAAATGCAATTACAATTCATCAGATCAGGGTTGTATTTTTTCTTAATTCGTGCGATTTTTTTTTAAGATATTGCGACATGGCCTTAAACAGGAACGACTGACTCATTACGCAGATCAGGGGCGGAATTCTGCAACGTAGAATTTTGAACTGTTCACCAATTGCAGTGTTTACTTTTGCTTTGTGCGTTCGCAACAGTAAAATTGTACTGAATACTGAAAAAAAGCAGTAACCAGTAAATGTTTACTGAAATTAAATTTTTTACAGTATTTTACTAATAATAAAATTTTTTTTCAGTATTTCACTGATAATGAGATTTTGTTGCAGTATTTTACTGGTTACTGAAAAAATTGCAGTATTAAGTAAAATTTTATGTATGGACTACCTAAAATTCATAAAGAGGGTTTTCCTCTAAGGCCTATATGCTCCTCATTGCAGATCCATCGATTGAGGACCATATAGGACTTAGAGAAACCCCCTTATACTTTACTGTAAAAAATTTTATTTTCAGTATTCAGTAAAATTTTACTGAATACTGCAAATTTGTTCAGTAACCAGTAAAAACGGTTTTTTTCCAGCAGTAATGATTTACTGCAGTATGCCCATGTCTGATTAAAACACAACTGAAAATTTGTAAATTTTGATTTGATCAACTTTGGAGGAACAAATTCTATATACTACCGCTTCTTAAATGGTTTCCCAATCTGGTAGTAAGCTGGATTACCCATTCTTTTCGAACAAAATGTTTGTCACACACCAAACTTTTTTGACTGTAGTTTGACGTACCTTTTCTTGAGAGAGAGAGAGAGAGAGAGAGAGAGCGCGAATATAAGATAACTTATTTTGTTAGGAACATTTAAACTGAAAAAATCACAATAATAGAGAAGTGCTAGGATACTCCATGTTACATGGACTACCTATAGATGCAATGATTTTTATTAAAAAACTCAACTTACCGAATATTTTTTTATTTTGATTTATTGCTCACAAAATAAGAGTTACTTTTTTATTTTGATTTTTAACATTGCTCGTATTATTTACATAACAAAATAATTAATTTAATTAAACTTCGAGAACAAGTAAAAGTATTCGTATGATTATTTGTTGTTCCTATTTTTCTTTGTTTTACAAAATGTATGAAATTTAATGAAAGTGTGGCATGCGTAAGTATGCTTGTAAGAACAAGCGTTACTGTCCAAGTGAGAGCATAAGAAAAGCAGCTGTCCAAATAAAATAGATTTTTATTTTACAAGTGCTAGTTTTATACATATGTACGTCAAATTGTCCGAAAAACCTTTTTAAGACGCAGTTCTGTTAAATCATTTTAGCTGTTACAGGAAGATAATAAAAAAAAACAATAATTATTTTTTGTTAAGAACTGGAAGCAAATTAATATGTCATCTATTTTGAACAAGCAAAATATTTTTGGTACATAATGTCTTCAGTAATATTATGTAAAATCGCGCGAGGATTATTTTTGTGAAATTTTTAAACCCTCTGTAAGTTCTTTTTTGTAGCAAAGTGAGCAGATAATATATAAAAGATAGGACATAAGAGTTTTTATAACAAGTCCTTTTTTCCCTTCCGAAAGGAAAAATAATTCACGGGAAACTCACTGTAGAAAATTGTTGTTCGAGGGAAAGAAACATTTTAGGGTAATAAAATGTTAAGTTTTTTTTCACAATAAAGGTGACCTACTTCAAATTAAAACGAAATATGGGTTAGTAGTTGTCAAATAACCAGGGGATCTTCAAACAATTTCTTAAAATAGATGAGATCTTTATATAAAATGTTCCAAAAACAATTGAGAATTATTAACCAGCTAAGCGCAATAAGCTATATAGCATCAACAAAAATTATATTATGTTTCGCTCTAATGAATTTTGATACCTGTGATTGAATCAATTAACACTTCAAAATATAATAAAACATAATTTTGGGTTCAATAAAAAAATTTGAATCAATTAAAAAATTATTCAGACACTCTGTCAAAGAATAGTATTAATTGAAAAAATTAATTACAAAAAAAAACTCCAATAATCAATTAAAAATTAGATTGTATCAATTAAACTTTTAAATTAATTAAATTTTTAAGCAACATTTTATTTAGCTTAATCAAATTCTCAGTTAAATTGAACTAAATATTTAAATAAAAATTTAATCGACTCAATTAAATTTTTAATTGATTTTTTTTTCAATTAAAGGTATTAATAGGAGAATCATTTTTTTCTGGTTTACAGAAAGAAAAATATCATTAATTAATTACATTTTCAATTAAAGGCCTTATTCCATAGAAATTTGGTTTAATGAACCTTTAATAAACCAAAAAAAAAAAAAAATTTATAAATAAGACAGTAACTCCCATATTTATAAAAAAAAACAATAAACTGTGTTGGAAATCCATTTTAAGAAAATTTTGTATGAAAAATTTTAAATAAAATACATTTCAAACTCATTTTAAATTTTATGAATATTGGGGTAAAAATTTAATTGATTCAATTAAATTTGTTAAGTAGGTAAAATTGTAATTTTGTGTTACATTTTTGCCCAAAATCTAATTTATAAATTCCCCAAATGTTTCATAAAATTTTATCTTTGAAGGAAAACTCAACATCATTTAACACTCCATGAAACAATTTCATCGCATTTCTCCTCATTCTCGCTACGAGATAATACATCTGCGGCAACAGCAGCAGCAGTATTGGCAAATACAGGAGGTGCAAAAGCAGTACGAACAATGTCCCAGCAACAAGAAATTTCCACATATCGTATCACAAATTCATCATTGAAACGACAAAAGTCAGCATCCTGTGCTAATTTAACGCACACGAATGGACAACATAATCATAATGTTAACCACCACCAACACAACAATCACCATCATCAGCATCATCAGCTTCAAGTTAATAACCAACATCATCACCACCATTCGCACCACTCACATCAGCCGGATAGTAAACTCATGCACTCACATCCTAATCGGGCAACCATCATAAAACAATCTTTAAGTGGCAATAGAGATTGTACTGACATAATCTCAAGAAAAACAAGTAAGTTGACATGCATCTTTTTTGTATATATTTAACTTTTGTACATTACAACTTTTTTTTTGCAACTGGCTGTTTACACAGCGATTAAAACTGGAATACATTATTGTTACAAATGGTTAAAGATTACTGCATATATTCTTAAACTTCAGTTAATCCTATTAGCCATTTTATCACGAAAATAAATCAATAGGATTTTACTTTCTAATTAATCTGTTTCCACTTAAATGCCCTGTTAACTTATGAACGAACACTGACATAATAACTCAAAAGGACCTTAAGGCTCAGTTAGCCGGCTGTAATGTAATGTAACTGCAACAGTTGGAAACAGCTGCTCGATATTGTTATGTGAAAAGTAATGAAAATGGTTATAGAGATATAATGTAACGTAACCTACTTTTCATAACATGAAGGCGGATCAAAAAGTCCGTGACTTTTTGAATGAAACACATTTTTTTTTGCAAAACAAAAATTTATTTTTCAACATAATCTCATTTTAACTGAATACACTTAGTCCAACATTTCTACAGGGCAATAATTTCATCGTTGAAGCTAAATCTCTTTCCAACGAGCCATTTATTTTGGTTTTAGTCACTAGGGGCTAAGTTCGAAGAATATGGCGGATAGGATACCAAATCGTAGCCCAATTCATAGAGTTTTGCCATTGAGTCTGCACACGTGTGCACTCGTGCATTATCTTGATGAAAAAGAAATTTTTTCTTGGCCATATGGGGTCGTTTTCTTTTTAAATCCTCATTAAATCGGTCTAATAAGTTGGCATAAAATTCACTGTTTATTGTTTTTCCCTTTTGAAGGTAATCTATGCGGATTATCCCGCGTGCATCCCAAAAAAATGTTGCCTTCATCTTATTGGAAGACAAACTCACCTTGGCCTTCTTCGGAGCAGATTTAGACTACTGCTTGGTCTCCGGAGTACAGTAATGGATCCATGTTTAATCCACAGTTACAAAACGCCGCAAAGATTCATTCGGACTGCGGTTAAACAACTCCAAAAAATCCTTTGAAGTTGTCACACGTTTACGTTTATGGTCAATTGAGAACAAACGCGGCACACATCTTGCAGACAACTTTCTTAAACCCAGCTGATCATTTAAAATCGAGACCACACTGCCATATGAAATGTCTATGGCATCAACAATCTCACGCACTTTTACTCTTGGATCGACCAACGCCATTTCGTGGATTTTTTCGACATTTTCGGTTGTCCAGAACGTTCAGCGTCATTTGTACTTGTGCTACCACAACCAAAGTCAGTAAATCACTTTTTTGTCATTGAAATCGATGGTACAGAGTCCCCATAGAATTTATCGAGCTTTTCTTTAGTTTGATTGAGTTTTTTTTTTTTTTTTTTTTTTTTAATTATGTTTAATGAGCACTCGAAATTCACTTTTTTCCATCTTTTAGAAAAATTCACGAGGTTGTATGTTTTGAACAGCTGTTAAACGCAAAGTAAATTACGACACTCGCTCAAAATTTGACAATAGGGTATTAACAGGTTTTACTTCATGGGAACAGTGTTGCATTTTATATAAATACGAGGGAACTTCGAAAAGTCATGGAATTATTGATCCACCCTCTATTTGCGATCGTGAATAATCGATTTTCATTAAAAAAAAAAAAAAAAAACCACAGCCCAAAAAATGTGTCGGTTAAGTTTTTTGTCGATTATAGTTTGATATGCCCGAAATCATTCTCATATGTTAAAGTCATGTATTGAAGCTAAATTTTACTATTTCATATATGGGCTTCTGTAATGTAGGTGTCGAGACTTCGGCATCTGTATCGTCCAAAAATTCTTTAATCCATCAATAATCCGTGTTCGGTATTAAGATATCGTCTCCCGACAATCCAATTTGTATATCTTCAAGACTCGCAATAGGTCCTGCCTAAATTTCACGTTCCCATAAGAGTTGTATTTAAGGGGAAAAAACCTGCGGAAATTCAGTTGGAAGGATTTCTCAAGTAACTCTCTGCAAAATTATTTTTCCTTCAAAATTATAAACTCCAGCTGCGCCATTCGCCTTTAAAAGTGCCTTAAGTTTAAAATTTTTAAACGCACTAATAATCCCAAATTAATATTTTACTTATTAAGTAAAATATTTTTTTATTAAAAATACATTGAAATTGATTATTGAGGGGTTTAGCTGGATCCTATGCGCATTTCACTGTTGCTAATGCAGATCATCAGGGAACCTTTACCCAAAGCTTCTTAGAACAGCTAGAGTTATTATATTATAAACTTTCATTTAAACAAATGAGAAGCTCAATAACAAATAACAAAGTTGAAACAAGAACTCAATAATCAACATGTTTTTTATTTTCTTACTTTACTTTACTTACTTTTTTACTTTTTATGTGCCTTAAGGCCATTTAATGTTCCAAGCGTTTGGCCCAGTGAGGTGCCAACTAGCTCATTATCCGTTAAACCATTTCCAGAAGGTTCCAACCCTGCTCACTGGGGACGTTGCACATTAAAGTTTGAGACAACTACAGCAAAAAAAAACTGACATACTAAAGTCAAACACGTATTACACAAATGACACTGCAAAGTTTAATGGGGGTCAGCTGTTGTAGCTAGTGTAGCCCTACTTTTCACCAGTGTTCAAGCCATCTACGATCGAATACTTAAAAATAGCTGGCTCGCCAAGCGTTTGCAAACAATTACCCAAACAAAAGACCTTCTTTAAAATCTTGCAAAACTCTTATTTTTATTTGCACAAAAAATAAACTGCTACTACGTGTTTTCTTATTATTTAATTAGGCATCAGGCTCGTCCTTTCGATTAGAAACACACATCCTTTAATGAGTAAATACTCGCAGAAGTATCTTTGTTTTTTTCGCTTAAATTAATTTGATTTCTTACTGCAAGATAAATAAATAAAATAAATATTAGGAGACTAACAGAAGTAACAAACAATATTTGTTTTTCTAATTCCCCGTCCATTATTTTATTTTCTAAATTGCAGGAAGAAGAAAAGCTGCAAATTCATCACAACTGAAGGTTACCAAAATGTTATTAATTGTCTCAACAGTCTTTGTGTGCTTGAATTTACCAAGTTTCATTATGAGAATGATTACGTACCTGGAGGTAAGAAAATATTTACTGTCTTCTCTCTCTCTCTCCCTCTATCACTTAAACTTTTCTTTTCTATTAAGCAAATGTTGCTAAAAATGAGGACATTAAAACTTTTTTATAGCGTCCATTACATAAAAAGAATAATAAAGCAGACAAACAAACAAACGAGAAAAAAAAACACACATTTGAAAATATCAATTAACATTTGAAGTGTTGTTTGCAACAGGCCACCAAAAGTCTGCCAAGATAATCTTAATGATGACATTGCGGAATTAATGTTTTATATTAAAGTTAAAATTAATAAAATGAAAAACTAATTAATACACAATTCGGTTGGAATTGGATGAATTGATGTAATGTAATGTACAGAAATAAAGTAAGAAATATTTACTTTTGTGACAGATTTTTAATGAACAGAAACTTTCCACAGAAATTACTTCTCAGAAAGTTTTTAATAGAAACTTACTTTTTATATAAAAAAAAAACAATCTATATGAAAGGTGCCTTTTAAAAAGGAACTTTTTATAAGGACTACCTTTAATAAAATTTTCCTTTTACAAAGACAAACCTTTATAAAAAAAAGTACCTTTTAGAAATGTTTTTTTGCAACAAGTACCTTTAGTTTTTATAAAAAGTACTTTTACGAAAATTACCTTTTATATACGGCCATTTTCTGAACACCATTTCGTTTAGAAATCGACAAATTTTAGGGGAAAAAACATCAGATAGAAAGCTTACTTATTGCAGCTTTGATTTCAAAATAAACAACCTGTTTATGTAGGACGTTGACAATGGAAATCTTAACGTTTCTGTAACAAATTGAAGCAAACTTGTACAAGTTGTCAAGATTTATTACGTCAACGTCTTACACAAACAGGGTGGAAATGGTTTTCAGAACATGGCCCTTAAATTTCCATTTATAAAAGAAAAATACATTTTATAATAAGAATTTTTTATAACAAGTAGCTCTTAGAAAAAGTATCTTCTTTTAAAAAACTACATTTTTTTAAACAAAGTACCTTTTGCAAAAAGGACCTTTCATAAAAAGTACCGCTTATATAAAGTACCTATAATAAAAAGTACGCTTTATAAAAAGTACCTTTCATAAAAAGGACCTTTTATATAAAGTATCTTTAATAAAAAAGTATCTTCAATAAAAAGTACATTTATAAAAACTACCATTCATAAAAAGTAAAGCAAAATTACATTTTATAAAAAGTATCTTTTAAGGAGAGCTTCTTTTTTAAATATTTCTTATAAAGTCTTTTTTAAATTCATTTTATTATAAAAAGTACATTTTACAAAATATTCCTTTCATAAAGAGAAGCTTTAATAAAAAAGGATCATTGATACTCCTACAATGTGGCTTCGTAACAAAGTACCTTAATTATAAAGTACCTTCGTTACAAATAACATTTTTATAAAAAAAATACTTTTTATAAACGTACTTTTGCAAAAGGCACCTTTTATAAAAAATACTTTTCATAGAGTGTCTTCGATAAATATACCTTTAATACAAGGTACATTCGTTCCATAAAAAAGTACTTTCGATAAGAAAAGCTACATTTATCCTCCATAAGAAGTATATCGATAAAAAGTACCATCGATAAAAAGTACCAATGATAAAAAGTACTCTAGATAAACGGTATTAACGATAAGAAGTACCTTTGATAAAAAAGTATGATTGACCAAAAGGGCCTTTTATAAAAACTACGTTGGATAAAAAGTACTTTTATAAAAAATAGTTTTTATAAATGCAACCTCAATAAAAAGTACTTTTACAAAAGTTCCTTTTAAAAAGAAATTTTTACAAAAATTTCATTTCTTAAACGTACCTTTTGTTAAAAGTCCTTTTTGTAAAAAGTACCTTTTGTTAAAAGTCCTTTTTGTAAAAAGTACCTTTTATAAAAATTACCTTTCATAAAAAGTATCTTTTGTAAAAAGTACCTTTTATAAAAGGTACATATATTTTATAAAAAGTATCTTTTATAAAAAGTATCTTTTGTGAAAAGTGCCTATTAAAAAAACACATTCTATAAAAATTACCTCGGATAAGAACTATTTTCCACAAAAAGGACCTTCAACAAAAAGTACCTTCGATAAAAATCATCTTTTAAGCGACTCATCTATTATACAATATTATTGTATATGTTATTCATCATATTATTTTCATTTTGCCCTATACTATCCAATAAGTGGCGCAATATATTCTACTATAATATTGCACAACTTTCTGGCAATAAGTAGTAAACATAATCTAAAAATCTAAACATACAATTTTTCACTACAAAAAAATTTGTTGAATGATTGGCATTCCCTTTGCGAAAAAAAATATTGTACAATGTTGCGGAAACATTTCACAGTATATTGGACTTTTTTGGTTGCACAATAAAAATCATAAGTATTTTGATTTTTACCAATATATTGTGCAACCTGCAAATATGACATATGTACACATTAGCTATATTATTGTACAATACGAAAAATTGCTCAATTATATTGCAAATGTGTAGGCCACTTTATAAGTAATATTTGTTTTATAAAACAAACTTGTTTCAAAAAATCTATGAAAAGAAATCAGCTTTCTTATTTCCTGCATTATGAAATAAGCTTAACAATTCTCTTAGTGGTCTCGATTGCGTAAAACGAATGGTCTAAGGCAATTGACTTAATCTGTTTTCAAAAGCTTAAAAAGGATTATAGTTTTCTAGACAATTAAGTGTATTCATTCAATCGTTCATCCACTTAATGTATGATAGATGATTTTTTTGGAAGATATTGAATAACTTTATCTTCTTTCATTTAAAAAAAAAAAACTGAGTTTGAATTGCAAGAAATAAAAATTATATTTGTTATTCTTAATTTTGGGCAATATTTTAAATTTAGTTTCTGGTTATGTTTTTCATATATGTATATTATGTAGTATGCATATGTGTGCAAAAAATATAATATACATATGTACATACATATGTATATGGGTATTTTTCTGGTGTCAAACGTGATGGTCGTATGCATTTAAAATATAAAAAAAACAAAATACAAAAACATTTTCAGGTTAGTTTTTATTCTAAGTTATAACTTATATGGAGCACTAGAATATATGTTAAAGTTGACAGCAGATAGAAGTAGGGATAAAAGAAACTGGCAAAAAGAAGTAGAGCTTCGAACGCGACAAAAATGGAAGTAATTTTCATGCACACGCTTAGAAAGGAGAAATTCAGCAAAGCCTGACATAATTTTGTATTGCAATTAACTTTAGAATTGTATGTAGCAGTTTTACTTTTTACACGCGTTTTTGACTTTGGCAAAAAAATCTCATGTTTGTATTTTTTTTAAGCTAAAATCTGGGTCGATACGTGACGTATCGAACGTGACATTTTTTCAACAATGATTCCACTATTTAGTTATTGTTTAAAAGTTACTAATAACTTATTAGTAACTTTTAAACAAATTTGTTCTTCAAAATATAAAATGGATATTATTAATATAAATTAAAATATTTCTTTATGTGAATACGCATTTGAGTCGAAAAGCTGCTGCCCATTGCTTTTTTTTAGTTCATATTGCTCGTGAAAAGTTATTGAGTGCTCCTATATTCATGGAATTTTAAATCTTAAAAATAAGAAAAATCGGACAAAGGGGAAACAAATTTTAGAGAAACTAATCCTACCTCTAATAAATGAAAAAATTAATTTTTTTTCTTCACTTTTGTTTTGCAAATGCAACTTTTTATGTCGGCGAGAGTTCAAAACCGTAAACTTGGACCAAGGAGACCGCAAAATGCCATTTTCGTCACGATATCATTTTGTGTGCGCTGACAATTTATTATTTGCATAAATAATCTAAAAATGTACTACTTGTGCTTTAATATAAAAAAAAATAAACTTTTGAGCATTTTGTGGGCAGCGGGAAGTTAACGTCCCCGGAACACCCCTGTCAAAAAAGTTTCTAACTCATATTTACCTATGCAAAGAGGAGCAAAAACAGAAAAAGGTGATATTTTTGCTCAAATACTCCTCTGTGCATCGCAAGAAAACAAGTGCAATTTTTGAATACCAGGAATTTTTTTACTTTCTTCCATTTGTCAATGAATTGAAAGGAATACTCTTCAACTTGTTCAGATGAAATAAAATATGAAAATAATAAATGAAAAAGCGTCAGATAATACCATATTTTTGGATTTGGTAATTTGCCAAAACATACACGTTAGCAGGGATTAACTCCCTGTTTGTGTAAGACGTTGACGTTAGAAATCTTGGCGTTTTTGTAATAGATTTAAGGAAACTTGTACAACGTTTCTTTAATCTATTACAGAAACATCAAGATTTCCATTGTCAGCGTTTTATACAAACAGGCTGTAAGTTTTAAAAAGTAAAAGTAAAGAAAAGTAAATACTTATTGTGTCGAACGTGACCAAATTCGAATAGATTTAAATTATTTAAATTTAATTTTTTTTATAAATTTTCCCTGATGGATTATAAAAATGCAAAAAATGTTGTTAAAATTCAAACTTTGAAACAACTTCTTCGAGCAGCTTTGACGCAATGTCAATAAATGATCTTTTTTAAGGTCGAACGTGATATCACGAAATAGACTTAAAAGAAATTAAAAAAAAATTAAAAAATTTCCATCGTTCTCTCTTCCCTTTTCCTTAAATTACTTGGCTTATAAGAGTAATTTTTTGGAATAGTTTTTACAATTGTTATTTTCTTTTAAGGAATATAATATTAAAAAAAACATGCAAAAAATCGTATCACAAATAAGAAATGGCATTTGTGCAACACAATGGACTCCCTTTTCATCTTAGCGGAAAAAATTATTATTAAACTGATTAAATTAACCAAATTTAAATATTTCTCTATTACAATATCGTACAATAGTTAGTTTTTAATGACTTTTAATTTTTTGGTCACGGTGGACCTTTTGAGAAAAATGCCCATATGTATTTGTATTTGCTAAAATGAACGTGCTTTCCATATTCGAGTTACTTGGATATTGTTAAATCCGGAATTACACACGCCTGAAGGAATGTAAGCACATGAGTGAGGTGGCAGAACTAATCCTACTTATGAGTATTTTAATAATTCAAATCTCGCTTGTGTTGAAATTGCAAAAAAAAAGAAAATAACTAAAAGACATTAAGATAATAACTTCTGTCGTTGCAACTACGAATTACTTTAGTTAAATTACGCATTGCGAAGAATAATTAGTGCAATAATGGTAAAAAAAAGAGGATTTCATTTGATGAACATATGAATAAACTGCTAATATATTATTTTTAACATTTAAAATTATGTAAAACAAATTTAAACTTTTAATTGCTTTCCTTACCATGTGGCATTTACATATTTATCTAAGCGAAGCCAAGAAGACTAACATTCCAATAACTTTATCTGCTGTTAGTAATTGCATTTATGCATACGAAATTTAATAATACCAAAGAATATGTAATTACCTGAAAAAAAAGAAGAAAAAAATAAATGAATAACAAATAAAACCAAAAGTTAAGCTGCAGTTTTCACATTACCAACAGTCAACTTATTTAGGAAATTTGTATAGAAGTCGTTTAAAAAAAACAAATGCTTTTCATACAAATTTTCTAGATAAATTTCCTGTTTCTAATGTGGAAACTACATACAAAGCATTTATAAATTAAGAAAAAAAAAAAATATATATATATATATATGTAATATATGAATTCACGCTTTTAATGAATACTAATCTAAATTAAATTAGAAACTTGATTACACCCTCGTCATTCTGTATGGTTATTTTTGTCTAAGTAGTCACTATGATTATTGTTAATAATTTCTATGACACTATTTTATTTCTTTTTTTTTATATATAATGTATTGTGTATTACGTTTTTACCCTTTAAAACGCTTTTCTGCGGACTCGAAGATTTGCAAATGATTAAAAGACACCAGTGTACTAATTAGGTTTAAGAATGACACTTTATTTTATTTACACATTATTTTTATTTAATTTATTTACTAAATAAATACACTTACATATATAGTAATCAAGAGCTTAAATACACACATAAATTAAATTATTCACAACTGGTTACCACTCAGTGTGCACACTTATTTTTTGTTTTTTAATTCGGTAGAATCGACAAAAAGATCGGTAGATTTGAATGAAATTCGGTAGAAACTTTTTTTTTGCAGAGACACTGGTCGGGCCTAATAATTTTTTTTATATATTTAAGATTTGAATACTTATTGTTAGTTCATATATGAAGATACAATAAATAAATACATGTTAAAAAAAAAAGCAATGTGAGTCCGTTCACAGAGATGTGTAAACATCTAGTAATGAAATTTTTTTTAAGTTGGAAGTACTTATGCTTTTAGTATCTCTTTTTAAATTAATTAATTAAAAGTATCAAAACTTTCAATATTGTAAATACATATGAATTCGTTGGTTTTTGTTTGTTTTATTAAACTTATTTGGTTAGTAAATGGGCACACTGCAGTATATGTAAGTATATGTACTGCATTCAAAATTGCAGTAAGCAATAAATTTACTGATTACTAAAAAAATTCAGTAAATTTTTACTGCTAATGAAATTTAATTTGCATTACCAGTAAAATCGTAGTGCCGTAATCATAATAAATTTGTAGCAAGTGGCAAAGTTTTTTCATTCAAATTTTGAAACTTTTGTATGAAAAACATTTAGCCACTTGGTAGAATTTCATTATGAATACGGGCATTACTGATTACTGAAAATTCAATGCACCTCATCATATAACAAATCATTTAGGCAATTTATAAAAATTGTGGAAACAAAATTTTAGTAATCAGTAAAAATTTACTTGTTAAACATTTTTTATTGTTTTTACTGAAACTTTAGTGGTACTGCAGTGCTCATCTATGGTAAATGCCTTTACTTTTACTTTTTAATTTTTAATTCCTGTTTTTCATCGTTTAGTTGTTGCTGTTCTTGTTGTTGTGTACGCATTGCAATTAAAATAAATTCAGTAAAGTGCGCCTTTGACTCGCGCACATTCGCTTTTGATAATTTTTTTTGATTTAGCTTTCTTAATTTTATAAGTTTTTTCCGTTTAAACGATTTTTTTTCAGTTTTATCGCTTTTTTCTCGCTTTGGCGTTTTTTTCTCTTTTTGGGTTTTTTTAAATTTCGCAATTTTTTTTCATTTGGAGATTTTTTCATTTTGGCGACTTTTTTCTGTTTTTCTTTTGGTGTTTTTTTCATTTTGGCGATTTTTTCTGTTTTTGGGTTTTTTTATTTAGGCGATTTTTTCATATTGGCGATTTTTTTTTGTTTAAGGATTTTTTTTTAATTTTGGCGATCTTTGCTGTTTTTCGCGATTTATTTTAGTCCTAGAGATTTTTTTAATTTGGTGCTTTTTTTGTTTTGGCGATTTTTTTATATTTGGCGATTTTATATTTTTTAGTTTTACCGTTTTTGAAAATTTCAAGAGTTTTACTCTTACGGTTTCCAAGATACAGCAAGTTGTCAAAATTACAAAGTCAAAATTGCATTAACTGATGGAACACCCATTGATTTAAATTTTTTAAATTTAGTGTTAATTGTTGTAGTCTGTATAAAAATACACTAACTTTTAAAATTTCAAGTGTATATACATATGCACATACAATTGTATGTATATGACATGGGATTTTAACATTTATCGTTGCTCGTTTTGGAACACCCTTTAGTTTTAACTCTCATGTATTTGTTGTTGTAGTGGCCAAATGTCTACATATTGTGTCCAAATTTCAAGTCCGTAGCTCTTACGGTTCATTTTCACCTTTGGTCTACGGAAATATACAGAAAAATAACCGGCGGCGGCGCACCGTCGGCTTCGAGGAGGTCGACTTGTTTCTCTGCTTGGTATTGCTTCTTTCAAACACTAATACACTCATACATAGCTCAGACCGATTTGACAATGCAAAGCAAAAGCAAAAAGCAAAGAAATCTCAGCAAAGAAATCTCAGCAAAGAAATCAAAGTCAAAAGATTTTTACCCCCTAGCGTATAGGTGTTTACACATCAAAAAAAAATTCAGAGAAACATAAAAAATAACAAGTCAATGAAACATAAAAAATAACAAAATATATGTACTTATAATGGGTGTTTTTTATTGAGGTATAGAACTTTAAGTTGGCATCACTTTTTTAACTGGCGGCCATTTTGTCAGCTGTCAAGTGATTAATATTTAGTTTGGTTTGCCATTTCATCATGAACAGGTTGACAAAAGAACAACGCTTGCAAATCGTGCAAATTTATTTCGAAAATAATGGTTCAGTTCGCGAAGTTTACCGCAAGCTCCGTCCATTTTATGGTCGACATAATCGTCCATCAGAGCAATTAATTCGGTTAACCATGGATCGTTTTCGCACTACGTTTACTCTATGTGATAATACGCATCCGCAGAGACGTCGTACAGTGCGCACCGAAGAAACAATTGCCGCTGTAGAGCAAAGTGTTGAAGAGGACCCGAATGAATCGATTCGCCACCGTGCACAGCAATTGGAGCCGACTAACCGACTATTTTGTTCCCGAATTGGATGGCATGAATGTGGATGAGTTGTGGTTGCGCTACATGCCACACAGCGCACGTCACAATCGATTTATTGAAGGAAACATTCGATGAGCGCATAATTTCGCGGAATGGACCTGTCAATTGGCCACCAAGATCGTGTGATTTGACACCATTGGATTATTTTCTTTGGGGATATGTGAAGTCGCTCGTCTACGCCAACAAACCAGAAACGTTAGGGGACTTGGAAGCCAACATTCGTGGCGTTATTGCCAACATACGGCCCCATATGCTCGAAAAAGTGGTTGAAAATTGGACCTGTAGAATTGGCTTTATTCGAGCCAGCCGCGGCGGCCACATGCCCGAAATCATATTTAAACATTAATGGCATAAAATTATCCTTCCAATAAAGCCAAATTGATGGACATTAAAACGATTTTCTTGTGTTTTATTTTAATTCGAAGTTCTATACCTCTAAAAAAAACACCCGTTATATAAAGGATAAGTGCAAGGAGTATCAAACTAAACAGTTTCCAAAAGCGCATTTAAAACTTCACATGTGATTGGAAATTAAACTGCCATAAACAATGAAGCATTTCCAATGAAAAAGTGTCATCCCCAGTTATTTGTCCTTACCCTTTATATAGATAAGCTATACATATATAAAATAATATATAAAATAATATACAAGAATTCAGTTTTTGTACATAGGTTTTATAAAGCTATTAAAATAACTATTATTTGAAAAACATTTGTAACTACAAAGATTATATGTAAGATCCATTTATGAGTTTAAGCTTTTGTGCAAAAATTATTAAATCATTGGTAGGAATAAATATTTCATCCCCAAGGCACAATTCCTTGGAAAATATTAGGTTACTTATAGTTTCAGTTTTTAACCGATTTCTTTGTTCTGTTTTAATGATTTTCATAACAGAAAATGACCGCTCTGCGGCCGCACTGCTATGTGGCAAAATAGGCAATTTACACATATATCGACTTAAATTACTAAATAACAATATTCGGTAGATTTCAGGCCTTGTTCGGTAGAATTGGTAGATTGTTGAATTCACAAATATATTCGGTAGAATCTACCGAATGTGTGCCAATGATGGGAAATGAGATTTATATTTCGGTGTCAAAAATAATTTTTTTGTATATACATATGCAGGTACAAATGCCAAAGTTATAACAAGATGAATTTTTAGACTTCAATAAATCTTTGGCCTGGATAAGATTTGATACGGTTGGAACATAAAATCGGTTCCTTTTTTTTATTTTCATGAGATTTTGGTAAGAGAAAATCCTTTCGACATTTGTAGAGGAGTGAGGTATGGACAAAATTCCGTAAGCTACTCTCGGTATATCATGAAACATGGGTTTTTAGTTTAAGCCACTGTAGATACATATGTGACCTTCTCCGAGAAAAGAGACCTAGTGTGTCAAAAAACAGGTTTGGACTTAATAGTGGATTCTGGTACACAAAAGGGTGTAGAATAAGATGAAATTAGTTAGATTTCTGATAAAAATTTATTTATACCAAATCGCATCACCCAACTGAAGGTGTGTTCAAAGTGATAATGCGTTATGAAACTTAAAAGGCGTTTTTCTCAAAACTTCATTTTCACACACTAGGTCCCTTTTCTCGGAGAAGGTCACATATATATTTTCTGTTGTTAATGGTTTCAGTTCTTCCATATCAGCCAGTGCTCTATACAAGTATTGGTTGTTAATAGCTTCAAAATTTGTCTTTCCGCTAGGAAACTTTAATTAAAAGTGGTATAATGCTGTTGCTTTTACCAGATAAAACATTTCCAGGGTATTCTTCTTTCTGTCACACAGCTGAATTAAGACTAAACTTTTCGTGCCTAAAAGTGGTATTACTAAACCAAACATAAATTTCATTGTCAAAGTCCACATTTGCCCTTAGAACTTGACAGAATTTAATATAAAACTTTTTACAATTTTCTTTAAACTGATTTCAAACAGTTGTTTCAGCATTGTTTGTGTTTTTATATAGATCAACTTCTGTGCCACAGAAAATATCATTGGTTTTCGTTTATATTGAATTTTGTAAGATTACACTTTTCTAAAACAGCTTTACCAATAAAGTTTCGTGCCATTTGCCGAAAAAGAAATTTAATTCTTGGCAAAAATATACGCATATGCGCGACATTTGACTGCATTTCTAAGGTGACCGTGAGAGTATCAAATGTGTTGGGGGGAGTACTACGGTACTTTTTCATGTTAAATAGTATCAAAAAAAGTACCAACTTTCCCATCACTGATACACGCACACATACATGGTAGCAGAGGGATGCACTGTGTGCTTTTCCGCGCTTCCGAAGCGCTTATTTTTGTGTTATATTAAACTACACCTTCCAAAATGTTTTTATGGAAGAGATATAAGAAATCAAAATAGAAAAAAAAAACAGAAAAAGAAGCTATAAAAATGCAAAAGAGACTTAATAATAAGCAATTTAGAAGCAATTGCTTCGAAATCTCGATTAATTTTTGGCACATTAACTAATTGCGCGATTGAAAACAAGCATTGGAAATGCTGTCGAGATTCTCTAAACGTTGCTGTCACATTCTGGAGGCCTTGTGTGAATTATAAAAAGGGCGTCTATCATTGAGACACAATAATCTCTCTAGTCTATCGTGAAGTTTTGTTGCACCCCTTTTACACACGGAAAGTTTACTTTGCAAAGTCTTAATTCAGCTGGGTGAAAGGCAGAGGGAGGAATACTATCTCTTTCTGTCTTTCTCCCAGCTGAATTAAGACTTTGCAAAGTAAACTTTCCGTGTCTAAAAGGGGTATGAGAAACGTAGTTGATAGTCGTGCATAAGTGTGTTAAAGTAAAGCAGTGAGTGATTGTGGTGGTATCAACGGTGAGCGTCGGCAGATCGAGTCTTGGAGAGAATCAGCAGAGAGTCAGTTTTGCTACAAGCCCAGCGCAGCCAGTGAGAGTGTGAGACGTGTGTGTACAACAGCAGGGTAGACGCAGTGGTAACAGTGTGCACACACTATGTATCTTCCTAACAAGCAGAAGCTATTTCGTTATTGTTGTTGCTACAGTTTGTTTATTCATTCCCCATAAGCAATGTTTTTTTAATCAAGTGTAAAACAAGTGTTATTCAAGCCACACATTCTATTGTCAAGGGTTGAATTATGCTTGATTTACACTTTCTTTCAATAGCATTCTCCAGTCAAAAGGGAGCTTGAAATCAATTCAACCAATTCAGCTCTAGAATAGTGTAATTCAAGCCTTGAATTATACTACAATTAAACCTTGTATTACAAATGAATTCAAGTATATACATACATATATTTCAAGCTTCAAAAACAATGCTTTTTTAAAATAGAAAGCAAAATGCAATTCCTTTATTTTTACTAATAATAATTTTCTGAAATTTTTTTAGTGCTTATTGGGTTTATGTGCGTTTGCATGTGTATTTAGTTCTTTAGTAAAACAATTCTGGATAATTCGTTTCGTTTAACAAATGTTTTCTTTTAGCTCTATTTGAATATTTTTGCGTACCAATATTAATCATCAGTAATCATTTGGGACAAAACTATTTTCTAATAATATCACTACTAATTTCTGAAAATTCGTAGTTGTATGAGGAGTTTTTTCTTTAACTGTATTCAATTTTAGTTTAAAATCTACACAGAAAAAATTATTCCCAAAAAATTTTCAAACAAACGCGTGTTTTGAAATATAATTTAGTTTCAGTAAATATTTTTTAGTTTTAAATTATTTGTTCCAATTTTATTTTATGTAAAAAAAAACTGTATAGAATGAAAATTATCTATATAACCTACCATTTACACATGAAACTAATTGCAAGAAAGTAGCAATACAATCACATTTTTTCACTACCACACTCACATTGTTTTTAATTTCCAGTCAGCTTTCAACGATTTTTTCAAGAAAGTAAATTTTTGATGTTTTCAGAAAGTAAAATGTAAAAAGGTTAACAGTGTTACCCCCTTTAAAGATTTGTACAAATATACAGGATTGTGGTAAATAGATATTATAAATTATCCTTATTTTGTATAAATACATATTTAAAGAATTATAATATCTTACGTTCAAATGTACAGGAAGAAGACAATTCATGCCTTTTGAAAACAATAATATTATTACAATATTAACAGTAGTACATATTCCCAATTTATTGACTTATGAATTTGTGTAGGTGACATTCTTGGTAACTCTAATTAAGAAGTGAACAAAACAATTTTTTTCAACTTTATTTTTCGTCGGCATTTTTAAAATGAACTTTCACTTTCCTATGAAAGTTAACAAGAAATTTTCACGAAAGTCATTTATTTCATTAAAATTTTTATTCATAATACATATACAGAAATTTCAAGAAAGTAATTTCATGTGTAAATGTAGCGTAAATTAAAATTTGTAACAATATTTTTTAGATTTACTTTTTTTTATATTTAAATTTGTTATTTTCAGTTAAATTTATTTTTATATACTGCAAAAAATTTGTCTGATTTTTTTAATTATTTCTACAAACTATTTTATAGATATAAAAACATTTTATTTTTTATCAAGATTTTTGTTTGCGGTTTTCACACTTATTATGTTTGTATATGGTGATTCTCAATATTGTATTAAGAGTCTTACTATAAACATACGAAGTTTGTTAGCTAAATTCAAAAATTTTTTGGGCTGAAGTCTACTGACGAGTTCCAAAAGCGGGAACGAAATGCTTAACCATAAAAACAAGAAAAGTTTTGAAAGTAAAAAAAAAAAATAGTTGAACCTTTTATTTGATTCAGTTATTTTTTTTAAATAAAACTTTTACTAATTTTTTTTTTAAAAAATTGGTAAGAATTGTTATTGATTCAGTTAATTTATTTTATGATAATATGAAAAATTTTAGCGAATGTGTTTGTAAATTATATAAAAATAAATTCAGTAAAGTGCGACTCTGACTAGCGCACGAAGGGTTCCGTACGAACACTAGATATGTAATTTAATACAAACTTCATCCTTTATAATATATAGTTTTGGCATTTTTTTCGTCTTTGGGGTCTTTTAGGTTTTTTTGTTTTAGCGGTTTTGGCGATTTTTTTAAGTTTTGGCTCTTTTTATAGTTTTGACACTTTATTTTCTTGTTTTAGCGATTTTTTCGGTTTTTGGCGTTTTTTCATTTTGGTGATTTTTTTATTTTTGGCGATTTTTTTCATTTTTGCGATTTTTTTTTATATAAATTTTTTTTGCGATTTTTTTTTCGATTTTTGGCGTTTTTTTCATTTTGGCGTTTTTTTTCATTTTGGCGATTTTTTCGAATTTGGCGATTTATTTTAGTGTTAGAAATTTTTTTTTAATTTTGGTGATTTTTTTCGTTTTGGCGATTTTTTTTTTTAATTTTTGGCGATTTTTTTTTTTTGGTTTGGCGATTTTATAATTTTCGGTTTTTTTAGTTTTACCGTTTTTGAAAATTTCAAGTGTTTGCCTCTTACGGTTTCCAAGATATAGCAAATTGTCAAAATTACATAGTCAAAATTGCATTAACTGATGGACCACCCTTTAATTTAAATTTTTTTAAATTTTAGTGTTAGTTGTTGTAGTCTGTATAAAAATACACTAATTTTACAAAATTCAAGTTTTAATATACATATGTTCATACAATTGTATGTATATTACATGGGATTTTAACATTTTTCGTTGCTCGTTTTGGAACACCCTTTAATTTTTAATTCTCATGTATTTGTTGTTGTAACGGCCAAGATTCTACATACTGTGTCCAAATTTCAGGTCCGTAGCTCTTACGGTTCCCGAGAAAATACCGTGTGACGGACAGACGGACAGCGTAGCGAAAACAATAGGGTTCCTTTTCACTTTTGGTGTACGGAACCCTAAAAATACTGAATAATACAAAAAAAATCTGCAAAAATGTTTTTCTATTCCTATTAATACATTTGACTGAAAATATTTTGAGTTTCAGTTAACTTTTTTCTCTAAAGGCTGGTACTCAGTTCAAAGTTGTGAAAAATTTTCAGCACCATTGATTATTTCTCGTGAAAAATTTGACATGTACTAAATGTAGCCCAACTCGCGTTTTTTTTATAAATTTCTCGCTTTTATTGCTTGAAAGTATGCAACATTGTCAAAATTCCTTGCGAAAAAAGCCCTGCTCATGTTGTTTCGCAGCTAAACTAAAATGATGCCAGACTAATTTTGCATGAAAAGACATGATTTTACGTGTTTTTCACAACAAGAACAGAGTACTACTTTTGAGAATTTATTTCGCAAATATTTCATACGAAATACTTTTATATGTAGTTTGACAGCATTTCGCACGAAATTGTGAACAGAGTACCAGGCTTAATGCCATAATAAGTTAATTAAAAATAATTTTTTTTCCAGTTAAATTTTTACAAATTTGTTATCAGAATCTACAAAATTCTTTGTAGGTCCGCATTCATACAAATTATTTATTGATTCAATGAATTTGGTTACTGAAAACTAAATTTAGTTTTTTCTGTGTATGCATGTATATGAAGCAAAAAAAAGTTATATAAAGGATAATGGGTGGTATAAATAAAAAAAATATTTGCATTTTAACAGGCTTCAAAAAAGGAGGAGGTTATATGTATTTTCGCTATATATGTACTTTTTATATGTTCACTGATTTCTTCACCATTTGAGAAGCGATTTTAAAAATTCTTCTTTTATATGAAAAAGTATACTCCACAGGTGGTCTCATTTTCACATATATGCGATAGGAGCAGGGGGATGGGTAACTACCATGCAAATTAATTATTAATTACAGCTTATATGGAATAATATATGATTGACAGGCTTCAAATTTGGTGAGAAATACTTCATATTTAATGCGCGTAATCCAGCGGGAAAAGTAGTGGTGTAAGAGTAGGGGAAGGGTTCGCTCCCATACAAAGTAATCACTAATTAACCGATTTCTCCGTCATTTGTAACGCGATTTTAAAAATTATTTTTCTATATGAAATGGTATACTGCCAAGAAGGTTGTTAACTAAACGCAGAAATAAATTTCTAGGTTGTGCAGTAATATTAAACTGCTTTATAACTTTAAACATCTCGTGCCTTTGCTGCAGGAGGGTCATAAAGCAAAAAAAAAACTTGAATTTATTGCTAACTTAAAGGTAAAATAACAAACATATGTATGTGACACGGAAAGTTAAAAAGGAACCTATGCTCGGAAAATAAGTTTTGGAGAAAAACCACTTTGGCTGGAAACTCTTTACCCGGGTTTTCGTGTTCGCGGATTACGAATCTGGTATTATATTTTGAAAATTTCAAATGACGGATTCAATATCAGTTGCAAAAAAGTTTGTCACATCGGATTCTTTTTTTTTACATATTTTTATCAAGTGTATTTTATTTAATTTATGACAAAACTAATGCAGTTAGAAAGAGCGTGTTGTTGTCTACTATAACAATTACCAAAAAAGTAAAAAACGATTTTTCCCTGTCACATATAATTTTTCTCTCAAGAGGTGAGTATACAAGATAATACGATTAATTTTATAATATTAACTAAAAAACTATTTTTTGAGTTATGACTCTCTTGTACCAAGGGCTCAATGTAAGTCGGAGGCGCGATGAAATAAGGCCCAAGGAAATAATGCCCAAAAATGAAATAAAATCCAAAAAAAAAAATAAGGCCGAAGATAAAATTTATAAAAAAAACACTTAATAAAATTGAAGTAAAGCTCAATTAAATAACCCCGATGAAACCAAACTCAGGATTAAATAAACCCAAAAATAAAAAATAAAAAAATTAATAAACCAAACTAAAAAAATTAAATAAAGCTCAATTAAAAATTCCTTATTTTTATTGGGTCTTATTTCATTTTCTTATTTGGGCGTTATTTACTTGGGCCTTATTTCATAGCGGCTATGTAGCACATATTCCAAAAACTTAAAAAAAATGATTCATTGCCTATTTAAGTTTATTAATTTTTATGTTTTCAAAAGAAATGCAGCAATACTACTCAAGCAATATTAAAACTAAAACCATTTTTTCTTTGCCTATTTGTCTAGCAAACATGAGCTTCGTTCGTAACATTGATTAGCTTTTTAGTCAGACGGCCATCAAAACTGAACTCATACTTCAATGATTTTATAGACTTTATGAAACCACAATATCCTTTCATCATCATCTCTCAAGAATCAAATTTCCCCTTCAAATAAGTCTTTCCGTAGTATTTATGTATGTACATATGTAGTATGTCTATAGGATGAGACGTACATATGTACGAGTATGTATGTACGTTAGAACAATGTGTGTTGACGCATTAGAATACACAAGGTTACATTTGAAATATTTGCTTTACATTTAATTATTAATTTTTTTTTTCTTACTGCTGTTATTTTTAACGGTAATTAATTTGAAATGAAAAAAAAAATTTAACTGAAATTTGTTATTGCATATTCATTTAAAAGCGCGTGTTTTTTTAGAGGTAATGAACGTTAAGAGCCAACTTTTAGATGTAATATTAAACTTGTTTAATTAGACAAATCAAAAAATTTTATTTTAATCAAAAATTTATTGAAATTAATGTTTCTGAATTGTTGTAGTACTCGCAATTTAAACTTCATAATATTGCCATACTGTAGTACAAAGAAAATAATGGCAACATTTAATTCATAGTTGTCACAATGTCATCATCACTACATTAAGATTTTTTGAATAAGAAAAAGAAACTGTTGGTGTGTTTTCACGAATGAGATAAATAATAGAGCGCTGCAAAAGACAACTTGTCACAATGTTATCACTACATTAAGATTTTTTGAATAAGAAGAAGAAACTGTTGGTGTGTTTTCACGAATGAGATAAATAATAGAGCCTTGCAAAAGACAACTTACAAGAAATTTTAAGACATGAGGGATTTTTTAAATGCTTTAATGCAGCCAAATCTTCTAAAACAAACGCTAAACAACACTGCGTGCAAGAAATTTATTTTAGTTATTGCAGATATAGGAGTAAAAAAGAAAATACTTCGTGACGGAAGAATTGTGATGATTGCTTCTTCATACGCATGGGCGCCTATACAAATGTCCTGCATGTACATACATACACACGTTGTGTGTATGATCTTTTATTTACTTGGGTGATTGAAAAAGGATTCACTTTTGATTCATCTGTATGATAAAATAATAATTTCTTGAAAATAGAGGCACAAAATGCAAAGAAGCAGCAAAAAGAAACCCAGTGATTTAAAAACTAACAGAACAGAACTACTCATATCATATGTATATGATTCTCTGGAATGATTTATCTGTACCATTTTCTCACAACGGGTGTATCATTTATAATCGAAAATTGAGCTCATATGCGGTTATTTTTCCTGTCAAGCTTATTCGGATAAGATTAGATTATGATACAAAATTCTAGCTGGTCTTAAACACATAATAGCTTACCATCTACATCTTACACACACACACTCAAATGTACAATATGCAAAATAACAAGCATACACGTATCGATGTGTTGATCAACACTACTTCTTTTGAGTGTTTGTTACGAACCAGACGTCTTCGCGACATCGCTTAAAAACACTCATATACCCGAATATCAATACATCTAATACAATACAATACATCCAATACAATACAATATCAATACATCCATCATTTATTATTGGTTTAGTATAATACATACTACAACAATACATTTAAAAAAAACAAGACGTATTTACATTTCAAGGATGTTTACGCAGCCCTCTAATAAATAATATTAAGAAAAAGTAAAAATTTACTTTATTTGTTCACCTGTTATCTCTTTGCTTACATTTTAACGGCATATGTGTTACTTGCGGGCAAAACAATACAATCGATAACTCGATTTTAAAAACAAAGATTAAAGTTAATTTAATCGCTAATCTCGAGTTAAAAAGGAGGTTTTAAGTTGTCAACACTAATTGATATGTGCGTTATTTTGACAACTGTTAATTATTTTCGCCCTTATGCAAAAAAATATTTTACTTTAGCTTTAAAGTTCATAGTAGTTGATAAGCACTTTAAGGCTAACATAGCTTTATTAAAAAATCATATGCAAAAGACAACTTTAAATATTTTGTGATTTAATAATAAATACTGGTAACACCACCATGTTCAACAACCACTTCACAGCTTATGATGTACAAAATTGAATACAATTTCATTCGGGTATTCAAATATTTTTTTTTATTTTATTAAATAAATTTTTATTATCTTGAAGTAAAGCAACCTAATTTAAAAAATATGAGCTTCTGACTTAATAGGAAAACAGATAAACGCAACCATGAAGTAAAAGTAAAAAATGTGAAAAATTATCACAATTTGTTTTATTCGAATGAAACGAGTATTTGAATATCCAGCTTTTTTCGATTTGTTTTGATTGTATGTACATCACTAAAACATTTTTGTGTAATTGTATTTATTTTAATATTTCTTTATGGATTTTGCTATGTATTTCGAAGCAGTTGGATAATTTGGTGATGTTTCCCATTACATGACAGAAATAATAAATTTAAGATAAGAGGAGGCACTTCTAGCTTCATTTTCAGATGTAACATGAATCAGTATGTGATATATTAGTAAAAATATTTGAGGTACAAAATACACATTTTGGAAATATCAACTTAAAGTAGTCTTAACAAACGTGTGTGCCTACTTTAGAATTTTTATACAATAATTTTTTTAGAATACAACTTTACTTAACATTGCTTGGCAAAGCTTTATTAAGTTTTTTTGCATAAGACCCTTTGTCTTTAATTTGGTTTGACATTTAACATTGAATCGACTTGCGCCTACGATTCTGTAGCAAATGTCGAAAAAAAACACCCTTTATGCTAATCAGTAATTGCCTGGTGGCACGAATATTGGTTTGTGGTTAAGGAAAAGTTGTATAAAGTACTTTTAGGATTAAGGATTAGCTCCACTGGCGCGGCACTAAATCAATGATGCAAAAACATTGGGGATTAAATTAGATTTATTCGCTTATGAAAAAAAAATCTTTTTAACGAAAGTACAGATGTATGTCTGTCGACCTTTAAAATTAAACCATCAATTTTATAGGAGAGTGAAAAAAAACAAATAAAATTATTCAAGTTATTAAAGTAAAGTTTCTTTATTTTCATTTTTAACTCGGTTGATTTTTATAAAGCTAAGTCTAGACTATATGTTGAATCAGCATATTTATGATAAAAAATTTGTTACCAGTGCCAACACATCGTGTAGACACTAAATTTTTTCAACATACGTATGCTTAACGACATATGAAGGGCATTTGTTAACGTTGTCAACAAACGTATTTTCAAGATTTTAGCATATCGTGTAGCCACCATATTTTTCCTTTTTAACAAATTTCCTATGTATGCTGTCAGATATGTTATTTGTTGAAAAGCCTATGTAAGCTTTTCAGCATACGGCAAATTTGAATTGATATTTTAACTCTGCTCAGGTATGAACAGTGTTTCCTAATTTGCCATTTTTAAAATAAAAATAACGTAAATATTAAAATAACAAAAATAGTAGAATAAAAAAAAAAACACAAAAAATTATACATTACGCGAAAAATATACTGCAGAAATGTTCATGGTAAATTCGGGTGAATAAAAAATAAGGGAAATTAAAATTTCATAAAAAAAAATTTCAGGCGATTCTGAAGAAGACAATCAATTTTATTCCAGCAAAATTCGCAATAAAATCGACTTTTTGCATGCTTTCAGCCTCCTAAAAGTTTTGCCGATTTTTAAAAAGTATTGGAATTCGTCAACATCCCGCTGTTAGTAACTTTTTGCGAATTTTCGCCATTTTTGCGACTTTTATTGAATTTTTTGTATTCCTTACAGTTTTGGCGATTTTTAATCAACATTATGGTTTGTTTAAAATTTTGCAACTTCTCGCGACTTTTTGTAGTTCGAGATAAAAGCGAATTTTTGGATGCTTTCAGCGTCTTAAAAATGTTGAAATATTGGAATTTGTCATCATCCCGCTGTTAGTAACTTTTTGCGAATTTATGTAATTTTCGCGATTTTAGCCGAATTTTATGCATTCCTTACAGTTTTAGCGGTTTTCAATCCATATTATGACTTGCTTAAAATTTCGCCAATTTTTTGCGATTTTTTGCAAAGTTTGCAATAAAGGCGGCCTTTCGCGTGTTTTTTTTAGAAGTTTTAACAATTTTGAAGAGTTTAAAACATTATTAGACTTTGTCATCTTGCTGTTGTAGCTTTTTGCCAATTTCCGTCATTTCGCGAATTTCTTTTTATTTATATACATGTATAATTGCACTAATTTTTATTAACCAAAAATATAATTTTTTGCACTGAAAGCGATAATTGATATATGTACATACATAAATTTATAATAAAGAAAAAGAATTGTCAAAATTTATTTTATATCTAAGCAAATGCTCACATGACAACATATATATTAGAATACGAAATTCAACATATCATGTAGACACAAAAATTTTATGCTAACTCATATGTTGTATTATCATTTGCTGACATATGTTGACTTTAAAAAATGTGGTACTTTCAGCATACTGTGTAGACGGCTAACATATATATATGCTGACAGCAGGATTTGTTGTTATTTTAAAGCATATGAACATAAGCATACATTTGCTGATTCAACATATCGTCTAGACTTAGCTTAATAAAGATTTGAAATTTTCTAGGGACATTTGTATTGATGTAATACGCAATAATTAATTAAAACTGCGATTTTGAATTATTTTTGTTAGTTAAATTCAAATTCTACAGTACGGAATATTTTTGAATAAATTGCATGTGTATTTTTAAGTATGTAGGTCTATGAACGGTATAAATTTACAATTTGCCGGAATAGATGGCGCTGCAACCACGCTACAATATGGCAGACAAATTATTAGGGTTCCGTACACCAAAGGTGAAAAGGAACCCTAATGTTTTCGCTACGCTGTCCGTCTGTCCGTCACACGGTATTTTCTCAGGAACCGTAAGAGCAACGGACCTGAAATTTGGACACAGTATGTAGAACCTTGGCCGCTACAACAACAAATACATGAGAATTAAAAATTAAAGGGTGTTCCAAAACGAGCAACGAAAAATGTTAAAATCCCATGTAATATACATACAATTGTATGAACATATGTATATTGAAACTTGAAATTTGTAAAATTAGTGTATTTTTATACAGACTACAACAATTAACACTAAAATTTAAAAAAAATTAAATTAAAGGGTGGTCCATCAGTTCATGCAATTTTGACTATGTAATTTTGACAATTTGCTATATCTTGGAAACCGTAAGAGTAAAACTCTTGAAATTTTCAAAAACGGTAAAACTAAAAAAAACCGAAAATTATAAAATCGTCAAACCAAAAAAAAAAAAAAATCGCCAAAAATTAAAAAAAAACGCCAAAACGAAAAAAATCGCCAAAATAAAAAAAAATTCTAACACTAAAATAAGTCGCCAAATTCGAAAAATCGCCAAACCGCGAAAATGTCGCCAAAACTAAAAGAAAATTTAAATAAAAAAAAAATCGCAAAAATGAAAATCGCCAAAAATAAAAAAAAAATCGCCAAAATGAAAAAACGCCAAAAACCGAACAAATCGCCAAAACAAGAAAGTAAAGTGTCAAAACTGAAAAAGGAGCCAAAACTTAAAAAAAAATCGCCAAAACTGAAAAAACGCAAAAACCGCCAAAACAAAAAAACTGAAAAGATCACAAAAACGAAAAAAAAATGCCAAAACTATATATTATATAGGATGAAGTTTGTATTAAATTACATATCTAGTGTTCGTACGGAACCCTTCGTGCGCGAGTCAGAGTCGCACTTTACTGAATTTATTTTTCCGTGTAACTCTATGATTTGGATTTCTTGGGGAAGCCATGTGAACATGTGATGATTTGTTAATTGTTAGATAATATAATTATTAGACAAAAATTAGCACAACGCAAAAATATAACGTTCGAAGGACGCTACACATTCATCATCACGCGGATTCACGACTGATCACGCTAGTCACGTGAGCGGCACCCATCTCTAGTCTATTCCGTGGCTACGAGAAGTAATTATATATGTATGTTTATTTTTCACATCCCATCAATTTCGCTACCCCTACCATGGCTTTAATGCTATTCTAGTTTTTAGTTGACTGAAAGTTTTGGCAATTAAACATAATTCATTGTATCTCATGAATAAAATTCCCTGTCAAATAGTACAACGACTAAAATCCATTCAAACATTTCACTTTAAATAAAATGAAAAACTAAATAAATTTCAAATAAATAAATTCACATTACGAGTATATAAAAAAATCATTCAACTCTTCAACTTATTAAAATGTAAATTACTGAATTTTTTCCACGTAAAATTATTTCATATTAAAAATTCTTTTTCGCTTTTCATTTTTTCTTTTAGACTCAATCATCGACAAACGAAAAGGCCACAGTTGTGCTGCAGTATATTTTCCAATTGCTGTTTATAACAAATTTTGGCATTAATTTTGTTTTGTATTGTGTTAGTGGGCAAAACTTTCGGTAAGTTCCAATGTTAACTTTGAATTTTTGAGTAAAAAAAAAAAATGGAAATAAAACAGACTAAACACTTTTTATATATATTTTTTATGTATAAGTTTTACACATTTAAAATATGTTAACCAATAATTTTTTTTTAATTTTATTTACATCTCAAATGTCTTCACCAAAAATTAAATTAAGAATAGTAGTAAAATATACTTAGCAAGAGTGTTATAACTTGAAGCAGAAATGAATAATTTTTATTAAAAATCTATTTATTTACCAAACGTAAAGTAATAAGTGCCTAAGCAGTAAAACAATAATTCTCGTATTCCATTTCATTGAAAAATTCACAGGCAAAAATTAAAAATTTTAATTTTAATCACCACTTAAAAGCCTGTAATTTTGTTGATAATGATCCGATTTTCAATTTCTTACTAGATTTGGTTAAATAACTCAGTCAATTGCTTATCTATTTTTAACCCCAAATATGCATTGTAATCGTAAATAAACGTACTTTTTGAATAAATTCAATAGTATTATAGTTTCCTAATAAAATAATGTATAAAAACGACACCGAAGTTGAAAAATTTTTGAAAAATCTACAAAATTTGTGTTTGCTGGACAATAACACCCAAATTTCTCAAGTTTTCTTAGATATATTATATATCATTCGAAAGATCTCAGTTTCTTCTTTCCAAATCTAGTAAGAAATTGAAAATCGGATCATTATCAACAAAGTTACAGGCTTATAAGTGCGCAAAGGTAAAAAAAACCGGTTTTTTAACCGTAAATCCGGATTTCGGAGGTGTCCGGCATATTTCACTATTGGAATCTTGTTTTACTCGACAAGCCCTACAAGAAAATAATAATATAATATCCGGTCCCAGGTTTTTTGGACTGTCGCACTGTGTTATGTACATCTTAGTTAATTTGCTTATTTTTGTTCTACTTTAGACAATTTTTTTTTTTTTTTTTTTTGGTTTGTTACTATTAAGTATATTTTTATTTAATTATTTGCCACAAGACCATATCTATTAATTTTTAGTTAGTTTCTATTATTATTGTTCGAACTTCATTTGTTTCTATATTTATTATTTGTATGCTTTGTAAACCAAATTACATCTGATAATTATTAAAACAGAGAACGCTGATGATGAAAATGTAGCAAACTTTGAAAACAGCTAGTTGTTCCGTTCTACTAAATGTTTGTAAGAATATTTACAATTAACTCTGCTGTTATTTGTTCATTTATCAAATGTAATTTGGCTTACAAAGCAATACGAACTTTAGCCTAATCAAATCATAATTATAAAAAAAAAATTTTCATTTATACGTACACGTGCATTTTATATACCAATAAAAACTAATTATTTTCCCATTTTCTTTCAATATCTTCAGAAAAGCTGTTCTGAGCATGTTTCGCAAAGTTTCGACCACGCAAAGGGATGGAACAACTCAAATTACAGGTAAAATTTAATTTAATTTGCATTAATTTTTGCAAAGCTTATGAGAATTGAATTGAAGAGAATTTAAATAAAATTAATGAAAAAGCCAAACAAAAATGTTAGTTTATTTTCCATTTACGTCCCTTTTCACAATGTGTGGTTAAGAGTTAACGTGAACTTTAACTGCAAGTTCTCAATACAAAACTTGCCGTTAAAGTCCCTGTTATCTTTTAACCAGACATTGTGTAAAGGTACGTTAATGTCTTTTAAAAAAAATGTATGTATGTATGTGTATGTTAATATACAAATTTATAGAATTACTAGATTCTACCCGCTGATTCTCTCGCGTTGATGTGATATTTTGAAAACTATATTTAAAATTTATGAATGTTTTGTTATTTGTTAATCACTGATAATGTTGAAAAAAAAAACGATAAAAACCCACAAAAAAGGCGATAAAATATTAAAAACAGAATAAAAACCAGTTTTAAAACTCGAAACAAAAATTTGCACTAACTAGCCCAAAAATGAGTTTTTAGGAAAAAACCGAACTAAATATAAAAAACTGGTTCCGAACCGGATAAAAAATAGCCTATCTATTATTGACGCTGGTAATGTAGCTTTGTATTAGTGAAAGAACTTTCAAAATCGGTTTATAGTGTTTTCACACTGACATGGTTTTAATAAAAGTTGGTTTTAAATTTAAAACCAACTGTTAAAACCTGGTTTTAACATACAAATTGGTTTTGTTAAAACCAATTGGTTTTATAAAATGCAACCTTTTTTTCGCTGTGCTAAATTCAGTGCTACCAAGTTAAAATGATCGGAAGCAGCTGATAATGTTTATGCCAGTGAATAAATCTTTCATGTATGAATGATTTTCAACTTAAAAATGGATTGCAACAGCAACAATAATCAAAAAATTATGGAAAAAGTTTTTTGGAAGGATAACAACAAAAATATTCAGGGGTTTGAAAATCCGTACATCAAATATTAAAAAAACGGTTCCGAACCGGATAAAAAAAAATAGCATATGTTTGACGCTGTTAGTGAAAGCGTAGCAAACAAACAAACAAACTCACTTTCACGTTTAGAGCAACACTTTCATGAGTAAAAAAGATTTTTTCAAATATTTATGAAAGCTGAAATTTTTCGATTTTAGGGTTCCGTACACCAAAGGTGAAAAATAACCCTATTGTTTTCGCTACGCTGTCCGTCTGTCCGTCACACGGTATTTTCTCAGGAACCGTAAGAGCTACGGACCTGAAATTTGGACACAGTAGGAAGAACCTTGGCCGCTACAACAACAAATACATGAGAATTAAAAATTAGAGGGTGTTCCAAAACGAGCAACGAAAAATGTTAAAATCCCATGTAATATACATACAATTGTATATTGAAACTTGAAATTTGTAAAATTAGTGTATTTTTATACAGACTACAACAATTAACACTAAAATTTAAAAAAATTTAAATTAAAGGGTGGTCCATCAGTTAATGCAATTTTGAGTATGTAATTTTGACAATTTGCTATATCTTGGAAACCGTAAGAAGCAAACACTTGAAATTTTCAAAAACGGTAAAACTACAAAACCCGAAAATTATAAAATCGCCAAACCAAAAACAAAATCGCCAAAAATTAAAAAATAATCGCAAAAAGAAAAAAATCGCCAAAATTAAAAAAAAACGCAAAAAATCGAAAAAAAATCGCCAAAACGCGAAAATGTCGCCAAAACTAAAAAAAAAATTTAAATAAAAAAAAATCGCAAAAATGAAAAAAATTGCCAAAAATAAAAAAAAAATCGCCAAAATGAGAAAACTCCAAAAACCGAAAAAAATCGCCAAAACAAGAAAATAAAGTGTCAAAACTAAAAAAGGAGCCAAAACTTAAAAAAATCGCCAAAAACTTGAAATTTTCAAAAACGGTAAAACTAAAAAAAGCGAAAATTATAAAATCGCCAAACCAAAAAAAAAAATCTCCAAAAATTAAAAAAATCGCCAAAACGAAAAAAAAACGCCAAAATTAAGAAAAAAAATCTAACACTAAAATAAATCGCCAAATTCGAAAAAATTCACCAAAAAAAACGTCAAAATGAAAAAAAACGCCAAAAATCGAAAAAAATCGCCAAAACGCGAAAATGTCGCCAAAACTAAAGAAAAAAATTATATAAAATAAATCGCAAAAATTAAAAAATCGCCAAAAATAAAAAAAATCGCCAAAACAAGAAAATAAAGTGTTAAAACTAAAAAAAGAGCCAAAACTTAAAAAAATCGCCAAAACTGAAAAAACGAAAAAACCGCCAAAACAAAAAAACCGAAAAGATCACAAAAACGAAAGAAATGCCAAAACTATATATTATATAGGATGAAGTTTGTATTAAATTACATATCTAGTGTTCGTACGGAACCCTTCGTGCGCGAGTCAGAGTCGCACTTTACTGAATTTATTTTTTTTTAATTTATTATGCACTTTTTTATAGAAAATTTCTATGAGGACTTGTTCTAGACTGAACAATATTTTCATAGAAAAATTTGTTACAGACTTGAAAAAAATTAAAGCTTCTGTGAATCTTGGACAAAACTTTTTTTGAATGCTTTAAGCTTCAAGTAAGAGAATGGCCATGTATGCAAAAAAAAAGTTAGAATACTCGTAAAGCTGGCTTTTGCATAAAAAAAACACTGTTTTTCACCCCAGCCTCTATTCCAACATACATAATTGAAATATTGCTAATGACAAGTTAATGTTTTTTCTTTGTTGTTGATGTAGTTGTTGATTTTTCCTTTTGTATTTGTCTTTTTTTCCTTTGTTGTTGTTGGTTTTTTCTTAAGAAGATAAACTTTCAAATGTCATTACACAAAGTTAAAGTGTAAAAGAAGTCATAACGTTAAACAAGGAATAATTATGTTTGTCATTTCAAAAGAAATTAATATTTATTTGTAACACTTGAGTGAACAATTCCTTGAACACTAAAGATAACAAAATAGTTTAGTATGAGGTTTTTTTGGGAAAAGTATGTACGTCTGGAGCATGGCCAAAGTTATTTCAATAACAATTAAATGAGAGAAAATACTATTATCCCTTCTAAGAAATATTGTAAGTTTTTCTTTTATTGGGTTGACTTCGAGTGAAGCAGACAGAACCTTTCATGAAGGTCAGGTGTTATTTGAAATAAAATTATTCAATCCAATCTTTAAATTATTCAGTAATATTCGCACTTTTTTTACTTAGATTTTGCCCTCGACGCTACAAGCATTTCTTTTATATTACTTTTATGTTTTACTCGTATTATTATTTGGTTATAATAATAATAAAAATTGTATACGATTGTATTTTAATGCCAATAATGTTGATAAATTTTGAGATGTTTGTATGTTATGTTATTAACATTTTGTTGTTATTTGTATGTTATTAACATTTTATAAAGGTTTTCCTTTACAAAAGGAAAGTTATATAAAAAGTTCCTTTTAAAAAGTCACCTCTCGTATAGAGCGTGTGTTTTTTTATAAAAAGTAAGTTTCTATTAAAAACTATCTAAGAAGTCATTTCTGTGTTGCCCATTAGTTTGGTTCGAACGGCTATTTTCTATGGTTGTGGTTATGGCATATCTGATTGCAGCTTAAAGGGTGATTTTTTAGCAACTTTCTTTTTGGCAACACTGTTTTTGGCAGCTCAGCTGTTTTGGTGCAATATGTTACTGTTAAACAAGTTCAGTTTGGTCTATAATTTAAACATGAATCGACTTACAAACGAACAACGCTTGCAGATTATTTACTTTTATTATCAAAACTTATGATCGATTAAGTGCATCCGTGTAGTTCTTCCATTTTATGGTCAGTTTGGGCGACCTACTGAGGCGGCTCTTCAGAATCTTGTGACTAAATTTCGCACCAAATTTACATTATTGGACATTAAAGCACTAAACACGAAGACGTAGAGTGCAAACAGGGGAAAATATCGTAGCTGTATCCGCCACACAGAAAAAATTTTACAAGAATTATTTTCAATAAAATTAAATAAAATTTTTAATTTCAATAATATTTGTCATTAACTTGAATATTGTATTTATCAATTCCTCGCATTTTAAAATATCATTTAGGGCGACTTTTTGAGTTCAAGATTAGAGATTAAATTAACCTTAATCGTCATTTGAGATTTTTGGGTAGTCGATTATATGGTTTTACTTGCTAGTTTAAGCGGGCAATCGTGGTGGTTTAATCATACATTAATATTGACAACATACACTTGTGAAACTTATAACTTTTTGTAAAAATATATCATAAAATAATTTAAAAACACATAAATAAATGTATATATATTTTATATTAATTATCTATTTCCTTTAACACGCGCAATTTTTTACTTATAAATAATAAAACATGGCAGTTTCTTCTTCTTTCCACAAAAAATCAAAGTCTGTTGATAACATGTATGACTTTTACACAGAAAATGTTGCCACTATTTTGTTCCTCAGTATGGTAATACTACACATAATAAGAAATTTAAACTACCACTCAAAAACATCAAACTAATTAATTTGAGATTAAATTAATTTTCGGATTAGCTAATTATAGAAATAAACTAATCTTAATCTCGAACCCAAAAAGTCGCCCTTAATGTCATTTATTTGTGTTGGTGTTTTCATTGCTTGTTGCTTGACTCAACGTGGTAATGTGCTGATGTTGTTGTTTATTTTGATTGTTGGTGTTGTATACGTGTGAGTTCGGACAAGAAGTCGAATAACGTCGTGGCTTGTTTTTTTTTTACTCAACAAAGTTATTTTTATCATGTTTTGCTTCTATTCATTATTTGCTTATTCAACAATGATTTGCCTTTAGCTGAGTGGTAAGTACGTTAGTTTATTAGTCAAAGTTCGACTCATTACAAACACATTTATTTTTAATAGCAGCAAAGAATATAAATTGTATAGAAGGCGCATCTGAGCTAAAAAATAAAACATTTTTTTCTTACGCTATAGATGGGGGGGGGGGGGGAGTATAAAGCGCATGCAAACAGACACTGAGAATATTATATTATTTGTTCTTATCACCAGTGTTGCCGTTGTGCGACTTAAGTCGCATTTTGCTACTTTTTCAACAGCAAAATGCGGTCAATTGCAAAAAAAACTATGTAAAAATATCCGAGTCTTAACACAAAAAATACCGATTTTCGGATGAAAGTTGCTGTTGCTGAAATAAAGCTTGTTTTAAGGATGAGTTTCCAAATTCTGCAGTTGTAAAGTAAGTGAATTACACCTATTTCTTCATCTTTATAAAATATAATTTACAAAAAAAAAAAAAAAACATAAAGTATAAACATAAATTAGCGTTACTATACAATTATCAAATAGACTTAAAGTAGACACTTGTCAAAAATTAGATTCCAAGTGAAGAACTTATTAAGAAATACAGGGTGTTCAGTTAAGAACTATGCATAATGCCTTGAAAGAATAGTACAGGGTGGGCCAAAAGAAACCAAGGGGTGTAAAAGTTTAATAACTTTTTTGTTTATTAATTTTTTTTTATTTTTTCTTTCAGATTATATAGACAACACTTGGAGAATTTATAATGGAGAGGTTCACAACTGAACAGAGAACCAGAACAATAGAATTTTATTATTTAAACCAGAGATCAATTATTTTAACGCAAAGAGCATATCGTCGACATTTTAACGTCAGAATTTCGCCCTCTGAAGCGATGATTCGTTGCTTAGTTAATCGTCATCACCAACATGGCAGCGTAAGAGATTTGCCTCGAACCGGTAGACCACGTTTAAGTCGCACTGTGGAAAATATTGAACGAGTACAGCAAAGTGTTAACGAAGCACCAGAAACATCTGGCAGAAGGCGTTCTGCTCAGCTAGAAATGTCTCGTACGTCACTACGGCGCATTTTAAAAAAAGATTTACAGTTATACCCATATAAGGTGCAATTGGTCCAAGAATTAAAACCCGCAGATCATCGGCAACGTCTAAATTTTGCAGTTAAATTTCAAGAGTTGGCCAGAAATGAAATCAACTTTATTGAAAATTGAGTGATGAAGCTCATTTTCATTTGAATGGCTTTGTTAATAAGCAGAACTGTAGGTTCTGGGGTTCTCAAAATCCAAGAGCCATTCATCAACGCCAATTGCACCCCATCAGGTGTACAGTATGGTGTGGGATCACATCTGAAAATGTCATTGCGCCCTACTTCTTCGAGAATGAAGATGGAAGTGCTGTAACCGTAAATGGAGAGCGGTATCGGTTTATGATAGAAAATTTTTTACGTCCTGCTCTTGAAAACAGACCTAGTATGTGGTTTCAGCAGGACGGAGCCACTGCCCATACTGCCCGAGACACAATGGCACTTTTAAGTCAAATTTTTGGAGAGCGAATAATTTCTCGAAATTCGGAAATTATTTGGCCAGCGCGATCGCCAGATTTGACAGCACCCGACTATTTTCTTTGGGGTTTTTTGAAGGAGCGAGTGTATGTGAACAAGCCAGAGACAATCCTTGAACTCAAGGCAAACATTGTTGCAGAAATTCGAACGCTACAGCCACAAGTTTTGAAAGATGTTATGGAAAATGCTCTAAAAAGAGCCCATCAGTGCGAAGCTGAAAACGGTGGTCATTTAAGAGACATCATTTTTCATACTTAGTGAAAAAAAATTTCCATTTTGTGTATTATATAATCTGAAAGAAAAAATAAAAAAAAGTTAATAAACAAAAAAGTTATTAAACTTTTACACCCCTTGGTTTCTTTTGGCCCACCCTGTATAACTATATTATCATCTTAAGAATCGAATTTTAAAATTTTCTACTAAACTTTAAATGGTTTTTCCTCAAAGTAAATTTTTTGATTTATGCTGGTTTTTAAGTAAATAAGTGAGATGAACCATGTATAATGTATTTATGTTTTTACAATCTCTAATTTTTTTTTATAAATCTTAAATAATTGGGTAAATTACGGCACTCGATATCGAACGAAATATGCATTTAATTTCGATTGGAATTTCATTCGATATGACTTTTTTAGACTTCATGATTTTTTTTATATTTAGTAGCTTATATACATACATACATACATACATACATACATACATGTAGTACTTTAAGGCCCAAATTTTGACTTCCAAATTTACTTCATTTGAACCTATTTTAACTTATAAACATTTTATAAAAAATTACTTACTAACTTATAAAAAGTTTTATTTAGATTAAAGATGAAAGTAAGTTAAAATACATATTTTTTTAATTGTGATACTCCGAGAAATAATTTGAATTTGGAATCAAGGATTTGTTTGTCAGATTTTTTGCAACATTTTCACCATTTATTGGCTTTTCTATCGACCAAAACAATTAATAATCGACATCATCGAGCCGAATATCGCCAACTGGACGAACAGCTCTTTTTCTAATACCTGATATGATAAAGTGTGTATATGATTGCCCTACGGCATACATTCCGTTAAAATGATACAAAGGGATAAATTGATAAAAGGGTAATAAAGTGTCATTGGCACGAAAACGAGTCAAAAGTGATACTTTAGTGTCACAACGGCAGCACTGCTCTCAGTAATGCGAGCGTAGCATACACTGCAGAAAGAAATGAGAGAGTGCGTACGCTGGACGGGTAGTACTGGAAATACCCGTCATAGAAAATTTTAGCTTGTATGAGATGCGCATTCTAAATGATTTACATATATTCTTTGATAATAGCCAAGCAAAAGCAAACGAAAAGGGGTTGAAAAATGTAACATTCATCCACACACACACACACACACACACACACACACACAATAACAATTATCACTGAAAATTAAATTTCAGTCAACAACTTATTTCTTTGATTCATTAAATTTCTTTGTTGACTGAAAAAAAATATATTCAATAAACACGTGCATACAATTTTATTTATCAATAATGAAAAAATCGTCATCACAGAAAATTCGAAAGATTTTTTTATTGAATCAACAATTTTCGTATTCAAATATCAAAATCATTATTTTTTGTGTGCAGTGTTGTTGATGACAATGAATTATCGATTCGGTGCCATTTGCAGCAATTAGACCTCTGTTACTGAATTTTTTTTTCCCCCAAAATGGAAGAGCTGGATTTGGCTCACATGTGGTTTCAGCAAGACGGTGCCACATGCCACACAGCACTCGTAACAATGGCCTTATTGCAATTCGAGTTAGGTGAACAGTTTATTTCGCGTTTGGGGCCAGTCAATTGGTCGCCTAGATCGTGCGATTTAACGCCTTTAGACTATTTTTTGCTGGTCAATGTTAAAGCTCGTGTCTATAGGGACAAACCCGCAATGGTTGACGCACTGGAAGCCAATATTGAAGAATTTATTCGTGAGATACCGGCCGATATGTTTGAGAGAGTATGCCAAAATTGGATCCAGCGTATGAACCATTTCAGACGTAGCCGCGATCAACAATTACATGAAATCATCTTTAAACATCGAATTATTTAGATCGTTCTATCGACTCAAATAAATATTCCCTACTTTTCTCTAAATTTTTTATTTTTTATTTTTATTAATCTTATCCGAAATCTCTTAAAAAATCACCTATTATTTAATTCAAAAGAAAAATATTGAAATGAAGAAAGGTTTTAATTCAAGGGAAAGAGTAAAAATCCCCTTGAAAATGTAATTCATTATAAGGGGAATCGAAAAAGAGAAACACTTCCAGGGAAATATTATTTACGACCGCATTTTTGGGAAAAGAAAAAATATTTTGAGGGAAAATATCTGCACCATGATGTGATTTATGAAAAAGGAAGACGTAAGTTTCTGGAACAATAATTTAATATTCATTACCTAGTTTTTCTAATAACTTTTTTTTGCAAATTGTAAGAATAAATTAGCTGTCAAATGATGAACTGTAAATAATTAAAATGTCAACCCAGAGCTGGACATCATATTCCATTAATAATTCTTACTTTTAAAACAATTTTTTTTTAATAATCTTAAATTTGCTTTCACTTTTATATAAAAGTTTATCTTTAACTTCAGTTTTCCAGCAACTATAATAATATTTAACTTTTGCATATACATAAGGAAAAAAAATAGTGTCTTGGGTTGCATAGAAACTCTCAACATAAAAAGTATGTAAGAGATGATGTTATGAACAGTTTTTTCCTCCATGAAATGACTGGAACAATGTGATTTTTCCAACCATTAATCAATAATAAGCATGCCATAAAGAACAAGCAAAACTAATGAATAAGAAAATTAAAGTGACATCATATTTAATTAAGTGACCTTTTCTTGCAAATAATAGGGGAGAAGCATCAAAATTAAATAGAACAAAAAGTGGAATAAAAAAAAAACTTAAAAGTCCTTGTTTTATATTTCTGTTATGCTTTGGTAGAAGTTCAATGAATAATTTTATTTAACCGAAATGCATACTTTAACATAAATTTGTGAACCAAGCAGTACAACTTTTGAGTGCATTTATGCTTATACAGTGGAGTTAGGTTAAAGCGAACGAACGAAGCGGTTTCATAGAAATTAATATGCCTATAGCGAAAACTGATTCACACGATTGCCTTTATGGTCGATTGTGTGCGAACGCGGCACCCATTTTCCGAAAATCTTTCTCATGCCCAAATGAACACACTGTGTGTAATTTTTTACGTCATGGAAATATAACCATACACATACGTGATAAAAGACCTGTGTCTCCCAGTTTTGCCGCGTTTAGGTAGCGCTTAGATAGCCGCAAAAGTGAAAGATTTCCCGAACATTTTTTAATTTCAGTTGGTTGGAAATTTTTCATTTTTGCGGCTATGTAAGCGCTACCTAAACGGTGTTAAGAATAATTCCTAGGAAGTTCATATGTTCTAGAAAGTTGCTTATTGAGATCTTAGGTACATTTTTTTAGTTGATTGTTTCCTTGAATGTTGAACCTATGGACCTGAACAGGGGAAAAAGGTAAAAATAAATCGATTTTTTTTTTAATATATTTTTTGCAATTTTGATCTTGAAGATCAAGTTTTTTTTATTTTATATGTTCACAGTTTTTGTTCTTTATGACAAGAGCTACAACTTTGTCTCAGAGAGTAAATCCAAACTCAGAACGGTTTTCAAGATTAGAGCCTGCAAAAATTACACCGAGACCCCAAATATTTGGGGGAAGATTGAAAAAAGTGCATGAGACGCGGATCTTTTTTTGTCTTTTATCACGTAGTGGTGTCCGTATATCGTTATATTTTTTCGTGCTGCACCGTGTCATTCAAAATTGAAATCACTCAGCAATGTGAGATGTTGATGGTTTCCACAATCTCTCTCACTTTCAGTCTCCGATTGGCCAATGCCATATCGTGATTTTTTTTTCAATTGTTACGGGTGTAGAGTATGTAGTACGAGTATTTATCAAGCATAACCTTTGCAAAAAAAAATTAATTTCTTTAAATTTTCTTCTCAAATAACGCGGTTATCTGATATCAAAGACTGAAAATAACGCTGATTTATGCGCCAGACTTATAGCAAATTAGACATTTAAGACTTTCGCCATGAAGCGAAGTGTTATATGTCATACATAATGACATTACTATCACTTTGAAACGAATAAAAATTTTCGATGATATCTCACGCACACTTTGTTTTATTTAAATTTATAAATAGGAAGCTTTTAACGAAAGACTAAGGCTAATAAATCATTGCAAGTTAATCTCTATTTTTGGTTTAAAATGTGTTTAAGCCAGCAAACCTTTAAATCAATACAGTGTTTAAACCATCTGTAAACGCATAAAATTGGGCGTTTAAACTACCAATACAGGTCATATGATTTTTTTACTTACAGACCATATGTTTTGCATTTAAAGAGCACTAAACCTTTTTCCAAGCTTCTACTTTTTCTTCAGATTTTGCCCGATCTATTTTCTCACACTCTATTGTTCTTTCACAATATTCTAATTTGCCAAGAATATATATGTATATATATAATTTCTTTCCCAGTAAAATTTTACCATTTTTAATAAAATTTTATTAAATTTTTTGCCTTTTTGATTGTGCAAAGAACTGATAGCCTGCTGCAGAACAGCTATTTTTGAGATTTATTCTAGTGCTGCCACAATATTATTTTTTAAACTACACATAAGATATGGTTCACTGATTTACTCCTGTTGAGTTTAAATTAACTATAAAGTTGTGTTTAGTTCAACTAAACCAGCGTTTAAACTTTCACTAATTTATTAGCTCTCAGTAAGTTATTCGTGGGATTTAAAAAAAATGGCTGTTACATCCTATACCTAAAATACATGTATTACTTGATTTCCGATACCAATTCATCACAGTACTTTTCAACTCTTCTTTAAATAAGCCCCAGACGTAAACGTTCAACACGGCGACACACTTTTTTCCTGTTTTTTTTCTCTGCCAGAATCATTCCTTAGAACTTAATATTTATTTTTATACAGCCTTATTTATAAAATTTATTATGGCTTTATAAAGGGTTTTTAACACAAATTTCCATACAACATTTTTCTTAAAAAGCCTTTATAAACTTATTAAGGATAAGTTTTATAAATAATTCTAGTAGTGTACAACATTGTTAAAGTTTTATTACGCTTTCTGTAGAATTTAAGTTGAATGTGTATTTATTTAGCTTAGCATAGATAATATTTTCATATCGAATAATAAAATATATTTCAACATTATTTCTTTACAGTATCTGAATATTATCGCAATAGTGCAGCTGGTGGCACAAACACTTCAACGCGTAGACGCCTGATGAGTCAAAACTGTTGGAATGAAATGCATGAATTGCAACATTTAAAATAAAATTATGTATTTCTAATTAGAAATTTGGCTTAACAACTTGATGATTTTATAATCTAAAATAGTTTTAAATTAAATGTACAGTTTTAGAAAATGTAAATTAAGTTTTTAATGTAAAGGCAGCGTAATCAATAAATTAATATTACATATGCATGTATGTATAGTTAAATTTGATTTTGAAATAAATGCCACCAATAAAAGTTTTTCAGCTATTTTTATTTAAAAAAAAAAAATATTAATATTCTTATAACCTAAGGCAGTCCCAACTTAAACAAGTACGAAGGCTATATTCGGCTGTGCCGAATCTTATATACTTTTCACCGAAGTACGTATGGAGTATACACATACTAGTGATGCACGAATATTCGTATTCGTATTCCGCAATATTCGTCTATTTTCAGATATTCGCATTCGTATTTGCCAAATTTTTTGCGAATATATATAAGATATATATATGTTTACAAATTTTTCAAGCCTTTACCATATTGATCCTGACACTGAAAATTGAATTAAATGCACTAATTTCTATTTTAAAACATCTACAAACAGCCTAAATTCATTACACACCTGCATTTGTGCATAATACGCAACATTTAACAAAGCTTCGTAGCCAATGTTTATGGCTAAATTAGATTTTCATATTAAAATTAAGTAAAGGCCTTTCTAATATGTATATAAAAAATATTTAATAAAATAGAAAAAAATGTCTTACTTAGTTGTTTTTAAATATCAAAAAATTTAAATTTTACAACCCTGGAACGATATATATATATATATATATATATATATATATATATATATATATATATATATATATGTGTGTGTGTGTGTGTGTGTTCCTTTAACTCCCATTGGAGCATAGGTCGCCGAACCCTGGAACTATAGGACTTTTTTTTAATTTTTTCTTATTTTTAATGTAAATGTCTTTCTTTCTTTAATATGCAAAATATGCATTTAATTAACAAACAAAAAAATTTGTTTTATGCAATACTTTTATGTACCAAAAAAAGTTAGTTTTCCTGCTCTGGAGCTGTGCTTTTTATTTTTCTAATTTTGTATATCGAAATTTTCTTTCTAAAAAAAATCATTGATTTTTAATTTCTAAAGAAAAAAAAAATTAAATTGACCCGGTGCTTCTATACACAAAAAAATTTGATTTTCTAACCCTGGAACTATAGGACTTTTTTTAAATTTTTCTAATTTTTCTTTCTTTAATATAGAACGTATATATTAAATTAATAAAGAAAAAAATTAGTTTTATGCAATTACTTTTGTGTACAAAAAAAAAAAAAAAGTTATCCAGCTCTGGAGCTGTGCTTTTTATTTTTCTACATAGTTTTGTATATCGAACTTTTCTTTCTAAAAAAGTAATTAATTTTAATTTCTAAAGAAAAAGAAAATATTTAATTGACGCGGTTACTTTTATATAAAAAAAAATTAATTTTCCAACCCTGTAATCATCATTTTAGTGTTTTCTGATTTTTTTTAGCAAAATATTTCTCTTTTTATATAAAATATGTTTAATTTATAGCAGAAGAGAAAAAAAATTGTTTTAGTAGGTTACTGTTATATACCAAAAAATAAACAATTTTCCAACCCTGGAATCATATTTTTGATTTATTTTGATTTTTAATACCAATTTAATTCTAACGAAAATATATACTGCCTTATTCATAAAAACTATTTCAAGTTTATTAAGCGCTTATTTGACATATTTCTATGGGAAATTTGTCAAATAAACCTGTTTTAAACCTAAAATATTTTTTATGAATTAGACCGATAAAAATAGTGTCAGATAGTTACTTTTATATGGTGAAAAAAATATTAAACTTTCCAGCTCTGAAACAGTATTTTCGATTTTGTTGATTTTCAATACCAATCTATTTCGGACCATTTCTGATACACCAGTTCAAGACCGAGACCAAGACTTCGGGAGCTTCGGAGCACCGATTTCACGTACAGACGGACGGACGGACGGACGGTATTATTTGTAATTCGATTCGAAATACAAAATCGTGCGAAATCAATTTCCGACTCGAAAGTAAAATAGTATTACTTAATTCGTTTGTACATTTTGCACATTTGTAGGTACAATGTACATTTCACATGTAAGTATATTAAAGAGCGGAAAAAATTAAGTGATCACAATTTTTATCTAGTATATATGTATGTAGACAACTTGGTATCACTGAAATTTTAATGAAAAAGTTGGCAGCAGCTGCACATAATCGTCAAAGTTCAATGCAATTTCAATGCAAATTTTAAATATAAAAAGTTTTTTCCACAAATACATTTAAATTATTAAAATTGATTACAAAATAAAAAAAGGACAACAGAGACTATCGTATCTGTAAAGACAATGTTGTTGCGATTTTCTTTAAAGTTTTTTTTTTTTAATTTTTTATTCAGTTGATTTGTTATGCTTTCTGTTTAATGCGAATACAAATTTATTTAATCTTTTGCATGTTATATTAAGTAATTAATGATATTTTCATATGCAATTTTTAAAATAAAATTACAATAATTTTATGTATTTTTTGCTTATTTCGCCATCAAATAAAAACATTCGATTTTTTTCAGTTTTCAACACAAATCTTGTGCATAATACGCGTAGAGTACGAGTATTAAATGTGATTGAATGAATTTGCCTGCATTTCGGTATAATTGTTAATTTTAATTTAATACGGCTGTAGCAACATACCTTTTTCATTTTCAGCGTGCAATGGTCCCACGCTGCCAAAGAAACGTTTGTCTAGTATTTGCAGCAACAATAGAGCTGTCGAATGAACTTCCACACGTGGACAACCTGTCATTAGCAGAGTGACAGTGATTACGGAGGTATAATGGTCGCAGGGATATTCTCTGTAAAGGAAAATAAGATAATTTTTATTTTACGGCTTATAAAAGAATTGTGGGTATTTTTTTTTCTCTGACTGACTGGCTTGAAACGGCTTGTTTTTAAAATGTACTAAAATATCTAATTTCTTATTTTTATTGCCTCGTATAGTAAAGTATGCATTTTGTTGGGAAAACTCATCAACCTGAGAATGAAATTATTACCTTTTTTAAGCTTTAAAATTTTAGTGTGGCATTAAAAAGCACAGCATGGAAATACATTTTCAAAATGATATTTATATAAATTTAATGCAGCATATTTTGCACAATACTCGTATGCCAGCTGTTAAACGTCTCAGCTATTGTTGCTCAAGTTTTGAATTTGTATGAGAGAAATGAAAATGTAATGTATATACTTTTGAATGCAAATCTCTTTCCCTCTCATTATCAAATCAAAACTTTAGCAACAAAAAATGTTGCGTGTAAAACGTAGGCGCGTAAAACTTAAATCGCGAATATATTAAGGCATATTAGGGCTAATAAATCAGTGCACGTTAATCTCGATTTTTGGTTTAAAATGTGTCTAAGCTAGCAAACCAATAAATCAGTTTAGTTATTTGAAGCACCTCCCACTAAACAAAATCATTTTTTAACTTGAAAATTTGTTCCTACAAAAACAGAATTTTATGACTTTCGACTATTATACATTAATATATAGACGTCTAGGAGTCTCCCCAATATACTTTTTCTCTCCATCTCCTACAGTTTGTGAATAAAATTACTTAAATCAATATTACGACTCTAGGTTAAGATATAGTTAAGATATAGACTTTTTGTGTCGTTGGAGGTATTAAATGTTATACCTTAATAAAGGAACCAGAGAATGAACTCGGTTTCAACTTTCTGTAGCGTTGCCAATTTAGAATATTTGTTCCCAAATTAGGGATATTTTTTCTCGATTGGTGATAAAAATTTCGTGTTGGGGATCTGGGGATTTTTTGGGAATGATAACGAATTTTTAGGGAATTTTTTGGAGTTTTTTTATGACTGATGGTAACAAGAATGATTTTTGAATTAAGAAATGTCTGCGTGGCAAGTCTAGTGTGTGTGTTGTTATTCATAGTGAATTGTTTCTAATAAAGAAGAAGTATCAAGGCAAATTAACCAATAATGAACACTACCGAAACAAAAATACGTAAATGAATTTTATTTCATATATATGAATGTTATTTTGGTCATGAGTTTTTAAATAAAATTTAATTTTTCACAAAAGAAAAATTTGGATCAAAAAAACTTAATTTGGGGATTTTCGGGGATGACAAATAAAAAATTGGGGATAAGCTCTAGAAAAAAACTGGCAACACTGACTTTCTGGTTCAGTTTGCTAAAAAAAAAATTAGTATCAAATCCATTTTGTGAGAAAAAAAAACTAATTTTTATTACTTAACAGAGGTCTACTTTTTTGTTAGCAGAGCTGTGTTAAGCACCACGGTTTGTGTCCAGGGTTATAAAGTTTAAAATTTAACCTCACACCCATTATTTTGCGTTAGAAGAGCACTCAACTTTTTTCAAAGCCTCTAATTTTTCTTCTTTATACTTTTCTACTTCGCCAAGCATAAAACAAATTTCTGTGCGAACTTTTATCTATGTTTTATTTATATCATGGGCTGTCCCACGATATAACCCCCGGAATCATTCGATCGACAACTTGTATTGCAAACAACAATAACATTAGAAAAATTTTTTTTATTTTCAATATACATAATTATTCGATCGAACGAATTCTGGTGACATCGTGGGACAAGCCGTTAATCTAGTGCTGATACGATATTATTTTTTAAGCTGCAAATAGTAGGTCTGTTCCAGATGGAAAACAAATGAGTTTTTTTTTAATTTCCGGTACAAACTTGTACAAACTTTTTCTTTGGGTAAGTTTCCACAAGATTAAAGAATCAGCTGTTATTTTCTTTACATATGAAATTGAAAAATTAATCAGAAAATTTGCAAATAAAGAGAAAAAGTATTTATTTAAAAATTTATTAAAAAGCAAAATGGAAGGTTTTGTTTTAGAAAACTTGAAGTCGTAAGTACATTTTGGCATATTTTACATATCAGTTAAATCTGTTGCCAGGTAAACTTTCTTTTATTGAGTAACGAAAACAGCTTTAAAAAAACGCACAGCAACAGCTTATTATTATTGTTTTGTTTCTATTGGAAACGTAGGAGAACACCCAAATTAAAAAATAAAAACCTAATGAGCACTTTAACACGAAATACTGAACAACAACTTAAAATTTGTTACAAACAGTGTATACATATATGTATTTACTGCTTGTGAGAGAATATTTATTTTAATACCTAAAACATATTCGTAACTTAGTCAATGCTTATATATATATGCTTATATATATATATATATATATATATATATATATATATAGTTACAATATTATATGTGATAATGATTATAAAGGCTCAGTTAGCCGACGGTAATGTAATGTAACGGCAACGGTAGGAAACAACTGATCGATATTATTATGTGAAAAGTAATGTGCAGGTTGTTACATTCCGGTTATATATCTATAACCATTTTCATTACTTTTCGCATAACAATATTGATCAGCTGTTTCCTACTGCTGTACTTAAATTCCATTCATTGCAGTCCGCTAACTGAGCCTTAAGAAAAATATATGTATGACATACCATACGTGCTGGAAATTCGAATATCTGCCTATAAAAACTAAAAAAAAATCTTAAGTTCAAATTCTTTCGTTTAAAAATAAATCATTTATTCTTATTTCTGAACCGTGTTACCGTGTAAAAAAAAGAATAGGGTGTACTTTATATAATGAATATAAGACAGTAATCGAAATGAAACTGCCCCATTATATATTGATGCATATTTTATGGCTCTTGTGTACGAATAATAAATTAAAGATATTGTTGTATAAATAAATAAAGTAATAAAGTAATGAAATAAAATTTTTGCAGAATTTATTGAATTCTTAACAAATATATTTTAACGGTCGAAAGGAAAATATGAAAAATGAATGATTTTGGCGTTTGACTTTCTTTTTTCCTTTCCTTCCACTTACCGTTCGAATAAATTTTCGTTGTAAATTAACACAAATAAGTTTTCAGTCACTTAAAATGAATGCGTAGTTTTAATATTGTTGAACAGGGTATTACAACTAAAAATCAGTGTATTCTAAAATAGTGCCCAAATTCTCTTAAAAGAACAATGATTCATAAAACTTACCTTGCACTAAAAATGGCAGCTAGAGCTAAAAAGCACGCATCGGCTTCGCGAGGTGACGACGTGTAACAACGATCAATGACCCATTCCAATAACTGGCCCATATCTGGATTCGATTCCAAAAGCAAGACTACCGTATCACGAGCCAATTGATAAATCTAAACAAAAATAATTTAATCATTAGTTCTTTATTATTAAATGGCGGAGTTTTTTTAGAGGAAATTATTACAATTTACGTTCCTTTTCACAATGTATGTTTAAGAGTTAACGTGAACTTTAACTGCAATTTCGTCATACAAAACTTGCCGTTAAAGTCCCTGTTATCTTTTAGCCAGACATTGTGAAAAGGTACGTTAGTGATATAGTTCTAAATAGATAAACTTAAGCTTAGCTAAAGTTAAGCAAGACTTTTTTGCTTGTTTATGTTTTGTTACGATAAAACACATGTTTTCATTGCACGAACTCAACTTCGAAAAATGCAAAATGGTGTGTAGCAAATCACGGTTTTTAGAACATGCTGAAATGTGTTTTGCGTTTTTCAAACATTTTATTTGTCTGTCAAGAAATTTTTTATGCAACATTACGAGTGTCGTATTACGACTTCGACTACGACGATTTTGTAGAATACTAGAGAATATTGCAAACATTTATTTTAATCTGGTACGAAATCGTCGTAGTTGTAGTCGAAATACGAGACTCGTAGTTAGGCCCATTATAATATTTTGGTAGACATATTGAAATTCAATTTCGTTATATCACTGTTATTTTTTCTTGCAACCTAAAAAAGTCAGACCTTGGAGAGCTTCAATACTTCGTAATGCTACTCAAGCTAATAGAGGTATCAACTGGGGTATTAACCAACAACTTAAGAGCCTAGAGTATGCAGATGATATCTGTCTCCTTTCACACAGTAACAAAGATATGACATCTAAACTTAAATGCATCGAAACAGAGGCCATAAAAGATGGTCTAAGAATAAGGTAATGCGCTGTAATACAGTAAAAACCAACAAGTTTCGCATAGAGAATACTGAACTAGAAGTCTCGTCATTTTGCTACCTAAACAGCATCTTAACAAACACAAGTGGATCCAGTAAGGCTGTAGCGTACCGCATCTCAAAAGCCAGCCAAGCATTCGGTACCCTTTGGTCAGTACGGAAATCTTCTGTCATATCCAAGAACACTAAGATCGGTATCTTTAGCTCTTATGTCAAGTTTGTGCTCCTCTATTCATGCGAGACGTGGAATACGACAGAACACGACGTTTGTTAATCGGTGTCTCCAAAGAATTTCAAAAGTTTTTTGAAACTCTGGAGGCAAACAAATCAGCGGTCAATCCATATTAATAACTTGAACCGCAAACGGCGGTCGATTGGTCACACGCTTCGCAGGCCTTCAGATGACACAGCTAAAATTGCCAATGACGGGAACCCACAGGGTAGGTCACGAAGAATAGGCAGATCGTTGCACACCTGGCGTCGGCAATTGAACATCAAAGTCAGCCATAGTGATCTAAGCTGGAGAGAAGTAGAAGAACTATCATCAAACCGAACCTAATTAAATACATTCGTTATGGCCCTTTGTTCCAATAGGAACCATAGAACATAATAATTGGAGGGCTTCATGGGCCTTTAGAATTATTGGTAGGCATATTTTAAAAACAATGCAGGCCATAAAGTTACAGTCAATGGTAACTACTGATTTTTTGTACCAGAATTGAATTCCCTTAATGTGTAGGAGATGTGATTTCAATAAGACGTTGCAATATAAAATCAGGGCTATCATGAATAAAATTCCACGTGAAATTTCTCCCTTTCCCTATTACTTGCTATTAGTTGGAATTATTCCCCGGGAAAAATTTCACGTGGAATTTTATTCATGATAGCCTTGAATAAATATATCGAGTTATTGAAAGAAACGTTCAGTGAATGAAAAATTTTACGTCATGGACCAGTAAATTAGACTCCAAGGTCATGAGATTTAACGCTAATGGACTAATTTTTGGTAGTGCTGTCTGAAGTCTCTGGTGTATGCAATAGAAAATTTATTGTAGTTACCCCAAGCCAGCCGAAATAATAAGATCTAAGAATTATTTGTCAAGTAAAGGTAAAGTCCTGACCCATAATGTCCACAAGAAACTTTCTATCTTATATTGAAAACAAAATTAAATGTTCTAATTTTATTTAAGTTTAACATTTGTTAACGCATTAATAATCCCAAACTATTCACCTGCATTGCGTATGTCACGTGGAATATTCGTCTACGATAATTTCCTACTAGATTAAAGAAAATGTGTCAAAGGTTTGTTTATTCTGGGACAAAATTCTCGTAGTGGAATATTCCACGTTTACTTATTCAGTAAAATATTTTTTTATTCAAAACACACTGAAATTCGTTACTGGGGATTTAGCTGGAACCTATCCGCATTTCACTGTTGCTAATGCAGATCATCTGGGAACCTTTATCCAAGGTTTCTTAGAACAACTAGCGTTATTATATTATAAACCTTCATTTAAACAATGAGAAGATCAACAACAAATAACAAACACAGTTGAAACAAGAACTTAATAATCAGCATGTTTTTTATTTTCTTTTTTTTACCATTGCTACTCGTACATTGGCTGACTTTTTTCAGCTCGAATTATAGTTGTAAGAAGTATGTAAAGAAAATAAATATAAATAACAACAACAGCTATTCAAGACTAGAGTGTTGCCACTTAATTATTTTTTTTTACTGGGTGCAGTCAAAAAAAGATTCTTGTAGACATCGTGGTCTAAGCCATAAATTTGTGGCAAATCATACCATTTATTCATGTCTTTCGTTTCAATTTAAAGTTCTATAGCTTTAAAAAATTAACCTTTAATGCAATTAATAATTTAAAGTGAAATTCAATTTCGACTTTTGTAATTTCTCTTTAGGGAATGAAGATTTTTTTTTTCAAATGACGTATTAGTTTTTAGAGTAGACAGGAAAAACTGCTTTTCACCAATATCCATTTCTATTATAATCGATTATAATCATTAGTATTTTTTCCCCTCCATCCCTTGTATGCCTAGAACAAACTTTTATTTACTCGAACTAGAATTTGACTGCAAAAAGAATTTATTGAAAATGTCGTGCCATAACCGCCAAAATAGCTTAAGCGACATAATTTTCGAACTTCAATTTTTGACCAAAATCGATTATTTGTGATCGTAAATAATCGATTTTCGTCAAAAAAAAAACGAAGTCCAAAATATGTGTCGCTTAAGCTATTTTAGCGGTTATGGCTCGATATGCCAAAAGAAAATACATAGCACATACGTGCATATACATATACATACATACAGACATAGGTACATACCTTTTCATCCTTGGAGGTTAAAAGCATGTCGAGCCATTTGTAAATGATGCCATCATCAGATAAATATGGTGTGTAAAAGACATGGCCGCAACATAAAAGAGCAGACATGGCCTGGTCAAATAAGAAATAAATCAGTTTCTGTGATTCTGTTTTTTTATACATATTTTATTTTATTGCACACATATGAGTGTGTACATAAATTTCAATAAAATAATTGATGCGCTAATACAAGATTACGTGATGATATAAAAGATATACAAAGTGATGATTTTTACTTACATACATACATACTCGTAAATACGAGTACATATCCTGTCGGAGAATGTGTGCTTGACTACAAAAATAATTAACTTATAGTTAACTTTTCTTAGACTAACTAAAAGCTAAATACAATGTCATCAGTGATGCCCACTTTTTTGGCTCTAAAAGCACATCAAAATTAAAAAAAGCACTAAAAAACGTAATTTTGAGATCTAAAAAGCATAAAAAGCACTAACGAGTTAAGTTTAATAATTATTAATATTTTCTAAGCTATTCTCTGTTTCGGCAATAGTATCATCTTTAATGAAATATATCAGACGAAAAATGTATGCTTTACACTGAAAAAGTAAACACACCAAGTTTTTATTAAAGTAATTGTAAAAAATACACAAATTTCTTAAAAGCATTAATTAAGGCCGAGGCACAATGAATCCATCTTATGAGGTCTGCTACATCAGTACGTGTCTGTCGACGCAAAGTACAAAATTTGGTCAAATTTTATCTGTTTGCGTACGTTGAGTAGTTTGGCAGATATTGGTTGTTTTTTTTTTTGTATGTTCTGATTTAGATTTTTGTGTTTTGTGGCAGCAAAAATAAAATTAAACAAAAGAAATAATCCAAATAAATACAAAAAGTGAATTTAATAAATAAAATAGAGAATCCGTCTATTGAAGCTCTTCAAATACTTCGGTCAATAAAGTACTCATTGTTCCAACCTTCTCCGTCGTTGCATTAATGTCAGTTGAAAAAGGCGAAGTTTAACATATAACGGATTCATTGTGCCCCGCCCTTTAGTGCTTTTATAGTGTCAAAAGCACCAAGTTGGCATCGCTGAATGTCGTCCAGAGTTGATACGAGATCGAATTTGGTGAGAGCCAACAAATTTACTCTTAGCTATTTTGAAACTCATTTCAATTTTATATTAAGATTTTTTTGTTTTTATTTTTATTAAGGTACCACTAGCTGGGCGGTAGCGCCTTGACTATAAAACGTGTGATGATATATAGTTCGAATCCTAGCAAAAAAAATTTGGAAATTTACTGACTACCAGGTTTGTCAACTTTAAGTTAGTTGCAAAGTAAAGCAGAATGAGTCAATTGACTGCCGCATAGGACATATTGCAATGTTAAAATAGTTAGTTGTTTCCATTGGAAATTAATCCAAGTGTCAGTCAGCACTGGTTGCGACATAGTTAGCTTAAAGTTAGTTTAAGGTTAACTTAGTTTCCGACAGGGTACATACATAGATACATACATACATACACACACTTATGTATATGTATGTATGTATGTATATATTCTTTCATAAAAATGCATGAACATTTTTAAAAATATTGTCAGCTTACTTGTAAAGCACTGAACTGTAATTTTTCCTCTTCAGCAGTTTGGCCAATTTGTGAAGCGATGCCCAGCGGCTTTGAAAATGTACCGCACCAAGTGGCAAATAAATTGAAGAGATTTCTTTTTAAATCACGAGTTAATAGAGTAGCACATGATTCCACTGAAAATAAAATTACATAAAATATATGTACATATGTATGTATGTATGAATTACAAAAGGGAAGGAGGGAAATTAACTAAATAAAATTAATGTGGTGTGTGTGGAGTTCGAGGGAATTATTAGGGTTTTTATATGAAAACCGAATCGCACAATAAATACTTTAAATTTGTATTACGAAAATTGTGGAAATTTTAACTTCTTGCTTTTGTTATGCCAGAACAAACATACATAAACACATATGTATACGAGGGCTACTATTTATATTTCGGAAATAGTAAATAATACTTGTTTCAGCTTTGTTGTTTGTTGTTGAGCTGTTGTTGTTATTTACATTTACATTACAAATTTTTACATACTTCTTACCATGATACAATTATACAGGTAACCGCGAAGAGCCAGCTGTTTTGCTTGTTTAGTGATTTGATCTGCCAAATGGTGTTTATGTTTTACCAACACACGCGCACAGTGCCTATTAAAACTGTACTAATACAAACATGCTTTGCAAAGCCAAGAGAAAACGCAAATACATGTACATATATTGTTTTCTCTTGGTAGTCTCTCTTGTCAATCACAAAACAGCAATAAAAATCACTGTTGTTTTATTTGTTGTACATTTGTTGTAGATTCGCGGCTACCTGTATTATTGTATCATGCTTCTTACAACTACAATTCGAGCTGAAAAAAGTCAGCCAATGTACGAGTAGCAATAGCAAAGAAAGAAAATAAAAAACATGTTGATTATTGAGTTCTTGTTTCAACTTTGTTATTTGTTATTGAGCTTCTCATTTGTTTAAATAAAAGTTTATAACATAATAACTCTAGTTGTTCTAAGAAGCTTTGGGTAAAGGTTCCCTGATGATCTGCATTAGCAATAGTGAAATGCGGATAGGATCCAGCTAAGCCCCTCAATAATCAATTTCAATGTATTTTTAATTAAAAAAAATATTTTACTTAATAAGTAAAATATTAATTTGGGATTATTAGTGCGTTTAAAAAATTTTAAACTTAAATTGTAACAATTCCCATAAACAACAACTAAATAACAAATATCTTTAAATGAAAATGGCTTTAGTGTTTTTCGAAATATTCCCCTTGATTATCAATACACTTTTGCATTTGTTGAAATCATTTGTCATAGATCTAGTTTTTCCATTTATCTTGAGACACCTCCAAAACATGGTTTTAAACGCTTCAAGCTGCAACTGCTTCTGCGGCGCTTCTAAATCGTTGATCATGCAGTTGATTTTTGATATTCGGGAACAAGTAGAAGTGATTGGATGCTAACTCAGGGGGTCTACTCTGTAATTCGAAACGAAAGAAAATACTTTCGAATTCGTATCTTAATTACATGCAAATTCGAAAACATTCTCTTTCGTTTCGAATTACAGAGTAGACCCCCGGATTGTACAAAGGATGAGTCATCAATTCGATGACTCATTGACTGCTCAAAAATTCACTTCTTTGACGAGATTTGTCAGAGCTCACATTGTCATGATTAAACATGATTCATCTTCGGGGACTGGTTTTACGAATTACTCCGAAGACTTTCGGCAAACAAATGATCGTGTATCACTCAGAATTGACAGTTCTACGTTGCTCAAGTGGCCACATAATCCATTCGCCGAAGAAACAGGCGACCACTTGCTTCGCTGTGCTTCGTACACAAACAACTTTTGTTAGATTTAACCCGTCTTGTTTTCGATTGTTGTTTTGTTTCCGGCTCATAAACATACATATATCCATGACTCTTCACCTGTCACCATTTTATACACGTCTTTTGAAGCACCACGGTTGAACTTTTTAATCATTTCCTTATACCATGTTCATGGAAAATCGAATGTATTGAAGTGGAAATAATGTGCAAGGATGCCTCTATCTCACAATATGTCACATGACGATCTTGCATTATCAGTTCACGCACTGCGTCGATGTTTTGTGGCACAACAACCAATTTTGGGCGACCTTCACGGAATTCGTCGGCGACGGAACTACGACCGCGATTAAATTCACTATACAAGCGATATACTGTGGCTTTTGATGGTGATTTATCGTCATACAAGGAACTGAGAATCAACATCAAAATTTGTGAATAATAATCGAACGAAACCCTTCTCTTGAAATTTCCATTTTTTTTTACAAATTAATTTTCTGAACTCACTGTAAACAAAACAAATAGAACTTGTACATCAAACGGTGGTACGTACGTTTATGCTAAGGAATGTCAAACTTTATTATGGTTTTGCCAGATTTTAGCTATTGACACTAGTGTTGCCAGTTCCCGAAATATAAATAGTTCCCCTCGTATATCTGTGTACATATTGTAACTCATCCCATAATTGTATTTTCCGTTTGAATGCGTAATGCGAGTGAGTATATTGTTATTGATATAACTTGATATCTATTTCATGTATTTTTTGTAACTTTAAATTTTCAACGGAAATTGAACTTTTTACTGAGAAAACAAACTAAATATATTTACTCTACACATACACATTTTTATCCAGTTTACCTAATCCTCTAGTCAATGAGATTAATGAAATTTCGTAACAAGAATTATATGTACATATTGCAAGATAATGCATTGTAAGAATTCTATGCAAACACAAATAAAAAGTAACAAAATAATGAAAACACAGAAATAAATATTACAAAAAAAAAAAAATAAAAATAAAATAAAATTTTAAAACCCTGTATTGTTGAATATGGTAAAAGAAATCAACAAAATTCTGTACGAGACTGGTGATTTTCAAGAGGGAGATTAAAATATGTATGTAATTACAGGAAATATTTAATAATTCTAGGAGGGGGAGGAAAGTGGAAGGGATTTGCAAAAGAGTGACCTTTCACACATCTATGGCAAACAAAGTATAATTAAATATTTGGTCAAATATTCATAAAAAACATTTTTGGTTTATAAAAGGTTTATAAAAAGTGTGCAGGGAAATTTGTTTTTATGAATAAAATCGCTATCAAATAAAAAAAATTCTACAAATTTACATTTAATAAAATGTCACTTTTCATAAAAAAAATGCTTTTCATTCAAAGAAACCGGTACTTTTTGCAATAAATACACTTTTTTATAAAAAAGTATATATTGTAAAATATACCTTTTTGAAAAAAAAAACACTTTTTTATGTTTCAGTCTGTCCGCCACTGGCTGTTCTCGAGAATGGCAATAAATAATAAATAATTTCTAAATAATTTTTATAGTTATATCATAGTAGAACTTACATGAAAAATTCTTTATCATTTTGCGTATAAAATTGCAGAAATGCGCCTTGACCTCGCGTATACTGATGTTGTCCTTGTCCGTTTCGGCAACTAAATATTGCATGGCACCATCGATGTACTCCACAAATGTTGGATGCAAAGACATCGTATCTCGTTCCAATACACAAGTACTGGAAATCAAATATATTAAAGACAAATAGAATTATCATTAAAAACATTAAATAAGAAATAAAATGTAAACATAAAATATTACAAGCTATTCTAATACGCATAAGCAGTGATGCCAATTTAGCCATTTTCTGGCTACACAGAAAAAATTATTCCCAAAAAATGTTTAAACAAATATTTGTTTGAAATCAAACTTAGTTTCAGTAAATATTCTGTACTGTTCCACTAAATTAATTTGTACCAAAAAACTGTGTAGAGAAGAAACAGTCCACGACGTTTGTCGGCTACTTTTCGGCATTTACATGTACTATATAACACGATCAATCAAAATAAACAACAACAACCGCACGACAGCACGTTGTTCCTATCAACAAGCAAGATAAACACCAACACACTGAAATAACATTTTCTCTCAGCCGAATTCTGATTAATTTAAATTTTTACAAAATTTTTATCAGAATTTACAAAATTATTTGTAGGACCGCATTCAAATAAAATATTTACTGATTCAACGAATTTGGTTACTGAAAATGAAATTTAGTTTTTTCTGTGTAAATTTAGCCATTTTTCATCCCATTTAGCCGGAAGAAAAGTGAGTTTAGCTATTAGCTATTTTTTTAGCAATTTTTATTTTAATCTAGCTATTTTTTAGCTATTTTTCCAAACATGAAATTTGTTTGTGATTTTTCACAAAAAATTTAAACTTGGAACATGGGAACATTAATTTACTACCCCAAAAAACACAACAGAGTAATATGTTACTGTTTTCGCATTAATATTTATAAATCCCGGTTCAAACTTGCCATTTTTGTTGCAGCAATCTAAAAGCGCTTATATGAAAAGGATGGCTCAATTGGTAACAATAAGATTTGCTACTGCATTCTTATAATCGTTGCAAGATGTTTATAAGTTGTCGGGTCTACAGTGAAACCTCTCATAACGGACACCTCCTATAACCGGACACCTCAAATAACCGGACAATTTTTGTAAATCCAACACGTTCATTAGTTTTTCCATACAAAATGCACTCCCATAACCGGACACTCTCATAAAAGCACAGAAGCGGTGAAATACGACAACAAGAGTTGCATTTAAATAGTAGGTCTTTCTTTATTCAACTCTGATTCATATTTATATTAGTGTCAATGATATTGCTGGTTCCCTGGTTAACGCGTATGTAAATACTGATGCGTTTGAGACGCAAAGAAATTGCTGTTTATATGAAGAAGTTGTTGCTGGTGTCCCAAAATGGCAATGAAAAAATTGTTTTATCAATTACAGAAGAAAAAAAATTATATTTTAAACGAGTTTGAAAAAGGAAAATATTCGGTGCACGAACTTGTGAAGATATAAAGTTTCTTGTGTATTTTAACAATTCATGTTGCTACATTTCTTATATAAACTGCCTTTTCAAAGCATTTTTCTAGAGACGACTTTGTTGCATTCCAACAAATAAAATCATTGAAAGTCATTTGAAACCCAACAGCTGAAATTATACAAATCTAATTTGAAGAAGTCTACTCTTAAAATAATTTTTCAACTACAATGAAATCCAAAAAATGTGTAACTCTCTCATAAGCGGACACCTCTAATAAACAGACAAAAACAGGGCGACCGTGAGTCTACGGTTATGAGAGGTTTCACTGTAATTGGTGGTTTATGATATCAATCAAACAAGGATCATATTTGTTTTACACGAATGAAAATATCAAGAAAAATAAAAGTTTAAATGAAAGTTTAAAAAATAGAAAGTTAATAAAAAGTATAAACAAAAATTTCGCAAGGAATGGATTAGTATCCCAAACTTTTAAAGACTTAATAGCAGAATGTACAAATGAATAGAAGGCGTAATGCAAGTATTGTAAGTTTACACTATAGTGCGCAGTTTTTTTATTACCTGAGGAAAAATTATTTTATTTATTACTTCAATTTATTGTGTTTATTTACTTTACACTGCAATTGCACATGTAAGTGATTACTTGTATGTATACCTATTATTTCGAAGAAATAACCGAAAGTCTTGCAACTTGCTTGAGAGTTTACACAGTCAGTTGTAAGTTCAATGTTCAAACTTTTCCGAAGCGTACACGTCTTATGAAAATTTATTTGCTTTTGAATGAAAAAACTATGTTTATATCAAAAATATATGAATCCAGTATTGCCGTATTGCCAAAATTATAAATTGCTGAAATCAATATTTTTTTCAACAACTTTTTTGTAAAAATGCATGAAATTCATATGCAAGAAATCAGCAATAAATATTACTTTTATAATACGAAGTACTAATAAATTTATACAAAACTCATTCGCGGTAACACTGTTTCTTCATTTGTCATTTTACTTACAAAAATTACTTACAAGGAAATTATGTTGTAAGCTGAGCAGTAAGTACAAAAAATGTTATTGTTTATTATTAGTAAAAAAATTTCAATGTATTGAGTTTTTCGAACTTGCACTTACATGTGTAAATGCTAAGTTAAAAAAAAGTTCCCGATTTGCCTTAAAAAAACAATATATGAAATACCTTCTTGTTTTTGCTAAAGTTCATGATTTTTGCATTCGATTTTGCTTAGCCATTTTTTTTTTTTTTTGTTTACATTTAGCCATTTTTGGTAGAGGAATTCTGGCAACACTGCGCATAAGCCATAAGATTTGAATATTTTAGAAGAAAAAAATATTGTTTTTTTTTTATTTTAATTTATTGCTCATTTTATGCTTCATGAAATAAAATGGGACAAATAATAATCTAAAGGTCTTTCCCAACAGATGTGTTTTCATTTTAAATGTATTACAAGAATTCGTATTTATTGTTCAAAATATAGAATTTGTTATGAAATATTTATGTGACTCAACAAGAATTACTCGTTTTTTTGTTATAAAATAAAATAACAGGAAAATGTTAATGAAAATTAACCGAAAGAGCCAACTTGTTTAATTTCAACGTGTTTAATAAAAAAAAATTTAAATAATAATACTTATCGTCTTACTTACTTGTTTTGAATTTCATGAAAATAAAAGGCGCTTTTTCAACAGTTACTTTTTGCAAAAGATATATATAGGCAATTCCACAGGAATGTCAACTTTTTTTTAGCGTGCGACACCAAACAAATATGTTTTTTTTTTTTTTTTTTTTTTTTTTTTTTTTTTTTTTTTTTTTTTTTTTTTTTTTTTTTTTTTTTTGTTTAAGAAAACTATACTTCTTTTCTTCTTAATATACATTTGTGTATACCGTCAGCAGCTCTATACTAAAATTTTACGAAAAATCGAGTCACGTTATTCTGAAATACAAGCTTAATTGCTTGCTGTCGCACGCGACAAAAAAAATTGAACTTTCTCGTTGAAATGTCTATATGTACTTTTTAGAAAATATACTTTCTACATCAGGTACTTTTTTCAAAAGAAAAATGTACTCCTTTCAAAAAAAGGTAAGTTTTTCAACAAAAACAAAACCCATTTTAAAAACAACTTTTTCAAACTTTTACAAAAAGTACTTTTGAGATACTTTTTTTCAAAATACAATAAGTTCTTCAAATGGTAAATTTATCCAAAGGAGTTTTTTCAAGAGACTACAATTTCCATAATGTTATTTTTCTTAAAAAATCACTTTTTTGGAACTCTATTAGGTAATTTTATAAATAACAAAAAAAGAAAAGATGTGATATCTTCTAAGTGGCTGGACCGATTTTATTAAAACATAGCTAAGAAACTTCTCGATCAAGTCACCTTTCAAACAGAAAAATAAATCAAAATCGGTCCAGCCGTTGGGTCTGTAGGTACTTGTACAGACACACAGAAACACAGACACACACTAAAAACTTATAACACCCTTTTTTTTGGTCAGGGGTTAAAAAGATATTTTTTTAAGATTACTTATTTCGAAAGATAGTTTTTCTAAAGGTACCTTTTTCAAATCATACGTTTTAAAGTTTTTTTTCTTTCGAAAAACACTTTTTGAATAAAAAATAACTTTCTTAAAAGCTCAAAAGTTTTCTCAAAATCTACTTCCTCCCAAAAAGGTACTTTTTCCAGAAACTATATTTAAAATTTACTTTTTTTCAAAATGCACTTTTTTTAAATTTCAAAAGGTTTTTCAAAAGCTTACATGTTTACATATTATATTTTTTACAAAAGGTAAAGGTACTTTTTTCAAAAAGTACTTTCAAATGTACTGTTTTAATAAAAAAATATTAAAGAAACTTTTTTTAAAATGTTTTTTAAAAGCATATTCTGAATGTACCTTTTACAAAAGGTACTATTTTCATAAGATACCATCTTCGAATGATACTTTATTCAAAATATAATTTTTCAAAGGGCAATTTTCAAAAAAATACATTACAAATGTACTTCTTTCAAAATATAATTTGTTAAAAGAACTACATACATTCCAAATGTACTTTTTTTATAATTAGTTTTTTTTTAAGGAACTATCTTTAAATGTTTCTTAAAAGCTAACATTTTAAAAAAGTACTATCTATAAAAGGTACTTTTTTCAAAAGGTTTACTTTTTTCATAAGGTCCTTTTTTCAAAAGGTGTACTTTTTTCAAAAGGTACTGTTTTCAAAAGATATCCTTTTTCAAAAGGTATCCTTTTTCCAAAGGTACTTTTGTAAAAAATTTTAATTTTTCCTAAGATAAATTTCTTTAATGGCCTATTTGCCAACTGCGAAAGAAAACTTTCGACTTACAATTTATATTGAAATCAAAAACAAATTTTCATATTTTATTGTTGTTTTCAATATAAATTGTAAGTCGAAAGTCTTCTATCGCAGTTGGGAAATAGGCCATAAGATACTTTTCAAAGGTTACTTTTGAAAAAATACATTGCAAATTTATTTTTTTCAAAATTAAATTTTTTAAATTGTTTTTCAAAAAGTAAAATGTTGAAAAGCTAATTTTTACATAAGGTCCTTCCTTTCTCTTAAACGTACTCTTTTCAAATGCTACTTTCGATTTTTTAATCGTTTTTCAAAAGCTAACATGTTCAAAAGGTACTTTTTATAAAAGGTACTTTTTATAAAAGGTTTTTTCTTTAAAATGTTTAAAATGTACTTTTTATAAAAGTACCTTTCTTTCTTTCCTTAAAAGGTGTTTTTTATAAAAGGTCCTTTCTTTAAAAAGTACTTTTTATACAAGTTCCTTCCTTTACTTTTTTCTTACTTTCTTCAAAACGTATCTTTGCTTTTTTTAAAAACGTTTTTTATTCAAATATTTCATTGATATCGCACACTAAATCATAAACTCAAAAAATTCTCAGATGTTCAGAAGTGTTAAAAAATTGTTCACACTGTACAAATAACCGCATAACAGTATTTTATATTGTTTAAGAAGACGGTTTTGCAAAAGAAATTTTTGAGTTCGTTAGAGATTTGTTTAGTGAACTGGTGGTAAAAATAAACTAATTTGATAATTTTGAGTTAAGACAGTTTGTGATTTAGTATGCGATATGTATGTGACACTCTTTGGAATTTTTTAATGCTACTTATCAAAAAATGTTTTTTTAAAGTCGTACCTTTTCGAAAGTTTCTAAAAGTTTGTTTTCAAAAGTTGATTTTCCCAAATGTTAATTTTATTAATAGGGCATTTACAACTGCATGAAATCTATAAGATTTCAAGTTATCAAAATTTATACGATTTACACCAAGGTTTTAGACATTTATCAAGATTTTGTATCCAAAACTAAAGCCATTGACCGAAATTTTTCCTAAACTTCAACCAAACAACTGAAATATAGCTAATTCACACACCTTCTTAAAAGTACATCGGTTTATTTTTTAGTACACTTTGAACAAAAAAAGATACATATATATGTAGCTGCATCACTAAATTTCAAGTAGATTTCGACAAAATCTAATGGCGAAGTAGAAAATCTACTATAAGAGTATTTTACTCGAAATCTTGTTGTTGCTGGATTTTGGCCTACCAAAATAAAAGCACTATACGTGTGTAGATATATATATTTTAGTTCTACTGGTTTTTGATGAGAAATTATTCACGTCTTTCAAGAATTATTTTTTTAAATCAGTTGATAATAATAACAAAAATTAAAAATTTTAAAAACCCCCGACTTTTTTCAGAAAAGATGTTATATCTTCTAAACGGCTGGACCGATTTTTTTCAAACATAGCTAAGAACCCTCTCGAACAAGTCATCTTTCAGTATCAAACAGAAAAAACTAAATGAAAATCGGTCCAGCCGTTTGGCCTGTACGTGGGCACAGACAGACACACAGATACACAGATACACAGACACACACTACAAACTTATAACACCCCTTTTTTTAGTCGGGGGTTAATAAAAGGTATTATTACAAAAAAGCAAACAAAAAATTATGTTTTTTTTTTCTGTGCCAAGATACCTTTTCAAATTTATTTAATGTGCACATAATTAATTGAAAAGTCATATTTGGTTTATTTGTTAAATTAGTCTAATTAATATAATGAAACAAAAAAACATTTTTATTTAGATATTAATCTCACTAAGACGTTAATTAAAATAAAAGTGATAATCCTAAAAAAAAACATTTAGAGCTCGTAATAAATTTTTATGGACCTTTTAATAGCATAATATGCACAATTTCCCTTTTCCACTTACATACCTGACACCAAAAGTACCATTTTCCGCTATTTTCTCCAGCACACGCACCAGTTGCAAACGCAGCGCATCGCGTCTTCTACGTCTTCGCATATTTTCTTGTTTTCTATCAACGGCTTCACGTATGTAGACAACTAATTCCTCCATTAGATCCCTGCCAAGATAAAAAACAAAACATAAAAGATGAAAACATAATAACACACAACATTTCATTAATAATTTATATAAAGTTCATCATAACGCACACATAAAACACATCATGCTCATAAAAATGAAGGAATTTATCCCAATAATTTCCATCATGTGTGTTCTCATGACTGTGTAAGCTTGTCGTTCTTATTACAAGAATGTGAATGTTTCTTATGAATTGCAAAGTTGTATGTTGTACATATCGCACATTTACTTCAATAGTGGCATAACTCAAAAAAACCAGTTTTGTAGAAAACGCGTTTTAAGTTTTCAATTTGCATACAACTTAATGGAGAAATGAAAAAAAATTCTTCTCTCAGGAGGTGATGGTACAAGCTATTTATATGAAATTTTTACACAAGATAAAATACGAAATGCCGCATCTTTCTGCATTATTAACCCAAAAAATTAATTTTTTGAGTTATGCCACTATTGACGCAAATGTGCGATATGTACAATGTACAATCATATGTGAAATTATATTTTTCTGCCAGCATTATTTTAATGCTCGAGACATAAATTTGTTTCAGAAAACTTTTCAAGGCTAAACTAACTGGCAAATTTTTTATTATACATACATACATAATTTTTTGTTTGTTTTAAGAATATTCTTAATAATTTTAGAAGTTTTATGAAGTGAAACACCAAAAAATTATACAGGAAATTTGCATAATTTCTTAATTTTTTTTGTGTTAGGTTTGCTGCTTCAGCTTCAACTATTTTAAGGAGCGATTTTAAACAGATTTCAATACACACTATGTTTAAAATATATCTATATAATTAATAGGCGAACATGTTTTTTGTAATCCCTTTTACACTGTTACCACTGCACCGATTTAAAAAGATTTATATGATTTTAAAGGATTTTCCGTACAGATATGCAGAATCTATATTTTATTGAAATCGGTTTAGTATTTTGGGAGCTATAAGCGTTTAAGGTTGCTATTACTACATACACACATATTACATTTATTTATATATATAAAATTTAATATAAATATTTTTTCAAATTTATTGGCTCAAAAGTAGTAAACAGCTATTTAAATTTGCTTTAAAAAAAATGCAACTTTCTTCTTTGTTTTTGTGTTGTACAAATGTTCTTATAATAAATAAAGACATACTAGGTGTTAAAGTGGTCTAATTAAGATCCCCGGGGGCGATACTAGTAATTATAAACGTCCAACAACATTTTTTAAATTACGCAGCACAAACGACAACGAAAATTTATAGACATTATGAGCTAAAATCACATGCATGAGTATTAAAATACTCTGACTATTAATCGGCTACCCATGCGTATATACAGGGCTATTTGATTTTCAAACAGCTACACACACCCACACATTTTCGATTCCATTTTATACACACAAATGTATGCATATGCGGTGGCAATTGATGAATAAATAATAAAATAAATTTTTGTCCGATTAAATACATATAGCCTGAGTATAAGCACAGTCAGACTATAACTATGAGAGAAAGAGAGAAAGTTAACGCGCTTGATACGCATGTGCTTTTTTATTTTAATTAATGACGTATTTTAGTTTGTCGCATAAACGAAGTAGAGATGCACTTTTATGTTGGAATCGGCTACTATGACTACTGCTTGAGAGAAAATATATGAGCGTATAAATTGTTTACGCTACAATTATGATTATACGCAGCTACTAAAATTAAGACTATTTACTTATGTATTTTTTCTGAGTACTCATTTTCATTCTATTTCTAACTACTTCTGAGAATCATTTTCTAGTCTTATTTTAAGTGCAGAACTGATTAAACAGTTTTTAATCATCTAAGGCTGAGTTTACAACTGGCATTTCTTGTGTGCCATGTGCCCAAAAAAAAGGAACCAATAATTTCTAACGAAAAACATGTATTTATTGATTTAAACTGTTTCCAATCATGTTAGATTCTATAAAATTGTCTATTAGTTATGTATGAAACTGTTTAACTTAATAAATACGTGTCTGAATCAAACTGTTTTTCATTAGTAATTAGTGGTTACGCTTTTTTTACGCTTGTGTGGCACATGGCACACAGATGGAAACCCGGCCTAAGACAGATGTGCAATTGCTTTACGTGAGTACCTGCCATTACGGCCTAATCTCACGTGTGCCAAAGCACTGGGTGTGGGTTAGACGCCAGACCAACGCCCCATGCTCCCTTTTAGAATGAACCTATGGCCCACTCCATAAGGCACATAGATTGCAATTTTTGAATATAGTTATCCCTGTACTATATTCAATTACCTTGCTGAGGTAATTTGAGCTATCTAAACTCTGCTGCTATGTCCGTGCCCATAGCAGCTTCTGTTGAATGGCAACAGCAGCTAGAATAGTGTCTGGCTGACCGCGTAAGACCAACCACTACCATTGATTTAACACTGGGAAGCCAAGACTATTCTCCCAGCGTTTTTGGTAGCAACCACAGACACCACGATAATTCTTCGGCTTCCACGCTAAGGTGTTGTGTATACACCTATAGCGAGGTCCCCAAGAGAATTCCTCAACCATTGCCGGCACAGTACGGCCACTCTTCCGAGAAGAATGCAAGCTTGCCGCCAGATATTAGTGCCTACTACAGTCAGCATCATCCCTTTAACCCCGTAGGGTGGGACGAAGTCGACTTACTTCAGCATAATACTCTGACGACCGCAATACACTCAACTCCAAGTAAGCTCAACTGTCCGGCAACCGGCACCCGTGGCACCAGAAGTAGCCTCTGGTTAGACCTCGAAGTTCCACCACAAGGGCTTCACCTCTATCGTTTTTTTGAATTCAGGGGCAGTTCTAGGTGACGCTGCACCTAACTGACATCAACAGGACCTGTCTTCCCTTATTTATAAATATGTGTACATCCTTTGCTCTGTTGCCAGAGATCGGGTAGTAACACATAAGTTCTATGGGTAATGTATCAAAGGTACGTCAATGGAAAAAGCCAAATCACCCCAGCTGGGGCCCCGGGGTTACCACACCCGTAGTCAAAATACACTCCCCTGGGGGGCCCGGCCTAAGACAGTCGAAAAAGAAGTATGAAAATTCTTAAGTATGAAAATTTGCCCTAAACCCCCTTTATAAAGCCTTAATAAGTTTTATAAATAAGGCTGTTATTGCTTAATACCATTCTAGCAATAACTTTAAGCTCATGTTGATTTTTTTTTTTTTTTTTTTTTTTGTTTATTTATAACTTACTTGAGTGCATCATGATTTATCATTCCCAAGGCATTGACTGCCGCATCACGTACATCTGCCACCTCACAGCGCAACAGAGGAACTATCAATTTGTAAAGGGCTTGCGGAGAAGCCATACCCAAAGCAGATTTATCACTGCGATCAGCATTTAAGGAATCCGGTGACGAACTAGAAAAAAAAACAAAACAAACGTTAAAAGAGTTCCACTTTACTAATTTGACAAAAAAAAAAAAAAAAAAAACGCTAAGGCAATCAATCATCACTACATACATTACAAATTAAAATAAGCAATCTAAGAATTAACAAAAACAAAATAAATAAATATCGGAAATTAGCATGTGGCTTTTGTATTTAAATTTAATATACTATAAAAGAGATTAATAAATTCTCTGAATGTGAATATTCAACTCAATATTTCAGGGGAATATTTTTTTTCGGTAATGAAATTGTAAACAATTAGCGAGAGACATAGTAAGAGAGAGAGAAGAGAGATTTTGAATTTTCTTGGTCAGCTATTTTGTTTTCAATAATTTTACTTAACCCAATTTAAATGTGAAAAAAATAAGTTTTTGGTACTTAAACTTTGCAGAAGATTAAAAGTCTATTATATAATATGAACCAAATGAGAATTGTATCACACAATTACAACAAACGAACTTCTCTAAATTTTTTTTAAGAGAAAGAACACCCAGGCAATTAATGCCTACTACTATTACTGGGTGTTACCTTCTTTTAGGAAAGGGATAGTGATAGAAGACAGGTATGTGGTGAAGGAAGAGATAGAAGAAAACTTCATTCTTTTACAACTCCGCTTTTTGCACGCTTTATTAATAATGCAGTGTTGCAGCGCCTTCTGATGTCAAATGAGGCGTATTAAATTTCTTTGAAGCTGCGTTTAGCAGCCATTTTATTGGTTATTTTACTTCGCCGATGAAAGGAGGGCGCTCTGGTATTACATTAGGATTAGCATCTGCTGAAGTCGGTATAGTTCAGTGACTATGCCTTCATCACTTGAACTTTCTTACAACTGATACAAAGGGGCACTAATGCACATCAGAAAAATGGTGTTATTATTTAATGACTGTCGGATACAGGAGTTGAACCCAGGATCTCCTGTTTTGTAGTCAACGTACTAACTACTTCAGCCAACGCCAATATGACTTTCTTAGAACACAAAAACTATGTAATTGTGGATGGATGCATTAACAATTTCATTTATGAAGGTTTGCAGAAAGCTTTTAATACACGTAGCTAATAATAAATCTATAGCCCAATTCACAATCTTGTGCAAATGGTCTTGCATCGTTGCATGTGCGAAGTGGTACAGTATATTGATACTCACCACTAAGAATTGTTAAGTAGTGAATATCAATATGCTATACCATTTTGCACATGCAACGATGCAAGACCATTTGCACAAGATTGTGAATTGGGCTAATATACATCCCTTCTCATCCTTATTTAATCCCTCATCCTTATTTAATACGAATTCAGTTGAGAACACTGAAATTACCATCAACTCTAATTGAAACTTAAAACAATTTTATCAAGAAAGAATACTTAGTACAAAATTCTTTATCACATGCACATAACGATTGGTTACATCGATTACGAGACCCCTATAGTAGTATTAGTCGATTCGTATCGTGTTTTAAAGTTCTCGTATCGTTTAAATCTGGATGTTATTTAGTAAAAACGTGAGGCTGTCAGCGAACGTCTCAGCTGTTATTGTATTTCTCTTTGCTCTATACGTGTGTCTGTGTGTATGTATGTAAGAGAGAAGTTGACATTTGCCACGTAAAAACCAATTTTCTGTAGATTTCTACCTTACATACGTTCACATTCATCGTGTTGAATAAACAGCACATGTTGCTGTTTTTTATTTATATTACAGATTTTGTCAGCTGATTCGTAAACTCACGATATGAATCGACTAATTCTACCATTAAACAAGCGACTGTGTGTAATTATCATCACGCAAACAGTCGCTTGATATTAACCTGATAAATTGTGACATAGTCGGAATTGGGAAATGAAAACTAAAAACGTTGGAAACCTAAAATTCCTTTTTGTGTAATTAGCAGAATTGGGGAACGCAGTTATGGGAACTAGTCATATGTTAAGCAACAAACAAAAAAAAAACGTATCGCCGCCCTGATTCGATTACATGCAAAACAATTCAATTAGGTAACAAGAACTCATTATGGTCCTTCGTAGAAGGGATTTAAAACGAAAAAAGGCCCCTACAAAGTAATAAAATAATAAAATTAGAAAAAAACTGAAAATAAAAATAAGAATATAAATAAAAAAATATAATTAATCGTATTTAGGTTTAATCTAAACTAATTTTATTTCAACTTAACTCAAATATGTTGTTCTATGTAAATTACTCTATATTAAAAAGAAATATTCAAATGCAATATTAATTATAACAATAGATAAGAAGCGTAACTACAGACATAAAAGTACAGGTTGTCACAAAACATTGTGGACTAATTTTATATGTTTGTTTTTTATACTTATACTGTGAGCGTCAAAAGAAAGTATACATCTGTAGCTCGTTTCTATATTTCTCGCATCGAAAACTTTCCCGCAGAAGGAATCGTAACAAAAACAGTGTAAATTGCAACACAAAATGTGGGAACTAACTGTCAGTGAAATAAATTTCCAGCAAATTATTGGAAGGATGTGAGAAAAAGTGTTTGTGTAACAATATTTTGTGAAAAGTTTCTCGCAAGATCTGTCAAAACAACTGTCAAATAAACTAGTTGGAAAGATATGAAACGAATTGTTGATCTAAAATTATTATTAATAAGTCTAAATGTTTATAATTATTTCGAATTTTTTGTGTACTTGTCTTACGCCGCAGCCACACGTTTAATAAATCCCTTTCAAGTTCATCACACATAATATGTGTCGAAATTCCTTGAAATTGATAGCTGTGACACAAATTGATAATCAATTTTATTTTAAATGGACTAAGCAACCACCAAAATCCATTGGCAATTTCTTTATTAGATGAAACAAATGAAATTAGAAGACTGTTCTTTTGTCTCTGGAATATAGTGATGGATCCATGTCTCATCAACAGTTATGAAACGACGCTTAAAATCCATTTTATTTCGCTTAAAACGATCCAAACAAGCTTGAGAAATGTTCATTCTTATGCGTTTTTGGTCGACTGTTAACAAATGCGGCACCCATCTTGCAGAAGGCTTTTTCATCTGTAGTTCTTCATGCAAAATTAAATGGACTCGATCATTTGAGATGCCCATGATATTAGCTATTTCACGCACTTTTATTCGTCGATCATTTAATACCATATCATGCACTTTGGCTGCAATTTCTGTTGTTGTTGCTGTTTTTGGACGTCCACTACGTGGTTCATCTTCAATGCTTGTACGACCACGTTTAAATTCAGCAACCCAATTTTTTACTGTTGCATATGAAGGAGCACTTTCACCTAACACATTCACCATATCATTATGAATTTCTTGTCCCGATAAACCTTTTTTATCTAAATATTTAATGACACCACGCATTTCTAATTTTTCCATTGTAAAAAAATCGCGGATGCGTCTTTTGTGAACACCTGTTTCTATATCAAGGAGTTGCCAGATCGAAACTAAATTTAACGTGTGTTCATAGCAGAGATGGAAGTTTCCAAAACGCTTAACTTTTTTCTGTTTATACCGCGCTTTTTGTGCTAGACTAAGAAGTTTCCGAACCGCCCTCGTATAGAAAATGAAACATAAAATTAAGCTTTAAACACACTAAACTTCTTATGTATATTTAACACACGTATGTATGTATGTATAGGGTGTTTTTTTTAGGGGTATAGAACTTCGAATTGAAATAAAACACAAGAAAATCGTTTTAATGTCCATCAATTTGTCTTTATTGGAAGGATAATTTCATGCCATTAATGTTTAAATATGATTTTGGGCATGTGGCCGCCGCGGCTGGCTCGAATAAAGCCAATTCTACAGGTCCAATTTTCAACCACTTTTTCGAGCATATGGGGCCGTATGTTGGCAATAACGCCACGAATGTTGGCTTCCAAGTCCCCTAACGTTTCTGGTTTGTTGGCGTAGACGAGCGACTTCACATATCCCCAAAGAAAATAATCCAATGGTGTCAAATCACACGATCTTGGTGGCCAATTGACAGGTCCATTCCGCGAAATTATGCGCTCATCGAATGTTTCCTTCAATAAATCGATTGTGACGTGCGCTGTGTGGCATGTAGCGCCGTCTTGTTGGAACCACAACTCCTCCACATTCATGCCATCCAATTCGGGAACAAAATAGTCGGTTAATCGGCTCCAATTGCTGTGCACGGTGGCGAATCGATTCATTCGGGTCCTCTTCAAAACTTTGCTCTACAGCGGCAATTGTTTCTTCGGTGCGCACTGTTCGACGTCTCTGCGGATGCGTATTATCACATAGAGTAAACGTAGTGCGAAAACGATCCATGGTTAACCGAATTAATTGCTCTGATGGACGATTCTGTCGACCATAAAATGGACGGAGCTTGCGGTAAACTTCGCGAACTGAACCATTATTTTCGAAATAGATTTGCACGATTTGCAAGCGTGGTTCTTTTGTCAACCTGTTCATGATGAAATGGCAAACCAAACTAAATATTAATCACTTGACAGCTGACAAAATGGCCGCCAGTTAAAAAAGTGATGCCAACTTAAAGTTCTATACCTCAATAAAAAACACCCTTTATATATATTTTATTAACTTAATGTAGTTAATAACACATGTGATAATTTTTGCTTGAATTATCGAATTTGCTAAATATTGTAAAATAGATTGCAAATAAAAGTGGAATAAAAAAAATTTAATTTTTTAAATGCCACCGACAAAGAAACAAATTAAATTTGTAGCTTCAATCATCCATATAAAGGATAGGTGAATTTGAAAGCAATATACATATGTAGTTTTCAATTCAAAAAGTTTGATTGTGTTAGTGAGAAAAGTGTGAGTGTCTTGCAAATTGAATTGAATTGAAAGGCAAAAATTTAACGTGTGGCCCCAAGTTAAGTAAAGACAGTTGATAGCAAAAACTTCTTTCAGAAATTTTATATTCTTTTTCACTATTTTATTTTCTTTTTCATTTAAATTATTTCTTTTTTTTTTTTTTTTTTTTTTTTGTTATTGGAATAATATTTTTGTGACATTTTGTTTTCATTTGACACAAGATTACTGGAAATATTCCAGTAAAAACAGAATCAGTGTTGTCTGTTTTCGCATTTAAATACAGAAACGATGGAATTTTGTGTTTCATACTTCATGTAAGAAATTTTACGATGCGAGCTACTGGTTCTCTTAAATAAAAAAAATTATTGCGGTCGTAATATATTAAAATGTTTCCATTTTTAACGTCATTCACAAATAAATGAATAATAATTCAAAATACTTTAACAAACTTTGTTTAAAATATTGACTTGAAACATTTTAGGCAGAGATGAGCACTCACTTTATGGAGTGACTGTATGTGCTTCGGTAGTCCAGTGGGTAGTGTTCTAGCCTAACATACGGAGATCCTGGGATAAAATTCTGATCTAAAGAGCAACTTTTTTTTAATTATATACATACATATCAAAAATGCATGAAGTACACCCAGAGAAAAAACAGCTTAAAATTAATAAAAACCATATTGAATTAATAAGAAACATTAACGAAAGTCTAGTCATGATGGAATTTCTTATTTCAATATGGAAAAATATTAATTTACAGTATTAATTTATTAATTTTATTTATTTTTAAGTATCTCAATATACATTTTCTGTTATACTGAACATTATTGAATTAATGTGACGTGTTCTTATTTTTAAGTTGCTGCTTTTCCCTGACTGTATCGGCTTCTTTCTGCACATCCTTTATGCATTCAGAAGCTCATACCTGGAGAGCTATCAAGTGATACATCACGAACAAAAATTATGTGATACTGAAGCGAGAGATGTGCTCTTTCTCCCTTACCAATCTGCTTACAGGTAGACGAATATTGTTGCTGGGTATGTAATGTTTGGTGAATGCAGTTTGAAAAATTTACATTTTTTAATACCAAAATATTTTGTATACAAGAGAACCAAGTTTACACTTTCTTTTATATTGATGACACTTTTACAACATAAAAAAAATATGAAAATTAAGTTCTTTAAACTAACTTCAGCAGAGTAGATCAAAAAAAAAAAAAAAATACAAGTGTACTCGTATACGTATAAGAGTGTTTTGAAAGTTAACATCTGAGTCGTATTTGAAGGGAAGTTGAAGTTCCAACTTTATGCATTTTGTTGTACGCAATCGGCCTAGGAAACCTTGTAACTCTTATATTGTAGGTATGAGAAATATGTGTCGAAAAATATTGTACAAAATCTTACGAGAAATAATCTTGTAGAATATTTTAGCTCTCTGACTCTTTTTTATACCTTTCGCGTACATGGAAAAAAATACCCTACACAAATATTAGGTATAGAATTCTACTATAGACACTACCGATCAGATAATTATAAACGCTTTAATTTCTATTTTTAGTAGAACAAAAATTTATACCAGCAGAGAAGAAATAGAAAAAAGATTCGATCGGGTCCTTTTTTTATAGTAGGACCAGCACTCAGGGTAACCCCTATTCATGCAGTGCATTGTACTAGAACTAGGAAAACAGATTATGGATTGGAGGATAGAGGTAGTAGTGTCTATGGATATTCGAAACTTTCCCACGCTGAAAGTGACAGTACGATTAAAAAAGGTAGTGTGATTTATTAGCCAATCGACCACAAAAGGATGTTCCCTGAATGAAGCACGTGTGGTGCGTAAAAATTTTCGGGTTTCTGGAACAAGTTCACTAATTTCATTTGAACACATTTCATTGTAGTAACGATAGAACCAAGAAATGCACCCCATATTGCGTCGATGCTCCAATGAATCAATAGAGTTGGATACCCTACTGTCACCGAAGAGCTTCTTAGCCCTCTGCTGTACGAGGTCGAGCAACCCCAAAATAGACTTTGAAGCGCCGGCCAATACATGAGAGTTGCATTCCATTTGCGGTCGGATATATGTGGTATAAATAGTAAGATCAGATGGGGTGAAGTATCGCTTGCACCGTTTCAAAAATCAAAGGGACTTGAATGCTTCTTTTGAGACTTCAAAAATATGTTCGGTCCATCGAACATCACACTGAATTTTCACACCAAGAACATCAAGAGCTTCCGACTCCTTAATATTTATACCCCCCCCCCCGCTCCCCACACTTACAGATGTACTAGCCTGATAACTTCGTAATCGTATTCAAAATCAGAAAACTTTTTTTTTTATAAGTTTAAAATTTTTTAAACGCACTAATAATCCCAAATTAATATTTTACTTATTAAGTAAAATATTTTTTTTTATATTAAAAATACATTGAAATTGATTATTGAGGGGTTTATGTAGCTGGATCCTATGCGCATTTCACTGTTGCTAATGCAGATCATCAGGGAACCTTTACCCAAAGTTTCTTAGAACAACTAGAGTTATTATGTTATAAACTTTCATTTAAACGAATGAGAAGCTTAAAACAAATAACAAAGTTGAAACAAGAACTCAATAATCAACATGTTTTTTATTTTCTTTACCATTACTACATTGGCTGATTTTTTTTAGGCTTCAAATTGTAGTTGTAAAAGTATGTAAAAAGAAAATAAATGTAAATAACAACAACAACAGCTATTTAAGAATAGAGTGTTGCCACACAAGTATTTTTTGACCTGGTGCAGTCAATTTAATAATTAGTGATTTTTTTATGGGAATTGTTAAAATGTAAGTTTAAAATTTTTTAAACGCACTAATAATCCCAAATTAATATTTTACTTATTAAGTAAAATATTTTTTTATATTAAAAATACATTGAAATTGATTTTTTTTTTTTGTTATATCGAACATAAGAACTTACAATTACTTTCAATAAAATGTTCACTTGTTTAAGGATGTACTTACTTAACATACCATATAAAAATGTCTCACATGTTTTGTTTGCCACTGTATGTATCATGCTAAAAGCTTTCTACTAATAATATTTTTTTAATTTCAAATAAAGCTTACTCTATTCTATAAAAAAAACAACTAAGCCCCTGATTGTCGCTCTCAACTAAACTCAGCCAGTTTGGTTGTCTGACATTCAACCCAACTTTCAGAATTCACAATTTTAACAACGATTTAATAAATAGTTGGCTTGTGCAATTAAAAACTTGTTGTGGGTTGTGTGAAAGTTGATTTGACTCTCAGAAGACCGAAGTGAGTTAATTTGAAAACGGCAATAGGTTCATAAATTAAAAAGCTGTTTCCACAAGGCAGCCAGCCAACTTTTTCTACATGAATCATATGTGTAAAATGCTGGTTTCAATGTTTGACTGACTTCTTAAAATTTTCTAGGAAAAGTTGTTTGTCTGCACTGTGGAGAACGCTCTTTATATTTAAAAACATAACAATTTTTTTTTAAACATAATTGTGAATTATTTGCATATTTTTACCCCAAACGTTTTTGGCGCGCTTCTTTGCGACCATACGACAACGGCAGCGTAAAACGTGTCACAATCCCTTCCGGTCCAAATACATTTGAAGGTATATTATCCAAGGAATCGGATAGAGAACGTGAATCCGATTGATCTTGTAAACTAAAAATCGTACGAGTGTTTTGAAATTAAATTTGTTTCAAAACGAAAGTATATAAATTTTATAACAGAAAATTTAAGTAAATAAAAACATAAGGAATTTTACAAAATTATACAAAGTTAATAGAAAAAATGGAGATATTTAACAAAAGTAAGTAACATACATTCATAAAGTTGTGAATGAAACGAATTAAAAATGGCTGCTTGAGAATCGATTGAAATGGAGTTGGACACGTAATGAATGGAGTTTGGAAACGTTTAAAAACAATTCATACAATTTTAGTTTACACAGACACACAAAACTTATGATACACGGTGCTACAACAACAAAAAACTGTTACAATATTCTTACGGCGTTTCCATTAAGTATTTTATGAACCATTTTATTTTTTGAAAATCGTATTATTATTTTTAATTGGTTCAAATGCACTTTTGCAACTAGTTCACTGTACTATCTGGAGCAATTACCCAGAATAACGCACAATAAAGAAACGAAGCCAATTGAAAAGATATTTTTATTTTCCCTCTCTGTGTAGCACAAACGTATTTTGTTGATAATATGTTGTAAGTATGTATGTGTGCATGTATGTGACAAATAGTTGCGTGTGTGAGTTAAAATGTCCTTTTGAAAAATCCCAGTCCTTTTTTGTGTGTGAAAACACCCAACAAATGTAAGTGAATTTAAATTAATGTTGAGTGAAATATTAATAATAATAACTTCGAATTCGAGTTCGATTTAATGAGTTGTAGCACTAAAATAAGATAAATAAATACATACTACCAACATTATACAAGAAATAAACGAACACACATACATTTTATATATAATTTAACGATTAACGTCTATAAATTTATAAAAAAAAAATACATACATATATTAAACAAAATGAATTTGTCTCATCAGATGGCCTTATACCCTTTTTACACTCACTCACATCATTGAGGAATGCGTGGAATATGTTGAAAATTGAAAAAAGCTGTTCACATTACAACATCTTTCATCTGTCATCTGTCATGTATTATAATATTATTTTGCTGGCTCCTGAGGAGCAGAAACAAATAATGCTACAATATGCAGAATTAGTAGAAATTATGCCAGCGGACAATGATGATGAAGATATATTACAAACTTTATCCGCAAAGATTTCGCGTAGACATTTGCAACTACTTTTATGTAATTTATTTCGATTTGGAAAAATATATAACAGATTTTATTATATGCATACATATAAATACATACATATGTATATAATAAATTCTTAGAGTAATTACGGATCTTTTTTTGGGAAGGATATTCCAAAATGTAGCCTTCAATGTATGTACAAGGTGGGCCAAAAAAAACCAAGGGGTGTAAAAGTTTAATAACTTTTTTGTTTATTAACTTTTTTTATTTTTTCTTTCAGATTATATAACATACAAAATGGAAATTTTTTTACACTAAGTATGAAAAATGATGTCTCTTAAATGATCACCGTTTTCAGCTTCGCACTGATGGGCTCTTTTTAGAGCATTTTCCATAACATCTTTCAAAACTTGTGGCTGTAGCGTTCGAATTTCTGCAACAATGTTTGCCTTGAGTTCAAGGATTGTCTCTGGCTTGTTCACATACACTCGCTCCTTCAAAAAACCCCAAAAAAAATAGTCGGATGCTGTCCAATCTGGAGATCGCGCTGGCCAAAAAATTTCCGAATTTCGAGAAATTATTCGCTCTCCAAAAATTTGACTTAAAAGTGCCATTGTGTATCGGGTAGTATGGGCAGTGGCTCCGTCCTGCTGAAACCACATACCAGGTCTGTTTTCAAGAGCAGGACGTAAAAAATTTTCTATCATAAACCGATACCGATCTCCATTTACGGTTACAGCACTTCCATCTTCATTCTCGAAGAAGTAGGGCCCAATGACATTTTCAGATGTGATCCCACACCATACTGTACACCTGATGAGGTGCAATTGGCGTTGATGAATGGCTCTTGGATTTTGAGAACCCCAGAACCTACAGTTCTGCTTATTAACAAAGCCATTCAAATGAAAATGAGCTTCATCACTAATAATCAAATTTTCAATAAAGTTGATTTCATTTCTGGCCAACTCTTGAAATTTAACTGCAAAATTTAGACGTTGCCGATGATCTGCGGGTTTTAATTCTTGGACCAATTGCACCTTATATTGGTATAACTGTAAATCTTTTTTTAAAATGCGCCGTAGTGACGTACGAGACATTTCTAGCTGAGCAGAACGCCATGCATATGTAGATATACATATGCATGTACAATGTATACATATGTATACATTTTTATAGTATGTGTGCATGTATGTATGTATGTATATAGTTGTATACATTTTTTCTAGTGATGACACTAAAATAATCGGAAGATGTTGAACGGAACAAAGTGAGATAGGAACATCTTTTGAAGATGTTGAAAGATGTTGAACATTCAGCCCTGTATAATTCTTATGGGAAGATGTTATCATCTTACCAAATTGATGAAAGATGAAAGATGTGAGTAAGTGTGAAAAGGCTATTAGAGGTGAATTGTGAATTCGCCTAGTTTAATTGGTCAGAATAATAATAATAATGTACATCAAAACTTATTTCAAGACAAATTCATATAAGGTATACACGGCTGAAAAATTGTGTCTTGACCAGTATTGCCAGTAGATTTGTCGAAAAAATAACTACACATGCTTAAAAAAACGATTTTTCTCTACACTATGAAAAAATTTCCCCTACAAAAATCCCTACGCATTTTTGTCATTAAAATAGAAAAAACCATTAGTTATAAAAAAAATGTATATGTTTATTAAAGCTTTGGCAAAATAAATAAGTAAAAAACTAAAAAAAAAATAATACATACATATGAACTTTTAGTTAAATTTAATTAAAACAACATACATAGTTCCCTTTTCACAATGTACAATTAAAAGCTAACAGAGACTTTAACGGCAAGTTTTGTATGAAGAACTTGCAGTTAAAGTTCATGTCAAGTCTTAATCATATATTGTGAAAAGGAACGATAAAGTTTTTTTTTTAATTAATCACCCCTTTCGTGAATAAAATATGAAATTTTTATCCCCATAAAACTTTCATTCCCCATGAAGGGAAATTTGCAATCGTGAATTTCATGGGAACGTTTGTTCCCGCTATCAATGCGTAGTTAATGCAAAAAACGGGAAGACTTGTAAAGCTTCAAAATAAATTGAAAATCAAACAAATTAAATTTAATAAAAAGAAATACACATATTTTGGGTTTCAAATGAAATGTTATAGAGTGTAAAGTTGTGTTTTTAATTGTTTTCGGCGCCGTGCAAAAAAAAATTTTAGTATACCACAGCCATAAAATTTACGGGATGTGAACCAAAGAGATTCATGTTCAATGAAAAAAGGTGTTCCAATAAATTATTTTTATTAAATAATAATTATTTATACGTTTTAATATATAATTACAAGTATAATATTGATATTACGCAGTGTATTAATTCAGTTCGCCTGCAAAAATAAAGTGAACAAAACGAAAGAAAAAGTGAAATAATCCATGTGAAAAACATTATTCACTATAAGGGGAATCAAGAAAGGGAACAAACACATTTTAGGGGAAAAATTATTCACGATTGCAATTTGGGGAAAAGGGAAAATATTTCGAGGGAAAAACTATTCACGATAGGGGTGAATATGAATAGTTCTTTTCAAATAAAATTTTGAAGGATAAATTCAAGTCATCTTAGAGAAAGCATATACCAAAGTGAATTCATGTGGCAGGTGGTGTCAAGTTAACAACTGTTTTTGTTAGGAAGTTTGGCTTGTCGAATTTCATTGCAATAAAATTTGTAGGAAGTTTGATTTGTCAATTTTAATTGCAATGAAGTACTAGGCAGATTTTGTTGTTGCAGGCTTGACACCTTGGCATATACAAACATATGTACATACATATTAGTGTCGCCAACTTTTTAAACCACAAACAACTCTGGAAATATATTTTTAAGCGATTTTAACGCAAATAACATTTTTGAACCGTTTTGAAAAAGAAAATATTACTATAAAAACGTTATGTTTGCATTTATTTCATAAGTAATACGACATGACGAAAAAAATCTCTACATTTTGGAGAATATAAATAAACTGTCCGATTTTCCCTACGCTCCTATTTAAAGAGTACATAGTATCAAAAATACCTACATGTTAGGATTTTCCCTTACTTCTGGCAACACTGGTCTTGAAATCTAACGTAAATACAAATTATATTGGTTGGCCTATTTTACACAGGGGTATTCACATAAAAACTTATATAAACTTACAAAAATATTAGCAAATTGGTACCTTAATATAAAAAGGTACTAACTCATTATTTTTTTGAAATCGATTTTTTTATATATTTGCGAAAATCTCGATTTCTAAAAAATAATGAGTTGGGACCTTTCCATATTAAAGCAACGAAATACAGTTCTTTTTTCTTACTCATTCTGTGTTTAACAGGATGATAACAATTTTTTGGCTCGAAACGGGGCACTGGTTGGCTGTTGTGCTCTCGTCGATGTGAAAGCACAAAAAGCTTTTGATAAAAGTTTGCACATTATGCATATGGGCTATTCCGCAGGATGTCACGTACGTTGACCAATCAATTAAGCTTATATTCCAGAGAAAATTTAAATTTTTCTCTATTTCTTTATGTACTTTTGAAGAGCGTAAGTAGCCCTACCTTTGATAAAATATAAGGAAAAATCTAACCTCATTGATCTGAAATACAAGCTTAATTGATTGGTCAACGTACGTGACATTCTCTGGAATAACCCATACGGCTTCGACCACGAATCAAGAAAACAAACTACGCACTCAGCCGTCAATATAAAATACACACGTGTGTTTGTTGTAAAAATTTTGTGTGTGGGAGAGAGAGCACATTACATAAACAAATGTATGCACTTTGTTTACAACAAAATTATATTTCAGAAAATAAAGTAACGGACCTGCGCAATCTTCTTTTCTTGATTCGTGGCTTGGACGTAGCTGATATAAGATCACATGATCACTGCATTTCTTATTCCAAATTTGATTCATAGCCACATATTTACATGTGCTAAAATATAATATACATATAATTCTTTCTGCCAAAAAACACGACTTCAATGCAAAGATATGATAAAAGAAGTACGTGCAATATAAAATTAAATTTTAATGGACGTGACTCCACCCATTTTTTAAATGCAAGATTTTGTGTTTTTCAGAGCTCAGGGTGCGTGTTAAGTCTTGTAAAAATCTGGAAAGTAGAAGCACTTAAAATAAAATATTAAATTTTAATGGGCGTGACTCCGCCCATTTTTTTTAAATGGAGCATTGTGTCTATATTATATCTCCAGATCTGTGGCAAGTTTCGTAAAAATCGGTTGGGTAGAACCGCGTGAAATATTATAATAAATTATAATGGGCGTAACCCCACCCATTTCTTCAACTATCAAATTGTGTTATTACAAGAACCAAAGGTGTTCGATAGGTTTTGCATTAATCAAATAAGTAGAATACCATAAAAATAAATAAATAAATAATAAGTGGGCGTGTCCCCGCCAAAAAAAAAAATAGAGACGAATTGTTAACATCCTTCTTTTTTGAAGTCAGTTACAAATTTAATAATGATCACAGGTTTCCTCCTCACAGGCCATCGCAGACTGAGAAAACTTGGTATTGAAAGTAACAGCCTGTGAATATTCTGTGATTATGAGGATGAAAATCCAGAGAATATTCTGAAGGACTGTGATTTATTTATTTATACCACAGAAGAAAAAGATTGATAAAAGATTGTGAACTGCCAGCGCTAGAACCATTGCCAATCTTGAGATTCCTCAGGAGATCAGGTCCAGATGCGGTGCTTTAGCATCTTCTTCAGTCGCAGTCTCCTGTTTTCTTTGTTAACTTAAATTCATTTATTCATTTAAAGAAGCGTGACCCGTTCTACTTTTCTAAATACATACGAGATTATTTAATCTTAATCGGTTGGGCAAAAATACACAAAATATAATATAAAGTTTTAAGAGGCGTGGCCCCGCCTACTTTTTTACATGCGAGATTATGTAATCTTAATAAACTAAAAATATTGCAAGGTTTCGTAGGAATCGCTTGGGCAAAAGTATTTACATACACAAAGAGAAGAAGGAGTTTGTACAATTATCAATAGCTGGTATTAAATTCAAATTTTTTTTTTTTTTGAAAATTAAATCAGTCAATAATTTTATAGACTATTGAATTAATTATTCTTTCCTTTAACCGATTAAGGCCCAATAATCGACTTCTCAATTAAGTGTCATTTAGCTAATAGCCACTTAATTTTAAGTTGCACTTAATTGCAGCTTCATTTTTTCAGTCGTAAAATTAAATGATCACTTAAATACTATGAAAGTATGGTAGCACTATGAAATGTTGATAGTTCTAAAAGAAAACAGATGTTTAATGTAAATAAGAAAGTTAGGTTATCAACATGTAGAAAATTAAAATTGCATAAAAACACATTTTATGAAACCAAAAGAGCATCAGAACGCATTTTTCTATTTATTTATTCCATGATATGATACTATGCATTGTATATGTTATATATTTATGAAAATTAAACGAAATTTTTTTAATACGACCACATGATGTTCATGCACATGTTTTCAATAAACACACACAAGCACAATAACATATGGTATGCTCGTAAGACTTAAGTGTGATTTAAATAGACAAGGTTGGGCATTTAAATGGCTCTCAACTTTATACTGAAAAAATGAATTCGGTACTTAAGAGGCACTTAAAGATAAATGACACATAATTGAGAAGTCAATTATTGGGCCTAACACAAACATTTAATAGAACACTCTACTTATTTCACAAGCTTAACAGCATATTTAACAGTATATTTCTTGGGTCATTTGTTTTTTTTTATAAAAAAAAGGAACAGTTTACTTTCAATTTCACACAAAGATATTTGCAAAGCATAAAATGTTAAAAAAACCCCTCCAGTTCACTGAACATAAAAAAATTTAATACATTTTAGAAAACCTATAACTATTGAAAAGAAAAACACAATAGTAATAAAAAATCAATCAAATGATAAAATGAATATAAATCTTATGAAAGTGGCAGGGTGCACTAATAAAAAAACACGAATTGAAAATATTTTGAATGCACCACCACTTGAATGGGTAATAAAAATTTATTAGAAAATAAAACAAGAAGGTGATTCCCTCTCTACTAAAATTGAGACACTGACTTAAAATGCTGTTTTCATGATGATAATTAATTATACAACTTTTTCTATTTTAAAATTCATAACATTTATATTACAACAAACAAAATCTTAGAAAACGTTTTAAGTAAACATGCTAAATTTAATAAGAAATCATTAATGGCATTTTAAATAATGATTAATTGTCCTAGACTTACAAATTACATTGTGTAAAGCACCCCATACACGTTTCAATTCAATTGTGAATTGAGCCTTTCAATTGAATTGATTCTTGGCCACACACTTCATAAACTGAATTGAACGATTTTCATTCAACCGTCAAATTGATATATTTTTCACAATTACAAATTTAAAACTTCTATTGCATTCATTCATTAATTTTTATATTTTATATTTAGAATTCAATCAAATTAAATACAATTTTAAAAATACATAACTTTTTCTATACAAAATAAAGCTACAAACATAAATTTTGACAGCTAATAAAGAGACTCGAACACACACAGGACAATCGAATTGAAAGATTTACTAGTCAACATGAAAAATCAAAATCTTTTGATTTTTGTTCAACCAACTCGACAACTGCCAAACTAATCAATTGACAAAGCCACACACGCTTTGATTTGAGCGAATGTTTAAGTATATTTTCGTTGACCAAGAACTGAAGTGTAAGAGGTGTTACTAAAAAGGGGCAGGGGGATAAAGCCAACTTTTTTAACATGCTTATTTGCTTATTTTAGCAACAGTTGTAGAGACCACCAAGTTTTACGATGCTTGCTCATTTGGAATTAATTTTTGCAGCAATTACAGCTTTTAACGAAACGTTCGCATTCGCTTTCGCATCTGCAAATTATTCCCTTACATTTGCTATTTGCATTCGCTAAATTTTATGCGAATATTTAAAGCGAATACTAAGAGCACAAAAAAATTTGCACTCCTTTTACGAAAATAGTTTACGATTAGCATAAAAAAGATACACACACATACTTACAAGTAAGCATTCTAAACAAAGCTTTAACATTTTAGCGGAAAATTCTGCTATAAATAATACCAGTGGCCATGGAATTAAAGGCAATGTCTACACATGTCCCCAAGTAGAGCACCTACTCAGTTGAACTTACAGTCCTAGTGCACTCTCAATGACAGGCACGTGCTAAATGTTTTTCCATGTGTTTTTGAATGTATAGGGTGTTTTTTTGAGGGGTATAGAACTTCGAATTGAAATAAAACACAAGAAAATCGTTTTAATGTCCATCAATTTGGCTTTATTGGAAGGATAATTTTATGCCATTAATGTTTAAATATGATTTCGGGCATGTGGCCGCCGCGGCTGGCTCGAATAAAGCTAATTCTACAGGTCCAATTTTCAACCACTTTTTCGAGCATATGGGGCCGTATGTTGGCAATAACGCCACGAATGTTGGCTTCCAAGTCCCCTAACGTTTCTGGTTTGTTGGCGTAGACGAGCGACTTCACATATCCCCAAAGAAAATAATCCAATGGTGTCAAATCACACGATCTTGGTGGCCAATTGACAGGTCCATTCCGCGAAATTATGCGCTCATCGAATGTTTCCTTCAATAAATCGATTGTGACGTGCGCTGTGTGGCATGTAGCGCCGTCTTGTTGGAACCACAACTCATCCACATTCATGCCATCCAATTCGGGAACAAAATAGTCGGTTAGTCGGCTCCAATTGCTGTGCACGGTGGCGAATCGATTCATTCGGGTCCTCTTCAACACTTTGCTCTACAGCGGCAATTGTTTCTTCGGTGCGCACTGTTCGACGTCTCTGCGGATGCGTATTATCACATAGAGTAAACGTAGTGCGAAAACGATCCATGGTTAACCGAATTAATTGCTCTGATGGACGATTATGTCGACCATAAAATGGACGGAGCTTGCGGTAAACTTCGCGAACTGAACCATTATTTTCGAAATAAATTTGCACGATTTGCAAGCGTTGTTCTTTTGTCAACCTGTTCATGATGAAATGGCAAACCAAACTAAATATTAATCACTTGACAGCTGACAAAATGGCCGCCAGTTAAAAAAGTGATGCCAACTTAAAGTTCTATACCTCAATAAAAAACACCCTTTATATTGAGTATTCTATTTAATGAAAATAAATATGAGTAGAAATTAATTGCATTGAAAAGCTTTTTGGCGAAATATGCATCCCATACGTATTGTCAAATATGTAGTGAATATGTTTTATTAAGAACAAAAGTGTTCATTGATTGATTTAAAATTTGTTGTATAACTGAATAAATTACTGCGCCAGAAAATATTGAGCGACAAATCACATTATAAATAACGTTTAAATAGCATGAATACAACTGCAAATATGTATGTATGCATGTATGTATACATGTATGTACGCATTAGAGACCTGTGTAAAAAGTCTTGAAATGTAAATACGTCTTGTTGTTTAAATGTATTGTTGTAGCATGTATTATACTAAACCAATAATAAATGATGTCCCAATAAGCACTCAAACAACTAAAATTCAAGCACTTGAAATTTAACTGGAAACAAAGTTTAATTCAAGCATTTTTTCAAGTAATATTCAAGTTTGAAAGTATTTTGAAATAAAAAATCAAACAACATACAACATGTTCAAACCTTGTCAAATAAGTAATTTATTTTTTAATAAAATTGAAATTCTGGTGAAAAAAATCAAATATAAATAAAAAAAGTGATTTTTTAAAAAACAAAAGGTGATTAAAATCGTGAAAACAATAGTGAATTTAGATATGCAGAAAATAATTTAAAAAAAAACCTGTCGGTTGCATTTTTCTTTCTATTTTTAAAGCATTGTTAACGATGCTTTTGCTTGAACACAAGTATAAAAACAGGTTCGGTTCGACTTGAATTCCACTGCAATTTCATGCTTGACTTCAAGTGTAAAAACAGGTTCGGTTCAACTTGAATCTCACTGTTATTCAAGGCTGGAATTACACTGTAAAGATACTGTTTTGTTCGACTGTAATTCAATGGTTAATTTTGCTGGATTGGCTATTGAATTCAACTGTGTTTCAACTGTAATTCAACACTGGAAATTGTCACTGGATTTCAAATGTAATTCCATTTGAATTTGTATCATTTATTCCAGACGTGCTCGTCATATGACTTGGTACAAAAAGTTAGGAATTATTTTATTAGAGAAAGGGGCACAACACAATTTAAAAAACATGAATACAACCAGCACTGGCATTAGTTCTATAGTAAAGGGTGTTTTTTTTTAAAGATAAATTGTAATAAAACTGGAATTTTTATTTGAATATGATTTCCGGCATATGAACACCTAGGCTGGCTCATACGAAATTCAAAGTGGAAGTCAAATTTTCGATCACTTTTTGACGGAAAGGGACAATGGAAAGCGTTACCGTATAACTTTTTTATTGTAGTTTAATAACTCACGAAAAATATTGGAAAATAACGCACTCATGGTAAAATTATACTAGGTACTAAGGGTGGAAAACTATCAATTGCACTATCGATACTATCGATAGTTAATTTTTTTTTTTTTTTTGACTATCGATGTTTTAATTCTGCCATCGATTAATACTTGAAAACAATCGATATTTTTTAGTCACTATCGATAGTAAATTATACAACACTAAAATCAAAAATTGTAAATATGTTGCTTTTCATAAATAAAAATAACTGAATGACAGGAAAATTTCCTCAGCTGATCTCACTTATTTTTCATACAATTATTTAAGTTTTGTTATTTATTGAACTGACAAATAAAATTATATTTTATTTTGTTTTGTTTTGTTTTGTTTAAAAATATTTTGTTTTGAATTTTTAGTGTAAAAATATATGGACATTATACGAGAACCATACAACTTCGATACTATCACGATAGTATCATCGATATATCGATATTTTTTTTTATTTTCAATAGTTTTGAATCGATATATCGATAAAGTTTTTTAAACTATCGAAAACTTTCGATAGTTTTCCACCACTACTAGGTGTCACCAGAACTACAACAAAATTACAACACCAAAAAACACACTCATTTTGTTGGCCAAAATCAAAGTATTTATGTCCTTCACACAGCTGAATTAAGACTGCAAAGTAAACTTTGCGTGTGGGTATAACTTAAAAATTGTGTACCTCGAAAAAATGGACGCGTTATTAATGCAAATGCCTATGCCGACAAACGATACAATACGATGAAATTGGCTGCTAATTAAAACCAAATTCATGGATGTAAAAAGATATTTTCAGTATTTTAATTCAATCTTAAGTTCGAAGACGAAAAATTTAGTCCAAAAATAGAATAAGACAATAAGCAATGCAATTTTGCGTCTTTTTTAATGATTTAGTATTGTGTATAATCAAATAGACTATTTTGGCTTATGACGCTGACCATTTTGGAAAGATTTAATGAAATATAAGATGAATGGAATATACCTAATCAGCGACATAATCTAAATGTATTTCATTCTGTTCGTGGTTTTTTGTTTATGCCACATGACGTAAGTTTTAGTTTTAAATATTTATTAAAATTAATTTGCATTTGGGTTATTGATTTTCGCACACATCTGAATATTATTTCTAAAAGAATACATATATACAGACAAATTATAAAATATAGTTTTATTTCAAGATACAGTCAATATTATTTTAGAGAGTGTTAATTAGCTTTGATCTTTCAAACTTGTTTTCAACAGACAAACGACTTTTTTATATTTAAATTAAAGTGGAACGAACATTAGTTTATACTAATACAAACCGGATAATTTCAATCATAAACAAATAAGCCAATCAGCTGTTTTGTAAATTCATTTTGACTTTATATACAAATTGACTTTCGAAGCAGTTATGTGGAGCTAAATAGCACCAAATACAAAAGTGGATGTAAATAGTACAACTATGCAAAAATACATTTTCGTTTTAATCTTACTTTTAAAATTGTCACAAAAAAAATATAGAATTTATTGATTTATTTAAGGTCACATATCGAACCATAACCGCCAAAAAAAAAAAATTAACCGACACATTTTTGGACCTCGTTTTTTATATGAAAAAAATATATTCGAAAATTATGTCGTTTAAGCTTTTTTGGCGGTTATGTCACGATGTGAGTAAATCCGGTGTTGCGGACGTTACATTCCTAAGCATATATTGTCTATAAAATTGACTCCATTTATCGTTCTGAATGAGGTATTTTCATATAACCTTCAGCAAGAAAAGTTCTTCGGTAGTGTTTTTAAATGAAATTTATTTATTGAATTTACTGTTTTTTTTTTTTGGGAAAAAATATTCTTGCCGAAAGTGCCGTTGCGGACGTTACAAAAAACAAGCAAAAACTTTTTGCAATTTTTCTAGTGTCATTTTCTGGGCCTATGCCAAACGGTAGCAAAGTACTAGTGTAAGTAAATTTTTGACACTTCTGAGGTGAATAAAATTTCATTAGCCCTGGGGGCTAGTAGAAATTTTGACACAGCAGGTAAATTTTTGACAAGCTGCAATAAAAAGCATGGTATCATAAAATTTAAATCCACCGCCGTCGCTTCGAGCCGTCGCTCAATACAAAGATTTTTACGTCTTTTAAGTTTAATTAGACTGTGAAAAAATCATTGTTTATTTTAGTTTGCGAAAAATGTTGCATCATGTACATAATGTTATATAATTTATTGCTACAAGAATATTGTTTTATATAAAAATGTAGTCTTAAAAATTTGTTGGTAGCCGGCGGCTTGTAGTCAGGCGAAGCAAAACCGCCGCCGCAGCAATTGTTTCATCAGCTTCTTTCTATACTCAAGCGAATTTGTCAAAATTTTACATTGTCAAAAAAGATATCATTTGGCACATCAGAAAAATGAAATTTTTTACCCACAGGCAAATATTTTTTTACCATAGTACTTTTCTACCGCTTGGCACACGCCCTCTATCATAATAATATAACAAAAATTAAAAATTTTAAAAACCCCCGACTTTTTTCAGAAAAGATGTTATATCTTCTAAACGGCTGGACCGATTTTTTTCAAACATAGCTAAGAACCCTCTCGATCAAGTCATCTTTCAAACAGAAAAAACTAAATGAAAATCGATCCAGCCGTTTGGCCTGTACGTGGACACAGACAGACACACAGATACATAGATACACACAGACACACACTACAAACTTATAACACCCCTTTTTTTAGTCGGGGGTTAAAAAATGGAAAAAATAGTTTTTATAGCTTAAACCGAAAGTGAAAACCACTAGAAAAAATCTATTTTTTTTAACCGACTTCAAAAAAAGGAGGAGATTATCAATTAGCCTCGTATTTTGTTTTTAGCAGTGTTGGTTCATAACTCGGTTCATATTAGACCGATTGTAAAAAATTTTTTATTGTCTGTGAGGGTATCGGCCAGGTTCTAAAAACCATTGAACCGACAAATTTCATGAAAAATATCAACAAAAAAGCTCACTTATTGCAGCTTTTTAATTGGTCTTAAGATTTCATATGTTTAAGATATTTTATCCGAACTTAATTTCGAATGCACTAAATTATCCGATAAAGAGAACAGTGTTTTCCGTTTTTGAAACTTTGCGATTTCAAAAAGAAAGGGTTTTCAGAACATGGCCGTATAACTTCCCATTGGTCTCATTGCAAATAAAATGGGCGCGGACACGCCCACAAATTTTTTTATTTCATTTTATGATATTCTACTTATTTAATTGCTGCGAAACTTAGCAAACACCTTTGGTTCTTGTACGCCCATTAAAATCTATTATTATATTTCACATGGTTCTATTTAACTGACTTTTACGAAACTTGCCACACACCTTGAGCTGAAAAATAGACACAATCTTGTTTTTGAAAAAGATGGGCGAAGTAACGCCCATTAAAATTTAATTTTTTTTTTTTTAAGTGGTTCTACTTTATAAAACTTAACACACACCCTGAGCTCTGAAAAACACAAAAGCTTGCATTTAAAAAATGGGCAGAGGCACGCCCATTAAATTTAAATTTTATATCCATTAAATTTATATTTTTTTTCGAAAATGTTCTATCAGATCTTTGCATTGAAGTCGGTTTTTGTTTTTGGCAGAATTATTATGCGATAATAATGCTCAATAAAAATTAAAATTTTAAGGTAACAAAATTACTTTTGTATTCGTATGAATTTCATGAAATAATTCCAGGAAATCAGCTCATGATTGTATAAAAAACAAAAAGATTCAAAGCAAAAATTGCTATTTTATAAACCTGCTGTGCTAAACATAGATTTTTTTCTTACAAGATTAACAACAATTAAATGGATGAATTAACTACAAACAGGTTCGGTTCGGTTGAAAAAATAATAAATGGTTAGAGAAACAATAAATTATTAAATGAAATGACCGAACATTCAATACAACTCATATAAAGTAAACTTACTAAGACACTAGTAGAAGCCGAAAGCTCTGTTTTCGGATTCTGAATCCGCAATCATATTACAACAAATTAATCCATAAATTTATGCTTGAATAAAACAAATAATTTGTGTATTACCTGATTTACATTAAGCATTTTTTCATGAAATTTCATGAATTTTGTTGCACGCAACTTTTTCTATTTGCTAATTGCAGCGCTATAAAAGAGAATTTTGTATAAAAAAGGGCGTAAAATGAATCCCTGATACATTTTTAACAACTTTTTTCATACGAGTTTGTCCTCCAGGCCTCCTATTGACAAATAAAAAATTTTCATGCAACTAATTTCATGAAAAAAATGCTTAATGTAAATTAGGTATATGTTTATAAAAGCTATACAAACATACGAATATGTACATACATACAAGTGAATGTACATATCTGGAAAATAACATGGTGGTCATGTTCGGCCAAGTCCTATCTTTACATACACTTTTCTCAAAATACTTCGAGTGCTCGGGAAGATAAAAATTGGTTTTAGAAGAAACCTCAAACTTAATATTTTTAAAATTAATTTTTTTTTTTATACATATTTAAATTTAATTGAACTAGAATGAATTTTAATTGGGAATAATTTCTTAATCGGGCTTAAGTTCACAATTTTTCGATTGTTATAGAATGAAATTTTTTATTCAATAAAGGTGATTTTCTAAAGAAGACAAAAGAAATAAACTAGACTTTTTAGCGGGGGGAAATGCCAACATTTTTCTGTGCAGCCACGCACTTCATCAGCACTTATGTCTACCTACTTACTTAACTTAAGCCCGATTAAGAAATTATTCTTGTTTAAAATTTATTTTTTTTTTCTTCATTATTTTATGTTTTAAAATTTTTAAGTAAAATTTTGTTAGTGATCAACACTTTTTAAGCTTTCCGAAATATTCGGAACAATACTTTCAGCGATTTTTGTATAATTTTAAAAAATTTATTCTCTCACGGATTGTTTTATATTCCCACCCGAGTATGCGGATTTATATTCTTCATTAGTTTTAAAAAAAAAAACTTTTTAATCACTTTTTACTTTTCGTATTTTTCGTCTTGGTTTTTGTGTTAACTACTTTTTTTTTATTTTTTGTCATATGAATAATATCTTTTTACCAATTCGGAGTATTCAGAGTTATGTTCGTCATATAAGTTTTAATAACTTTAAAAAAAATTGCAATAATCAGAGGTTTTTTCGAAATATTTTTTCCGTGTTCGTTTATTCGGAGTATTCGGAGTTCTTTTTAGTTTTTTCTAGCCATTTTGTGGTACTTTTCGATTTACAGGTTTTGTTTAGATTTTGAAATATTTTCGCAGTGGGACGACTAAGCTATTCGGAGTGTTCAGAGTTATATTTTTTATCATATATTTTTTTTATTAAATTTCAACGTTTGACAATTTTTTTTCGTCTTTTCATTACAATCGTGCGACTTTTGAGAAAATGCAACACTGGTATGATGGAGTTTATGAAAATTAAAAAAAAAACAACAATTGATAAGATCAGTATTGTATTTTTTTCGTAAGTCGGAGTTAGGAGTATTGGGAGTTATGTTATATTTTCATTTTAGAATTTTTCTGACACTTTGTGGTATTTTTTAAATAAATTTTAAAATATTTTATCCATGTGACAACTACCTTTAAGCTGTTCGGAATATTCGGAGTAATTTTATATATGTATTTCTCTAGGTTTTAACGATTTTTACCCGTTTCATCATATCAGAGCTTTTTTATCATGCTTAAAAATATTTTAGTCGTATCACAACTTTCTTTTATTAAGCTATAGTAAGTATTTTTACTATACGACGATTATTTTTTACCCTCTTCGGAGTTTTCGGAGAATTAACGTTTTGGGAAAAAATGCGATAAATATATTAAACTTCAATAGTTTTTAAATTTTTGCCTTGAATTATTTTTGTGTTGTTATAACCTTTTTTAATATAGTAGTTATTTTGAGTTATATTCTTTTTTAGTTTTAGCGACAATCGAATCATAAAAATAGCCTTCTACGATATTCGGAATACTCGGCTGTTTTGAAATTTTAAATATTTGTATAATTTTTGAAGCATTGTAAGTATTTTATTAAATAAATCTATATATAGGAATATTCTTTAAATAAATCTATTAGGAATATTCAGAGTTACACTTTTTTTTAATAGATTTAGACATAGGAAATTTTAAACACTTTTGACGTCTGACGGATGATGATGATGAACAGGGAAGCCGCAAATATGCAATTGCATGTTTTTTCTTGTGTGACGTATTAATGCGATAAAAATATTTTTCTCCGTTTCAGAACTTTTTATGAATTTTGGCATCGATTTGTTAGTGCATATTTTTGCATATTTTACCCTTCAACGCATGTTTTCACATATATCAGTCTTACACGCATATTTTTAGCATATTTTCTAACTTTTAGAGCATAATTTACGCTTTTAGGGCATATTTTCATACTTTATAGAATTTTTTTTAATACGTTTACAAGCTTACATATGTGTTGGTCAAAATTTTTGTTTTTAGTTTTCGCCATTTAAATCTCATTTCCAATCTTCCATGTAGTATGTGGACGTTAGTTTAAATAAAAATTTGGGTTTGCTAGTTGTGACGGACTCTGCCCTGATTACATCAGTAGCCGTTGAACTAACTTTGTCAATGTATACAAATTTATTTAGATGTGACGCAACGAGCTTCTTTTGAAAATCTAGGTCAATATTTTGTTGTTTATTGCAATGAAATTATAAAAAAAAATCTTGGCTTATTTATCCAAAATACAGTTCCAAAGTTTTAATTCTGATATCGTGATCTCCTTTGAAATTGAAGTTAAGTTTTTACGAGAGTATAAAAAAATTAATTTGCATTATTTGCTTTAGTCAAAATTTTTATGACAATTTTGTTTTAAAGTGCACTTCAATCCTATTTTATTGTTTCCTTTTTCGTTGACAAAGGGCCTGTGGCAAACGGTAGCAAAGTACTAGTGTAAGTAAATTTTTGACAATTCTGAGGTGAATAAAATTTCACTAGCCCTGGGGGCTAGTAGAAATTTTGACACAACAGGTATATTTTTGACAAGCTGCAATAAAAAGCATGGTGTCATAAAATTTAAATCCACCGCCGTCGCTTCGAGCCGTCGCCCAATACAAAGATTTTTACGTCTTTTAAGTTTAATTAGACTGTGAAAAAATCATTGTTTATTTTAGTTTGCGAAAAATTTTGCATCATATATATAATATTATATAATTTTTTGTTACAAGAATATTGTTTTATATAAAAATGTCCTCTTAAAAATTTGTTGGTAGCCGGCGGCTTGTAGTCAGGCGAAGCAAAACCGCCGCCACAGAAATTGTTTCATCAGCTTCTTTCTATGCTCAAGCGAATTTGTCAAAATTTTACATTGTCAAAAAAGATATCACAGCACAGGCACAGCAGAAAAATGAAATTTTTTCCCCACAGGCCAATATTTTTTTGCCATAGTACTTTTCTACCGTTTGGCACACGCCCAAACAAACCAATTTATTTTATTTTTAAGAGCATATTTTTGGGTTTTTAGTGCATATTTTCAAGTTTTTAGTGCATATTGAATGCGATAAAATGTTTTTTAGAGCATATTTGTGGTTTCCTGATGATGAATTTATATTTTTTCTTTCGTAATTGTTTGTGAAAGTTTTCCAAACATTTTACATAAAAATGTAAATGTACAGAAAAAAATACAAAAGAAGAAATAAAACAAAGTTTACCAAAATATTGGAAAAAAAATTACAAAATAATTTATCAATTGTGCTGGAATAAAATTTTCAAATCAATACAATAATCATTATCAAAACTTTAGAATTGAACTATAAAAATAAACTAGAATTTACTTTCGAAATATACATTAATTTTATATTTGAAAAATAGTATTATGAAAAACCACTTGCAAATATTGAAGTATTAATCCTTGTTGACATGTATGAAATGTTGGCCACAGAAAGTCACCCTTTTAATATCATTTTGCATTGCAGTTTCTTCGATTCGGTTATAGAGTATTTATTACTTCTACAATGCCGAATATGAATAGAAAGAAACTTAGTTAATCGGTAGTTTATTAATTAACACGAATCAACAATTAGAAAAATATATGTATATAAAAGATGCTGACAGAGATAAAGATGAAAACATTGTTACTGATTACGTTCAAAAGGTTGGTTGGTTGATTGGTTCGTTGCTTGTTTGATGTTTGGCCAACAGACTTGATTATTAGCTTTTTAAATTAGTTTCGCTATAAAATCTTTTAATAATTCTGAACTTGAAAAGCACACACGAGTTAAATTATTCAAATTATTTTTATTGCGTTTCAGCTAAAATGAAGTTGACTATTCTCATACTGCCGCTGTTTTGTGGTATGGCTTTGGGCCAATTTGGTGGCTTCGGTGGTTTAGGTAGCAAAGTTTCCAGCACCTTCCAGAGCGGTGTCAGCAGTTTAGCTTCTGGGGTAGCAAAAGTGCCCTACGTAAATGATGCCAAAAATTTCGCCGACTTTGCGGTGAGTGAGTGAAAGAGTTCCAGTGTTTTATGAAAACTTTAATGATTTTGTGATTTATTTCCAGGCACAAACTGGCAAAACGTATGCCAACGCTGCTGAGAAAACTTTGCGTGAAGGAATTTTTAATGCCCACAAGAAGCTGGTGGATGCCAACAATTTAGCTTACGCTGCTGGCAAGTCATCTTATGAATTGGCAGCCAATGCTTTTGCTGATGTTTCCTTGGAAGAATTCTTGAAATATTTTACCGGCAATCGCAAATCTAGCCAAGGCGAGTAAGTATGATTGGGAGGAAAATGTACTCAGGTTAATTCTCTATGGGGTACTTCTTTTAGAAATTTTGCTAAGAAACATCGTCAAAAAGCTGCTGTTCAGACCAAAGCCGGCATTCCTGACTCTTTCGATTGGCGCGAAAAGGGTGGCGTTACACCAGTCAAAGTCCAAGGCAAATGCGGTTCCTGTTGGTCTTTTGCTGCAACTGGTGCTATTGAAGGTCATGTCTTCCGCAAGACGGGCAAACTTATCAATCTATCCGAACAAAATCTGGTCGATTGTGGCAAAAGAGAATATGGTTTGGATGGTTGTAATGGTGGTTTCCAAGAATATGCTTTCGAATTTGTCACTACTCAAAACGGTATTGCCCACGGCGACAAATATCCTTATGTGGATGAAAAACAAACTTGCTCCTACAAAGAGAACACCAAAGCTGCTGGAATTACGGGTTTTGCTACCGTTCAACCCAATGATGAAGAAACCATGAAAAAAGTTGTTGCCACTTTGGGACCTCTGGCTTGTTCTGTGAATGGTCTTGAGAGTTTGCTGTTGTACAAACGTGGTATTTACGCTGATGAGGAGTGTAACAAGGGCGATCCTAATCATTCGATTTTAGTTGTGGGATATGGCAGTGAGAATGGTCAGGACTATTGGATCGTGAAAAACTCTTGGGACAAGGCTTGGGGCGAAGAGGGTTATTTCCGTTTGCCAAGAGGCAAAAACTTTTGCGGCATTGCCCAAGAATGCAGTTATCCTATTGTTTGAGACTTCTTTCGTACTCATCTTCACAAATTGCATGATGAAAGAACATTAATTTTTTAAATAAATGTTGACTTTTATTTTTTACCATGATTTAAGTATTTTTTTTTTCAATAATCTTGATTTTATAGTAATCACTTCAACCGGTGGAATAGAAAATATCATGCAAACATATTAATTTTAAAGTTATTTGAAAAAATTGTTTTTATAAGCATAATTCCGATCATATAAATATGATTTGTTAAGATTCCAAAATAATGTATTAAAAAAATTAGTCTTCAGGTTCTGTAATGCTTTGCTTCAGTCAATCGAAAAATTATAAGGTCAAGTCTGTTCTGTGAAAGTGAATTGCAATTAATAAAAAAAACTATTCTCCACTTCAAAAATTTTCAAATAAAGTGATTTTAAATCATTTAAATCAGGGACAACTGATTTCAAATAATTCTCTCAGTCCTAAGAATAATTTGTTGTGAACTTCGTAGTAAAGTGATTCAACAAATAACCAAATTTGTACCTTATTCATTCAAATATTTTATATTAGAAAAAAAAAATATAAAAATTTGCGCATTTTTTTTAACATTTTGATTTCTGTAAAAATTTAAAACTTTAAGAAATTTTTCGTGACTGCAAACTTTTTTAAGTTCTCATATTGAGCACATGTACATAGCCATGCAGCATTTGCAATGACGAAATCTCTTACTTGAAATAGTGACCAGAACTACTATCCTTCAAATTTAATACTATAATTTTGTTCTGACGATTCTTAAGAAACTTGGCACATGCCTTCGACTCTTAAAATAGCACAATCTTGCGTTTAGAAGCGTGAGGCGATAGATACGTCCATTAAAATTTAATATTATATTCGAGTTTGTTTGTTCATGTTTGCTGACGTAGTTAATGCGTCAAATACAAAGCAAATTACGGTTACAGAGCGATATAAACTTTATTTAGCCTTATCGAATCATTAATTTAATTTAATTTATTATTTTATTTTTTATTTTATTTTTATTTTTATTTTATTTTTATTTTATTATTAAATTTTAACTTATGTTATTTTATTCGATTTTTTATTTTATTTTATTTTACTTTATTTTATTTTATTTGTTGTGTTATGTTAGATTAAGCTTTTTTATTTTATTTTACTTTACTTTACTTTACTTTACTTTACTTTACTTTACTTTACTTTACTTTACTTTACTTTATTTAATTTAATTTAATTTAATTTAATTTAATTTAATTTAATTTAATTTAATTTAATTTAATTTAATTTAATTTAATTTAATTTAATTTAATTTAATTTAATTTAATTTAATTTAATTTAATTTAATTTAATTTAATTTAATTTAATTTAATTTAATTTAATTTAATTTAATTTAATTTAATTTAATTTAATTTAATTTAATTTAATTTAATTTAATTTAATTTAATTTAATTTAATTTAATTTAATTTAATTTAATTTAATTTAATTTAATTTAATTTAATTTAATTTAATTTAATTTAATTTAATTTAATTTAATTTAATTTAATTTAATTTAATTTAATTTAATTTAATTTAATTTAATTTAATTTAATTTAATTTAATTTAATTTAATTTAATTTAATTTAATTTAATTTAATTTAAAATTTAATTTAAAATTTAATTTAAAATTTAATTTAATTTAATTTAATTTAATTTAATTTAATTTAATTTAATTTAATTTAAGTTAAGTTAAGTTAATTTAATTTAATTTAATTTAATTTAAAATTTAATTTAATTTAATTTAATTTAATTTAAAATTTAATTTAATTTAATTTAATTTAATTTAATTTAGTTTAATTTAATTTAATTTAATTTAATTTAATTTATTTTATTTTATTTTATTTTATTTTATTTTATTTTATTTTATTTTATTTCATTTCATTTCATTTTATTTTATTTTATTTTATTTTATTTTATTTCATTTTATTTCATTTTATTTCATTTTATATCATTTTATTTCATTTTATTTTATTTTATTTTATTTTATTTTATTTTATTTTATTGTGTAGCAACGTTTGCATGCAGAAACCACAAACTCCACAAGAGATTCAAATAAACTCATTTAATTTAAATATCCAACGTTTTAGTGGGAGTGTGTATGATTGATATTGATAGACATGATACCTCTGGAATCGATACTTGTTTTTTTAGGCGAAAGTTTGGTGATATGGAGATATGAGTAGAGTATCTCTCGTATTCTTTTTCCACAGATGATACTTAATGCTAGGACTCACTATATCCTTCCTAATCGTACAGACTTTTAAAAAACAAAAAGTACGATTGTGTAGTTAGTGAATCTTAGCCTTTGCAGCTACTACATCAGCCCAAGTGCATAAAAATAAGTGTACTCGTGTTATATGTATGTACGTGACAGAGTAACAAATGGTATTACAAACATATTCATTCCAGTTAAAGAAAGAAAACTAAATAAACAAAAATGCTTGCTCGGAGACAACACTATTGCCTCGAGAATTTTAAATCTTATATACATACTTCCCTTTGAATTTAATGTACATGTTAATCTATACAAAATATACATACATATTTTTTTATATCAAAATGAAATTATGATAAAAAAACGTACAATGATACTCAAAAACTTTCTGTTTTGTTTTTCTTTCTAAATACTTAATGAAATGAGTTAGTTAATTTGTTTACAAAAAGTACGAATAGAAACTTAAATACGATTATAACGAAAACCCATGAACTAAACACACAGAAAATAAACAAAATGAATTAAATGAAATTCGAAACAAAACCCTTGAATAGTTTTTTAAATACTTGAACAACTGTAGTGAGATTATGTGGAATATTTGTTAAAGAAAACCCAAATAAAGAACAATAAACAACAAAACTTAAACCATAGAGCAATGTGAATGAAAATGCAAAAATATTAAATGAATAAAAATGCAAATAAGAATTGCTTACCTTAAACTTAAATCGGGCGAAGCACAACGTATAGCAATACTGGGTATTTGTGGCACCAAACGCATTGCCATGACAACTTGATTACGCCACAAACGCAGATAAAAATCCTTTTGACTTTCTGTTGGCACTTTCTTCGTAGGTGCCGATGATCGCAACAATGATGCTCGATTGTCACTTACAGGTCTGTTGGGGAATTTAATTTTAATTAATATAATATTAAGCAATAATAAAAACAAATCGATTAATTTACTAAAACAACAGCATAAGTCAAAAAATTTAGTTTTTGAGTTAATGATGCAAACTCAAAAACTCTTGTGTGAAAAATTAATTATTTTTCCATTTAGTTGAGTGCAAATTGAAAAGTTTAAACTCGTTTTTTTGAGTTATGACGTTGTTTTAGCAAATGGGCGAAATGTAAAAAGCAAAAACTCACGTTGGATCTATGACGCTGTATAGGGTGGTCACTCTGGCGTAACTAATTGGCCATGCTTGAGCAACCGCTGAAGGACATTTTTGCAAGATACGATCCCTTTCGAGGAAACCAAACAAGCAGGCTGACCATGGGTCAAATTGTTGTTGGGGTATTGTGCTGACTTGCGATAAATTAAGAGTGGATGTGGAGGATTTTGAGTTGTCTGTGATAACGGATAATAAATAAAAGTTGCATGTTAGAGTTTGTATCATAGTCGTTTAGTAGTTTAGCTTTTAAAAGTTTCACACTTACCGTCTGTTAGACCACCCAACCACACACCACTCGAACGTTCTGCTATCCATTGCAAATCAATTTGCGTTGCATTTAGTATAGCAGTCTTCTCTGTCTGTGGCAAATGTGGTAGACATTTTTCCAAGACCTGTTAAGGGAATAAATCATATAAAAAGAAGAAAAAACTATAGATAATTTCTGAAATATGTATGTAATATATATGTATGTACATTTATGCGTGATATACTTATTTCATACAAATGATACGAGTAGCTTACACATACGAATTTATTTCTAAGGACCTTAATAAAAAAATTCACACTGAAAGTATTGTGTTGATTTTGTTTCACAATGAACGGTTTCAACGGTATTTTTTTCACATGACTAAAAAAAATAAACAAATTTTTTATCGCGCTTTGTCCCAAAATTAATACACCTTATCGTGTTTAGCGTATTGCTACTTCTTTCTTGTTTAGTTAAATATTAAATGTTTCTTAAAAAGCCATTAGCCCAATTCAAAATCTTGTGCAAATGGTCTTGCATCGTTGCATGTGCAAAATGGTATAGTATATTGATACTCACCACTTAAAAATTCTTAGAATTGAATTCTTAGTCAATTTTGCACATGCAACGATGCAAGACCATTTGCACAAGATTGTAAAATGGGCTATTGAAATTAATTACACAATACAACAAGAAAATTTGGCTTCACAAATCGCCAAATCGGAAAAAGCGCCAAACTAAAAAAATCTCTAAAACTAAAATGAATAGCCAAAAACCAAAAATCGACAAAATAAAAAAAAACGCCAAAAACCGAAAAAAAAATCCCAAAAGCGAAGAAAGCGCCAAAAATAAAAAACCGCCGGAACGATAAAAATCAAAAACCGAAAAAAGTGTAGCGGGTACTTAGTTTTGTTTAAAAATGTCTACATCAGGTAAGATATTTAATTATCTCTACTTGTCAATTAACTGTAGTTTAAACTTAAACTTTTGTTTCTCAATTAAAGATTATCTAGTAATAATCTAGGTTTAACCGAGCAACATTTCTCAATTAAACTGTAGTTAGAACTGAAAAATTATATGAAATATATATTACGCAATTGAAAAAAAAAATTTTATTAAAAAGTTTAATAAGTAAATATATTCAGACATAAATAAAATTAATGCTTGTTATGACGACGAAGATTTTATTAATTCAACTCAAATAAAAAAAATGATAATAAATAAAAACTAAATTTTTTATTTTTTTTTATTTTGTTTTATTTTATTTTTCAAATTTGTATGAAAAATAACGAAAATTCGTTTCAAAAAATATTTTTTCCATACAAATTTCAAAACGAAAAAAAAACGTTTCTATTTACAAAATTTGCCTTTTAATAAATATTTGTTTGCGTGTATAACAAAATAAAAATGAATTATCCTATTTTGTAAACAAAAAACACACAAAAATCTATTTTTAAGCAATGGAAGACAATAAAAAAGAATTATGGAAGAAAAAATGTAATGGTATGGTATGACATTTGAAGAAATTTTGAGATTCTGTGTGAAGTTTGGTATATAATAAAAAAAAAAAATGTTAGAGTTTTACCAATTCAATTGTCTGGCTACGCCGATGCTTGAAGTACGTGCAAATAAAATACTAGTGTATATACTCATTTATAGCCCAATAAATACTCAGAGTATTTTTATACTTATGCGATATGCGGGTTATCTCTTACAGAATGAATCTTGTTTTCTTTGGGCTTATGATAATTCGTAAGGAATAAATAGATGTCGGAAACATTATACTCTGTAATTCGAGACGAAATGTTAAGAAGATACAAATTTGAAAGCAGTATGTGATGTTAGTTGATGTAAATTTCAGTTTTGAAGACAAATTTTTCCAAAAATGTTTATTATGTTTGCTTGAACTTGGAAAATTTATCTAATTTTTGACAACCCAGTTTGTTTACTTGCCTTTAAATAATTTCATCTTGTGTTTAGCAAACTTACCTGGGGACAACATTTATCAATTACATCCAATAAAGGTGGTTCTGTTTCCGGTATGCCCAAGGCTTTCATTAAATTCTTTACTTCCTTCAATATCATGGCGGCCAGTTTGCGCAAATATGGACGATAATTACACAGCAAAACCAAAGCATACCCTTCGACAAAATGTAATGTTGTTGTCAAAGGTATTTCGTTTTTCTTTCCAGCATCAGCCATATTGATGACAGTGGCCTGCGTTATGGTTGACATGCCACTCGAAGTAATGCTTGAAGTAGCACTCGAATTGGTGTTTATACTTTTGGCATTGCTGGCACTGGAAAGTTGGCTGGTAGCGGTATCTTTGCCAGCGATCCCAACGCCAACACCAGCGCCGGGCTGTATAATAGTTTGTGTATTAGTGGCTCCAGCATTGGTGGCAGATCCGAGTGAGTTTAAAGTGGAAGTTTTCAAATTATTTGCACCAGAATTGCCATTGCCGTTGACATTAATGGCACACCGCCAGATGTTAAGAAACACGAACAACATCCGAGTGCAATTTTCCAGTAACTGCGGATAAGTGTCGGTGACATCGCGCACCAGAAATTGTGTATAACCGTGCACGACATCCTGACGCCAATCCGGAAAGTCTATGACCAAAGTCTGCAATGACTGATGCGTCAGCATGCGTAATTCTTCGTCCATATGTACGGTTAGGCGGGACAGCAAGTCTACCAATTCTTGCGGAGTCATTGTATCGGGAATCAAACGTGGCACAGCAGCCACACAAGTGCGAAAGAGATCAATGCGTGGCTTGCGTTCACCCGACAGCATTTCATCGGGTTCCTTGTTTTGATTTTGTGTGTTTGTCATCATTAGCGGCCGTCCATAGTGCACGTCGAGGGCACGTAAAATATCCACAAACACACGACGTACGTGAGGAAAATACGTAGACATGCCAATGCTACGAGCCGTATCATCGGTCAGCATTTTATTGATGTAGGTCTTTTTTACACGCAACGTATTGCCAGAGGGAAGCACAGGCACAGTGCGAGGCATAGGTGGTTCACCATCTTTTTGCTGCAAGGAATCAGCCACCACCAAAAAAGCTCTCAAGCCAATACTCATGCGTTCGGGGTTTAAGATCAACTGCGGCGAGAAGAGAAGATATTCAAAATTTATTTTGACACCAATAAAATTTCACATTCAAACCTTTATGGATCTGCCCACACACAATAGATCATAAACTATTTCCCTCATGGCAAAATCCAAACGTTCCTGGGCTATAAATTGTATAATTTTGACAAATATATTTAAAGGAGTATCACGTGGTATGACACCTTTTGAGCCTCTGCAAAATAAAATTTTTAAAAATGTTCGCAATTAATTTTGAATGCCCATTGTTCTGCAAGTATCTGTCGACTGCACGTCACGTCAATACAATACCAAAACAGTTGGCACTTGTCTACCCACTCTCGAGAAAAATTTTATATTCTATTGAAAGTCTATTCCTATTCCAGCATCAATTTGTTTGGTATTGTATTGACGTGACAGAATAATCGTGATTATCTATACTACTCACTTTGGGAACAATGAATTCACAATACTTTGTAGGCGTGAATGTGTGGCGGAATTAGATTCACATTTTATACGTATCATATAGACCCACAGCAGGCGATACAGAGATTCTAGCGCCACACGACTCATTTTGGAATCACGATTCTTTAAATTACTCAAGCACATGGCCAGAAAGTAATGCCAATTGGAGAGGAAAAATGTTTTTTGGGAAACACACAGCAGACACGTTACCAGAGGAAAGAGAGCCAAGCGATGTTTTGATTTGGTAGAAGCATCTAGGGTCTGCATGTAGAGTAATTCCACGAAATTTTTTACACAAGGAACATTAACTTCATTTTTAACAGCCTGAAAATGAGAACGAGTTGAAGTTTAATAGTTTTCGCTTATAATTACATATGAGATGAACAATAGTTGAAAATTAGGCTTTTATGAGTGTCTTAATTAATTTCCTTATTCGAAAATATTTTATTTGAAACAAAACAAAATTACAGAGAAATAGATGCAGATTTCACGACTTTATAAAAATTATTGATTATGTATTCACTGCAATGAACAGTTTTTTAAGAAAAAACATGAAAAAATGGAGTTGAATCATTTACTCAAGCGATGAAAAACTGGTTGTATTTAAGGAAAACATGCATGATTTTTACATTAGCATGTGATTAAAGATCACATGTTTGTCTGGGAATTTAAATATATTGCTCTTCGGTAAAATTATTGAATCGAACCTTGATTTTAAAGCTTTTTGAAGGATTTTTTTAATAAAGAGAAGTAACAATCAGCTAATGAATGCCTACTACTATTACTAGGTATTACTTTCTTTAGGAAAGTTATAGGTATACAGAAGACAGGTAATGAGGGAAGAAATATAGGAAAGCTACATTCTATTACAACTCTGCTTTTTGCACGTTTTTTAATAGTGCAGTGTTGCAGCGCTTGGTGTCAATGAGGCGTATTAACTTTTGAAGCTATGTTTAGTAGCCATTTTATTGGTTATTTTACTTATTTTTCTTTTTTTTACTTTACCGATTATTCTACTACACAATACCGACGAAGGAGTTCGCTCTGATGTTACATTAGTATTAGTATCCGCTGATGCAAGAGTAGTTCGGTGACCAGTGTCTGTGCCTTCAGCACTTGAACTTTCCTACAAATACTGATACAAAGGGACACTAATGCACATCAGACAAATGCATTGTGTTATTATTTAATTATTGTCGAGGGCCGGGCTCGAACCCAGAACCTTCGGTTTTGTAGTCAATGAGCTAACTACTTCAGCCACGCTCGCCTCATTTTTTCATTACTTAAATAGTGAAAAATTTATTCAGATTTAGGCGTCAAACATCAATTCACTTCTTTTAATGATTAAGAAGGCGTAAAACTTACTAACACTTTGAACAACTTCGTTTTTTTTTTTTGTGTTGGATTTGCTGTAGTTCTTTATCGGCCATAATTTTATTTCCAATAACTCGAATAAGCTACTAAAGGATAAGCTACTGAATTATAATCTGCCAAGGAAGTGCAGACGGAGATCCAGAGCGGGACAAAAAGCACAGGATATGCAAGAGGATTTCTTCCTCGTCGTCACCATTACAACTGAAGCAGTAATTATTGTACAGCAGAGCCGTACGTTTATCATGGCTTCCGAAAGTGCAGTGGCCATCCATTGTGACCAAGAGATTATTCAAGTGCTTCCTAGTGAAGTTAGTTCATAAGGTTTGTAGTTCAGTGGGGATTTAGGCGAGGCGAAAGGGTTCGCTAATGCGCAGATGAGTTTATTGCGCCATCTGTCTTGAGCTGATTCAAGAAAGCCAACATCAGCTGTTTAACACAAAATTTTCAATGTTCTTTACAATAGGCTATTCTATACCCAAAAAATTATTCTATTTTAAGCAATTCGACTGATTCGATTATATTAAGATTAAAAAAGACGCAAATATTTGACAGTGAGTGGTCACACCTTAGGTCTGTTCCAGATGCATAACGAAACATTCCGAACTTGTACAAAGTTATCCAAAAACAATCCAGATAACAATTTTTGTGCAATTTTGAGACCGAATGAGAGAGTAATTTTACATTTCATGCACAAACTTGTACGAACTTTTTCTATAGCTAAAGGTGCAATTAGACGTGACACGTCCATAATGCCATAGCCATAGCCAAACCAAAATTCAATTGGTTTCTATGGTAATGGCTATGGCGTTGTGACGAGTCACCTATAATCAAATGCAGTGTTGCCCATAAGATTGGTTCGAACGGCTGTTTTCTATGGTTATAGTTATGTCACGTCTGATTGCACCTTAAGTTCGGACAAGAATAAAATAGTCATCAGTCGTTAAGCAGCTCTGGGTTGAGGAACATCTCTCGCGTCATCGTAATTATTTCTTAAGTGCGGTCAGGCTTGTGCGTGTTGTTTGGCCTTCGAGAGTTTTTCGTCTCGCTCGCACTGGTTGACTGATCTGCCACGGATAACCGTATAACCTTGCGGTTTCTTGTGGAATTTCTTTAACAACCACGGTGCTACTTCCTATGTGAAGGCATAGGTCGTGTACAGTCAGTCACAAAAACTTTTAAAATACTGTTAATACCATCTTGGGCATATGGTCTAGTTACTCCGCCCATACTTGTGCAACACCATATTATACAAATTTACTTTGTATAATATGTACTAAATAAATAAATAAATAAATAAATAAAATAATCAGCTGTTTTTTTTTAACATAAGAAACTGAAAAATTAATCAAAAAATTTTTAAATAAAAACATTGTTTTAATTTAAAATTACATTAAAAATCAAAATGGAAGTTTCATTTTTGTTTGGTGGCAAATAGTTTTGTTTGTCAACAATCAGCTGATTTGTTGTTTGTCTCTATTAAATATTTTATGGTCACACCACGACAAGCAAATATTTGTTGTTTTCGTCAAACTTGTCCTTAGTGTGACCGTATCTCAACTCTACGTCTCCACGAGCCATCAACTTTGCCATGACATTAACATGACCCCGGCAGAGTAACTGTGATAAATTCATCAATTTCTTTGTTGTGGCGAACCCGTGCGAAGTCCATGTTCAGGCATATCAAAGTATTTTGCGGTAGTGAAATAGAGATGGAATATTTACCAAATTTGTTCCGTCTCTTTTTACGGAGAACATTTTTGCTCAGACATATGATCGGGCATTGATGTCAGAGCATGAACGAAACATGGACATGAGCGGTCTCCATTAGCCACTTGTAATGTCCGACATGATGCTCATGCCAAGTTCATGGTTAGTGGAGACCGCTAGTAAGAGAAAACGTCTAACAAATTGAAATTTGCCTCATTTTAGTCAGTTAACAATATAACATAAATATTTATGTGTGTATGTATGTAAATTAAAAGAAAATTCGAAATCATTTCCCTTACCGCAGCAACTGGTACTAAAATTTCCACAAATAAACCAGCCAAAGCATGTTTGATATCTTTATCTTTTAACTCCAAAAAATACTGGCCACATTCATGCATGAATTGAAACGATGCCTCGAATTCTTCTATGGGCACCATCTAAAAAATATATATGTAAATAGAAAATATGTATATTATTTAAATTACTGCCTGTCCCACGATGTCACCAGCAAACGTTCGATCGACAACTTATATTGAAAATAACAACAAATTTTCTAATGTTATTGTTGTTTGCAATAGAAGTTGCCAATCGAAGGTTTGCGGGTGACATTGTGGGACAGGCCGTTAATCTCTCTTTTTTTTTGCTCAACTCACCTTTACTCTAAAGAATTTCATGCCCATCAGCAAACTAATAATACTTTGCGTTGTATGCGGTGACGGTTCTTTGGCTCGCAGTTCCTTTAGTTCACTCATAAAACGTTTACGCACTGAACTAAAGCGTGATTGTGCTAAAACGCCAATAACTTCGGCATACAAGTCGGCAATCATGTGTATATTGTGAGCATTTGGATTGTTCTGTAGACCCTCTTTGTATTTGAAATGTTTGAAGGCTAAATTCTCAATACTTCTGACCAAATCTTCATGGCCGGGATGAAAGGGCAATTGTTTGAGGATTTCGATAAGAGCCAAGCAATATATAAACTCCACAGCCGCCTCACGGCGTTGCAATTGAAATTCAATATCTTGTGAGTTCAGAGGTTTTGTGAGATTTACTACTGACTTTTCCATACGTTTGAGATCATTTTTTATTTCTGCATCGGACAGTTGGCGCTTGTGCCATGCCAGCAGCGTGTGTAGCAGCGAAGGCAAACAGTGTTCGGCCACACTCCCCAAAGCGGAGAGTAACTGATCGAATTGTTGATCTTCACCGCGCTGCAATAACTTTGAAAGTGGTTTGTCCACACTTTCCAGCATGACCAATTCGATTTTCTTTTCGGCCTGCAGCGTAAAATCGGTAAATAAATTACGCATGACAATTTCTCCAGGCCTCAAGGAGCTGGCATCATTCGTTTCCAATTGACTGGCGCTCAAAGTAGCCGCCGTGTTGGCAATGCTGCCGCCGGCAGTTGCAATTGGATTTGTGTAGGGTATAACATTCACTATAGAGGAACGTGAATTAGTACCCCAGGGCAAAAGCGATTGCCGTTGTGGTATCATTATGGGATTATAATTTCGATTAGTGCCGTTTTGCGTGCTTGCTAATGAAGCGTTTGTTGCTGTAAATGATCCTGCTACTGCTGCTGCTGCTGTTATTCCTTGATAATTGCTAATTACTTGTTGATTATGTGGTGTGGGTGTGGTTGTGGGTGTGTTAGAGGAAGCAGCACTATTTATTATTCCCGCACAGCCCCCACCTCCTCCTCCACCACTGTCAGAAGCGTTCACTACCGCCGACTCATTGAGGGTACTGCTTTCTATATTGTTAAAGTTCTGCTGCAAAGGACTGTCCTCATTTGTTAGTGTAAGTCTTTCGCCATTATTATCTAAAACAGGAGTTGAAGTCTCTGCTATACTTGTATTGCGAGAGGATTTCGGCGTCGATTGTTGTTGATATTCATTGGAATTGGTAGAGCGACGTTGTGGTGGTGTGTGACAAATGTCGTTGCTTTCCAGAGGCGAGTTGTTATTGTTGTTATTAGCGGGGCTATTGGCTATAGGAGCAGCGTTTGAATTCACAGTTGACTGTTGCTGTGTTTCTTCATTTCCTACAATAGGACTACTCAAAGTTATCGGAGAATTGGGAGCATTATTAGTGGTTGGACTACCTAACGCAGTTGTTGTATTTACATTTTCATTTTGGTTTGCATTTGAAGCTATTGGGAGAGAAATGAAAGACAATGGGGAATTGCGGAAAAAATTATAAATTTTATCAATTTTATAAGCATAATTTGTTTCTACACAAACGCAAATGTGGGATTTCATTACAATATTATGATTAATTTTCAGTGATTGAATAAGATGGAAATGCAAATTTGATGAGATGTCGCCGCATTTGTTCCTCTAAAGGGATCAACTCAAAATTTTGGAATTTAGACTTTTTTCCGGACAACCATTGGCGGAGCTAAAAAAAATTTCTGGGGGGAGGCATTACGACTGGTGATTTTCATGAGATAGCAATTCCTGAGTGGCAATGTCCCTCCCACCCCCGGAATGACCTTTTTACAACTATGCAGAAAACGATATACGGTGGTAATATCTACCTACACAGACAAAGAAGCCGATACTGATTTGTCGGCAGCGGCTAAAGGTCGATTTGCGCTGAAGAAACTTCGGCGGCGACTGCCGCAAATAAATCCGGCTATTGTCAACAAAATCTCTTAGCTACCATTAATACCAGAAGCGGGCACATGCTTTTCCGTGGATTTAAAACAATGGGAGTTTTTTGAAAAAAAAAAGCGGCCAAACCAAAGCCGAAAATTAGCCACAGAGGTCGGCGGTGACTCATCAAAAATTGCCGGCGGCTACAATCTCTACTAACCACTAGAAAAATTTTACATAATTTTCTCTACTCTTTCGCTAAAAAATAGAGTTACATATCTGTGTCTTTCTTTGCAATGAGTATATTAAAAACCAGTTCTTTATTGAAAATTTGCAAGTTTTTTTAAAGTTGAGCCTCTTTAGAGGAACAAGAGCGATATGTATCATCTTATAACATTAAAAAGTCAGAGGTTTGTAAGTAATTCTATCATTTCTAACTAAACGATGAGTAGTAGATGTCGGTCAGAAAGCACAACCCTTGCCAATAATTATGCTAGGTTTTGCAAGCTGCCAGTTCCTTAAGCTCAATTCGATATTATTGGGCCCTATTGTGATAACTGGGCGGGTGAGAAGAATATAAAATACATCTGAAATGTGTTTTCTAGTTTCAGTGCAAGAATTATAGAATCAGATTGCCCATGAACGTTTTTTTTAGGCTGGAGTTGACCAGTGACATAGAAGGTACTCAGTTTCCCCCTTCCTCAGCTTCTAAAAAAGTACAGTATTCGCTGTAGAAAATGGGTGCTACAAATTAACATTTATTCCTTCACATTTTCATATCTATCGTACACTTTTCATGTTGCGTATGAGCCAATTTGAATTATTCTCGTATTAGGTTCGCCAAATTATATATACATATGTATGTATATCAAAAAACGTCTGCTGCAAAACACCCGCAGAGTAAATGTGCACTATGCTCATCGGAGTGACATGAAAAGAAAATCCAATAATGTTTGTAGCATGGGTCAAAACCTTAATGTAAATACCGTCTGTCTTTTAATGATAAAATTACCCAATCACATTGTACAGCATTGCTAATAGAGTTACCAGATGTGACCATTTTATGGGCTGTCGAGAATGATTACTTTAAAGTTTAAGCAAATACCACTGAGAAGCGTAAAACTTATACGTACATACATACATAAGTAGATATACGAATGACCAAAATGCTCTAGTTAACCCCCCTTATTGTGAATGGCGTCATTTGTGTACTCTTTGTCGACAATAATTGACTACATTAATTTAAAAAGCCTTAGAGATTAGTAAGAGATTGTCAATAGGAGCCAATTGTTGCCGACAAAGAGTAGAAAAGTGACAATATTTACTGTCGTCTTAATGTGACGTCGACGACGCCATTCACAATAAGGGGGAATATTCTACTCTAGGAAATTTTTGCAGGTAAAATTGTGTAATCTTTTTGATCGATGAATTAATGATTTCAATTACATATCTACAATATTTCCAATTTGTACTTGATAACAAATGAAAATGATATTGAATATGAATATATTTTAATACCTAGCAAGACAACACATGAGTTTCTTTTTACACAAAGATCTACCAGTGAATATAATTTGCATAACAAAATAGTACCTCCGTTTGAAAATATTTGCAAGAGATCATAAAATGAACGACTGCTTTCAGTGCGGGACATGTGACCTTTTTTTTATAAGTTAAAATTTAATGCTCAACTTTAAAGGAAAATAGAAAAAAATATTAAAATTATATTAAAATAATTGTTTTAGAAAATCAGAAAAACAATATATGAACTCGTTATTCATTGCAGAATTTCATAATAAGTTTTACTTTACTTATAATGAAAAAAAATATTTAAAAATATCCTTCTATACCCTGGAAAGTTTCCACACAATAAAAATAAATAAAAATATTGTATGTTGTTGTTGCCTTAAGCCTGGTACTCCGTTCAAAATTGCGTACAAAATTTTGACATATACCTAATTTACATTAAGTATTTTTTTTATGAAATTAGTTGCATGAAAATTTTTTTATTTTTCAATTGGAGGCCTGGAGAAGCAGCTCATATCAAAAAAGTTGCCAAAAATGCATCAGAGATTCATTATAGGTCCTTTTTTATATAACATTCTCTTTTATAGCGCTGCAATTAGCAAATAGAAAAAGTTGCGTGCAACAAAATTAATGAAATTTCATGAAAAAATGCTTAATGTGAATCAGGTAATAATCCATATAAAAAAATGCATAACTTCGCAATTTGTAGACAAATTGTCAAAATTCCTTTTGCATATGAAAAGGTCTACTAAATTTGTTTTTTGCGACATTCTCGCAAATTTTTTGTCCCAAAAATTGATTATCAATTAGTCATTTGTCGACCAACTTACAAAATGCGTCTACCCTATGGAAGGGGTCCAATATTTTTTTTGTTTGTTTTTTTTTAGATTGTGGGGGGGAAGCCCAAAGGTTCAACAGAATTGTTTTTTTTAATTGATGGGGTTTAGCACAGCCCCCCTGGTTAATCTAGTTATTTATAAAGCGAATTTCCCAAACTTTTTCCTTGTTGCCACAGATTTGTGTAGTTTTTATTGTCAACAAAAATTATTAGTTTTTTTACAAAGTAAAGAACATATATATATACATATGTACATATATGCAAACATAATTGAAACGAAATTAATTAAAATTTTCTAGCTCGCAACTTTGTTTTCATTGCCATAATTAATTAAACGTTAGTATCATCCTTCATGATTTTTTGTATTCAAGTTATGAATCTTATTTGTGACGCTCTAAAATTGTAATTGATGGAACATGCTTCCATGAAAATCCATTCAAAGACAAAAAAAAAGACTCTTTAAATTTGTAGCATTTGAAAATGAAAAGAACGAATAATTAACTATGTATTTGCGTTTAATTAAAACGTACTTTTATTATTTGTTTGTTTGCTTTGATGTATAGATAATGAAATTTAAATATGTTCATAGTTATGAGAGTGGCCGAAGTCATAATTATGGGCAAAAAGAATCATTTAGAGTAAATTATTATTTAACAAATGTTTATACATACATACATATCGTCACCTTAAATGCAAACGGTTGTAACTACACAAAAATTCAAAATCGAGTTTTTGATTGATTATAGTTCATTTTATCAAACTACATACATGCTCACACAAATACTTAGACCTCTGCGATCAAAAATGACGACTTTATTAAAGAAATTCAAACGGTCGTAATTACGAATGCATCTATTTTTAATTGCAAAGAACGTAACTAGCATAAAAACTTAAATATATATATATATATATATATATATATATATATAAATATATATATATAAAGGAAATAAATGTTTAAAAACATATGAGTATCCGTACTACATGTAAATTTCGAAGAAATTTTTCAAGAACACTTTATTATTATCGATTTTGAAAAGTTTTTGTTTCTCCTGTAAAAAATATAAAAGTGTAGTTACGTCTGTTTGCATTTAAGGTGACGATATGTGTGTATGTCGCACACTAAATCATAAACAGTTATAATTCAAAAAATCCCTGATGTTCATAAAAACTTCATAACGGTATTTTATATTGTTCAAGAAAACGGTGTTGAAAAAAATATTTAAGTGAACTGGTTTATGAAAAAACCTAAAATATTTTTTAATTTAATAATTGTTAAATTTTGAAGGGAGTATGTAATTTAAAAGTTTAGCTAATCGAAATTAGGCTTTCTTTCAATCTGGTCGGCTAAAAAAATATTTCCTACATGGTCACTTTTGTCATTTACTGCAGTTATTCTGTCGTTAGCCTATTCACAATAAACTTGGAAACGGAACTTTAAACATGTAAAATAGAGTTGCCAGATGACAGTTTGATTTCTATCGGTAAATCGTCGGTTTGTTTCTGATTTGATGTATGGGACAAAAATGTGTTTTCGAGAAAATCGATGAAAAATGTTTAATTCGTTAGTTTTATAAAAATACACGGTAGAATTTTTTGTTTAATAATAAAAGTAATAGATACATATGTTTTTTATTCAAACTTAAAGATGATAAACTTTTTACATCCAACTTGAAAAGTTATTAAGACTTAAGGAAAAAATGGCAAAAATCTTTGTCAACGCATCCCACAATCATAACAATAATATTGTTCACTTCTCACAAGTCTTGTTCAAGTAGGTTACATTATTGTATATATTTAGGTACATAAAAAAGTTAAAATATCAGTTTTATTCATATAACATGACTTTTAGAGGAAAAACAAAGGAAGAAATAAAAGACGGTGAATATATTTAATAAAAGAAATTGTATTAATTAAAAATAAAAATCAATTCATTTCATTCACAATAATTAAATTTTTGTACTTTGCTTTGATTCACGTTCTTTGAGTAGAATATGCATTGATATGCGTTATAACAGCTGCGAATAACAATATTAATACTTTTACGTGGGATATGTGCCACATATCAAAAAATGGCAGATTTCCGTTAAACAGACTTTACAATGTTCGACAATTGTAAAACTGACGCAAATTTTCACATATGTATATATATCCAGATATATTCAAGATATCGGAAAACTGCTAACGAATTTGGAAAGAGGACACATTATTCATATATAATCAATAAATAACTCAGTTTTTTTTAAAAATGTCCCATACATCAAAGCAGAAACAAACCGAAGAAATGGTACGTTTAAAAAATACCTCCTATTAGTTATTATTTCAGAGAAAAAAATCTATAAATTTTTAGAAAATTATCAATTTATATAACGATAAGCACATATAATTGAAAATTTTATTAAATGAGAATATATTACAAAACAAAACATGCATGTAAAGAGTACAATGAACAAATGCACAAAAAATTAAGAAAGTGCCAACGAAAAAAATTTAAGCAAACCTTTTGTTTTCTTGTGGGTCCATTGAAAGTTCCATAACATTAAAAAGTTGCGGAAATTTTTTAAACATACACCGCTCTGACAATTATTTTAATTTTATTTTATCTGCATTCATATCATTTTTTATTACAATTTTTTGTTTAATTTGATTTTTAATAATAAATAGCTATTCGTTTATTATTTGTATCACTTTTGGAAATATTTTTTTGTTCCATTAACCGTATCAGCAATAAGTAGCTTTTAATTATTGTTTATATAAGTACATATATTCTTTGTTTATTAGATTGAAAATAAATTAAATTAAATGCAATAACACAGATGTATGCATGTGAATACATGTGTATGCATGTATGTTTATGCAAATTGCCATTAAGACTTTTTCATTTCATTTCAATAATTTAAAAAATACTATTAAAAATATTTTTAATTATTTCATTTTAATTGCCTTGAATATATCACTGTTTTTATATTATTTTAAAGTTTCACCTGATAAGGCAAAAGGATTAAATAACTTAATAGCCATGAACTTAATAGCGAAATTAATTATATCACGTGCCATAATCCCAGCTGCTACATGCACAAATATTTAATACATCGTTGTAATATACAAAAAGCTTTATTTTGTATTCAATTACTAAATTCAAAAAATTAAATTAAATATTTTTGGTGTCATAAGACCTATCAAGTACAAAAAGTTAAGACAAACTAAGGATTTTGATTATTTGGAAGGCAATATTAATTCTGTATTAAAGGCTTGATACTCACTATCCTACACAATCGCATGAATTACAAGAAAATACAACCCTGATCTAATGAATTGTTACACGATTTTTTCTCTAAAACGTAGTTCGAATTACTAAAATTTGTTACAGTTAAGCGTACTGCTTAAAACCAGTAAATGTCTAGCCACTTGCATTGACAATATAATAGAAAAATACAATAAAGTACGTAAGAGCGAAAAGGACAAATACATTTTGCCATTTAATTTTTTAACGGACAAACCATGCACAATTTTTTCAGCCTTAAGTTATGCACTCGATTTCTAATAAATAAAATTGTAATTTTTTATGTTTTCACTAAAGCGAAGTAAGTTTCATACAAAACGTAGTTGTGGGCTTGCTTTTGGTTTTCAATAATACGATATTTTCAGTAAAGCGAAGTGAATAAGACTAGCTGCGTTTAAAATCAGTGCGGGGATTTGTATCGCTTTCAGTAATCCGATTTTGTTCAGTAAAACGTGTTGCGCTAACGCGAATTCGACCCTTAAATCATTTTAGCTATTAAGGATATAATTTCGAAGAAGCCATATTACAAAATTTGAAAAATAGTGAAAAAGCAATTAATTGTATTTACTAATAAGGGACAAATTTGAGGTTAGGAAGTAAATTGCCTATCAAATGATGAAATGTCAAGAACTGACCTGTCATCCTTTGACATTTATTTAGTAAAATTTTGGGAAATTTTAACCATACAACGCTATGAACGCTTGAACAAATAATTTTAATTGTGAAATTTGTGAATTTTAATTGGAAAGACCGGGTGGTGGTACAAAATTTTGTGAAAAGAGCGGACATCTGCCGACGTGCTGGAGGTGGACATTTGCCCAACATAATATTTCATTATTAATTCCCATATTTCTACTTTAAACCTGGTACTCTGTTCGAAGTTGTGAAAATTTTTCAGCAACATTGATTATTTCGCGTGAAAATTTTTACATGTACTAAATATAGGCCAACTCGCGGTCTTTTTATATATTTCTGGCTTTTATTGCCTGAAAGTATGCAACATTGTTAAAATTCCGTGCTAAAAAAGTACTGCTCATGTTGTTTCGCAGCTGAAACTAAAATGATGCCAAAGTCATTTTGCATGGAAAAACATGATGCCATATAGATTTTACGTGTTTTTCGCAATAAGAACAGAGTACTACTTTTGTGAATTTATTTCGCAAATATTGCATACCAAATACTTTTACATGTAGTTTGACAGCATTTCGCACGAAATTGTGAACTGAGTACCAGGCTTTACAATGGTATCAATCAAGGGGAATTAATAACAGGTGACGTTATCGCTACAACAATACAACAATACTAAAAACAACATGCAATTCGTCTGGCTTCAAAAACCCCATCTGTCAAAAACAGTTGACTAAAATACCAATACATACATATTTATAAAAACACATTTTACTATCCATGTGCATCTACTATCAACAACACAGAAAATAATATTTGTAAAACAAATGTAATTAAAATGATGAAAGACGGTTCTAGTTAAATGATTCTGATATTTTGGGACAACGTACAGAAACCTTACTTGCTGCCTTATTGCAGCCTCTCCGATGGTTTATTTAACGCGAAATCAGTGGTGTAAAATGTGTTTTACTGGCCGTAAACAAAATATTATCCTTAAATGCATGAAATTATTCACAAAAACGGACAATGAAATACTTAAGTGTACAACAAATAAACGTGCGTCTTATTTATACATACATACATATATAAGAAGCTAGCTAGTACTGGCTGAGGCCGGAAGAGTTGTCTTACCCCCACATTTAAGAACTTGCGTTGTGTTGAGTTGATACATGAGGAAATGCAGCGCATTGTGGCAATGAAGTGCAATAGGAAATGTTAAGGTATGCTTGAATATTTATTTCTATGTATAAACTTAATTTATAATGTATGTATGGGTATACATACATACATATGTATGTATGTTTATATCTATTTAAGGTTTCCCAAAATTGCACGGAAAATTTGTTGATGTGGTGACAACGTTATTGCGTCGTCGTTTACCAGCCACCATTGTCATGGTTGAGAATTTGGGAGCCATTGAATTGGCCTATATAAATATCCAATTTTCATAAACATACCTAGTCTACTAAAAGCTGACACCAGCTGACACAATGGAACCATATGGACATCAGCAACCACAACGACGTGCAAATGCGTCGAATAGTATTAATTCTTTGTCTCAAGGAATGCAGAACGTTTGATAAAATCTTATTTCTATATTGTGCGAAAATCCATTCTGTACCAAAAGCTATCATGCATTTAGGCGACACAATTTTTTAAAAATCATCATCAATAAACTAATGGAGTTAATCATTTTGCAAGAGTTAATTTAGAATGCATAGGTTAGGAAAGTTGGTGCTATACCGCACCTCCACTCGGAGACCCAATTGGGTTCCATTGTGATAAATATTCATACATTATAACCCTTTAAAATATATTTTTTAAACATAAAGAACGATATAATTTTTTTCACTTTAAATGTAAACAAACATCAGATAAAAGAAGACATTCTGACAGTTGGGGTATAAGCAGCAGAGCCCTGCGCCGATCGGCTGAGAGCCGGCTTAGCCGAGCCGCCGAATGCTTTTGACCAGCCGCCGCCGCCGATTTTTTTTCGGCTAATTAGCGGCTGGAAACTAGCCGCATAAAGTAAGAGGTTTGTGACTGTTTAAAATTTGTGGTTAAAGTCTACTGATGATTTGGTTCAAGCGCCAATGAAATACGTATATAGACATGCTAAACTACCAGCAAATAAATTTCAATTATTTTATGTACACTTCTGACAGTATGTCAAATAATAAATTTTCTTTATTTATTTATTTATTTATATTTTTTTCGGTTGAAAAACTGTTTTCTGTTTATCTTGGATATAATTATAGATTTGAATTTATTCAATTTGTAAATTTTTCACTAAGTACATATCGTTGACTTAATATAGAAAAACCCTAGCTCATATTATTGAAATTGAGTTTTTAAATTGAATGAAATTGAAAGAAAATTTTTAAAACATAAGGTCTCTTCATTTAGTTTCCCAGCAGAAACTAGCAACGAGAGAGTAAAGCAGAAACTTACAATATTACTCTCCCAAATATGAAAAAGTAAATGAACGCTTTAGTCCCTGTCCAGACTTGCAATTTTCGTTGTAGCAATTCTTGAGTTTATAAGTGAGATAGGTGAGAAGATTGAGGAGCGGTACACAATTTCATGTGGTCGGCAATTCTCTTTTGTTTTGAAATTCGCACTTTCTATTTTAAATGTATTTGAAGTTTTATTTTATTTTCTTTCTTCATTTGTATGAAAAATACAAAATATAACAAATAGTAAACAGAATTGTTAATTTTTTAGGAAAATTTTTGGTGTAATAGCATTTTTTAATACTTAATTGCAAAACTAGAATTTCCTAATGTAGACACTTATGCAATTTCAAAGCAGATTTTTAAAAAATTGCAAGTCTGGAAGAGGACTTACTTGTAAAAACTTGCAACAAAATGTTCTTCATAGCAGAACCATGGATGGAAATCATGATACAATTGTACTTTTTCTGATGTATTTTGTTTGATAATATTTTAAATTGCAATTTTTTTTTTAGAAATTGACATTTTATATGAAAATCTTTACACTGTTTTTTGTATTCTTACTGTTTTTGCGCATTTTTCATAATTTTTTAATTTTATTTATTTACAAATACAAAAATGCCACTTTCCTTCTCTGATCATGTATTGGAAACAAACAAAATTATTTGCATTAATATTAAATTAATAAAAGAAAAAGAATAAATTAAGGAAACATGAATTCTTTTTACATACGCATACATGTTGTTTAACAAAGAAATGCACATTTTTCAGTTTTCCGTTTTCAGATATTTTTCAAATAATTAATTTGACAACAAAACACACAACAGGTGGTTGGATAAATATTTTACTAGTAGTAATTTGTATTTGGAATTTTTTGTATCTCCATGTAAACTTTTTGAGTTAATGAACACTTTCCAGTAACAATTGTTACAAATTCGTAAAAAATTTTAGTAAATTAACAAACCTATATTTAGTTCACGCATTTTAGTATTTGAAGCTATGAAATTTTCACTTCTTTCCTATTTATTATCTTATTTCTATTATATTGTTTCCTATTATATTTGAATTTCTATACCTTCATATAATTGTATCATGGTTATACCTGAAGTTGTTTCAGCCGGCTGACAGCCGATTTTTAGTCGCCGCCGATAATTTTTTATGAGCCAGCCGCCGCCGACAAAATCGCTCGGCGCATGCCTCTGATAAGCAGTCTTCGAACACCTGATAATCATCGGGACTGTTAAGGTCACCTGTTATGAATTCGCCTTGGTATCAATAAAACTGAATTTGTCAAAAAAAAGTGTGTTGATAAATAGTTGACAACGCTGGTTGGAACCCAAAAGAAAAAGTCTGGTGTGTATATAAAAAATTAATATTTTAATATTATTGGTCTGCGGCAGAGTATATTCAAAATAAATTATGTCTGCAGCAAACCAATAACCAACCGCGACGAAATGTTAACCTTAAAAAATTATTTCTTTCTAAATTAATTTGGTATTTCTGAATTGAATGTTATTAAGGAAATATGCACCACTCTTTGTAATAATTCAAAACTTCTCATAGAGTAAAAGCAGAAATTACTAAACCAAAATAAACTTCCTTAATCAAGTTTTACATCAATCGAGGGTATTCTGTATACGAGCACCTCTTGCACACATGAAATGTTTGTTGTAATTGTTGTTGGTATTATTGTGAAAGTATAGAAAATAATAATAAAAATTGATTTTTTTGTTTTTAAGTTATTTTAAACATCATTTTATTTTTACATTTGAAAATTTTAATGCAAAACTCTTACAATATACTGCATTGACATACATACATGCATAAATATTATGTACAAACATACATACATTCATATTATGTACATACGAGTATGTACATATGTATGTAGGTACACATGTTCCATAAAAGTATTTTTATTTTATTTTTTTTTTTATTTAATTTTGCACTTTAATCTTTGAATATTAAATATTTTCGTAACAATTTCCTTTTAATTTCTCTTTATTTCAATAAAATTGCTCTTAATTTTTTAAAATATGTGAATTTAATTATCGAATTCTTCATATTTTTTGTGGTATTTTCTTGGTCATGCAAAATTTTTATTACTTGTATACGATTTAAACAAACGCTAATCACAAACTGTTGCAGCCGCCGCTATATATAAATATTACATAGAATTAAATAAAAAATTGTAGTAAATTTTAAATCAAATTTCAATGCAGAGGCAACAAAAAAAAATAAATATTACTAAGCGTACCATACGTATAATGTGGCCAGATTGGATGTTATGAAAGGTAAATTTTAAGAATTTTTAAGATCAGAAATGGAGAATTTCAAAAGAAATAACTAAATATGGTTTAGAAAATGTATATTGAAAAGGATTTGTTAGGGTTTAGAAAATGTATACCCCCTATCACGGTTTTCAACTTTTAAAGTAGTTTGGTTGGGATTGATAAATATGCATTACCATTCTCAACCAAATTAACAGTTGAATTTTTAGGTGTGTTTTGGTATTGTCATTTAAAACTTTGCGTAAGTTTGGTTGCGAAAAACGTTGAGTATACACAACTGCTTGAATGTATGCTAACAAATTTAATGAATGCTAAATCTGTGAACTAGACTTGCCAAAAGAGCCGATCGGATATTTAAGCCATTTTAGAGAAAATGACATTACAATCAACAAGAAACAAAGCATGTAGATTAAACCAAATGCAGTACCAATCAATATTTGTTAAACTTAATGAAAATGCATTGTCAAGTAATCAAAATCATCAATCAATTTGGTTTACAAACGCCAAATTTAGATGAAAACATAGTTAAAGTTTTTTTTTTTTTTTTTGCCTAAATCTTAATCAAATTAAAAAAGTTCATCACATATCAACTTTTCAGAGTTCACAGATACATATTTAGTTATATCACTTTATATATTCTAAAATTTCTGTTCATATAACTACACATTTTTCTAAAAAATTTCTAGGATAAGACTTACATATTTTACTATCGTCCCTTTCCACAATGTACATATGGTTAAGAGTTAACGTGAAATTTAACTGCAAGTTCTTCATATAAAACTTGGCGTTAAAGTCTCTGTTATCTTTTAACCATACATTGTGAAAAGGTACGTATATGGGAACATTTATCTTTATTTCTCTCAAAAAGAAAAATTCAAAAATCCTTAGTTATCAAAACAAAGAGAGAATGGAAATACCTTACATATTTATGTCATGAGAACAACAATCACATTTTATTTTTCAAGGGAACTTTTGACATGTACTTTACAGAAATAAAACACAAAATAAAAATGCATGACTTTATTCAAAAAATTTAACAGAAAACACACTGTAAATTTTGGCTAACATATGTACATACACATCTCATTATTAAGAATAAACATCTTTCACTGAACTATACAAAGACAAAAATATCTTCATTGAACAAACAGACAAAGTGAGCATTTAGTATTTTACATTTTCATTTAATTCTAGAAAATTATCTCGTTATTGAAATTATAATTCACACCACGCAGCAAACAAACAGGTTCATGCTCAAACTTATAGTTTATAGTTTGAGGGTGCCGTTGGCTGAAGTAGTTAGATCGTTGACTACAAAATTGAAGGTACTCTATCCAACAGTCATTAAAAATAACAACACCTCGCATTTTTCTGATGTACATTATTGTCTCCTTGTACCTGTTGTTGTAGGAAAGTTCCAGTGATGAAGGCATAGTCACTGGTTACTGAGCTATACCGACTTCAGCGTCCTCCATCGTTGTGTAGCAGAATCATCGGCGAAATAAAATAACCGAAAAAATGTCTACTAATCACAGCTTCAAAAAAAAAGATAATACGCCTCATTTAACACCAGACTGCATTATTAAAAAAAGTGCAAAAAACAGAGTTGTAAAAGAATGAAGCTTTTCTCTGTCTCTTCCTTCACCGCCTGTCTTCTCTATTACTATCCCATTCCTAAAGAAGGTAACACCCAGTAATAGTAGTAGGCATTCATTGACTGAATGTTACTTCTCTTTGTAAAAAAAATCATATTGGAATTCAAATTATAATCGGCTTTTTCACGTCTAACGAATTTCGCGAAAATTCGCAATAGATTATAAAGCAATATTGAGTTTTTACTGTAATATATGTATATTAAAAAAACCTTAATGCGATCAATTGGGCACATTGTTTAAATTCCTACAAAACTTACAAGAAACTTTACAGTCTGGCATCATCACAAACAATAGAACAAACAAATAAAAACAAAAATACTCAATGTTCCAATGAAAATTAAAGCAAAAAGTGCTTTGAAAAACAACAAATTGGCAACAATACAAAGTAAATAACAAAACAAACAAACAAAAATCAAATTAGTTTAGAAAAGAGGAAAGAGCATGCACATAGAAAATGTTGCCAATCCAGCCTTTTTTGAGCAGCTTTTTTCCTTTAGCATGTTTAAAAATGTGGCTAAGTTAAATGGATGGCACTTTGTTTAGTTTTTGTGCATACATTTTGGGTCAACTGACTTTAATTCATAAACCAATTAGTAAAGCTTTATGATTAAAAAATCAAGTAACAGTTAGTTCAACCTCTTCTCAGTGTTTTGACTTTGAAATGTTGGCAGCACTGGACATAAAATAAGAACAACAAAAATGCACAATTAACGCACACTCATTCATTTATATGGAGTACAACAAAAGTAAAATAATTTCATACATTTAGTTTTACACCAATGAAACAACAACTTAAATTATGATTAGCATACAGTAGTGGTCAAAATATTAGTAAACCAAAGTTTGGTTTCAACAATTACTACAATTTGTGTTTTAAAACGTTTCTTGTTGTTGTTTTTTTTTTTTAATTTATACTATTAATGTTTTTACTTTAGCAGAAAAAAAAAGAATTTAACTATTGCCTTAAAAGGTAGAAACACTTATTTTAGAGAACTCTAACGGAAACATAAGGAAAGCTTAATGTTTGATTGAATATTCATGGTTTTTTATCGCTTTCGATTATATTGTATGCATTGAGGTTATGAGCTTTTCAATGTAATCGATTGAAATTATATTCTACTGCTTCTCCAAGTCGACATAATGGGCATTAAAACTATGGAAAACTTTATTGCCAATATTACTTTTTGCAATCATCCACGTGTTCTCAATCGAGGAGATTGATGTGGCCGCGATCCCATTCCATGCACTGAAAAATTTCCCATGCCATATTTCCGAAACCATGTTTTACTGTGACAATCGCATGTATGTATAAGTATATGGGGTTAGTTTTTTCGTCTTGTGGTCTTGACATCTAATTTAAAGAAGTTGAATTTGGATTCGTCAGATCATAACACATGTTCAATGTAAGTGCAAAACTAAAAAGGAATTTTTTTATTTTTATTTGAATTTGTGTCTTCATTTTTCTGGGAAATGCTTTAGAGTCCAACCTAAATTAGCGCGTCAAGCGTAGCGTTAGCAGCAGGGTACGTGTTTTCAGTACATTTAAACGTATAAAATATTATTTTAATGTACTGACAATACGTACCCTGCTGCTAACGCTACGCTTGACGCTCTAATTTAGGTTGGATTCTTAGGATATTTTGTGAGAAAATTTCTTCTCGTACAGTTGTTGCATGTGGTTTTCCTCCTTTATGTACATTATTGATATTGCTGCTGTTATCTAGTCGACAAATCGTTCGTTGATTGGGGAACAAAAAACTTTAAAGAAATTTCTTTTTGCGAGAGCCCATTACGACAATATTTTATAATTTTTGAATTACATTCGGAATTGTGTTTGTTTTTTCTAATTTTTTCCATAAAAATTTGCCATACAAAGCTTATGTTTCCTTATCGACACAGATTTTTCTTCATTTAAAATTTCTTTAAAATTGGTTTGATACTCGTAGTTTCGGAAACAGAATTTCTCATGTTGCAAAATTTCACGAGTCACTTTCGTTAGGAAACTTTGATTTCTTGTTGTTCTTTACAAATTAAACTTATTAAAAATAAATAATAACAAAAATTACAAATTTTAAAAACCCCCGACTTTTTTCAGAAAAGATGTTATATGTATCTTCTAAACTGAAAATCGGTCCAGCCGTTTGGCCTGTACGTGGACACGGACAGACACACAGATACACAGATACACAGACACACACTACAAACTTATAACACCCCTTTTTTTAGTCGGTTGTTAAAAAGTACACGATTATATATGTATGTATGTGTCTGCTTGACTTCAAAACAACTCCCACAAAAATATGTTCTATTTTTTAGATTTTATTGAATTAAATTTTTATACAGATATGAATGTATACATATAAAACACATGCATTACTTTATAGAAAATCTTTGCCCTAAGATGTTTATTTCTTTAAAAAAAGTATTTAGTCATTGCGAAACTGTGAAACACTTAAAAGAAAGAAAAAATCAAGTAGAAATTGTCGGCACTTGCTATGAAAACATCTTTAAGTTTACCCATTAGAAAAATAACATATGGATAACGTAATTAGAAGCAGAAACATTTCAGATTCTAAATGTGGATAATGAATGTATTAAAAAGATTTCAAATGGAAGATAGATACATATTTATTTAGGCCAAATTTCCCCCAAGCGATTTCTTTTTAGGAGACCACTTGCAATGTTTTTCACTTGCTTGATTTTTATTAGTAATCAAATTTTACAAGTATATGTATGTATTACAGAAACTTTCTGTTTTCGCAATTGTAAATTCTAGTGGAGTAACAAAGATACATATTTTCATTTATTTAAAAATAAATAAATTAGTATTTTTAATCTAACCAATTTCAACTGTCAAATTTACAGTTCATGTAAAATGTTGTTGGAATTTATATAGCTATGCTATTTATTGCGCGATGCAGGAGTTAGGACGTGATTTTCGTAACAAAAATAATCGACACTATTACTGTTATATTTCGTTCTTCGAAGTGAGTGAAACAAAAACAATGAGAACGATTGCTCAATTTATTTTTGTAGTGTTTTTGCACATGAGCATAAATCAGAGAACACTGCTGATCTACTGTAAGCCGGTTAACAGCCGCCACCGGCCACAAACAATAAATTAATTTACTCGTATGCCGCTAGAAATGAAAATAATGGGAAATAAATGGAAATCCTTTAAAATATTTGCGAAGAATCTCACATCATCATTTAATATAATTTTATAGCATTGTTACTAGGCAGCATATCTATAACCGGGTGTCCTAAGACACTTCTCGATTTTTTTATTTACTATATTTTTTTAAAGAATTATGTTATTCTATTTTTAGTGCAAATTATTTTCGCGATTTAGATTAACAATACCCCTTATTGTGAATGGCGTCGTCGACGTCACATCAAGACGACACTAAAATATGTCACTTGTCTACTCTTCGTCTTTAACAATTGCCTACTATTAACATGCTCCATTTATTTACAAAGCCTTGGAGATTAGTAAGATATTGTCAATAAGATCCAATTATTTCCGATAGAGTATACAAGTGACAATATTTACTGACGTCTTGATGTGACGTCGACAACGCCATTCACAATAAGGGGGAATCTATTTTTCTGGTTAAGATAAATAATTGATAATGTAAGGTGTTGTGGAAAAAAAAACATTTTTTAGTAACAATAACCAACACAGTTCTTCATGTAGGACGGGTATTGCATTTTTAACTGATTTTTTAGTTAAACTAGCCAATTCTATAACTTTAACACATTAATTTATTTGTTTACTTTTAAATGCGAATTGAATAATAAAAATTACAATTACTATTTTCTTGGTTAATTTAACAGATATGCAAAGTTGAAGAACTAATGCAAAATAATAACTAACAAACTATATCCGGTTGTTAGTTTTACACTGAATAAAAATTGTTTTTAACATTTAGATGATGAAACTGTTTGTAGGGTTAAAGTAACTAATTTTGGCTGTTATTTTACGGTCTATATAAATTGTTATTGCATTTTTTTTTGCAACTAAAAATAGAACTATTGCTGCAGTTAGTTTTTTTTGTGTTTGCACATCAGTGCAAATTATGCTTGATTGTAAACACACGAGTTACAAATAATACCATAACACCAATAAATTAAAAATGTAATTGTAAAATTGGTGGTCCATAAGCAAAATTTTGAATAAGTGAATAAACTAATGGTAAACAACATTGAAAGTATGGGATTTTAATGCATTGCCGGTCTCATGAAAAGTTATCAAAAATTTCTTTCTCAACAATCTAACAATTTATTGAAGTTCATAAATTGTAACGCTTTTAGCCAATAAGAATTTTAAGAATTAAAAAGGAATGATTCAATAAGAAAGTTTCAATTAATTCGTATCTACATATATTTAGTATGTTTCATGGGCAACGCAATTGGTTTAATTTGATAAAACTTGGCCTGCATGTTTTTTTGTTATAGAAAGTGTATATTTCCACTTTAATTGCAAAAATCGTATGATCGGTGTAATAAAAATGTATGAAGCCATCCCACTGTGCGAAATTGACACACCTTTTAATGTCATATCTTAGACAATAGCTTAACGACCTCTTAAAACTAAAATAAATTAAAGAAAATTAAGGAAAATAAAATCAAAATTTCCATAAAAAAATAAATTAAAGAGTTCATGGTCAGCTTACTAATTCATTTGATACAACCTTCACATTACATGACTAAAAAGCAGGCACATTCAATCGCACAATAAAACAAAATATTAAGTTTAGAACTTGTAACATCATAATATGCATGTGTTAGGAAACTTAAAACGTACAAAAAACAAAAAACAGTAAGAGAGTAGAGAAATAGAACAGAAAATGAAGTTTGTTATAAAAAAAAGAATTGTCAGTCATCGTCAGAAGCATGCAGTGAATGGAAAACATAACATCAACAACAATACGAAAATTCGTGTAACGTCAATGGTGCCTGAAATAGTTAAAAATAAGCCAGAAACATCTGTACGTCATTCAAAAAAATAATAATAAATGTACATACTTATGTATATGCTTCGTGCTTATGGCGCAGCAAGTCATGGAAATTTTTCTAAACTCTGTTTAGTTTATTTTGGCTAATCGCCTCTTCTATCACATACGGTTGTTTTTTTTTTTTGTTTTTGTTTTTTGCTTAAGTAATTCGTTGGCATATTAAGACAATAAGTGTAGAAATGAATCTGCCTCTTCCCCTTTTGCATGGAATGAGAAGGCTATCTATTTGCTTTCATTTCCCTGCAGTCAGACTGGGGCCAAGTGTCTCTATGTCAACACTAAAAGTCTAGTAGTAGTTACATTGTCTACAATTTCTCTTTTATTCGTCAGTATAAAATAAAGAGAGAAAACAGATGTGGTGTATTTCTGGTTGATTTTGCAACAACTTGTCAATATGCATAAATTAAGGTATAGAAATGTACCAGTAAATTTCTGGTTTGTATGTCTCCATGTTCCCATAAGAACTATGAATTCACTATCTAGTCAATTGTTTAAGTGTTACTAGTAGAATTTCAATGACAAGTACATGCTAAATGTCTATAGCACAAAGTATTATATGGGGAATAATTGTAGAGTAGTACTGGTGACAAAGTCAAAAGCGACTCAGTACATTTTCACCATCGACATTTCCTTCAGGGTTGTTTAACTAAATAAACATACACACATACATACATACATATTTATATGTATATGGTTTCCTAAAATCTCAAAAAGAAAAAGTAAGGGTGACGTATGACTAATATAACAACACATACACATTATTACGGCGAAGAACATGTGAGGTGACGTATGATCATTATTAAGAATTGAAAATAAAGTATACAAAGTAATAAAGTTGGCAGATAAAAACCCGCAAGAACTAAGTTTGTGCTCGTGAGTGCTATCGCTCAAACATTTTTGTGCACGCGTATTTATTAGCAATCATTTCTAATTTTTTTTTTCAACCCAACCGCTTCACGCAAGACCAATATAAACATTTTTACGCCGGGAATTAATCACGGGAAAACATATAGAAACTAATAATTCCATTTAAATTAAAAATAGTAGAGGTTATTAAATAAATTATTTTTAATTTATTTTATTTTTTAACCCCCGACTAAAAAAGGGGTGTTATAAGTTTGTAGTGTGTGTCTGTGTGTCTGTGTATCTGTGTATCTGTTTGTCTGTCTGTGTCCACGTACAGGCCAAACGGCTGGACCGATTTTCATTTAGTTTTTTCTGTTTGAAAGATGACTTGATCGAGAGGGTTCTTAGCTATGTTTGAAAAAAATCGGTCGAGCCGTTTAGAAGATATAACATCCTTTCTGAAAAAAGTCGGGGGTTTTTAAAATTTTTAATTTTTGTTATTTAAGCATTACAATATAGGTACATACATAAGTATGTATTCGTGTCTGTCACGACTTTCGAACGTTTTCAATTAGAATGAAAATTTCCGAATCGCAAAAAAAAAAGATTTGGTGTCTGCATACTTCCGAATACTTTTGCAAAATTGGTTGCTAATGTGGGCATGTTTTTCATGTCCCCTTTTCTATGTATTAAAACCAAATATATATTGGTTTAAATTTCCGAATTAGGTAGATGAGATATCAAGCCTAATTTTAAAAAAGATTTCGTTTAAATTTAATTAATTTTAATGTGGAAAAAATGCGATTCTATTTACTTTCACATTGCTAGGTGCAGTCGAAAGTAAAACGAAAAAATTATTCGGAAGTGAATGTCAGGACACCAAAATATGCGGAGAAGATTCACTTTCACACGGATGTGAAAGTCATGACAGACACGATTATTATATTTAAAGTTTTTTGGCTGGAATTTCATATTAATAATATATCGAGAGCCTATATTCCAAATACGTCAACTCAAAAAATCTAACTTTTCAGTAGAACGAAAAAAACTTGTTAATTCCCTCATTATTGTAAAAATAAATGATGTGTCTTCCATAACATGGTTTAAATATGCTTACTAATTTATAGGTCTGCAAAAGCTATTTTATTTTGCACTGGTTTGCGTATTTTTATGCGATATCGTATTTTAGTCGATCAAAAAACAAATATTTTTTTAGTTAGCATATTTTGTCGGAAAAAAATATGCGGGTATGTTCTGCATTCCACGTGAAATTATAACGAGTGGAATTGCCATAAAATTGTTGTTGGAAATATGTAATTATAACAACAATGCTATGGCAATTCCCCTCGTTTTAATTTCACGTGGAATGCAGAACATACCCGATGATTTTTTGAATATACATACGTACATATGTATATATTTTTTAATCAATTTTTGAAAGACTAAAATTTATGAAAAATTTACTTCGATCTTTAAGATAAATCTCATATAATAATATATATTATATTCTATAATTTAAAGAAAAAATACTTGAAACTGGGAAATATTTTTCTAAAATTTAGAATACCTTTTTATATCTTTCAAGTAAGTAAGTAAGTCAAATTTGATGAACTAATGAGGAGTAAGTCATTTCCTAAAATTTATTTTTTGATTTAAAACGAGATTCACTAGTTCTTAAGATACAATTTCCCAAAACTTTTAAAGTATTTTTTTATTTTTGGTAAATATTTCCGTTAAACCAGTAAACTTGTCCTTGAATGTGAGAATTTTTGTGTGTACGAGTATTTTTATGGACTATTTTTAAGGATATGAAGGGCCTAACTAATTTTGTAAAACGCAACGCTTAGCGTTCAAAAATTTTGTATGGGAAAACTGTAAATTACAAAAACCAAATACATACATATAAAATCTATCAACGCTGAGCGTTGCGTTTTACAAAATTAGGCCCGAACTTTTTATTTTTTGCTCATATTAAGTAATAATTTCTGACGACTTTCGACGTATTGTGTTTTGTAAACACGGCATTAGATTTTCAATATCAGTCTATTTTAATTAATAATAATTAAAAAAGAATTTAAAATTAAAATATTTTTATATCTCCTAAGATATTTAAATATTTATAAATATGTATGTATGTACATATGTACGTATGCATGTATGCTTGTATGTATGTAAGTAAGTCAATGCTGCCCACAGAAAGAAAACCGAGAGTAATGTATAAGCGTATGTGCATTCATATGTACAAAAAGCCGATTGATGTTCGGCACTCTAGCGCTTCTCTCGCCAGCAGTGAAGTAAGTACATACGTATGTATGCATGTCATTAATTAATTTTTAATTCGTTATTTTCTTTTTTGCAAAGAAGTTCCTGTATATTGCGACGTTTGCATAAAATGCGGCTAGATAAAAAATAAGCAGGTGTTTGCCTTAAAAAATTATAGCAAATAAATAAACAAAGCACCGCACTAAAAAAAAAACAACAATAAAAACAATAGAAAAAAATTATTATAAATATCAACAGCATAAAAAATATACAACCTCTTAAACAAAACCAATGCTGCTGTAGTTAAAACAACAGCAGGTAGAAAACTGTTATATGGAGAAAAAAATGTATTAAGAAGAACAAGAGTGGCAAGAGCAGTGTTGCCAATTTGGTATTATTATTATTATTTTTGTTGTACACATTTCTTTAAAATTCTTTTCAGTTTTACTGGATTATAAATATCACTTAAGGCCATGATACACTATCATACAAAGTCGTGCGATCTACGAAAAAGTACAACGCTAGTATGATGGAGTTTATGAAATTTTTCAAAAGACAATAACAATTCATCACACCAGAGTTGTATATTTTCGTAGATCGCACGACTTTGTATGATAGCGTATCACGGCCTTTAAGGCCCTAATTCACTATCGTACATGATCGTATCATTCATTCGTTGCACATAGTGAATTGAATATAACCCTACGCCTACACCTGATATATTTTTATCGTAGACGTAGGGAAATGAACAAATAAAAATTTGAAATTTTATCATAATTGGTGGTGAGTTTCAGCTGGTTGATATTAAATATTACTCTGATCGCATGAAAACTTTCATTTTATGAAAATTTTCATAAGTTAAAAAAAGTCACGCAGCTGGATTTGGCACACATGTCACATTTTAAAGATCGCTCGATTGTGTATAGTGAATCACGGCGTTTAACAAAGTTATAATATTCTATTATATTTAGATTGAGATTTGCCGTCAACGTGACTGTAAGTTTTGGTAGGCATTTGCTGCATTGTCTTTAAGAAACAAAAACGATCAACTGTTTCATTATGGTATGTAGACGTTCGGCTAATTCTGTCTTTATGAACATATGCGTACATATCGCTCATTTACTCATAGAACATTATGACTCAAAAAATAAGTTTTGAGTTAATTATGCAGAATTAATCCTCTATGTTTTTTAATATTGTGTAAAAATTTCATATAAAATGTCTTGTTTACTAAACTCTTGAAAGCAATATAAAATTTTCTTTTTCCATTAAATTGACAAACTAGTTTTTTTGAGTTATGACGTTCTTTGAGTAAATGGGCGATATATATATATATATATATATATATATATATATATATATATCTGTAAATCTATATGTATGTGTCTTTATGCAGTTTTTCAAATTTTGAATCTCAAATTGTTTAGATTTTATTTTTTACTAAAATTTTTCAGCAGAAAACAAAATTTGCAAAATATGGTATTAAAAACATATTTTAAGAATTTCTGGCAACACTGGTCAAGTGTGATAAAAACACAAGAAAACTCAGTAATAAATCACTATCAAACTGTATTAAAATAAAGCAACGTATGTCTGCTTACGACAGAGGGTAATTTGGAGTCTTTTCTAAAGTCATGATCTCAATTTTTGATGGCTTAACATGCTATTGAATGAATATACATACATACTAGAGGCCTGCTTAAACAGTCTTGAAATGTAAAAACGTCATGATTTTTAAATGTATTCACGTCGCATGTATTATACTAAACCAATAATAAATGCTGTCGTACTATAAGCGAAGCACGATGGATGTATTGGTGTATGTGTATACCAGTGTTAACAAGCGATGACGTCAAGACAGCTTGTCTGTAACGAACACTCAAAAGAAGTACTGTTGATTAGTGTATGCTTGTTATTTTTCATATTGTACGTTTGAGTGTGTGTGTAATATGTAGATGGTAACCCTGCAGAAAGTGCGAATAGTGAAAATGTACTGAGTCGCTTTTGACTTCGTCACCAGTACTACTCTACAATTATTCGCCATACAATACTTTATGCTATAGACATTTAGCATGTGCTTGTCATTGAAAATCTACTAGTAACACTAAAACAATTGACTAGGTAGTGAATTCATAGTTCTTATGGGAACATGAAGACATACCAACCAGACATTTACTGGTACATTTCTATACCTTACGTACATACAAATTTATGTATATTGACAAGTTGTTGCAAAATCCACCAGAAATACACCACATCTGTTTTCTCTCTCTCTCTTTCTTTTATACTGACGAATAGAAGAGAAATTGTAGACAATGTAACTACTACTATAATTTTAGTGTTGACATAGAGACACTTGACCCCAGTCTGACTGCAGGGAAGCTATTATGTGATTAACCGCATAAAACTAATGTTAATGCATGTGTGTGCCTTTGCATGTCCGCAAAAAAATAAAAGATCATATACACATACATGCATGACGTTTGTACACGCGCTTATGCGTAGAATGAAGCTAGTATCACAAATTCTTCCGTCACGAAGTGTTTTCTTCTTTACTCTTATACCTACAATACTCAAATAAATTTCTTGCAAACAGTGTTGTTAACGTTTGTTTTATAAGATTTCGCTGTAGCAAAGCATTTGAAAAATCCCTCATGTCTTAAAAGTTCTTATAAGATATCTTGTGCAGGAGACTAATACATACATATACATATGTAAATGGCAAATGATGTTATCATCTGCGAAAGAATGAAAATTTGACATGAAAGACATCAAAAAAATTAAACTGAAACTTTTTTGATGAGATCTGATATATAACATTGGAGAGCCCTCCTTCGTCGGTATTGTGTAGCAGAATCATCGGGTTAGTAAAATAACCAATAAAAGTGGCTGTAACATTCCTTAAAACTAAAAATCGTGCAAAACGCCTAGTTGTCACTCTCTCCTTTTACCGCCTGTCTTCTCTACCACTATCCCTTTCCTAAAAAGAAGGTAGCATTCATTTCCTCAGTGTGAATTCTCTCTACAAAAAAAAATATATTTAAAAAAAAGTCTTGTGTTGCAATCCTTTAAGCTTAAATTAGACATGACATAGCCATAACGCCATAACCATAACCAAACCAAAATTCAATTGGTTTCTATGGTGAGAGTTATGGCGTTATGGCGAGTCACGTATAACCGAATACAGTGTAGTCCATTAGTTTGGTTCGAACGGCTGCTCTCTATGGCTATGGTTAAGTCACGTCTGATTGAGCCTTTAAATAGTTCGATGAAAATCGGAAGCTATTGCCGACTGCAAAACCAAAAAAGTTTTTACGAAAAAAATTAAATATATATGGTATTTTGTCTTAGAAATATTTAGAGACACTTTACTAGTGAATAGAATGCCACCACCGGCGATTTTAATAGAACTGAAAGGGAACCCAGTGTGATTTCATTCCGCTAGAAGCCTTTAAAAATCGTCATTATATATGTGTACTAAGTACAGCCAAATCTATGCGACATATTAATGGAAAATCGGAACTCAATTAGATTAAAAAATAAGATGTTTAACGAAATGTTAAAAAAAATAGTATATGCAAAACATTTATGTATGTACATATTTCCAATAAATGTTAACGTAAAATTTTATTGTCTTGCTTAGTTTTTTAGATACTATAAATTATGAAATAACACACATTTTGTTTTGTTTTTGGGCCTTTGAAGACTGGCCTCGTACATGCACAAATCAAATATTTAAGCATATATTACATCACAATTTTAATTATTAGCAAAGATAAAACACAATTTTCATTATTTCTAATTCTTATATTTATAATTGTAATACATCATACACACGCACACACGTTTTGTCAATAATGAATGCACTTTCTCGTCAAACGACAGCAAATTTTTCATTCGCCCGCGTTCAAACTTTATTTAAATTTGTTGCAAAAATCAATTACATACATACAAATAAATTATGCAATTTTTTATTTAAATTTTATTATTAATAGATTTAAAATGCTGTTTATTTCTTTTAATTACTTTCAATTTAAACCTTTTTAAACCATATATGTACATACATGTGTAATTTTTTTACTTTACTTTTTAATTTTAATTTTTTTAGTTTTGATTGAACAAAACGACCAAAAAATATACAAACAACGACTAGACCAAAAGAGAAATAAAACCGACTGACTGGCTGTTTGACTGCTAAAGTGTTTTAGTAGTTGCTCTCAGTTAAATTGTTGTTTTTTATAGTTTTCTGTCTTCTTCATAGCGAAATGTTAACCCAGTAAACATACGGTCAGAGTATTGAGTAGTGATACCGAAGGCGATTTTGTACAAAAAATTTAGAAATCAATTAAACTGCCAGTCGAGTTTTCAAATCCTGGAATTTCTAACAGGTATTAAGCTGATACTGTTCTCTGTTATCACTAGAGCCCAGTTTAGTTTGCAATTTTATAATGAATAGAAATTGTGGTTTATATATATATATATGACAGCGCATAGAGAAGGTCCCTTTCAATTGAAAATCAATTTTCACTTTTTTTTTGCTTTTTTTTTTTTGATGTGGACAACATATGAGCATCGAATGAGACCGATCCCATGCCCCAAAAGTGTTCCCTCCCAGAGATATGTGCGTTTTATGATGTGATGGTACACCAAAGATACACGTATTTAAATCTTTAAAATGGCTCTCCTGAACAAAACCGGTTTTTACCCTTATATATATATATATATATATATATTTGTTCCTTTTAACTCCTACAAGGAGCATATGGCCATCTAAAAAAAATTGTTGTTTAGCTCGAGAATATCAATCTAATGATTTATTGTTGTGTTCTGTTAATGAATATGCTTATTTTTGGTTACAACGGGCATATTAACAAGCAAAATCTAAGCGTTTGGAGTGAGGGAAAATCAAGGAGCCATACTCCAGCCACTACTACATTTACGCAAAAAACTTATTTTTGGGGCGGTCTGGTGATGAGAATAACGCGTTATAAAACATTATGGCTATATACTGTTCTAAACCAACTATTGGGAGAAACAACTGGATAGGATCTTTACTGAAAACATGTTTCCGTGAGACGCCGTACTGTTGGAAATACATACACAATACAAATAATTAATAATCATTTCGCTTTATTTCGAAAGAAGTAAGAGCTTATCAAATTCAATAGGCCAATTAAGTTCAATGATGACTTTTTTGTGGGCATAGGGGTTTCAAACAATATGATAAGTCTGCGATGCTGTTTAGAATTTTTCAAATTTATTCGTCTATTTCATCACACATTTTTATAATATTTATTTGCTATTGTTTTTACAGCATTTATTACAGAGTAGAATTTACGACCATATTCCAGCTTCAATTATTGTACTATTTACCCAAGTGTTACGCATAATATGCTGCATGATGTTACATTTACGAACATTCGTACCGAATGATTGCGTGATTGGCAAGCGTTATTCTGGCGTCGGTCAATTCTATTAATGATAAAATATCAAATATCAAAATTGAGATCTGACAACCACATAATAGTTTTATTCTTAAGTGGCCCATCCATTATACCATATTATTGCATATCTTGTTGTAGATATTATTGTCGTTTTTACTTATACTATGCAATAAATGGCACAATATTTTCAACGAAAATATTACCCAATTTTATTGACAGTGAAAAAGTAAATAACATTGAACAGTCTTTTGATATTTTCTAATATTTTGTGCCACCTTTGAATATGACATACATATTGACGATATTATTGCACAATTATATTGCAAGTGTTCTTTGCTCAATTGTAAAATGGAAAAAATACCCGTTAGTTGCCTTTTTAGGGTTAAGTACACTAAAGGTGAAAAGTTATGCTATTGTTATCGCTAAGATGCCCTCTGTCTGTCGCAGGCTGTTTTCTCCAGAATTTGTAAAACTTTGGCCGCTAAAACAACAAATGTGTATATGACAGTTAAAAATTAAAGGGTGTTCTAAAGCGAGCAACGAATAGACGCTTGAAATTTTAAAAGTTAGTGTATTTTTATGCAAATTTTTTAAAAAATTTCTACAAATATTCGATTATATACATAGGCCTAAGTTCGTATATTATTACAAATGTAGTGTCCGTATTGTATTGCCGCTATAGTGAATAGCTTAGAAAATATCATTATTAAACTTTACTCGTTTGCATCTTCACTAGTTTTTTACGTTAGTGCTTTTTATGATATTTAGATCTTAAAATGGCGCTTTTTGTGCTTTTTTTAAATGTTGGTGTGCTTTTAGAGCCAAAAAAGTTGGCATCACTGTTTATTTGTATTAAACATTAACTAAGGCAGTAGGTGGAAATTTTAATACGATTTTTTAGTATTTTGCTATATAGTCGTCTTAAATATTCAGTTGTATTTTGGTGTATGTTGTAAAAAATATAAAAATTACCACACGTCCATGTGTACGCAATTTTTATAAATTAAATATTTTACACTTTTTAAAGAATATTTAACCATAGCATAACTTCTTCTTAGTCCGGTTAAAGTTAAGTATTTTTAAATTTTTTATAGACTGAAATATTTTATTAATTTGATCATTTTGACTTTGGGTTTGTTGGGACTACATATTTTGAACAATTCATAATTTTTTGTTGTGTATTTGTTTTTGTTTATATTTTTTTGAAGTGATGCCATTTGCGTTTGTTTTCTTTAGATTTTTTGTTTGTTTTTTTTTTATTTTGCTGCAATTTGTTTTTATATTTTATCTAGTTTGTTTTTGGTACAACTCAGGGCCATTATCAAGGTTTTGTTTTGATGATTTTGTACCTTATTTTTTTTTGCAAACATTTTAATAGTATTTGTTTGTGCTAAAGAAGTGTTTATGAATGAAATCTTTGTATTTGTTTTGTTTATTTTATTTCCTTTTTTGTGGTTGGGTGATAAATTCATTTAAACGGAATGGGAAAATGACTTTTGGTTTTTTTATAAATCAGATACAAGTTGAAAACTTACAATTTGCAAACAACAATGTAGGGATTTGCTTTTTTTATATACTCGTAAGTATGTTTGGATGCGTGTGTGTGTGCACATACCTACATATGTATGTATGTATGCACATATCGTCGGCTTGAGAGTGTAAACCTGCTAACTCACTTCCAGCAAATTTTACAGGAGAGACAACATACTGGTAATGGTTTGTATACAAAGCTTAAGAAATTATCCTAATACATTAAGGGCCTTCTGTATAAGAAAAAACTGGCACGAAGTTAGCATAAGTGGCAAAATAGAACATGGTCTTGAAGGGTTTTGCCATAAAACTTCACATTAAAAATCACACTAGGACTTAGTAATGGGTTAAAACTGCGTAATGCCCCCATTTTTAATATCAATTTGTAAGGAGGAACTCGTTAACACCTAATTCAAATTCAACCCTTAAGGCTCAGTTAGCCGACTGTAATGTAATGTAACTGTAACGTAGAAAACAGCTGATTGATATTTTTATATGAAAAGTAGGTTACGTTACATTACATCTCTATAAAGGCTCAGTTAGCCGACTGTAATGTAATGTAACTGTAACGTAGAAAATAGCTGATTGATATTTATATATGAAAAGTAGGTTACGTTACATTACATCTCTATAACCATTTTCATTGCTTTTCACATAACAAAATTGATCAGCTGTTTCTTACTGTTGCAGTTACTTTACATTACAGTCGGCTAACTGAGCCTTAACCATTTCCATTACTTTGCAAATAACAAAATCGATCAGCTGTTTCTTACTGTTACAGTTACTTTACATTACAGTCGGCTAACTGAGCCTTTAGGCTGTAAGTTTCGTCGACATACATACATAAATCGATGAGGCGTCTCTTTCTTTTTCTAACGGCATTAAAATGTCATATGTTTTAAAAAGTGGATTTAGCAGGTTTAGACTCGTAAGCCAGCGATATGTGCATACAATTCTTCTTTGGAAAAATTTTGTAGAGCGTTTATTTTGTATTTTGCAGAACATTAAAAAATATATGTATATTAAGTACAAGGCAGTTCAGATTTGAAAAGTCAAATATGTACGTACATACATACTCGTTCATACATACATATGTATAATTAGCATGCAAATACCTACATACATACGTACATATCAACCCTCTTTTTCGATTTTATCGAAAATATACCTTTTTATTGAAATTAAAATATTATAGGCCTACCCATAGTTTAGAATTATCAAAATGCAAAAATTGTTCATAACTTTTAAGATACGGGCTGTAAAATTTTATCGTAAGCGACAATTTACGTACAAAAACATATTTGAATATTTAAAAAAAAACTTCTCCTGAACAATTTAATTTTTTTCGCTTACTAATGATGAAACAAAATAAGTCTGTAACTTCATGGAAAATCGCTATCAAATTAACAAAGCCCATAATAAAATCTACGGCACTAAGTCCCAAAACACACTGTGCAAGCCTTATTGCTAAGCTGATTAGTTTCATGGAGAGAGAGACGAGGGGAACAGCAACGTTTCTTTTCCCCCCGTCTCTCTCTCCTAATAAACTAATTAGCTTAGCAATAAGACTTGCATAGTGTAAATAGGGACTAACTTCAAATGCTCCCTAATTTTTGTTTCATTTTCTATTGTACTTATTTTTCTTTGTAGTTTCCTTGACAAAATGTATACAATTTATTGAAATTATGGTAGCATTGTTGAGAGAATGAGTATTTACATATATGTGAGAGAATAAGAAAAAAACGTTGTCAAAATAGAATAGATTCTGAGGGTAATTATGAATAAAATTCCGCGAGAAATTTTTCCCGGGGAAGAATTTCAACTAATAGCAAGTAATAGGAAAAACAAAAAATTCTAATTGGAAAATGGAGAAATTTCTCGCGGAATTTTATTCATAATTGCCCTGTTTATCTCTCGACTGCTTTCTGTGGCTGCTTTTTTGTGTCAATTTGTATGGAAAATGTGTTTATGCCGCAATTCTGTTTGATCATTAAAGGCTCAGTTAGAAAGTAGAAAACAGCTGATCGATATTTTTATATGAAAAGTAGGTTATGTTACATTACATCTCTATAACCATTTTCATTACTTTTCACATAACAAAATCGATCAGCTGTTTCTTACTGTTGCAGTTACATTACATTTCAATCGGCTAACTGAGCCTTAAGGCTCGATATGTATGTATGTTTGTATGTATGTATCTAATTAAACGAATCGTTTATTGTCATCGCGATTATTGTTAACATTAACAATTTTGTACAAGATTTTCTTAAATCAAATCTGAAAATTCGATTTTGAATGAGATTCAAAAATGAGGAATCAAAAATTGTAGGCTCTTAAAAAATGATGATAATGAAAACAAATTTTTAAACATAGTAACTTCCAAAAAAAAAAAAAAATAATTGCACATAATCGACTTAAAAAATCAATAAAGTCCGTATAATATAAAAATATTAAGGATTTTCATTATAATATTAGGTAAAAAAATAAACTGAAATTTATTAAAAATTAAGTTTTAGAATTTGAGAGTTTATAAAAAAAATCAATGCATGTATCCACTTTTGCAGTTTTAAAACAATACTTTTAACGCGTTTTTGCTGCTGCTAACTTGGCAATATTTTTACCTTTCTAAAAAAGGAGAGAGAAATGTATATTTGTTCATTTCTTTATATCGGTAAACATGTTGTCAAGTTAGAAGATTATCTAGAAAATATATGACACCCTTACGATTACAAATTTATATCATACATAATATATTTCTGTGTTAGGTATTATGGCAAAGAAGAATATGGTCAAAATTAATATCTCACAACTTTTAATGGCCGAAATTTTGGATAAGAACTTGGCCGTTTTTCACATTTATGTTTTTGTTAGGATTCTCATATTACATCATTTCTTTCACTTCGTACTTGTTTAAGGTTTGATAAGCGCGACACGAATAGTACTTACTATTTATCAACACATTATAAACGATTAATTCTTCTTAATGCCTTTAACACACAAATTTGTGTGCTCTTTGCAGAGCATTATTTTCTAACACAACTGGCGTTTTTACTCTCTTTTGCTAATGTGACCAATTTTACGTATGTAAATGTGTTCACTCGCTTACTGACTTATTTATTTAAACTGCAGGGAAAGCTCGCTGTAGAAATGAATGAATTTTCGATTTCAAGAGTAGTAGGTGGCCTATATTTTCAAAAAGAACCAGATATAGAAAAAAAAATATTTCAACATATCAATGAACTTGCTTTATATTTTAAGACCACACAGGATTTCTAGTTTTCACGATTTTTGGTCATTTTGACGATTTTTTTCAAATTTACGTTTTTTCCATAAATAATGATTTTCATTAGGGAACTAACGAATGTTCGCATTCGCTTTCGCATTCGCAAATTATTCGCTTACTTTTGCTCTTTGCATTCGCTTTTGCATTCGCTAAAATGTTTTTTTTTTTTTTAATGCATGTATTTATTTATTGTATCTTCATATATGAACTAACAATAACTATTCAAATCTTAAATCTATAAAAAAAATTATTAGGCCCGACCAGTGTCGGACATAAACTTAGTGGTAGTTATAAATAATACATTAGTAGTGATAATCAAAAAAAAAGGGGGGAGGGGGAAAGTATTTTCAAGTAGTCCCATCTGGAGTGTTAGGTATAAGAACCCGTGTGTCCCTCTTTTTTAAGCGGACGTGTCCAGTAAAGTTCAAAATATTACGAGCAAGCGGATTAGGATGTGATTCGAGTTTTGTTAAATATTTGCCTGCGTATTTTGCAATTTCTTCAGTCACTAGTGGCATATTTAAATCACGATGTATAATAGAATTTTGGATGTACCATGGAGCCGATGTTATTAACCGTAAAATTTTGTTTTGCCTTCGTTGGATTCTCTCGACATTGGAAGCTGAAGAAGTGCCCCATAACTGAATTCCGTAGCGCCATATTGGCTTCAAAAGCGACTTGTATAATAAAAGTTTGCAGTCTAGGCTGAGTGTTGAGTTTCTGCCAATCAACCAATATATTTGAGTTAACTTAAGTTTCATTTGAGTTAACTTAGAGTCAATATGATGTTTCCATGTAAGTCTTCGATCAAGGTGTATACCAAGGTATTTCACTTGGGAATGTTGAGGAATATTTTGATTGTTGATTCGAATGGGGGAGCAAGTATCTCTTCTTAGGGTGAACGTTATATGGACACACTTTTGTTCATTGACTTTAATTCTCCATAAGTTCAACCATATTTCCATATTTCGCTAAAATGTATGCGAATATTTCAAGCGAGTACTTCTTTTACGAAAATAGTTCACGATTAACAAACGTCAAAAACACGAAAATTATTTTTACTGTGATATTTGCTTTGAAAGCTCCTAAATTTGTTCTTGTTTCTTTGCAAAATAAGAGCAAGCATTGTTGCCGCCGAAATCTGATTGGCTGTTGTGATCTCGTCGGTATGAAAGCACAAAAAGCTCTTAGCTGACTTATAAGTTAAGCATTCTTCAAAGCTTTAAAATTTTAGAGGAAAGCTTTTCTATAAAAAGTTCTCATTAGAAATATTTTAGAAATATTTTTCAGTTTTTGAAGAAGAAAATGCAGTGTATTTTCGCAGCAGTATTTTCTACTTAAGGCTAGTCAGTTCAAATTTTAAAAAAATGTGTTGAGCACCATTAATTACTTCGTACAAAAAAATTTCAAACGCAAACAATATTAACTAGTCATTTATCATGTTTGTTGTAAATACCACTCATAAATTTGATAAATCTTTCTGTTTTATGAATTTGTATTTTTAATAAATTAATAAAATTTGCTCAATTCAAGACTCAATTTAAATAAAATGCTATATCTAGTACATCTATGTATATAATACAAGTTCATGTTCTTATATAAATTTATTTTCATGTGATTTTTTAACGTATTGTAATATTTGCATTCGCTTTCGCATTCGCTTTTGCAAAAATTAAAATTTAGTATTCGCTTTCGCATTCGCATTCGCTGAACGGGTATTCGATACATCCCTAATTTTTATGCATTAAAGCGATTTGGAAGACCAATTGAAATTTGAAAAATTTGACAGTGGTATGGAATCTTATGTGCGCAAATAGCGCTCGCACTTTGGCGAGTTTATTTTTTTTTTCAAATCTGAATTAAGTTGGCCAGGTTCAACTCAAAAAGTATTGTGGCACCCCTAAATACAAAAGGGTAAAATATTGTAATGGCTTGGCAACCTAGCAAGAAGTAGTGACATGCCGACCACACGACCCTACAAGAAATGAATGACTGAAACTAACACAAACGACATTTTTTCACTAATACATTTGCAATAATTTTCCATTGAATTTAAGACTGCCAGTTAATTGACTGGTCATTTGACTGGTAGAGATGACCGGCACATTTATCAATTATAGTTGCTCCTCTCTAACATGTATGTTAGAGTGAAACATCTAATGTATATATGCCAAAACTTTTAAGACATCGCATTTTATTGTAAAATATACAATTCGTTCGGTCTGTGAAATAAAATTTACACAAGTGCTAAGAAAGTTAAGTGAAGTTAACAACAATACTGCATAAAAGAAATTAAAAAGTTTAGTTTAATTTATACATTTATGTATTTCTTTTTAAAATTTTAGATATTTACAAAAAGCAAGGTGTATTGGACCTGGAGAAAAGTGTGAAGAAGACTTGACTGGTACCACCTATGTTATTTTATATATTAAATTGTATCGGGTGTTTTTTTTTAGAGGTATAAAACTGAATTGAAATAAAACACAAGAAAATCGTTTTAATGTCCATCAATTTGGCTTTATTGGAAGGATAATTTTATGCCATTTATGTTTAAATATAATTTCGGGCATGTGGCCGCCGCGGCTGGCTCGAATAAAGCCAATTCTACAGGTCCAATTTTCAACCACTTTTTCGAGCATATGGGGCCGTATGTTGGCAATAACGCCACGAATGTTGGCTTCCAAGTCCCCTAACGTTTCTGGTTTGTTGGCGTAGACGAGCGACTTCACATATCCCCAAAGAAAATAATCCAATGGTGTCAAATCACACGATCTTGGTGGCCAATTGACAGGTCCATTCCGCGAAATTATGCGCTCATCGAATGTTTCCTTCAATAAATCGATTGTGACGTGCGCTGTGTGGCATGTAGCGCCGTCTTGTTGGAACCACAACTCATCCACATTCATGCCATCCAATTCGGGAACAAAATAGTCGGTTAGTCGGCTCCAATTGCTGTGCACGGTGGCGAATCGATTCATTCGGGTCCTCTTCAACACTTTGCTCTACAGCGGCAATTGTTTCTTCGGTGCGCACTGTTCGACGTCTCTGCGGATGCGTATTAGCACATAGAGTAAACGTAGTGCGAAAACGATCCATGGTTAACCGAATTAATTGCTCTGATGGACGATTATGTCGACCATAAAATGGACGGAGCTTGCGGTAAACTTCGTGAACTGAACCATTATTTTCGAAATAAATTTGCACGATTTGCAAGCGTTGTTCTTTTGTCAACCTGTTCATGATGAAATGGCAAACCAAACTAAATATTAATCATTTGACAGCTGACAAAATGGCCGCCAGTTAAAAAAGTGATGCCAACTTAAAGTTCTATACCTCAATAAAAAACACCCTTTATATATATGTACATGAATATTACTTATTTATTTCTCTATTTTCTTATAATAAAAATCAATTGAAATAACAAAAATTATGTTTATTTATTTAAAAGTTACATTTTACCAGTTCCTACGTGTACATTGACTAGTAACAGTTGACCAGTCTCTATGTAAACATTGACTAGTCATAGTTTACCAGTGCTTATGTAATGAGTGACTGGCAAAAAAGAAGCAGAGTAAGCAGTTCAGATGTATGTGTTTTAATTAAGTGAAATTAATAAGTTAGAGAGAGATAAAAAATCACATGTACACAAATGCTTTGGTAATTTTTTTCACCAAGCCCCTAATAAACTAACTGGGGACTGTGACCGAAGTGTCGGCTATCGCTACTAGTCAAATGACTAGTCAATTGACTAGTAGTCTTCTTGTAGGGGAGCAATAATATTGGCAATTATTGCCATGGCAACTGTCAAATTCGATTGCCGACACAAGATATTAGCGTGTGGACCGTATGAATATGTGTTCAAATATATATTCAGCAACAAATGTTAAAATACATTGCTGAGCAACAATCTCTTAACACATGCTGTCAAATACAAATTATATTAAATTTTTTTCAACGTAAAAATAGAAAACAAAAGTTTTAACTACATAAAAGCAATAAAAGTTTAATTTAAAATTAGAAAAGGATAAAATTATTGACAATTTAAGTATTTATGTGAATAAAGCAAATATATTTGAATATATGTACGTGTTCACCACCTCCAAATACATTGTTGAACACAAGCAATCTAACGTCATCATTATGCCGGCGTTATTGCTTGTGTTAAGATACATCAAATTGCTGGTGTGGTCGTAGTGTAAGAAGACGTGCCGCATCTAGTGGCGACACTAGGCGTCATATTTAAAAAAGAAAAAGAACTTTCAAGAAAAATCTCTTCTAGGCAACGAGACAACGTACGCACGTTCTGGATAGCGACAACACAAACTAATAAATAAATTGTAAATAAAATAACTGAGATAAAAAGATAGAAATAAAAATTTATTCTTTCGTATTTGTAAATATACAAATATCGTGTTTTTTAATTAGTTATACATAAATTTAACTAAAGTATATTCAGTATATTCAATTGTTGCTTCTTTGATGAATTCGATTATTGAACTCTATACAGGGTAATTGCCACCATTACCAGCGGCAAACAGCGCTTATTTTTAATTCGGTTCGGAATCGGTTTTGTATATTTAGTTCGGATCTCTTCTGAAAAACATATTTTTGGGCTGGCTAGGGCAATTTTCATTTCGGTTTTGATTGTTTAACCAGTTTTAAAACGTTTTTTTCTGTTTTCTAATTTTTTATCGCCTTTTTCGTTTTTTATTTTTTTTACATTATCAGTGAGTAACCAATAACAAAACATTCATAAATTTTAGGTTTAGTTTCAAAAATATCAGATTAACTAGAGCGGAGCCGCGGGTAAAAGGTAGTTCTAAATAAATATACAGCGTAACGTAAGAGATTTTTTATACGTAAGATGCATTTAAAATCCAGAATGTTTTGTTTTTGTTGTTTTCACAGACGGATTTATATAAGACAAGGGTTTAGGAGGAGAAGGAGGTTTTATTCCCCGTTTTGGCCAAAAGATTAGTTTCCAGATAAACAATCAGTGTAGTATAATACAGGCTGATATTTCAACAATAAATTGAGCGGTTAGTTGGCTGAGGTACTATAGAATATACAATACGCATATTCGTATATATACCGACAGTAAAGCCTTGATTAAATCTCTATGAGAGCAGAAGCAGAAGAGGAACTTTCAATCCATAGTCCTCGTCCATACAGTAAAACATTTGCTGCGAAACATTTTTGATTTCTCTTTTGAAACTGCATTCGTGTCCACAGTGTGAAGTTTTTGTTTTGCAGCTTATACATTTTCTCATATATTTCTCATGAGAATGAGACGAGAATGCCGTACTCAAAAAGAACTGCATGTACATGAAACAAAGTACCCTTTTCCATTCCTTTTTTCCCCGTCCAACGACAAACTCAAAAGTTTTGCAGCAAATGTTTCACTGTATGGACGGGGACATAGTATATGTTATTAAGGAGCTCAAAAAGAAAACGTTGTCCCTAAAAAAAGGTGTATCGCTCATTAAAGCTTTGAAAAATACTCTAAGTTCCGATGATGGTAAAATTGGAAAAAATTCTTTTAAAAAATTTAATAATTTAGTACAAAATGTTCAGGCTTTCGAGACATTGTACAGCATATACATATGTATGTATGTGATGTTTTGATCCTTGTTATTAAATGATACATACTTGGTCCAAATGAAATCGGATTATAATTATCGCTACTCATTTTTGAGCGAGCCTTTCCAGAAAAAGTTAGTTTCATCAAATTAAAGGACCATGATAGGCCATAATAAGGGCAAAGTTATGTACAGGAACAATTTTGTGCTAGTTGTTTTAAACCAAAATGGTTATATAAAATATTTCCGAAAAAGAACGCATTTAAAGGTTATGGTGCCAAAAGTGTTTATGTAAAGATAGCTCATTTTTTGGATGAAAATTGCAATGCGTATGGCCGGTTTGCACGCTATCAGTGCAATTTTTGCACACATGCGATTTTTTATGGCCACTCTATCAGAAACTGCCAGTGGGGTGAATAAAATAAATATTTTCGGCAATTTGGTTGGTATAATGGCCATACATTACATTATTTGGAAATAAACAAATACGAAATGGAACTAATTATTTTGTAGTTCCAAGAATACAATTTGATAAATATGTATGTATGCCGTTCTATTATAAAATTAAACTTTAATCTATGGTCGGAAATCTAAGACATAAATTGATATTATTTGTCCACCTCAATTATTATTTTACTAATAACGGCCCCTTTTGAAGAATTGAAATTATCACTTCAATCCAAAAGTGCAATGAATCATCACATAAATGGCGTTTTCTTGCACATACTAATTAATACAGACTACTGGTTTGCAGCCAATGATTCTGTCGAAAACATCTTTTATGTTTTTTTTTTCAATTAAATAAATAATACCGCATACACATTTGTAAACGAATGGAAGCAACGAAGAATGAGGTCAATGATTTGGAATGGAAAATACTAGTACTTAGTTAGTACTGTTAAGCTATTCACACAGTGTGTGCATGGATGTGTGCATGTACGAAACAGAACAACGCCTCCATTTTCTAAACTTTTAATAAAATTGTTTAAATTATTTGGAAATTTTAATAAAAGATTTATTTCCAATGTTTCTTGCATTCTTATTGGAAACCTTACCTAATTTATCTTCAGTCTGACCATTGTCACCAGCGGTAGCCATATCAGAAGTGTCCATGTTTTTCCACTAATTTATTATTGAAAGTTTGCATGCACACTTTTTGTAAATTCTAATAAATTAATACACAAAATCTCTTCGTATTTTAGTATTTATTTCATGGATATTTATTTTTTAATCAATATCATTAATTCAACTCTAGTATTTGTGAAATTTTTTCACTCAAACAGAAAAAAACTAAACCGAATGAAGCCATCTTTACTTTATTTTTCTTTCTTTTATCTTTGCAAAATTTTGACATTTTTCTTTGAGAAAAAAATTGGTTGTCAGAACCATATGGTAGATATAAACAACTGGAAATTGTATTTTTCTATTTTTTGTTTTGATTACAAGCATCAACAAATAAAGGAAATGCATGGAATGAAATAAAACGAAAGATAAGCAAAGTCGATGAGACAGCAGAGAACGAGGCCGAAGAAAAAAGTCAGTGGCGGCGGCTGAGCACAAAATGAACCGGCGGCGGCTAAGAATCGGCTTGTCACATTGTATCAGATATGTCCGATGAATTTTCCTTTGAAATAAAAAAAGGTTTTTTTTTATTTTAAGGTATGCTCACTAATTATATTCAGCTTAACTTATTTTTACACATTTTATATGTTGGACATATCTTAGTAGTGCTGTAAAAATCGGCTACTTTTGAATACTCAGTACTACTTGACACTTTTTCAATTGGGTACTCAATACTACTCAATACGTTATATATGTATGTATATAGGAAGTTAAAATTATTATTTATATTATTTTATTGATGATGCAATATGGAAAAACAAAGATTAAATGAAAGTATATTTAGATTAATTTATAACAAATGAAAATAAATAAGTTTGAGTATTAGTTTTTGTACATACAAATTTTTTAAAGTACTCTCAACACTTCTTGTGCATTAATCTCTTAAATTATCTTCTAAATATTTTTTAATAAACATTTTTTTCTCACAATTGATGTTATTACTTAGTCATTGTTGAAATGTAGAAATAAAATTTTACCGAACTTAAAGAATTTAAAATATTTTTCATGTTTGTGAGGACCTGACTTGCTGGTTATACGTGCCTTCCTTCCACTATTCTAAAGGGTCACTTTTTCTGTCCAATAGTATTTGTTAAGGCGGTTTCAGACTATAATACAAGCATTAATACTTTTGACGAAAATGCATCCCTGATCTAATTTCTGTTTAAAATATTTCAAAAAACAACAACTCAACATGTCAGAGTTGCATTTTCCACAAAAGTATTAATACTTGTATTATAGTCTGAAACCGCCTTTAATGACTAAAGTAGTTCAATAATGCATTTTGTAGTACTTTTTTTTAGTGGCTGTTTTCGTATCAAAATAATTCCTAACAGAATTGCTATTTGTTACACTAACTCCATGAGGTTCAGAGTCATATTTATTTGTATCAAGCTCACAGAGTTGTATAATTCTGATGTATTTTAAAGGAAGACTTTCGCTTGAATACTACAAAATGTAACCCTGAAAGTATTGAGTTGTTACTTTTGTGTATTGAGTACCGGAAAAAACTCCCGGTATTGAGTACTCAGTATTCAAATACTCAACACTTTTACAACACTACATCTTAGAATGACGCGGAATGGTCTAGAAATACTATGAAACACTGATACTAGCTTCGTCAATTAAGCACTAGTTTTTTGGATTTTTAAATTTTAAAGTTGCATATCATAGCCGGCCAAAGTGGCCCTAGAGTACGAAACTTCAATCGGATTCATATTGAAATGAATACACATACACTGCTGTATAGTGGAATTTCATGAAGTCGGAAAATAGTCGGCTCAATTTTTAGCCAAAAGCAGCCGCCAGTACCAGCGGCGGCTGAGATACCTGCAAATAAATCGGCGGCGGGTTAGCCGCGGCTGAAAACCGGTCGACTTCGTTCTCTGTGAGACAGTGGGAGAAAACAGTAATTCAAGCAGCGTTGCCAGTCATGACATTTTCCCTGGATTCGGAGGGATTTTCTTTTCTATTGAGGGGATGGTACGCAATACGCATGGAAGGGTTGAGTTTCAAGTTTTTTAAACTTCTGAGGCTTGAAAAGCTTTCCACCCTTTAGAATTCTTTTTCTTCATATAGTTTAATACTCTCTTCTGTATTTCTTTGTTTTATATGAGATTTTCTTAATATTTTGTTTCATCCCAAACAAAAATTTTATGTTCACATCAAAATGTTTTATTAGATTTTTAATCTGCTCTTATTTTTCTTACAATCTTCTTACAATTACGTACCTTTTCACAATGTCTGGTTAAAAGATAACAGAGACTTTAACGGCAAGTTTTGTATGAAGAACTTGCAGTTAAAGTTCACGTTAACTCTTAACCATACATTGTGAAAAGGGACGTTAGTTGCATATATAATAACATTTAAAAACCCTCTAACTTTTTTCGCATCTGCAATTCCTAGAAATGTTGTTTATAATTATTATTTCGATTTGGCATCCCCGCTCATACAGTTATCGATAACACATAAACGACGTCATAATTTTGTAAAACAAAATTTTAATTGATTAATTTAGAAAGTAATGTTTGAAGAAAAAGTGTAAAGTTATCTATTAAAAAATGAAGGCTGAAAAACAAAAATAATTACATATAATAAACTTATATTTATATTAAGTTTATCTAAATAAAGGACCGTGGAAGGGCGCTTATAAAAAGGTTCTTGCAAAAAGGTTTTGTCGCGCTTTTGGTTTTTACATAATTTTATAAAACCAGCAAATAATTCATTGGTTTTATTTCAGCTTAAATTTACATATAATTCAGCTGTAATGGATATACCTATACATCCTTTAACAAGTGATCCGACAGCGGCTTGGAAGGAAATTTCCAAGACACAGCGTGTCATTAAAGTAACAATGAAACCACCCCAATCAGGGGTGGCTTTTAATAAAGCGCGCGTCGTGTGCATGAGTGACACTCATTCATTGACACCCTACATCAAGTTCAATATACCGGATGGTGATATTTTTATACATGCAGGAGATTTTACCAAATGTGGTCAGCTGGAAGAAGTTGTAGAATTCAATAACTGGATAAGTACTTTGCCTCATAAACATAAAATTGTTATTGCCGGAAATCATGAATTGAGTTTCGATTCCACTTTCACTCATCCATTTCAAAATCGAGCAACTAGTGAAAGGTAATTAATTCATGAACATCACTCCGTAATTACTTTACAGAAAGAAATTATTGTAAGTTCTTTAGCTTAATTTCTTTGGTGAAGCTTATTGCTTATCCAAGTATATATTGCTTAGAAATATGTACTTAGTAAAAATATAAACATACAAAATGTTTTTGAAAATTTGTTTTTTAGTTTTTAAAAAACTATTCATTTCGTTTAGAGGCAAGCATGCCGGTATGTCTATACTTGATGACCTGCCCACACTGGGTAATGCCAAAGAAAATATTGTGGATGCCGTTCAGACGCCAAATATTAGAGATATTTTAACCAATTGCACCTATATTGAAGACGAACTTGTGGAAATTTGGGGCATACGCATATATGGCAGCCCCTGGCAGCCGGAATTTTGTAAATGGGCCTTTAATGTACCGCGTGGCATGCCATGTTTAGAGAAATGGAATAAAATACCATCCGATATTGATATTCTAGTGACGCACACACCACCTGTGGGTCATGGTGATTTATGTTGCTCAGGCGTTCGTGCTGGTTGTGTTGAACTGTTGACAACTATTCAGAAACGTGTTAAACCCAAATATCATGTATTCGGTCATGTCCATGAAGGCTATGGCATCACATCAGATGGTCGTGTAATTTATGTTAATGCTTCAACGTGCGATATTAATTATTTACCAAACAACCCCCCAATTGTATTTGATGTGACGTTGCCTCCTGGTGTTCGAAAAGACGAGTAAAATTGCAAACGATATACAACTGCAGGTGGATTATTATAGTCATTTACGTTTTTAGTTTTATTATATATCGTTTATAACACACTCAACGATAGAATTTTTAATGTATTTTTGTACAAATTTTTTAATTTCGTTATTTTTACACATGTACTTTTGTTTTTATATTAAATTTTTTGTGAAAATAAATTTTTTTATTTTCAAATCGATTATTTTCATAATTTATTTTTTTAATTTCTAACTAAAATTTTATGAAACATTAATTAAAATATAATTTCCAGACTGGGGTGGGGAAATTGAAAATTAAAAAAAATAATTATTTGCCTAGTTAATCCAAGACAATTTGAAACTCCAGAGACCAGAATAATGGTCCAAATAATTAAGAATTGAAAATCAAAGTAGTTGAAATATTCAAGCAAGTGATAAGAAAATAAAGAAACCCGAAGACGAAAAAAATAATATAAGTATTTACTATAGTTTTGCTAAACATTCTTTGCAGTTTTCACAGCCATCAAAGGCAACATAATTTAGAGCCAACTTAATCAGTATTCAAATAGTTAAGTTATAGCACGTTAGCGAACATGCACACAAAATACATTTCTTAAATTTTTAATTACCGATGGTGCCAAATTGCATATCTTTTTTATCTTATCTTTTAAAAATTTTCAACGGACCCTGCGGGAAGCTTAAGCTGTTGAGATTCAAATTAAGGGTCGTAAAAATATCTAGTCTACCGCTTTTTCGCAGTTCCTTGCACTTTTTCAATACGAAAAAATAAAATTAAATTTGAATAAAATCAATATTGAATCTCTTCAAGCCTATTCTGGAGATCACGTGATTTAAGATCAATTTTTTAGTATTGTATTGACGTGACGTCGATGTTTACAACTGAAATAAGAGTGAACTCCCCAAATAGTGGCATTTTCGCATAATAATAATATTTTAGCTTAAAACAGTCGAATTTTCCTTTATTGACTGAGTTAATTTCAAATTATATTATTATGTTTTTAAGAGCTAATGTGTATAATTTATTTATCGGTATTCTTCCAAATTCTTGTTTCTAACTTTTAAAGACTTTCAACCCTTTTAAAGACATACTGCTTTAATTGTCCAATTTTTACACAATAATTTCATTTGATGCTTAATAAACCCGACCATTATAATTGCAATATATTTACATACATACATACATGTGGATGTAGCAGGTATATGTAATTACATCAAGTTTATTTATATACAATCAATATCTAAAAAAAAAAATTTACTAGATTTACCTTTAAATGTATCGTTTTAAAATCATGTCGTGATTTCTCATGTTAAATCTTTCTTCGTGTCTTACAAAATTTTATTAAATTCACCGGCAAACCAAATTAGTTTGATCGTTATTCATTGTAATAACCGACTTTTAATATTAAGTAATGGTGTCTTATTAAATTTACGACAAGAGTGTGCGCACAGTTCTACATAGTTGAAAACTAATCAAATTAAGATCACAAAAGAATTATAAACAAAGTTGAATTTTAAATAAACTTGTAATGAATTCCAATAAATAATAAACATTTGTATTAAAAATATACTTTGAGAAATTGATGCTGCCAAGCTTGATTAATAGAGTTTTATTAGAACACTAACAGGGATGCCAGAAATAAAGTACTTTCCTATAAAATATCGCACAACACCAAATCAAACAGTTACCAACACTTAGAAATATAACAGGACTTCTTTTTAGTACTGATAATACTCAATACAACTACAACAATTGCATTTATGAACTTTAGTTCATGCAGAGATCATTATTAGCCGTCGTCATCGTCTTCAGCATCATCATCATTTTAGATAACTTCTTTGCAGCTGTCCGGCACTTTTGTAATTCAAAAAATTTTAATTTTTAAACGAAGAAAGGAATTAGTTCCAAGTTTAGCTTTTTTTTATTTAAATAAAGACTATTTTGAACATCTATTAACAGAATGGTAAGTAATATTTCATTAAGAGTTTGTATTTAAGGACACTTGAAGTTAATAAAAAGATCTCAAGGGTTGCAAAAATTAAACAAGTTTTTATTTCATTTTTGCGGATGATCATGGTTCCTTGTTGTTCAAGTAAAAAGATTTTATCCTTTTATGTAATTACATAATTATCGCAAAAATGTGTATGTAATACCTAGTCGAATTAAGAAATATTTGCATAAACAAATTCTAAAATCTTTGAAATAAGATGTACGTACATACATAGATGTATGTAAATACATACATATCGTTGGTCACAAGTAGAAAGTAACTGTAACTTTACAGGAGAAGGTAAAAACAATAATTAACTACAACTGCTTGTAAAAAATTTTTGCACTATTGTAATACATTTTTGTGACGAGGTGTATTTGTGTGAAATGTATTGGAATCACTGAAAAATAAATTCGTGAAAATTCGAGTTAGGGTCTTTCTGTTTGTTAACAGCGTACGAACATATCGCTCATATAATCAAAGAACGTCATAACTCAAAAAATGGAATCTGAGCTAATGATGTAGAATTAATCTTCCTATCCTGTGTAAATTGAAAACTTCAAAAGCGTTTTCTGGCAAACTCGTTTTTTTTTAGTTATGACTTTTTTCGCACATTGTACATATCGCTCATTTGCTCAAAGAACGTCATAACTCAAAAATTTGATTTTTTGAGTTAGTTATGATTAATCCTCGTATCATTGTTCATATTGTGTTAAAATTTTATACAAATATCTTGTTTACTCAGCTCTTCACAGAAAAATAAAATTTATTTTCTCCATTAAGTTTGTGTAAATTGAAAACTTTAAAATCATTTTCTGGTGAACTGCTTTTTTGAGTTATGACGCTATTTGAGGAAATGAGTGATATGTAAATATGTATGTTCTTGCAATGTACCTTTACTGCCAGGTCATACAAGCCATGTGAAAATTCTCGTCTGGCTATTTATATTGACGACAAAAACAATGCACTCAAAATTTGTTCTTGTTTTCATTATAAGTAAATGACAGCCGAGAGTTTTTACATGGCTTCTATAAACTGGCAGTTATTGTTGAAGTAAATCAGCGATACGTTTTCGTAAAAAACTCTTGTTCGCATTTGCTTAATTAAATTATTAAAATAAAAATTGCTTATTTCAGCGTGAAGTAATTTCCATTCAAGTTGGTCAAGCTGGCATTCAAATTGGAAATGCCTGTTGGGAACTTTATTTACTTGAACATGGTCTCAATCGTGATGGCACAGCCAAAACAAAAGAGGAAATGTTGGCTAGCGGTTGTAGTGCCGGTACAATAGGTAATGAAGGTACATCGAATGCTACAAATGATGTTAGGACATTTTTTGCTGAAACTGGTTCTGGCAAGCAAGTACCTCGATCGATTTTCGTGGACTTGGAGCCGACAGTCGTTGACGATGTGCGCAATGGTCCAATGCGTAGTCTTTACCATCCCGAACAGCTAATATCGGGCAAAGAAGATGCTGCAAACAATTACGCCCGCGGCCACTATTCCATAGGGAAAGAAATTATCGATAATGTAACCACACGCTTGCAGAAAATTGCAGAGCAGTGCGATGGTCTGCAGGGATTTCTAATATTTCACAGTTTGGGTGGTGGTACTGGTTCCGGTTTCACATCATTACTTATGGAACGCTTGTCGATGGATTTCAGTAAGAAATGTAAATTAGATTTCGCTGTGTATCCATCGCCAAAAGTCTCAACAGCTGTTGTGGAGCCTTACAATGCTCTGCTCACCACCCACTCGACATTGGATCACTCAGATTGTGTATTCATGGTGGATAACGAAGCAATTTATGAAATATGTAAAAACAATTTGAACGTTGACCGTCCAAACTATAGAAATCTGAATCGTTTAATCGCACAAATCGTCAGTTCAACTACAGCGTCGCTTCGTTTCAGCGGCTCGATGAATGTGGATTTGAATGAATTCCAAACAAATTTGGTACCATTTCCGCGGATACATTTTCCGTTGGTGGCATATGCCCCTCTGGTGTCGGCCGTTCGGGCGTCTCATGAACAACACGCCATCACCACTTTAACAAACGCCTGCTTCGAATCGGGGAATATGATGGTGAAATGTGACCCACGAGCCGGAAAATACATGGCGTGTTGTATGTTGTACCGCGGTGATGTTGTGCCCAAAGATGTCAATGCTGCCGTTTCGGCCATCAAGTCGAAACGCCATATTCAATTTGTTGACTGGTGTCCAACGGGCTTCAAAATAGGTATTAACTACGAGAAACCATCATTTGTGCCAGACGGTGATTTAGCGCCAACTTCAAGGGCCGTGTGCATGTTATCGAATACCACAGCCATATCAGTAGCTTTCAGTAATTTGAGCTATAAGTTTGATTTGATGTTTAAGAAACGTGCTTTCGTTCATTGGTATGTGGGTGAAGGTATGGAAGAGGGTGAATTTACGGAGGCCCGTGAAGATCTTGCCGCACTTGAAAGGGATTTCGAAGAAGTTGGTACTGATGATATTTCACAGGAAGGTGAAGACGGCGATTTCGAATGTTAATTTTATAAGGCAAAAAGTGAGACATTTTTTTAGATTTATAAGGCAAAAAGTTAATATTTTTTTATATGTTTTTAATTTGTTACGTAAATTATGTAAGTTGAATTTGAAAAAAATAAATAAATATTAAAATTAAAAATGTTTTCCTCAAATAAAAGTTTATTTTTTTTTAATTACTTGGGCTAAGCATATAAGGCTTATTAAAAAAAGTTGTATATTTTTCTCCACATGTTAACGAGGGTGGTAATGCTATATATATCTTTTGTTTGTTTCGACTCTGGAAAAAAGCTTCTTAAGTTACTGATACTAAAACTTTGGCCCTTATTATGAGCAACTTTAGGTGTTCGACTTCGAAAGTACTGATTGAAAGAATTTTCATTTGCTATTATCACGATCATTCGACAAAGAATGTCCTTATTATGAATATTACACAAGGTAATTTTTAAAATTTGCAGCAACTTTACCTAAAAATAAAAAACATTCGTTTATAATTTTTTATACTAAAATACGTTATTGTGGTTGGCATTTTTCGAGTAAGACGTTTTTGTAATAGATTAAAAAACATCGCAAACAGCAAAGTATATTTATATTAAGTATATGTAACTCTACAAGGAAATAAAAAATCTCAATTTTCTTAAATATTTGGCCCTTGTATTGTTTTTATGTTTCCGTACACCAAAGTTGAAAAAGAATCCTATTGTTTTCGCTACGCTGTCCGCCACCGATAATTCGTAATAGCAAGGGACCGGCAATTTCTTACGAATTATAGGGGGTTTCGATTAAGCGGGGTTTTGATTTAACGGGGTTAAAATAAAATAAATACGATTTAACGGGGTTTTTCAATTTATTTACTAAAACGATACAAAAAACATAAGAAACAATTGTTAAAAATAAAATACAAAATAAAAATTTGTTGTTTTTGTAACATCGACAGAGTTTTATGCGTGCGCTATGACATTTTTCTTTATTATTCATTAGTCCTTATTTACACTATGCAAGTCTTATTGATAATCTGATTAGTTTGTTATGAGAGAGAGACGAAAGAAAAAGAAACTTTTATGTTCCCCTCGTCTCTCTCTCCATCAAACTAATCAGCTTAGCAATAAGATTTGCAAAGTGTGGATTAGGACTTAGCAAACTGATCTTAAGAAAATAAACACAAACACAGGCAAAAGCAAAAACCCACGCAAAAAAAATTGTGGAAAACAAAACATCATTCTTTCCATGTTTTTGCTGTTTTGTTATTACTAATTATAAGTGGTAGTTAGCAAAAAATTACGATTTATAAGAGTTGAAGATTTTATTTGAAAAAAAAATACGAATTAGCGAGGGGACCAAAATGTATGGAAATTTTACGAATTAACGAGATTTTTTCAAGGGACCGACAGTTTATTACGAACTCTCGGGAATTACGATTTGTCGGGTTACGAATTATCGGGATTTGACTGTATGTAGAACTTTGGCCGCTACAATAACAAATATATGATAGTTAAAAATTAAAGGAAAATAAAAATGTTAAAATAACATGTAATATACATACATATACATACATACAATTATATACAGACACTTGAAATTTGCAAAGTTACTGTATTTTTATACAGACTACAACAATTAATACTAAAATTTAATAAATAAAAATTAAAGGGCATTCTATCAGTTAATGTAATTTTGACAACTTGCTGGAAACCGTTAGAGGCAAACTCTTGAAATTTTCAAAAACGCTAAACGTAAAAACCGCCAAACCGAAAAAACGCAAAAAATCGAAAAAAAATCTCCAAAACGAAAAAAGCGCCAATCTAAAAAAAAAACGAAAAAATAATCCCAAAAACGAAAAAAGCCCCACAAATAAGAAAAACCGCCAAAACTAGAAAAATTGCCAAAAACCGAAAAAATGAGCAGGTATTTATTTTTTTTTTAATCTACATCAGGTAAGATATTCCTTTATATAGGCTAAAGTTCGTATAGTATTGTATATCGTTACCTTAATATAGTAAAGGCCCTAACTAATTATTTTTTTGAAATCGAGATTTTTGTATATTTCGATAGAACATCTATTGCATCGAAAAATGCAAAAATCTTGATTTCAATAAAATAATGAGTTAGGGCCTTTCTATATTAAGGTATCGATATATAGTGTCCGTACGGAACCCTTCGTGTGAGGAGTTGCAGTCGCACTTTACTGAATTTATTTTTATTGTTCAAAAAAATCTCTAGAGTCTAGATTTGTTCTTGCCAGTTTTACATCTCATGAAATGTTTCTCCGTTAATGAACTAATGTGTGTGATTTAATTCATATTCGTGATGTTTGAGGTGCTCATATAACAGAGTAGTGAATAGGATAAAGAAAAACTATTGTGGGTAAAGTTGTTTAAGTTAAAGTTAAATCATCGTAATTTTGTCTTATAGGTCTTTATTTATTTATTTTTTTTTTCTTCTTTAAATTATTCATTATTTAAATTATTACAATCATTTTGTTTTTGTTTTAATTTGTTTTCAAATTATTTATGTATGTATATTAATTTTTTTCTTGAACTATTATGTATTCATTTCAATAATGAAGACTTAACTATAACAATGACTATTTAAAATTATTTTCAAAAGCTGATTTTTTTTTATATTTAATGTTATGTATTTTGTATTTTGTTTATTTTTAGTCAAAATGCCTACTAATGTTTCTTATAAAAATATTTAAGGTTATGTTTTTCAATGTTCTGTTCAATAGTGTTCTGATTGGCTAAAATAAAAGAAAACAATGTAAAAGTGTTACGACAAATGTATGTATGTAGTATACAAATTTACTGATAGTTTTCATATTATGTATTACAAAATTATTCAGGTATGTGATGGCAAACGATTAAAAAAAATTATCTTGTGGTGTAGTTGTCGGAAGCCAATATATTAAGGTTGGTCAGAAATTTATTCTGAAAATGATACGTCACACCTTTCCAAAGCGAATCATTTTATCAAAACATTTGATTTCCATCACATATCTGATTATATTTTTTAATTTTTTTTTTTTTTTTAAAAACAAGTACGATTTTATTTATTTAGATGTTGGTGTCTAGGTGTGGGTGTAGAGTCAGTTTTTCATATACATATTTGTTTTAACTAAATCATATTGTAATTAAAATAATTTAAAATGAAACTTATGGCAAAATATTTTTAGCAGCGTCTTAATAAAAAAAGGAAATGTATATGTATGTGTGTGAATAAGGAAAAAAATTAACAAAATAAAAGTTTTCAATTACATCACATAATTTTTTTAAGAATATTTTCCTGAACAAAAAAAAATTTATAAAAAAGTTGTAAACTCAATTTTTTTAAAAAATAAGCTCAAATTTAGTTAGTTCTTTTTTAAGATATACAATCAAAAAAAAAAAAAAAAGATATTTTAGAACGATTTTTTTTATAAGGAAATAAGGAGAAGGAGGAAAATAGTATCTCATTTAAAATATTTTAATTAAAATTAGAAATATGTATTGTTTATGTTAAAAAAAATATAGAAAAAAGTTGTATTCTTTTAAAATAGTTCTTAATATGGAACATTTGAGAAAAGATAAGAAACACTCTCGCCATTGTGTGTTCTTCGCACAGCCTCGGCAAACATCATGGAAACGTCAATGCACTAGAAAGCAAAAGTGAAAATAATATAAAAGAAAATTAAAATTTATTCGCTTATACCCCTTTTACACACGGAAAGTTTACTTTGCAAAGTTTTAATTCAGCTGGGAGAATGACAGAAAGAGAAAGTATTCTTACCTCTGTCTTTCACACAGCTGAATTAAGAATTTGCAAACTAAACTTTCCGTGTGTAAAAGGGGTGTTACTGAATGGAACTCACCTGGATTTTGGGACAATCTCTCATGTGACCATCTTGAGGAATGGTATTTGTTACAACCACAGCCTCGAAACAAGCATTATTAATGCGTGAAATCGCCGGCCCCGAAAAAATGCCGTGTGTCAAAATGGCATAGACCTTTAATCGCACAGAGAGCGAGAGAAAATCATTTTTTAAACAAAATTCTCTTATTAGTGATGTTATATTAATGTTTATTTACCTTAGTAGCACCTGCTTCAACTAAACGATCGGCAGCATGCACAATTGTACCACAAGTATCAGCCATATCATCGACCAATATGGCAATTTTATCCTTAACATCACCCACCAGCACCATTGAAGCCACCTCGTTGGCCTTCTTCCGCTCTTTGTGAATTAAAGCGAATTCAACATTGAGACGATCAGCAATAGACGTAACACTACATAAAAACAATTATTTCGTAATTAAAATTAGATTTGCAAAATGTATTATGGATCCAGTTCATAGTTATAAGTAAATTTTTTAAAGTGGGGTTCTTCTCATTCACAAAACATTCATTTTAAATTCAAAACGCCTAGAGGGCCAATGAAAATCCAATAAGTTTAAAATTTTATATGTAAAACTGTCCGCCTGATGTCTGTTCGTTTCTCTGTTTCGCAGTCGGTTGTTTTTTTTTTTTTTTTTTTTTTAGAAGCAATTAGTATGTGTAAAACGTTTGTGTTTTAAATTTTGCTTATCGGAACGCATAGCACTACATTCATTATGTAATGGGGTTGATAGTTTCGGAGAGGCATAAATTGCCCTCCTACCTTCCCTCGTGACCATATGGTTCTGAAAAAATATATTATGTGCCCATGTAGTTATTACATGATTACTAACCATATATAGTACATATATAATCAGTATTTCTAATTAATTGGACTAAATAATGTTATTTTCATTGCCAAGGGAGGCAAATCATCGCACACAAAGCCAAAGGAATATAGACCCACAAATTTAATACATATCCTGCGTTCTAAAGACAGTAGAGAGAGTAACCGATGTTCGTATCAGAACAACCGTAAATAACACTCTCCCCTCGACCTGTCAACAGCAGGGATGTCAGATATGTCAGATTTCTCACCAAACGTGGCAATTTTTCAACTTGTTTGGCGTCTAAATCTTTTATTTGGCGACTTGGCGATTTTTCCATCGATAAATAAATTTGTTGACGATTTTTATGGCTATTTTTTTAAACAAAATTGAACTTCAAAATTATTCTAATTCAGGAAAATTAGTTTGTTGAAGGAGTAGTTTCAAAAATAAATCCTACCAAAACTCGTCTGCAAGAAGTTAACACAATTTGATTTTGATTAATTTTCTTTAATTAATTATAGGCATTGAATTTGAATGAGAAAAATTTACAAGAAATAGTTTTTGGCGATTTATTGCTAATTTTGGCGATTTTTTGATAAATTTTGATACCGTCATTTTATAAAAATTTATATTAAAAAAATATAATTAAAAACAAATTTATTATCAAATATTTACTAAGAAAAACTACATAAAACTGATTTTTGGCGACTTTTAAAATCAATTTGGCGAAATAGGTCGGAAAAAATCTGAGAACCCAGCTCCCAACACCAGGGTAGTCAGATGTGGCGATTTCTCGCCAAACGTGGCAATTTTTCAACTTGTTTGGCGTCTAAATTTTTGATTTGGCGACATGGCGATTTTTCTGGCGAAAAATAAATTTTTTGACGATTATTATGGCTATTTGTAAAAAAAAAAATTGTACTTCAAAATTTTTGTAACTCAGGAAAATTAGTTTAATAAATAGTTTCAACAATAAATCCTACGAAAACTCGTCTGCAAGAAATTAAACAATTCGATTTTGATGATTTTTTTTATATTAATATTATAGTAAGTAATTAAATGCGTCTTGAATTTGGACGAGAACATTTTTAAAAATTTTTTTTTGCGATTTTATATCTACTTTTGGCGATTTTCTACTAAATTTTTATACGATTATTTTTTTTAATTTTACATGAAAATTGTTACATAAAAAGAAATTTATTATAAAATATATTGTACAAGTTTTATACATACATATGTATATTAGACAAAAAAAAAACTTACCGCTTAGCGCCACCAGCATCTGGCGAGACAATTATAGAATTCTTCCATTCTGGAATGTTTTCTTTGATCCATTTTAGAACGGCTGGTTCCGCGTACAGATTGTCTACCGGGATGTCAAAGAAGCCCTAAAGAAAAATTAATTGCATACAATAGGTGCGTTTGAGTACTTTTCCAGTAAAATCCAGTAACTGAGTAAATACTGAGTAATTTAAACAAATAAAATAAAAAAATAAAAAATAAAAAAGTTTGCAGCTAAAAGTACGCGAACGGAAAAATTGTAAAATCCAGTAAAATATACACAACAGCTGATAGACAATTTGGCGCTAAAATAATTATACATAAGTATGTACATATGTATATGCAAAAAAACCTGAATATAATATTGTACTACGTGGTCCAATCGAGATGAAACAGACTAGTTACATTATGGTCCATGTAATGCAGTCATGGATCATGTCGTTTTCACACAAGCATTCAATGCAATATGGAGTAGTTTTGGGGTTAGGCCGATGTAATGCAAATTTGGACCATTTAGTCCAACCCTAGGACATAAACCTCCTTTTTTCACATATTTGGAGTTTTGGCGTATTCCTACTCCTCTTTGGAGTATTTACATACATGTATGGAATAGTCGCATTATCTGCAAACAATATACAAAACTATACATACATAAGTATATATTATTGCTTCTGTGAAGCACTTTGGTAAGGCAAAAAATTATGGCTTTTTGGAAGCTGAATAAATTGCTTCTAGCTGGCTCATCTAGCACAAAAAAAAATTCCTTATTCATGCGCAACACCAAGTGATTCTCTAACATTATCTCCCTTACTCGCGGTCTCCACCTAACATAAAGTAGCTAACTTTTTTTACTTTTTCCTCTATTTTGTTAGAGAGCCTGCCTTATGTTACTGCTTTTCAGAAGCAGTTTTCGAAGCTTTTGTGATCAAGTAAACAGTACATTGCTTCCCTCAGTTGTTAGTGCTTCCAAATCAGATTTTTTTTGCTGGGTAGTTACTAGCCAGCCGCATGGAAAAATTATATGGTGTTGAGAAAATCGATGAAGAATGTTTTTTTCATTTGTTTTATAAAAATACACCATAGTATATTTTCTTTAATAATAAAAGTAATAGATAAATATGTTTTTATTTGAACTTACGGGCCTGGCCCACGATGTCGACAAGAAACTTTCTATAGCTTACTTGCCGACATCGCGCGTCAGGCCGTTAAAGTTTCTAAACTTTTTACCCTCGACGTGAATAATTAGGATGTACAAAAGAAAAAAGACAAAAATGTTTGTTGCCGCCTATACCAATCATCACAATAATATTGTTCACTTCCTTTCAAGTAGTTCCAATGAGTGCATTTATTAAGAGATATATACAATGGGAAAAGAACTTTATATATCCTAATATATTCAAGACATCGAAAAACTGAAAACAAATTTAAGGAATGTACACATTAATCATATTTAATCGATCAATAACTAAATTTTTTGAATGTTCCATGCGGGGAACCAGTAACCGTCCGACTATATGTATAAACAAAAATTTAACTATACAAATCTATTAACTTTATTCACGTTTAAAAACAATCGGTTATGTTCTGCATTTCACGTGAAATTACATCGTTGGGAAATTGTTGTTATAAATACATATTTCCAACAATTCTATGAAAATTCCACACGTTTTAATTTCCCGTGGAATACATAAAACATATATTTTTCTGGCATCAAACTTAAATAAATGCAATATTGTTCATAACTTAATACATTTGTTTTTTGTTATTAAAATTTAATCAAAAACCAAAAACTTTTGTTTCCCTTTGCTATTGTTTGTTTATATTTAAAAACATATGGTTTCATTTTACTCGATTTTACTGGCAAAAATTTGTCCAGTAAAAACTTGCATTTACTCAGTAAAAGAACTGTCATTTTTCTCTCTCAATTCGCCCTCTCATTTACTTGATTTTGTGTACTCGAACGCAATCCAGTAAAAAATAGTAAAAATTTGTACAAATTTTTGAGTTCTCGAACGCACTTAATAAGAGTTTCATAATCATAATATTATACATACTACTACTTGACTACTACTACTAGACAGACTACTTTATTCTTGAGCAAATAGTAAAAATTAGTATCATGGCATCCCAGCCAGCATTTTTTGAAATTTTCAATCAAATTCCAGTTTTTTTTACTATTTTAAAAAACTAGAATATGCGCCCATTTTCTGATCATAAAAGATACTTTTGTCGGTAGAAAAACGTGACTAACCGCGACTCCTCTTGATAAGTCATTTATGAGTCTTTTTCTATATTAGTTTAGAGTCGTTTTCGACCCATTTTTTAAAGCCTTTTTAGAATCGTTTTCTGATCATTTCGCTTCAGTTTTGAATATTTTTCGAATTGTCTTTCAGTCATGTTTCTAATCGCTAATGAGTTGATAAGTGGGCGTAGCACTTTTCATATATGTATGTATGTAGATATAGGAAACGTATATTTTTAAATATCTTGGGAACTAATACAGTAAAACACCTCTGATATTTTGTAGGAGCTACTCCATTGAAATATAAAGTTGTTAAAAAAGGAAAAGTCTGATTAAAATAAGTGGGCGTGGCAGCTCCCATAAACATTTTTTATTTTAGAATATCTTATGCAGCAAGAAACGTGAAATTTTGTGCAGGTAACGGTTTTTATAATGTGCGTTGGTTGTGGGTGTGGTGGCACCTCACATAAAGAGAGAATATTTACTTTGAGATTATAAAAAAAACTAAAACTAATATAAAGTGTGTTCGTTTACTTTTGCAGTAAAATGTAGTAAATGAGTAGTTACTGCGAAAATTTTAAAATTTACTCTCAAAAAGAGCTGTTGCCGAAAAAAGTACGCGAACGGAAAAATAGTAAAAATTAGTAAGATTTAAGAAACAACTGGCTCTAACTCCACATAGTGTTGAAAAATATACATATAACCTTTTGGCTATGCAACTCTTTCAATTATTGGTACTCGATACAATATTATTATAACACGGACAATCTATGGCCCAATTCATACGATGATTTAAAAATCTTGTTTTATTTTTGATTCTCTTTAAAAGTTGCTTCCAAAAACATTTTACATTCATACGATGATTTTTTCAATGTTTCTAGTTTTTATTTTTTTTTCTTCCAAAAATTGTATCAGTGTTGCCAGTATATTTGAAAAAAATCCTTTTTTTTCTTCCTCTACATGTTAAAAAATTTGCCCCATACGAAAATCCACAAATTTTATGAACTTAATTTAAAAAAAGAAAAATTAAAAACATTTAAGGCCTCAATGATCAAACAGAATTGCGGCATAAACACATTTTCCATACAAATTGAAAGCAGTCGAGAGATAGAATCTATATAATTAATAGGCGAACATGTTTTTTGTAATCCCTTTTACGCTGGTACCACCGCACCGATTTGAAAAAGATTTATATGGTTTTAAAGGATTTTTTATACAGATGTGCAGAATCTATATTTTATTGAAATCAGTTTGGTATTTTGGGAGCTATAAGCTTACAAGTAAAAAAGAAACAAAGCATGAGTGTGTGTGTGTGTTTGTAGTATTTCTCTTAACCTTACAATTCTTTTTCTCTTATTTGTTGTTATATCAAAGCCATAATTGAATAAATTGAATTAGGTTGGTTGTAGGGATTTTGTTTATGCTTTTATAAAAAAAAATTATATATAATTTCATGTGTTATTTAATTATGCTTGCATATGTATGTAAGTTTGTGTGTGGCTGTGTTTTAATGAATTTTTTATGACGTTTAGATACATTTTCTTTGAATCTTAAATTATTTACATTTTGATTCTAGAATACGGACGAGTGTGTCGTCCGTTTGGTATATCTAGTCTATTTTATTTTGACAACGTTTTTTCTTATCCTCTCACATACAAATAAATATTGTCTCAGCAATGCTACCAAAGACAGGCACTGTGACACCAAAATAATTAGATAAAAGTCTATGTAATTTCAAACAAAAACAAATTTTGAAACGGTTTATGAGCAAAAATATATTTTTAATATATCGAGCCGTTACCGCCAAAGAAGCTTAACCAACATGAAAATGCGAACGAAATGCGTTTTTTTATAAAAATCATTAACTTGTTATCATTGCCATTATCTATCAAAATGTTACAACCATAGGATATACCGTTTCAATTTTATAGCAAAAACAATTTAAGCTTAAGTACAAATTATTTTTTGTTTACAGTTTTTGTAACAGCAACATGTTTCTTAAGCTAAAATTTCTTTTTGAAAATAATTAAGTAAAATATAATATTCGGATTAGCCTTATATTATATACCCTTCACCGACGTCGTATGAAGTATATGCATACATACAATATTACATACATTATCTATTTTTAAAATAAATAACTACTTAGATCAGCCTTTTCTGAAAGCAATTTATTCACCCACATATAAAAAAAACTTGAATACACATTTGACCATCCAAATTGCGGAAAATATTTGTTTTATTCGTTCCACCGGCAATTCTGATAGACCGGCCACAAAAAGTCACATGTGTGTAAAAATAGCACTATAGCGTGGATAGCGTATTTGCACTTTTCACCTAAAAAATAACCTATCTTGGATAGAAATACTTTTAGCAACATAAGTTTTAAATGCGGCGTTTTTCGGAAAAAATTTATTACCATTTTTGTTAAGAATAAATACCACAATATCTTTCCTCTACATAATTTTATGCTAAATATGGCCTATCATGGTCCTTTAATGGGATGAAACTAAGTTTTTTTTTGGAAATGGTTTTTTCAACGGCTCCCGCTAAAAAATGGAGTGATAATTATAATTCGTCATTTTTTTATAAGGTAATATCTGTTTACTATATAGCCTCATTACATTTGGATCCAATATGTATCATCTAATAATACAAGGGTAAAAACATCACATGCCAGCTTATTATAAGCTTTATGAAATTATCCTGCAGCTCGTGATCCATTGAATATATTTTAACCAAACTACACACAAATATATACGATAGAGGAAAATATATTTTCGCATAAAAAATTGCGTACATGCTTGTATATACATATTATGTAACTTCACGAACAAATCATTGGAATTCTCCCAACAAAAAAATAAAAATAAATAAATACAGTGTTTTGAATCTAGAACCAAATTTTTGTATTCGAAGCCGAACTACGCGAATCACGATAAAGCCCATTATTCAATTCTACACCTAGTCCAAAAAATATGATTGTATTGAGGTGAGTTACCATTGTTTTAAAGGTTATGTTCTCCAACTTGAAAAAAAATCATCTATAAGTCTTAAATATGGTTATTTGGATAACTCTGTAACAATTTATTATGATTTAAATTTGACTAGATATACCAAACGGACGACACACTCGTCCGTATTCTAGAAACAAAATGTAAATAATTTTATTAGGATTCAAAGCAAATGTATCTAAACTTCATAAAAGATTTATTAAAACACAGACACACACATACTACTTACATACATATGCAACCATAATTAAATAATACATGAAATTAAAAAACATAAACAAAATCCCTTCAACCAAGCTAATTCAATTTATTCAACTCTCTTCCTTCAAGTATTATGGCCACGACACATAAAAACGACAATTTTACCTTGAAAAGATACCGTATTACCCTAGCACCGTGTTATCATTTTAATGTAAAATTGTCGTTTTTATGTATCGTTTTAAAACGATACTTAAATGAGAATAGGCCCGAATATCAATGTAATATCACAATGCAAAAATTTTTATTTCAAATCATATTAAATTTATAAGATATGATATGTTGTTTATGCTGCAATACTCTGTTAAGCTTAGTTGTGTGACTTGTTTTTGGTTTTTGTTATTTATTTTGATGTTCGTAAATAAACTTGAAATAACTTTCATTCAACATTGCTCTTCGAGCCAGTGTGCACACTTCTACCGATATTCGGTAGATTCTACCGATATTCGGTAGATTCTACCGAATATGTTTGTGAATTTAACAATCTACCAATTCTACCGAACAAGGCCTGAAATCTACCGAATATTGTTATTTAGTAATTTAAGTCGATATATGTGTAAATTGCCTACTTTGCCACATAGCAGTGCGGCCTCAGAGCGGTCATTTTCTGTCATGAAAATCATTAAGCCAGAACAAAGAAATCAGTTAAAAACTGAAACAATAAGTAACCTCATATTTGCCAAAGAATTGTGGGGATGAAATATTTATTCCTACCAATGATTTAATAATTTTTGCACAAAAGTTTAAATTCATAAATGGATCTTACATATACATAATCTTTGTAGTTACAAATGTTTGTCAAATAAAAGTTATTTTAGTAGCTTTATAAAACCTATGTACAAAAACTGAATTCCTGTTATTTATGTATATTATTTTATACATATATGCATAGCATATCTACACAGAAAAAAATGATTTGTAAATACAATTAATTTTTTTGTTATATCAATTAAATAATTAATTGATTTTGAACCTACAACGATTTTTGTAAATACAATTAACGAAATTGTAAGTTAAAGGAAAATCTTAAAAATATTTTCAATTAAATATATCAACAAATAGTTTGTTGAAATTTATTTATTTTTCAACATTTATTTTTGGTAGATTTCAAAGTTATTTCAATTAAAGTTATTGTTATGTTAACAATTCGAATTGTTGAACTTCCATATAAATTTCGATTGTCATAATTGCTATATTAATAATGTTTTTTATACACAATCACAATCCTCTAAACGATTTTTTGCTTAGCTGTGGAAAACACTAAATGACTTTGGCGGAGTTGAACCGGCAACCTAAGGGCTAATAAACTAACTCACTTACCTCTCAGCTTTAGAGCAACACTTTATTAGATACGCAAATTATGAATACATACAAAATATGATTTCTTGCTTCTTCTACATGTGCGCATTTCGTTATCATATAATTTAACAAATAATTTTGTTGAGTAATTTAATTGACTACAAAAATTTAAATTTGTTATATCAGCAATGATGATTGTTAATTATTAAATAAAAAAATAACAATTTGTTTTGTTGGTTGCATTTCGATGATATTTTTTTCTGTGTATATAAAGGGTAAAGGCAAATAACTGGGGATGACACTTTTTTTATTGGAAATGCATCATTGTTTATGGCAGTTTAATTTCCAATCACATGTGAAGTTTTAAATGCGCTTTTGGAACCTGTTTAGTTTGATACTCCTTGCACTTACCCTTTATATGTATATAAGTACATATATTTTGTTATTTTTTATGTTTCTTTGAATTGTTTTCTTATGTTTCTCTGAATAAAAAAACGTTTCTACCGAATTTTATTCAAATCTGCCGATGTTTTTTGTCGATTCTACCGAATTTAAAAAAAAATTAAGTGTGCACACTGATTATGGCTTTCATACACAGGGATGCCAATTTAGCGCGTTTCGCGCTAGATTCAGCTCGTTTTAACTATGCCAAACGCGCTTTTTTCCGTGTTAGCGCGTTTATTTAAAAAAAAAAACGCTAAATTACCGCGTTTTGAATAAAGTCAATAATATCATTTTAGTTCAATATTTTTTTTAACTTTTTTTATATAAATTTAGCAATTTTCTAATATCCCAAACTGCGATAAAATTTTTCAAATTAGTAAATGTTTCAGCTGTCGCAAACAAAATTCGCTTGACTGTGGTTAGAATAAAAAACGTGTTTTAATACTGTAATGACATATATTTTGAAATTTCACAAATAAAAATATGTACTACATACAGTGACCCCAAAAATGTACATTACTTACAAAGCATCTATTATAGCTGAAGTACAAAAAGCATTTGAATCCCAAAATTATTCGACAATTTATATGTTGTTACAAAGTTTTACAAATAAATTAAAAGTAAAAACTAAGCACTTCGATTATTGTAAAGGCGATTCTGATTCTGTATTAAATGATTTTAGTTAATTAAAACATAATGTCGAGGAACCAATATTGCAAAATCTGAAAAATTAATTGTATATATGAGTACTAATACATACATACATCGACTTTTATTGAAATTTAATTTAGCGCGTAAAAAATAGCGCGTTTTTGCTATAAATATTTGACAATGCTGTAACTTAGCGCGTTTTAGTGCGTTTTGAGAAGGGTAGTAGCGGTTTTGGGTTATAAATAGTTGGCATCGCTGTTCATACAACAACAAATAAGTGAAAAACAATTGTTAGATCAAGAGAAATACTACACACACACTCATGTTTTGTTTCTTTTTTTACTTGTAAGCTAATAAATGCGTGTGTAATATGTGTGCATGTAGTAGTAGCAACTTTAAACGCTTATAGCTCCCAAAATACTAAACCGATTTCAATAAAATATAGATTCTGCACATCTGTACAAAAAATCCTTTAAAACCATATAAATCTTTTTAAAATCGATGGAGTGGTACCAGCGTAAAAGGGATTACAAAAAACATGTTCGCCTATTAATTATATATAAGATAGATAGATTACGCCGTCCAGACGAAAAAACTGAGATAGTCGACAGCTCAGTTTAGGTACGTAGCAATTTATTAAAAATTTATTCACAGAGTATATGGACTTGAAAATTCTTTCCATCAGTAAAACTATACACAAAAAATTTAATAGCGAACTCTTTAATTTGAAAAGTGATAAGTCTGTAGAAGATTCACTATATGGAGCCCATCAAGAAGCCAATAATTACGCAATTTGGAGACAAGTTTACGTAAAAAACTGATATTTAATTCTTCTTAAAAAATGTTTTTTTTTAGCTTAACCAACACAAAAATATACACATTAGGTTGTCAGGGAGACAGCAAAAAAAAAAGCTTAAGGGACAAAAAATACCGTTATCATAGTAATATTTAGTTAAAATTCGTTGCGTTACTTATATTTAGCATAACAACACCTAAATACCGAAATTCAATGAATTTACTGAAATAACAGCGAAGATAATTAAAAAAAACCTTCTCTTGTAAAGTTTTGTTTTTGTTACTTAAGCTTTTTGTGCGGTTATGACTCGATATGTAATTATTTTTACATTTATGAACAAAAAATGCAATATGAGAACAAAAAATACCTACATTTTGTCAAAAATAAAATATATTTCCGATATTCCCTATACTCATATATTAGTGACAAAAATACCTACAGGTAACACTGTTTTGTATTTAAAAAAGCTGTTGTCGCATTCAATGAAAAAATAAAATAAAGCAACATAAAAAAATTAAAATAAGTGTAACGCTACAGTTACACGACCAAGATTTGCTTTCAAGTTTTTTACACATACTGGTTGTCAAAAGTCGTTTAAATTGAAAGCTGTGACGTAGGCTGCACGCAATTTCCAAGCAAATTTGTCTCAATATGCCGTTGATAAAAAAAACAGCTTAAGACAACAAAACTTCATGACTTCTATATAGATCTATAAATCGCTACACATCATTATACTTTTTATTTTTGTTCCTAAACATATGTATGTATTTATTTAAGTGTAATTTAAAATTTTCGGTGGAATATAACATTATTTGTAATAGAAGAACACAAAAATACTATGTCGGCAAAAAATTTGAAAAAAAAAACCAAAAATGTGCTCATTGAAATTGCTGTCAGTTGTTTTTCGCCTATAAATTGAACACACAGTTGGAAAGAACATTTGAAGTCAAAGTTGAATCAAATTCTAAAAGTATGAATGTATTAGTCAAAAATTGTGAATATATTGAAATTTGAAAGGCAAAACTTGATCGTGTAACCCGCAAGTAAGTTGGCAGAAAATTTGAAAACAAAAACGAAAAGTAATTGTAATTGCTGTCAGTTGTTTTTTGCCTATAAATTGAACACATAATTGGAAAGAAAATTTGAAGTCAAAGTTGAATCAAATTCTAAAAGTATGAATGTATTAGTGAAAAAGAGTCAATGTATTGAAATTTTAAAGGTAAAACCCTCAAGTAAAGAAAATTTGAAAAAAAAAACTCGTAGAACGGAAAATGTGATTTTTTTCTTCCCCTTTCGCTTTTATATACCGTTCGCCAACAAACTCCAAAAATCGTGTTTCAAAAAATCAATGTGTGAATTACGTGTAAGAATAAATTCTGTAATTCATTTCATGTAATGTTTGTAATTAAATTCTTCTTGATTTCCTTGTTTTATTTTTGGCTAAATTAATAAAAATTACATGACTATTTGTTAATGTTACTGATTACCTTAAAAGCAAGTGCGATACTAAGTACCCAGATACTTTACAGTTTTACAACTCTGAGTAATTAAAATAAATTGCAAAACAAAAGGTTTAATAAAATATGTTACAAAATATGTATATTAACAGCTATTATTATTATGATTTATAAATTAATTATTTTTTAATGACTTTCACGATTTTTGTTTAACCTTTTCTCAAATTTTTAAATTTTTCATTTGCTTACTTTCCATTTGTTTACATTTTGAATCATATGTTTTTATCTTACTAAACTCTACTACGACAAATTTCTGCAGTAAAAATTTGCAAAACACTCAGTCAAGAACTGTGACTTTACTCTCTCAATTTGTGTTCTCATTTACTGTATTTTGGGTAAACGAACGCAATTTAGTAAAATGCAGTAAAGTTCAGTAAAAATTTTTTAAAACTTTTGAGTACGCGGACGCAATTATAGAAAGAAGTTGAAATGTTGTAGGGAGAACGCGGTTGACATTGCGTAGTGTCTCTGTAAACAATTTCAGAACTGAAAATTAGGAGTGATGCCTCTCATATAAATAGTATATAGTTTTTGTTTGACTTCAAAAATAATACCAGCGTACCGATCTCGCTGATTTGCTTACAGCGTATTACTGATGGTCTATTAATGACTGAAGTTATCGTGGCACTTCTCACATAGAAGCAACATTTACTTCAAGATAACTTGGAAACCAAAACATTCAAAATGTTGAAATTTTTTCGTAAGCAGTAACGTAATAAAAAAAGAGTCAAGATTGGAGCAAAAAGTGTGTCAGCTCCCAAGTAAAATAATGGGCCTTATCGTGGTTAGCATTTTTCGACTTCAAAGTCGACTATTTGTATTTTTTTTATATAAATACATGTTATTTACATTTTATTTTATTTCATATTTAATTTTTTTAAAATTTCCCTTCACTATGCATCTACATATATTTATATGCATGTACATATCTTGCCATGGTACAAATTCAAAATCCTAGAAACATTTCAAATAAACTTCTGATAATTTCAAAATATACATTTCACTAAAAATTTATTTTTTATATCCATATAATAAATAACTATAAATTTTCCAAATTAATTTCAACATCTTAAGATAAAGAGACACGTTGTGCGAAAATGCCAAAACATTTATCCACCGAAGAATTTAACGAACTGAAGAACTGGCTGCAGGACTTGCAAGTGACTTATAAAAACTTAAATCGAGATTTTTCCGATGCCTTGCCATTGGCGAATCTACTTAAGACTTTATTTCCTAAACATGTAGATTTGCACAATTATCCGCCTCGCAACAGTACCCAACTGAAGCTAAACAATTGGGAGACTTTGAATAATAAAGTCTTGTTAAAGTTTGGTTTACACCAGAATAAAAACATGCTCGATAAATTATCCAGAGGTGTGGCTGGTGCCATAGAGGCTTTGTTGTATGACATAATGCTAATGGTAAAAAATCCAAAACACAAAGGCGATAAACCAGATGAACAGGAGCAATTATGGACGGAAAAGGACGAAGTCATGATGGTTAAGGTCAATAAGATAGTCGGTGATGCAATCGTGCAAATGCCACAAAAAATGATTTTGTATTCGATATATGAACATGCGTTAAGAGAATCACAAGCCAAAGATAATTTTATAACAACTGCTCAGCAAAAAATCACACATCTGGAGAATGTTTTGAAATTAAAAGAGGAAAGAATTGAGGAACTTTGTGCTCAAATGTCAAAATTATCGGTGAGAAGTTTATTGTCGCAACATAACTTAGAACACACCTCCTCCTCCAATATCAGTTTATTTTTGGAACCTAATTCTTTAAAAGCTTGTTCAAATATTGATAGCAATGATATGGGGAATGTTGAGCAACAAATTTAATGCGATATATTTTCCAATTTGAATTGTTTTCTTAAATAATGAAATTTTTGCATATCAAAAAAAAAAAAAAAAAACAAATACATATAACCTATTACATATGAAACAAACAACTGAAGTTTCTTTTTGTCTCTTCCATAGATAACAAGAGCAATCTATGAAAATAGTTCTTTACCAACCAAACAAGGCGTGTTTGAGTCGTAATATGTAGTTGTAAAGGGATCTCAGGAATTGAATAAGCGAGTCACAATTACCAGAATGAGGTTTCAAGTCTGAAACTAAAAAAAAAAAATTTACTAATGATGTTGATTAGATGTGCAAATAGTTTTTTTTTTTTCTTCATTCGATTGATCATTTTAAATTAAAAGGTTTGTTTCTTGTACGTTTTTCTTTTCAATGTAAAATAAAATTTAACGTATGAATGTACAGACACATAATTAATATTTCAGCGATAAGAAAGATTGTTTACTGTATTTGTGATGGATGTGCTTTTTGTATTTATTGAGGATTTTATTCGTGATAACGCTTTTATCAGCGTATTCAATTGTTTATTCTAAATTTAAAACATTTTTATAAGTAGACCTTATTGAACTCGATTTTCGGATGTTTTTTTCGTTTTTTTTTTTCAATTTCACTTAAGGTCGAGTGGGCAAACAACGACTCTATAAATTATGTATAATAAAAAACACTGATTTTCATACGAATTTCCTAAATGAGTTTCTCTTATGGTACACAAAGAAATAAATCGGGCCTATTCTCGTTTAAGTATCGTTTTAAAACGACACATAAAAACGACAATTTTACCTTGAAAAGATACCGTATTACCCTAGCACCGTGTTATCATTTTAATGTAAAATTGTCGTTTTTATGTGTCGTTTTAAAACGATACTTAAATGAGAATAGGTCCGAATGTCAATGTAATATCACCATGCAAAAATTTTGATTTCAAATCATATTAAATTTATAAGATATGATATGTTGTTTATGCTGCAATACTCTGTTAAGCTTAGTTGTGTGACTTGTTTTTGGTTTTTGTTATTTATTTTGATGTTCGTAAATAAACTTGAAATAACTTTCATTCAACATTGCTCTTCGTGTTATTTGAGTAACGAATTTGCGTTGTTACAGCTTGAAATAACTTTCATTCAACATGTTTCTTCATTTTGATTTTAACATCACGTAAATGTTAAATCAACATGAAATAAAGTTATTCTTTGAGAATTAATATAAACCATGTTAGATTAACATGAAATACATATGAAGCAAATTTATTGCCAAAAAAAAACGTTAAATTAACTTTGTTTACGTATGTTCTAAAACAAGAAATTAGATTTATTCGAATACAAATTCGAAATTTTCGAATTTTCTTTTTCAAAAGAGCGCGAACATTTTTGTTTGCATTCTCATTGCTTTTTATTGATGAATTAAGCACATAGACTACAGCAGGCTGCACAACTACACGACTACAAATCCTGTTTACTGCTATCAAGCTACTTAATTAAATAGACAATGACAGCAACATCATAAGCACATGATATCAACTGCGTTCGTGAACTCAAAAAAATAAAATAAATTGGTCTAAGTTGACGTCAGCGACAAAAGTGGTCGCATAGCCATGCTGCTGCGACAAGTTTTTGGCGTGAAAATCATCGCATCCCAAGCCATTAATGTTGAAAATTATGATTTATTATGTTTTATGATTTCATTAACCACCAACTTACCTGAATTTGTGAAGCATGCAAATCCATGGTAATAATGTGATCTGCACCGGCGACTGACAGCATATTTGCAACCAATTTCGCCGAGATGGGGGCACGACTCTATATGTATGTAAGAAATAGAAAAGAGGAAAAAATAGAGATAAAACACATGTTATTTAATTGAAAAATTTTACAACAAAAATATTGCATAAATTTAATTTTGTATATATGATATACATATATGTAATGGCAAATGAATGATATCGACCGAGTTGTAAGTCAAAAGATCATTTTCAATATTTTTCTTTTATCACGAATGATGACAAACAAATACGCTGACAAAATGATGACGGACCAATGAGGACTATGAATAACTTTTTTTAATGTCCCATTTTTAAACGCTTTATAAATAAATTAATTTTTACAATTAAACAAACAAATTAAGTAATAACAGAAGACAAATCACAAAAATAATTTTTAAGTAATAATTAATTAATAGAGACTACTAAAATGGCTAAATTTTGCTTTCAATTGAAATTTTAAAATTAATTTTGAATATAAAACAAAAGGATAAAAAACGTGTACGTATTTTCTAAAAAAATCGACCAAAGGCTTAAAGTGCTTTCATAAGTTGTGATTCAAAAAAAAAAAAAAAAAAAAAAAAAAAAAAAAAACCAAAGTGGGACAATAATACTAAAAATAACTTGTGATAGTGATTGCTTTAAGGGATTACACTTAGAAAAATTACTAGTAAAGTTTTATTTTGGACATGCAACAAAGCAAATTTATATTCAGTTTTATTTAAAAGGGGAATCCTTTTTACTAAGGAACCATTTTTTATAATCCCAATTAGCTGAAATTAGTTAAATATTAAAAAAACTTTAAAAATTTAAAAAAAAGAAGAAAAAAGCAGAATGTAATTTAAGCGTACCCAAATGTAATTTAGCAATTTGTGAAAAATTTTCTTTTCAATAAAAAGTGTGAATTCATTGCAAAACTAGAAACTTTTAAGTGGCTTTTTATTTCAGTTTAGGGGGAGGGGAGAGGAGAGGGAGGACCTCTACAAAGTTCCTTAGCTACTCACAGTATATTGTTTAGCTGAAAATTCCTAAAAAGACATTTTGAGAGAAAAGTAAAAAAAGATAAGGTGAAACAAAAAGTACAGAAATAGAGTTTAGCATAAAAAACTAATAAAGAAAAGTGCGAAAAATAGAAAAGGAAAACGGAAGGAAATTGGGCAGCAAATGCTTTAAAATGGTATAAAAGTAAACGATTTTTAAAAGGATCTAAAAGCATTTGAATAACAAATACTAAACTAACCCTACGAGCTAAAATGTTTTTGAAACTATACTAAAAATGAAAAACTAATATAACTAAACTATTCAATTTGCCTCATGGAAAACATTAGCAGCCTGCGCCACGCACCATGTCAAAAGAAAACGTTCGAGCGATTATTTATATTGCAGACGAAAACAAATTGTATCATTTTATTGTTGTTTTCAATACAAGTTGTCGATCGAACGCTTTCTGTCGAAATCAAAAAAAAAAAATAATCGAAATTTGGAAACTACTATATAATTGTTTGCCATCAGATGGGCTTCAGCATTGAAAATTTTTCATTGATTTTTTTTAACAAAAAAAAATTGTGTAAAACACATAAATCTGCACATCTGATAACACTGGCTGTAGGATGCATTAGTAGAGACAGAATTACAAGGAAGTAATTAACTTTTGAATGTGTCTTTGCTAAAAAAAAAATACATTTATTAGGCATGTTCTGCGATGTCGACAGAAGGCGTTCGTTGCACAATTTTCACTGAAAAGAAAAATAATATCACGGTGCAAATTATACACCCACAGTTCATTCAAAAGTCTTCATCAAGGTTTTCTATACATAAATGTTAAAAATAGACTGGCCAAAGGAAAACAAACCTTATCTTAAATAAATGTGACCCTAAAGATCAAGAAATTATTACACTGTGCACAGCAAGAAAAAAAAATCTAACAACTGATTTAGAGGCTTGAGTTTAAATGTATTACAAAAGAGGGTTTATGGTGGACCAACATAGAAAATCATGATAGATACAGAATATGTTGGGCACTTTAATATATTAAAATCCAACGAGGAATATTTTTATGAAACATTTTAGCCATTTAACTTATACATATGGGTCTTTTATAAAAAAAATAATATAAATGCGAACATAGCTGGTCAAAATTTTCGCTACAATTTAAATATGCGTTTTAAGATTAAGAGCCAGGCCGGTTTATCGATATCGACAACGTTCGACTTGTCCCACACTTTCATTCAAAACAAAAGCAAATTTTAAGATTTTGTTTCTAATTTCGTCCCCAGTCGCAGTTGCCTTTTAAGTAAACATAGTATGTGTTCAGTATATTTAGGTAAAATCCTAAATATATTCTGGAGTCGTCTTATTTATTGCCTAGTATGTACATTAGAGTGGCCGTTAGTTGTATGGACAATTTTTTTTTGTTGGTTTCTTTTATTTTTACCCCCAAATCGGTTCAGTTTTATGTAAAAAAAAATACAAAAAATTTCATAGCGATAAGTTGTGTTTTCGGAGGTGCCGTCCTGCCCTCAAAGTTAGCCTTCAAGCCCATATATTCAATGCAATTTTTTTTAGTTTTCTTATGACTATACTTAATATATGTATGAAATAATTTAATAGATATAAACTCTTATTATAAACACACATAAATGCAATTTTAGTGTATACAATTTTTGGTATTTTGTTGTTAATGTTTCCTCATTATTTCCTAAAATATTAATTTTAGCAAAAAACTTTCTTTGAGACTAATGTTGTAGATTAGAAGAGCTAAAATATTGCCATATGTACATATATCATATTCTGATTGATGATTGATTGATGATTTTTTTAAAAGATAGTCATTGCAAAAAATTACATTGAAAAATGTGCTTGAAGGCCAACTTTGAGGGGAGAAAGCACCCCCTAAAACACAACTTATCGCTATAAAATATTTTATATTTTTTTTACATAAAACTGAACCGATTCGGGGGGTAAGAATAAAAGAAATCAAAAAAAAAAATAACGGTCACTCTAATGTACATACATATGTATAATTACGAAATCAAATGTAACTTTATGTCCCAGTCAGCCTTAGATGATCAAAAACTGATTATGTAATCAGTTGTGCGCTTAAAATATGATTCGAAAATGAATCCCAGAAACACTTAAAAAGTGATTTGTTTAAAAAACAAACAAAAAACAGCAAGCTCGTGCAGTAAAATCAAGAAAATATAAAAATATAAAAATTTGACCTTCATAGGGTGTTTAAAATCGTTGACGTTAACGATCTTCTGGTCAAATTTGACCCAAATTGAAAATTATGTATTGGTTTCATCTATTTGTGATTCATTTATTGCCAATGAAAGAGAACATTATTTCATATATTTAATTCGATTAATATATGATAGATAAAACCGTAATATTAAATCGATATTATTATTAATTGTACATAAAGTAATGGTTTCAGAGTGCAGTTTTCATATCAAGTTTTTGCAAGTTATAATAGTATCTATTGGTGTTTTATTTTCTGCGTTGAGGCCTAACTGGCAACGACTTCTTTTGGATCTGTTTTTACCCTCTTCAAGCATTTTTTCTTTTGATTTAGTTGAAGTTTACGGCTACTCATTTACCTCACGTAGTTTTTAGTGCAACTTTCTGTGAAAATACTGATATTGATAACCTCTTTTGGTTCTTTATATAAGGCATAGTAAGCTGCAATCCTAAATTTTCTAAGAAGTGTCGACGTTTTGCAAAACAGTTTATTTCCAGCCGCTATTAGCTGATGTAGATATCACAAAAGCATTGTAAGCTTATATATCTACCATGTTACTAACCACCATTTGACAACATTGATTAGTCTTTCTTTTGCAAGTAAAACATGATCTAACTTTGTCCAGCAAATAAACCCTTCCATTTTATTTATTGTAATCTAATCATATTTGCAGTTTCTTGTCTTGGTGATTACTAACTTTAGAGATATGATGCAAAGTACTAAGAAGGTTAGGTTAGTTTAGGAAGGGTGGTGGTTTACCGCACCTCCACTTGGAGACCCAATTGGGTCCATTGTGATTCCCTTCTGTTGCCCAAAAAAGTAATATTTACCCTCCCATTTGCAGCCAGAAGTGACCATATTATACTAAGAAGATTCACAGACTTTTTTTTATCGGAATATATATAAGAAGGGTACGAGTACTATCTTTGGTAAAACAAAAATAATGATAAATACGCATGATAATAACACATGTACTATCTCTGGTAGTAACTCATTTATATTTTTATGTGTAGTTTGAACTAAAGTGATTTGTGATCTCAGTATTTATTGTTCAACCGATAAGATGTAAAAAAATTATCTGCAGTCGTGTTATATTTTCAAAATCGTCTGATAATGTATGCAGGCCATTTTCTATTTCATTATCTTTCATTATTTTACAAGAAATACCAGACACAACACTTCCAAACTTTAAAACGGGTCAAATTTGACCCGAAGATCTCTAGTGTAAAATCTTGCATACAATTTTCTTTGGCAAGTTTGCGGATATATAAACCTACTATATCTGTTAAGATATAAAATTAAATAAAAGTCAGAAAATATGACATAGATCAATCACTAATTTTCAGAAAAAATCAAAGTTTTTTCCTGAAATGGGTCAAAATTGACCCAAAGACCCTATGAAGGTTAAAACAAAAAAAACTTAATGTAAATACTCACAAACTGTCTCGAAAGTGAATCGAAATTGATCAGAAATGCGAGTCATAAAATACTCTTTTAGAAGACTCGCGGCTAGGGTACCATTCTCTCCCGAATGAACAGTCATTTTCGACTCGAAAACGAGCGCATAAATGCTTATTTTAATCGTGCGGAGGAGTCGAAAAAGACTCGAATATGATCATTAATTTCATAAAATGCTGACTGGGGTATAACTTGTGAGGTATTCAAAATTGAAAACAAATACATATAATTACATATGTACATATTTATGGGCACATATGCATATGTCTGTCTGTATATTATTTAAATATAATTAATTAAAAAATGCACAGCGTCTGAACAACACATTTAAGTTCACATAAAACAAATCCATATACATATCTTCGGGTGGTTACTGGTTTGCCGCACAGTATATTAAGAATACATTATTACTGCGGCAAACCAATAACCACCCGACTATATGCATGTCTATGTAGTTGAACAAACACACACAAACACACAAATACACTTAATATATTAATCCATTAAAAACATAATTTTCCAATATGACAAAACAAACCCCTTTTTGACTATTGAACATTCAAATTAAATATTTTAATTAAGACATCACAAAGTAAGTAAACCAACAAATATTATTTGATTCATAAAATTCGTTATTTGCAATGAAGCAGTTGTTGTTTGTTCTAAATTTTTCTGTGGTGAAAACTAAAAAAAAAGAAATAAAGAACAACAAATCAAATGTGGATAAAATTTGCATTTTTTTTATAAATTTTAATTAATTCAATTTTTTACTTCATTTCCAAATCAAATTAAGCAAATTTTGTACAAAATTTTTTTTCGAATATTTTAATTTATTTTATTTTTAAAGTGCATTTCATTGCAAGAAACATACTCAAACATTAGTAACTAAGACCTAAAAAAATATTAACATAATCTCTATAACAAAACAAACAAATGTTTTTAATTAAATCATATGGGCATGCAGAAATTAATTACTTAATACATAATAAAATACATAACATTGAGATATCGAACTTTTTACACATTTCCATAGATTTTTTTTCATACTAAACGAAAAGGAAATGTATTAAAAAGAAAACAAAATGAAACACAGCAATAAGTGTTTGTTGGGTTAATTTTGTTATTTTGTTGGCAATAATTACATACATATTAGTGATGCACGAATATTCGTATTCGAATTGCCGAATATTCGGCTATTTTTAATGCGAATACGAAGCATTCGTATTCGTCAAATTCAGGCGAATACGAATACGAATATTTTTCCAAAAAAAAATTAAATAAATAAATGCAAAAATCCTAAACTATATATAAATAAATGGATAAAAATATTAGTTTGTACGAATCCATTAAATTTTTTATAGAAATTTGTGCTTTGTATCATTTTCAAATATTATTTACTGACGATCATTAAAATTTTGGGTATTTTTTATTATCTTTAAAGTACGCCAACAGGAGTATGAAGTTCTTTTTCATAACAATTTTTTAATATTTCATATTGCAGGCGTAAATAGAGCCCTAATTTAATGTCTATAAATTTCACATGAAATAATCGTATTCGGATTCGTATTCGCGAATATCGTTCCAAATATTCGTATTCGCGAATATCAAAAATTGACATTGGTTACATCACTAATACATACATACATATATATTTCTAATGTTGTATAACCGTACAAAGTTTGTAACTTTTCTGAAATATTATCAAATATTTTCTGCAAAAGCGAAAAGCAGGACGTCTACTCTATATTTGGAAACGAAAGAAAATACTTTCGAATGTGTATGTTATTAACATTGCAATTCGAAAACGTTTTCCATCTATGGTTCTGATATGAATAAAATTGTCTTGCAAGTTTTTACAAGTAATGCGTTCATTTTCTTTTTCGTATCTGGGAGAGTAATTTTATAAATTTCTGCTTTACTCTCTCAATGCTACTTTCTGCTGGGAAAGTAAATGAACAGACCTAGTATTATTCAGCATGTGTTGCCGGTTTTGTTTTTCTACTACCTCTTTTACATCAACGAAATGCATCTAGACATGCTAAACCATCGAAACAAATAAATTGTTTAAATTTGTATTAATTTTGACACGCGTTAAATAAAAATAAAATATTAAAATTTAAAAAAATCTTATCTAAACGGTAAAAAGTTTTCATTAAAAATCATATTAAAATTAAAGAAAAAAAATCTGTTCGAAAATGTGCAAATTGTTTGAACCAACAAAAATTTAATATAATAATTTACCCTTTTAATTGTATGAATTGCTTGCTAATATATCATATAATAGTTAAATGTAAATTTTTTTAATAAACAAAAATAAAACTTTGTACAAAATATGCTTGAATATGAGAGAAAAGGAGAGGATATTCTGTATTAACGATATTTGTTAAATTATTCGCCCCGAATACATAATTATTTGAAAAATAAAGGCAAAATAATAAAATTGAAACAAATAATACCCTAAATTTCCAATCGTAGTTTTTACAACGCTTTTTTTCATCGCCATCATCTGAGCCAGCCAGCTAAAGAAAATCAAATTAAAGTTAATTAATAACAATAAATAAATAAAGTTTACAATATTTGTTGGAAGACACTGGAAATTATATCGTGGTACATACTACATATTTATTTATTATCTCTCATCCACATTTGTTTTGTAAATGTTACCTGTATTTAACACAGATGTCACACTAATTGCTTCTTAAGAAAGAAAAAAAAAACAACGGAAAACATCAAAATGCAAAAAAAATAAAAGCATTTTTAACAAATTACACAACGTTTCCAGGAAAAGTTTTAGAACTTGCGCGTTTTTACATAAGTCCACTCACTAGTTCTGGAATGCTTACAGTAAGAATGAAATTTTTTAAGGTATATAAATGCCTATGAATTAAATTATTGACGACGCACAGTGTTGCCTAGGTAAAAATAAACGGTCGGTCGGTATCTTCTCAAATAAACATGAGATTAAAAAATTATGCAAAAAAGCTTACAGAAGCAGTGTTTCTGCCCACCCTGTAATAATATAAGCTGAGACACAGGGTGTTCGAAATTATTAACTCGTGCTGTGAGGACATTTCCATGTCCGTAACTCTTAACTCTGATTTTAAATATGTTTGATTTTTGGGGAAAAATTAATATGAAATTAAAATACTTAATTTTTCTTTAAACAACATAAAACCTTGAAATGTTTATCGTACAACTAGACGAATAAAGATAAAAGAAAGTCTTCACAGATATCAGAAACAAATAGGGTGTTCCAATAAGATGTTTAATTTTGAATAGCCCGCATTTTAACAAATGTCATGACTCAAACAGTAACTATTTGACAAATGACAAGTAAAAACTACAACATTCATAAAATGAAACGAAATACGCTCCAACAAGGCAAATTCAGTACCAGTTGGCTTTATCAGCACAGCTGATTGTCAGCTGACTTTACCCCATCTGGTAAACTATATATAAAATATCATAAAACCTCAACCCGAACTGTTGACACACAGATAACAGTTTGTTGTAATGATGAGGACATTTGATATTAATTGGGTGGCGTTGGCTGAAGTAGTTAGCACGTTGACTACAAAACCGAAGGTCCTGGGTTCAATACCTGTATCCAACAGTCATTAAAATAACAACACCATTTTTCCATTTTTCTGATGTGCATTAGTGTCGCTTTGTGTCAGTTGTTGTAGGAGTTCAAGTAATGAAGGCATAGTCACTGGTCACTGAACTATAACGAGTTCAGCAGATAATAATCCTAATGTAACATCAGAGCGCCCTCCTTCGTTGTGTAGCAGAATCATCGGTGAAGTAAAATAATCGATAAAATGGCTACTAACCACAGCTTACAAAAATCTAATAGGCCTCATTTGACACCACCAGAGGCGCATTTAAAAAAAATCGTGCAAAAAGCAGAATTGTAAAAGAATGGAGCTTTTCTCTGCCTGTTCCTTCACCACCTGTCTTCTCTATCACTATCCCTTTCCTAAAGAAGATAACACCTAGTAATAATAGTAGGCATTCATTGCCTGAGTGTTTTTTCTCTTTTAAAAAAAATCGCTTTGGCTTTGAAGTTATTAAAATTCAGTGAAAAAAGAGAGAAATTTTCCCTGTCACAGTTCGCAAAACTAAAACATTTTTAGGTCGTCGTGAAGAAATTGTGAAGCTGGTGGAAAAGTTTTAGCTGTTGCGACAAGTTAGTTATATGAAGAATCGAACTCGTGCACGTGTGACTGTTTGGTGTGGTTTATGGTCTCGCCAAAGTGAGAATTGCGCCATTATTATGTTATTTTCAACAAGACTGCGCTACGTGCCACGCAAGTAACGTTACCATCGCTATTTTGCATGAAAAATTTTCCGACCGTGTAATTTCTCGAAGAGGCGATCACAATTGCTCACCAAGATCTTGTCATTTTACACCTTTAGAATTGTTTTCTTTGGGGCTATGCGAATTGTTAATGGAAAATTTCATGGTTCTGCAAGTTTAGCCGCGACTGCCATTTGATTTATCACTACTTTTCATTATTCATGACATACTCTCCTCTTTAGAATTAAATAAACATCCGATAATTTTGCTTAAAAATACTCCTTCTTTTATACATCAAAATTAAACTCTTATTGGAAGACCCTTTATTAAAATTTTTGCTTAACTAGACAAGAAAGATACCAGCGAAACCCCAAGTTAAATCAATGCCAAAAATTAATTATAAAATCAAATACAAATACTTTTTAAATTGTAGCAGATATGTCAAACAATGTTTGCACAATTTTTATTTTACTTTTTTACATATCTTACATATCCAAAAAATCTAGAATCTGTAAAAACGATCCATATTTGGAAAAGTTACGAGTTTGAAACTGTTTTCATAATGGGTCAGGATGCCCAGAAAGCATAGCTTCTGAAATCATAGGTCCTCTTTTAACTTTCTCATTTACATCATTTTGTAATCGGTAATAAGTATTTCTTTTAGCAGATATACGTGTCTGTCATGACTTTCACATCCGTGTGAAAGTGAATCTTTTCCGCATATTTTGGTGTCCTGACATTCACTTCCGAATAATTTTTTCGTTTTACTTTCGACTGCACCAAGCAATGTGAAAGTAAATAGAATAGAAGTATGCAGACACCAAATCTTTTTTTTTGCGATTCGGAAATTTTCATTCTAATTGAAAACGTTCGAAAGTCGTGACAGACACGATAGATTTATTATCATTATTTTTACCTTAGGCATCACTTTTATGAGCTAATTCTGACTGAACAAAGCAGCTCCGTGGAACTAGCTTACAAGCTGAAAATTTTAAATTAAAACCATCGCAATACCAAATAATATTTAGTACTAATTATGCCTTCTAAAACTAGTTGAGTTTTCCTGGATCTTAAATAATAAAATACACTTATTTATTTACTTTTTGTAAATAATAAAAAACAACAAGTAGAATTTGTTTTAAATTTTAAAAATAATATGTACCAAACTTTTTTTTGGTTAAAAAAAAAACTTTATAACAGAAATAAAAGGAATAACTAAAAAAAATCAAATAAATATATTAATCAAGAAAATTCACAATTAGTTTTTTGCATTACTTTCAACATTTAATGTATTTACATCATAAAAAAATTAATGCACTTAATTCATTGTTAACTTTCTTTTCACAAACACTCACCTTATCTTTTTTGTCTTGGCGGGCATATGGGAAACAAGGAATCACAGCTGTTACACGAGATGCTGAAGCGATTTTGCATGCATTGATCATAATCAGCAACTCCATTAAATTATCGTTAATCTCACCGGAACCGGATTGTACAATATAGACATCTTCGCCTCGTACAGATTCGCCGATTTCAACACTAAAAATATATTTAAAAACAAAATCAAATAAAATCTACTAGGCAAATATAGGCTTAGACACTTTGTAAATCAATTATTAGGTTATGTCACTACTTATCGAAGTTATAATAGAATTTAATAATATATATAATTGATAAGCGAACATGTTTTTTGTAATCCCTTTTACGCTGGTACCACCGCACCGATTTTAAAAAGATTTATATGGTTTTAAAGGATTTTCTGTACAGATGTGCAGAATCTATATTTTATTGAAATCGGTTTAGTATTTTGGGAGCTATAAGCGTTTTAAGTTGCTACTACTACATGCACACATATTACACACGCATTTATTAGCTTACAAGTAAAAAAGAAACAAAACATGAGTGTGTGTGTGTGTGTTTGTACCCTGCAGAAAGTGCGAATAGTGAAAGTGTACTGAGTCGCTTTTGACTTTGTCACCAGTACTACTCTACAATTATTCCCCATACAATACTTTATGCTATAGACATTTAGCATGTGCTTGTCATTGAAAATCTACTATTAACACTAAATCAGTTGACTAGGTAGTGAATTCATAGTTCCTATGGGAACATGGAGACATACCAACCAGACATTTACTGGTACATTTCTATACCTTACATACATACAAATTTATATATAATGACAAGTTGTTGCAAAATCCACCAGAAATACACCACATCTGTTTTCTCTATTTCTATTATACTGACGAATAGAAGAGAAATTGTAGACAATGTAACTACTACTAGAATTTTAGTGTTGACATAGAGACACTTGGTCCCAGTCTGACTGCAGGGTAGTATTTCTCCTGACCTTACAATTGTTTTTCTCTTATTTGTTGTTGTATTAAAGCCATAATCAACGATGCCAACTATTTATAATCCAAACGCGCTAATGCCCTTCTTAAAACGCGCTAGAACGCGCTAAGTTACGGCATTGTCAAATATTTATAGCGAAAACGCGCTATTTTCTACGCGCTAAATTAAATTTCAATAAAGTCGATGTATGTATTAGTACCAGCGTGACCGTTTGACCGACTAAAGTGGCAAATTGCCACTTTTTCGACTGCCTTGCCACTTTTTGTCGCCACTTTTTTTAGGGTGAGTTATATGAAAATACATTAAAAATAATGTAGTTTTCTCGTTTTTTGTTAATTTTCCCCCTTTTTTTTTTTTTGATAAATCCCCTATTTGGTGCCATTTTTTGAATGATGTCATCGGTAACCCTGATTAGTACTCGTATCACAATTCATTTTTCAGATTTTGCAATATTGCTTCCTCGACATTATGTTTTAATAAACTAAAATGATTTAATACAGAATCAGAATCGCCTTCCAAATAATCGAAATCCTTCGTTTTTACTTTTAATTTATTTGTAAAACTTTGTAACAACATATAAATTGAGGAATAGTTTTGCGATTCAAATGCTTTTTGTACTTCAGCTAGTTAGTTGTGAAATTTCAAAATATTTGCCATTACAGTATTAAAATGCGTTTTTAATTCTAACCAAGGTCAAGCGAATTTTGTTTGCGACAGCTGAATCATTAACTAATTTAAAAAAAATTTATCAGAGTTTTTGATATTAGAAACTTGTTAAATTTATACAAAAAAAGTTAAAAAATATTGAACTGAAATGGTATTATTGACTTTATTCAAAACGCGCTAATTTAGCGCCTTTTTTATTAATCGCGCTAAGACGGAAAAAAGCGCGCTTAGCATAGTTAAAACGCGCTAAGTCTAGCGCGAAACGCGCTAAATTGGCATCGCTGACAATAATACTTAAAGGAAGAGAGTTGACTAAATTGAATTAGGTTGGTTGAAGGGATTTTGTTTATGTTTTTTTAATTTCATGTATTATTTAATTATGCTTGCATATGTATGTAAGTTTGTGTGTGGCTGTGTTTTAATGAATTTTTTTATGACGTTTAGATACATTTTCTTTGAATCTTAAATTATTTACGTTTTGATTCTAGAATACGGACGAGCGTGTCGTCCGTTTAGTTCTAAATATAACGTGAGAAAATTAATCATGCAATAAAGCTGGTGTTTCCGGCACACAACTGCATAAACATGGATACATGCATATGTACATATGTATGTATGTACATTAGAGATGAGCCATATTTCGAACATTTTACTTTTTCACATCGATTTAAAAATCACTAATCACAACTGCGACTCAATTTATCAAGTAACAAGTTTTAGAAACATAGGGTGTGTTGGTAAATGCATCACAGCTTTGGATCATACGTGCAAACTTTTATTTAAAATGCAACTAATTGCGCTGATAGTGTGTTTTAGTAGTAATCATATTTGTACACCATATTTTAAATTTATTTGTGCGTTTTCTACTTCAGTGAAACAGTTTAGAACGTTTAAAGTTCCATTTGCAGCGCAGTGATGCATTTACGAACAGACCCATAGTTCTTTCATACAAACTGTGAATGTTCTTGTATGCTTACTTTACATAAATAAAGCTACCACATTAATTTTTAAAAAAGCTGAAGGTATAAGGTTTTGTCGAAAAAAAGTCGTCAATCGTGTGAAATCGTCTTTTCTGGCAACTATGTACAGCTCTCACATTTTTGTATTTGTAATTTTATTGTGTCTGCCTATTATACGACAATTTTCAATATTTGAATGGGGTTGAATGCTAATTGTTTGTTCTTGTCGCTCTCTTATTAGTATTTATCAAAACACCAATACTAATCAATGCTTTTAAACTTTAAAATTAAAAGCAGAAGAGCTGAAATGTGTTAAACCGTGATCACAGTCACTATTTAATTTCACTGCTGCTCTTATTAGATTATCTCAAAATAACAGAACTGCTACAAGCAAAATACTAACTGTGATCATAGTCACAGTTTAGAAGAACAGCAATTTCAAAATCACGTTCACGCGTTAATAAAAAATCACAGTATTGCTCATCTCTATTGTACATACATAAATATAAGACTACACAAATTGATAGCTTTATTTCCTCTTAAAGTTCGCACTTTCAGCATTATTTGCTTTTTAAATTTTATACTTATGCATGTACGCAACGAATTATTTTGAACAAATGATTTTTCTTTTGCAACGATTTGACCTGGGATGACGGAAAATAGTTCCAAATTAAGGCAAACCCCGTCGGAAGAAAAACACATCGCTCAAATAATTTGTCCCTTTTAGCAACTTCAAAATTTGATTTTGAAAAGTGTAAGTATTGCCAGCTACATATTTATAAATAAGCTGCGTTGTGAACAGGCAAGTATTATGCCAAATTACTGACTGATTTGAATACTCCTTTTATAGTTGTTATGGATTACAAGTTAAACGTAAAATCGGAAACTTTACGAAAAAAAATAAGCGGATTTTTTAAGTACATAATAATAATAGCAATAATATTGTAGGCATATTATGTCTACAATAATTTTTTAATTATTAAAACATCCCTCTATTTTCTTCCCCATAACCTACGACTATTTTCCTAGTTCTAGCACAATGCATTGCAGGACAGGGGTTATCCCCTGAGTTCTGTTCCTATTTAAAAAAAATATATATATTTAAAATTACCTTTTTTTTTTATAAATTATACGCCATTTAACTAACATTCGTCTAAAAACGACATTTTTGTTTAATTATTTTTTTCTTTGCTTTCATTTAATCAAAAATATCTTAATTAAATTTTACATTTCGCCTTTAACTCTCAAAATATGTATAAGAAAAATTCTATAAAAAGTTTGATCGATAGAAAAATAATAAAAAATATACAACTGTATGTACATATGTATGTATGTATGTGCTTGCTAATATTACAAAATGAAATTATAACGTTAATTTAAATACATATATATGTATGTATGCATGTATGTAGATAACAGGGATGGACAATTCAATACTTTGTTAATTAAATTAATTGCGTTTCACACGAGCAAAATGCCAATGCCGCTGAGATTAATTTCTATTATAAAAGTTGTTTTTATTGCAGATCATTATTCTGATCCGTCAGTGTAGACTCAGGTGTTACAATCACTTATTATTTCGCCCTTTTCCCAGTGCCTTCTGGATGGGAGAAGGACTATGAAAGTTGTATAAAATCGGGGGATTGAAGGTTTACCCTGCGTTTACACATGCAAGTACCTTGCATGCAAGCTCTGTGTACGTATTATCAACAAAAATTTCATACAAATTCCCGACTGTCTTGCAACTTGCATGTTTGCCTTTTATTGCAGAGTTGTCCATAACATAAAAAAGTTTAATTTTGAGGGAACCAGATAGTATTGAACTTAACTCGTGTTATTTTAATGTTACTTACATATGTCTAAAAAATTCATTAACCGCTTGATTTATGAATATTTAATAAAATAAATATTAAATTAGCTTTTAAATGTATTTAAAATTAGTAAAAACTCATATAACATTACACTGAGATCCAGTTAATTTCTACTAAAGTGTTAATAGGGCAACACTGTTAGCTAACTTTCCATTTACTTGCTGCAAGTGAAACAAGTCACTGTCTTGTAAAATTCCTTGGCAGTTGAGTTGGAAGTAGACTGCAAGTGCCGAAAGTGTAGTTGTGTTAGTAAAAGAGTTTGAGTGTATTGAGTTTTTCGAACTTGCACTTGCACGTGTAAACCCTAGGTTAAGTAATAAATTTTATTTCAACAATTTAATTAATATTTATTTTATCACTATGAATAAAAACATATTAATAAAAGTAATATCTTCTTCATTCAAGCAAAGAACTCACTGCCTAACGTCCCTTTTCACAATGTGTGATTAAGAGTTAACGTGAACTTTAACTGACAGTTCTTCATACAAAACTTGCCGTTAAAGTCTCTGTTAGCTTTTAATTGTACATTGTGAAAAGGGCCGTAAATAGCATTTAAAAGTAACGTAGTAAGTTACAATTAATGTTTTCAAATATCCATGTCCGATATAGAGAGATAGATGTACCTACACTATCAACGTCATTACTACCAACAACATGCCATGATAGCAATCAATTTGAAAATATTGTACATGCAACACTACTCATTTTTAAAAACAACAACAGATATAATAAGAAATAATGTTAAAAACTTGAAATTATATTTATTAAGAAAAATAATTTTATTTGTACGTCTAATAGTCAATTATCCGAAAAATGTAATAAAGAAATTACCAGAAACTATAATACTGACGTCATTCAGAAACAAAACTTAACATAATTTATTTGTTAAATAAAATATTGAATATTTTCTTTTCTTAATACTATGTATAATAATTAGCAAAATGCATATTTGGGATGTTTCATTCTCATACGTGAGTTTCTTTTTCCTTATTTACAACTACTACGCCAGGCAAAGAATGGAAAATGGTTCTTAAAAAAATATTTTGAAATTGGTGAAAAATCGCTAAAAGTTGATTGCTACGTTTAAATAGGGGGAGGATCCACACCTACATTTAATGTACTTCTGCCTTGCGTTCTTATAATGAGAAAATTGCGTTCAGAAAAGTGGGTGGGGTTAGCCCAGTGAAATTTAACATATACATACTTGTACATACAGACATATGTACCAACTTCAACTTTCCTTTATAATAAAACTCAAACTTAAACTTTAAAAATGCCGATTTATTTTTTTCAGTCTCTTGTGAAAAAATCTATCATTATTTGCGGAACAAATTCGCTGTTTATTATACAGTATTATTAAGCGAATATCGCTTTTAACTAAACTGAGAACAGCACCCGTATTCTGTAACTCGCTAAAGCTAAATCTCTATCGCTAAAAATCTATAAATTCGACTTATCGATGTTTGGCTACGAATGCAACTTTCAAACTTGATTCAAAAATTTATTCCGTCGAAGTTTTAGTGTTTTATGTCCTCGCCAAGAATTTTCAATTTTCTACTTGTTCAGCATTTTAGCGATTGAATTGAATTTAGCTTTAGCGAGTTACAGAATACGGGGCTGGATTCCGTTAGTACACGTTAAGGTGGGTTAGTACTCACTATGCTACATAATCGTACGACTTGTGAAAAAATACAACCCTGATCTAATAATTTGTTATTGTCTTTTGAATATTTTCATAAACAGATCGTAGCAGGGTTTGTATTTTCTCAAAAGTCGTACCGATTATGTATGATAGTGAATACTAGCGTTTATTAAACGTATAAAATTTGCAGTCATGTTACTAATATTAGGACGAACCAAACATTTACATATATCTCACGCAAAAGTTCTGATGCGACAAATTAAAAAATGCAACCAAAAAGTAAAAGTTTATGTCTGATTAATTTTTTTAACGCTAAACATCAAGTATGAGAGCTCATGCTTACAATTTTTAATTCGTAAAATCATAAAACAGAAACAAAGCACAATTCTTTTGAATAACACAATGCACATACCACATATACATATAAATATGTATGTATATACATTAAGGTGGCTTAATTCTAAAAATATTTTACCCATAATTCATAAAACCCATTCAGCTCTAATCGATATAAAAATTTTCTGCTTACATTTGTGATTTTGATCTTCATTCAATCATTATGTCGATTAACACCAGCTTGTTTCTTCCATGAGGATTGATTTGCCCAAATGTACATACATACACATATGTAAGTATGTATTATTGGCACTATATTTACGTTTATTTTATATACATACATACATATGTAGTAGTTGTCATTACGTGGTCCAAGAATCATACCTTAAAAATTTAAATCAAATAAAAAATCCTTTTGGCCAAATGCCATACAATTTGTAAAAAAAGGCAAAGACTTGTATGCTAAAACAACAAACGGTAATAATGATTGTTGTGGTTATTGTACTTTCGATTTTAAAATAAATTTTGTGTACAAAAATACGAAAAACACCAGCCAAAATCTTTAAATAATAAACTGCACCAGCTGTTAAACACCTTCTTGCCTAATTAATAAAATTTATATTGTTCTAAACAATTTAACAAACAAGGTTTAAAACCTAAAGTTTTAAACTAAAATTTAAAAACTTTGGCGCATAGTCATAGTCATAAACAAAGTACACTTTAAGAGTTTAAAACCAGTATTGCCATACAAAATACTGGTTTTAAACTCATAAAGTATACTTTGTTTTGACTATGACTATGCGCCTTTATTTTTTATTTTTAAGTTTAAAAATTTTTTAAACGCACTAATAATCCCAATTAAAAATACATTGAAATTGATTATTGAGGGGTTTAGCTGGATCCTATGCGAATTTCACTGTTGCTAATGCAGATCATCAGGGAACCTTTACCCAAAGCTTCTTAGAACAACTAGAGTTATTATATTATAAACTTTCATTTAAACAAATGAGAAGCTCAATAACAAATAACAAAGTTGAAACAAGAACTCAATAATCATGTTTTTTATTTTCTTACTTTACTATTGCTACATTGGCTGACTTTTTTTCAGCTTCAAATTGTAGTCGTAAGAGTATGTAAAAGAAAATAAATGTAAATAACAACAACAGCTATTTAAGAATAGAGTGTTGCCACACAAGTATTTTTTTGACCGGGTGCAGTCAAGTTAATAATTAGTGTTTTTTATGGGAATTGTTACAATTTAAGTTTAAAAATTTTTTAAACGCACTAATAATCCCAATTAAAAATACATTGAAATTGATTATTGAGGGGTTTAGCTGGATGCTATGCGCATTTCACTGTTGCTAATGCAGATCATCAGGGAACCTTTACCCAAAGCTTCTATTTATTTTTTTTTGGTAATATACTTATTTTAAAAAGGATTCTTGAGGGAAAATAATAATAAAACTTTTTCTATTATTTCTCAGGTCAAATTATAAGAATTTACTAACTTGGGACCACACGTTCAATTTTTGACTTTCAATTCCATTCAATTTGCAATACACTCACATTTTTTTCACTAACACAATCAAACTTTTTAAATTGAAAACTAGATTGCTTTCAAATTCACCTCGACATTTATATGGCCAATTAATTTTCAATTTGAACGGATGGTCACAGCTGGTGATGGCAAAAAAAAAAGAATAATCGATTAATGAATCATATGATTATGAATCAATTAATCGCTTAATCGATATTTTCAGTTAAATTTTAAAATCATCATAAATAAAAAAAATATTATTTAATTAATTACAAAATTTTCTGTTTATTCAATTTATTAAAAAAGAATTTATTTGTTTAGTACAGAATTTAAAAATAGGAGCTTTGATAGCCGCTTCGTGGTTAATCTGTTCCGTTTTCCCGTTATTATTGCACCCGCTTGGAAAAAGCCGGTCTTGGTGATACAGATGTACCAATCAAAAAGTAATATTTTTGTGCAAGAGAGTATAGCTTAGGTTAGACCGATTTCATTTCTTCCCATGCGTCTATTACGTTGCGCTTTAATTCTAGTAGTGGAGAATTGACAAAGAAGCTTAGTTCATCTTGAGGAAGTGTTGACCTTCCTTCTTCATTTGTGGGCTAAAGATTTGTGGTGCGCCCATAAATCAAATTCAGCATCACTACTAAAGACGTTTCACTGCCGCTCCCATGCTGTCTGTCATCTTTATGAGAAATTTTATTTTATTTCGATAATTATTTGAAATAATCGATTAATTCCATTAATCGAAGGAGAATTCACGATACAATTAAATCGTTAATTGAAGGAGAATAATCGATTATTACAAATTTTTCGATTAATCGTGCCACCACTAGTCACAGCATACATTGATTGAAGCTACAAATTTGAGTTGTTTCTTCGTCGGTGGCATTTAAAAAATGAAATCGATTGTAAATTTTTTTTAGCAAATTATTAATGAGTTTATTAAATTTTTAACATTAAATTCTTAATTTTTATACCTAAGACTAGTCCTGCCTGCCCCTGAGTTTCTGGTTTCTATAGAGACGATATGTAAAAACAAACAAAAAATTTAAGGGAATTTTCCACAATTATTTTCACAGTCAAGAGTATTTTATAACAAAAACAAATTATGGCTCGATTATGGATGGCAAACGAGCTTTAATCGCGTTCCCAAACTACAATAATACAATTGGTAACAACAGATTTTAAGTTTCGGCATAGCTTTTAAGACAAAAAAGGTCTTGAAATTGAATAAAATTAATATTTAATTAAATAAACTAAGCTAAGCTAAAAAAGAAATGTTTAGTTATAAATTATTTTAAGCAATAATATTTACGCACAGTGGAGGCGGTAGTTCTGAAGGATTTGAATCATCCCTAAAGTGGGATACACACTATCGATAGTGTGAGCACGAATTTCGTCAGTCAACAGTCAACCACAGAATTTTTTGTGGTTGAGTGACAGTCAGCGGCCATATTGGTTTTTGACTGATAGTGTGTAACAAAAAGCATCAGTCAAGAGATATTTTTGTAGCATAAACAACACAAGATGAACACGGAAAATTATTTTTTTAAGAAATTTACATATTTTTATGAAATTCAAATCTCTGTGCGATGTTTAAGACAAAATATTAACACAAAATCGTACGAGGAGTTGTTAGAGATAAGAAAACATTAAAATAAGTTATTATAAAAAATTTTGTTAGCGATAATGCGCATTAAATTGTGTTTTTTCTGTGTTTGTGTGACCAATTTTTTTCTTGAATGAAGGTTTCAGTGTCGAACATGATCGATAGTCCGTACAGCCAACACTATCATTCAAAACTGATGAATTTTTGACTGTCACTCAAGTTCGGTAATGTGTACCCGCCATTAAGTCTAATAGATTGGACATTTTGTAGTTCCTTCCCTTCACAGAAATAATTATTCTCAAAAAATTTTCAAACAAACGTTTGTTTGAAATAAAATTTAATTTCAGAAAATATTTTTTACTGCTCCAATAAATTGTTTGTTCCAATTTTATTTTATGCAAAAAACTGTAGAGTAAAAAATTATAACTCATACAACCAATATAAAATGACATTTTCTTGACTGTTTAGATAAGAAATCTGTTAAAATATGGCAATGGCATACCTACTGTACAGATCGTTTGATTTGCTTTTTCATTTCGGTGCATAATTTGTTTAAATGAAACAATTTATCGATTGAAAAAATCGGAGTTTTTTTAGAACAAATTACATATTACAAATTTTTGCATTTGAATTTACAACTTTCTTTGTAGGGCCTAAATTGGAAAAATTTATATTTGCTTCGGCGAATTTTGTGTTTGAAATGGGGAATTTTTTTTTCTGAAAATTTTTTGGAACTTATAGGCATTTCCTATATTTTAAAGATTTATTTACATTATTTTAGACAAAAAAGGAAATACTGCAAGAAAAAAGCATTCGTGTGAACGCAAGTATAAAAAAAAATTTCGTAATACAAACTGATCCTTACGCATGCGTACGCACATACATATGTACATATGAGTACATGCATACGTCTGAATATAACTACACTGCAAATAATATTGGAGTACGTGGTGCAATCTAGGTGAAACAGACTAGTTACATCATGGTCCCATGTAATGCAGTCATGGATCATGTCGTTTTAACACAAGTGTTCGTGTTTAAACGATTATGATCGTTCTTCTTAGGCACTTACAAATTGTATGCGAGTAGTCTATAACTATTCCATATGGGGTAGTTTTGGGGTTAGTCTGATGTAATGCAAGGTTAGACCATGTGTTCCAACCCTAGGACATCGCAATGTTAAATCGACCACCTTTTCTTCATACGTTTGGAGTAGTTTTGGAGTACTCCTACTCCTCTTTGGACTAGTCCTTACTTGCATGTATGGACTAGTCGCATTATCTGTAGGGTATGTATGCATGTATGTATGTATATGTATGTATATATGTAAATATCTCAACACTTTGAGAAAAAGCCTGTTGATCATCAAAAATCTCAACAGACATCAGTAAATAATTTAATATATTAAATAAACATTTACAGCACATTTCGCACTCTAATAAATATAATAAATCGAAATAGTCACGTTTTTTCACACAGTTTTTTTTGTGACATTTAAAAGAAAAAATGCAAATAATTGAGTATTAATGCACAAACTATACATACATATGTATGTATGTATTTATGTATGTATGTCAATGGTCACCAAGAAGAGAAAACGCTTAAAAGCAGAACGGCACTAATACATGTTTAGTGCTGTTCCACTGAAAAAAATCGCTTTTGTAAATGTTTAATTGGGTATATGAAAAATATTTTATGGGTTAATTTTGTATGAATGAACGTTTGTATGCAGTGGTGCCTAAGACTGTATGTACTAGTTTTTTTCAATTGCTGGATACATACTCGACACTCAGCATCTACAAAAATATTTAAGCCAAATAAAAACTTATTTTTTAACTCTATATTCCATATATTTTGTATATTTTTTATAGCAATAAAAAATGCGCTGTTATAAAAAGATTTAAATTAGATAATTTATTTACATAAATAATATAGAAAAAGGAAATTAAATCATTTTGGTGGTATTTGAATATTCTCGGTGTATTTTTTTCATAAAAAATGCGACAGAAATCTGCACTTTTTGTGTGTTTTATGCTCTTGCTTTAGATTTTTGTTAGTAGTTGTGCTGTGTACGTATGCAAAGCAGAATGGTAGCAGAGCCCTCAGGGCAATGCGATGGTGGACTATGATGTATGTACATATGTATGTATGTACCCTCTAGTCAGCCTAGAACATACGTGGCCACTGAGAGAACAACGATTGAAATGTATTCGCGTATGTGCATTAGTTTTTGTAAAAAGCCGATTGATGTTCGGCACTTCGGTGCCAGTTTGAACAGCCGTGGCCTAGAACCATATGTCTCTATGTCAATACTCTTTCTCCAGCGACAATTGCGCTAGTTAAAATGTCGACAACTTTCCTTTTATGCGCGAGTAGAGATACGTTAGAGACAACAGTTCTAGTGTATTTCTGGTGATATTGTCAATGAACGCGTCAATAGTTTGTTTTTCTTTTTCATTATGGTGTGCAATAATATGAAATAAATATATGTAGACGAGGGTTACTAAAATCTACAAGTGAATCTTGGCTTCAAATATCTCCATATGGTCGTAAAAGAACTACCTTCTCAATAGTGCTAAAGCCTACTGACAACCATATGGTATATGTCAATAAGCGATTACATTGGCTGGGTTACACCTAATCAGTAACACTAGAAAATCACTATAATTTTACTATTGACAACGAGCGAGAGAATATCGATATTGTATACTACAGCCATTGTGCACACTTCTACCGATATTCGATAGATTCTACCGAATATGTTTGTGAATTTAACAATCTACCAATTCTACCGAACAAGGCCTGAAATCTACCGAATATTATTATTTAGTAATTTAAGTCGATATATGTGTAAATTGCCTATTTTACCACAAAGCAGTGCGGCCGCAGAGCGGCCATTTTCTGTCATGAAAATCATTAAAATAGAACAAGAAATCGGTTAAAAACTGAAACTATAATATTTGCCAAGGAATTGTGGGGATGAAATATTTATTCCTACCAATGATTTAATAATTTTTGCACAAAAGTTTAAATTCATAAATGGATCTTACATATACATAATCTTTGTAGTTACAAATGTTTGTCAAATAAAAGTTATTTTAGTAGCTTTATAAAACCTATGTACAAAAACTGAATTCCTGTTATTTATGTATATTATTTTACATACATATATATTCATATCGTGTCTATATAAAGGGTAAGGGCAAATAACTGGGGATGACACTTTTTTATTGGAAATGCTTCATTGTTTATGGTAGTTTAATTTCCAATCACATGTGAAGTTTTAAATGCGCTTTTGGAACCCGTTTAGTTTGATACTCCTTGCACTTACCCTTTATATATACATAAGTACATATATTTTGTTATTTTTTATGTTTCTTTGAATTGTTATTTTTTACGTTTCTCTGAATAAAAAAATTTCTACCGAATTTCATTCAAATCTACCGATTTTTTTTGTCGATTCTACCGAATTTAAAAAAAATTAAGTGTGCACACTGACTACAGCCCCTAAAATTTACTAGTGAATCTTTGGTGCCAATGTCTCCATGTGGTCCCAAAAGAACTACTTAGTCAGTAGTGCTACAGTGTATTGGTGGATTTTCAATGACAAGCTAATGTTAAATGTCAATAGATGATTACATTGGCTGGGGTACACCTGGTCAGTAGTACTACTGACAACGTCACTATTAAATCACCACAATTTCTCTATTCGCACTTTCTGCAGGGTATGCACTCATGCGTACAACACCGAACAAATTATTCAAACAAAATTCCAATGTGCATATGTGTGTGTTCACATGTATGCACATGTTTACATACAAATTATCTTACCGCGTTTCCCTTTTAAACAAATCTGAATTTCCGCTTTTATTTCTGACGCAGATCTACGTTTTTCGGTACTCAAAAGAAAAACAGAACTCTATTAACGTGAATACTAGGGTGATCGATTATTCGATTTTTTCAGAAACCGGTTTTCGAATATTTGAAATTATGGTTTCGGTTTTTACAATTCAGGAAAACCCGGTTTACCGGTTTTTTAAGTAAGAAAATTATTATACAAAAGTTTTGATTTTAAATTGCTTTATTAAAAAAAGAGTGAACAGTTCATGTAAATACCTATTATAAAACAATACGAAAATTAAAGGTAAAAATTAACTTCATATACTTATGTACACATAGTACATATACATACATACATACATATATAATATACATACATATATACATATGAATATATGGACAAATTGGATATCTACCTCTATATAAGATATAAAGCAAAATGTTAACAAAACCAAAAAACACTTTTTGCAAATGGATTTTGGCATCCATAGAACAACATAAGGCCAATTTAATTCGCCTCTGCTACCACACCTCATAAAATAATTTCGCTTTAATTTCATGTTTCAGTAAGTGTTGCCATGCTCAAAAATAGCCTAGATCTTTTATACTAAAAAAAATATTTAGGAAAATCAATAGAACAAGTCGGTCTAACTTTTAACAGTGAAATCTAATTTTATTATAAAAAAATATACAAATCGAAAAGTACTCATCTCAGCCGGGTTTTAAATTGTAAAAAAACCGGACTATTCGACATTCTAAAAATCAACATTTTGAAAAAAACGACAACCGTATTGTGGAAAAACCGGGTTTCAAAAGCGGTTGAAAACCGGATTCGATCACCCTAATGACAAGGTATATTTATGAGATATAAAGTATATTTGTGCAGTATATGAAAGTGGTCAGGTGATTTTTTTCTCGTTTGGATAATGGCTTGAAGTTTCATCGGCTTGTTTCTCCGATTTAAATATGAACTACAAAAAATTTTAAATTTTGTTTCATGGGTTAATCGACCGAAACTAACCGGTTTACCAATTAACGCTTAACCGATTGAAAACACTAGGAAATATATACATACATATGTCCTTTTGCATAAAACAAGAGATTTGTCGATTATATTCATTATCTGCAATAGTTTCGTATGTCACATTTATGTATATTTTGAGTAGCTTGTTCTTTTATACTATCAAATGTTTAAATGTGCTTAAATACTTCAATTGGCTTGAAGCCAACTAAAATTAGAAAAGAAAATAAAAACAACTACATATGTACATAAATATACTGCTTACAATCCAGTCATATGGTTTCTGTTGGATTGTTCAAGCTTTTTAACAGAAATAAATGTTTATATGTAGTACATACATATGTATATGAACATATGTAAGTATATGAATGAATGTAAATGTACATCTGTACATAGATATATATGTATGTACATATATGTAAGTATATTGATATGCGTTAAACGCAATATTAGAGGTAAAGTCCATGTCGGAAACTAAGTTAGCTTTAAACTAACTTTAAGCTAACTATTTCGCAACCAGTGCTGACTGACACTTACTTTTCATTGGAAACAACTATTTTAACATTGCGATGTCCTAGACGGTAGTTAATTGTCTCACTATGCACTACTTTTCAACTAACTTAAAGTTGATTTTATTTAAGTCACTTGGTAGTCAGTGAATTTACAAAAAAAAAATTATTTACTGCGATTCGAACTACATATACATCATCACACGTTGTATAGTCAACGCGCTACTACCCAGTTAAGGTGCTATCTAAAATAATGACAGCAAAATGTTAATGTAAAATTGAAATGAGTTTCAAAGTAGCTGAGACTAAACTTGTTGGCTCTCACAAAATCCAATTACTTACTCAACTTAATCAACTTAATTTTGGGTCAGTTCTGGATGACATTGTAGTTAGCTTTAAGTTAGTCTAAGAAAAGTTAACTATAAGTTGATTATTTTTGTAGTCAACCAAACATTTTTTGACTGGGGTGTTATTGTACCAGTCCATTTATTTTAATGTTCGCACATATACATATGTGACCTTCTCCGAGAAAAGGGACCTAGTGTGTCAAAAAACGGGTTTGGACTTAAAGAGTGGATTCTTTATTTTTTTATTAGTTAGGCCGGTTTTACATCTGCGTGCCATGTGCCACACAAGCGTAAAAAAGCGTAACCAACTAATTACTAGTGGAAAACTTTTTGATTCAGACATGTACTTATTAAAGCTTAAATTAGACGTGACATAGACATAATGCAATAACCATAACAAAACCAAAATTCAATTGGTTTCAATGGTGAGAGTTATGTCGTTATGGCGAGTCACCTATAATCAACTACAGTGTTGCCCATTATTTTGGTTCGAACGGCTGTTCTCTATGGCTATGGTTATGTCACGTCTGATTGAGCCTTAAGTTAAATAGTTCCATACATAACTAATAGACAATTTTATATAGTCCAACATGATTGCAAACTGTTTAAATCAATAAATACATGTCTGAATCAACAGTTTTTCATTAGTAATTAGTTGGTTACGCTTTTTTGGGCAAATGACACACAAGAAATGCCAGATGTAAACTCAGCCTTAGAAACATTATACTGAATGGAAATTGAGACGACACGTTTGTGGGATAAATAACTAGATAAAGCACGCGGAACTTCCAAATTTCGCAAATTCTGACTAGGAAACATACCTATGTACATATCGCACACTAAATCATAAACAACTTTTTGAGTTGTGACTGTTTATGACATAGTGTGCGATATGGCTCATTTACTAAAACAACGTCATAACTGAAAAAAAGTTGCAGTATCTACACACAACTTAATGGAAAAACAAAATTGAATTTTTTTCTTAAGAGTTGTGTAAATTTGTAATAAAAGTCAGCGTGTGTACTTAAAAAGGTGTACGAATTAGCTACATTGCAGTTGGTTGGTTGTAGTTATGGAAAATTTAAAGTTAATGGATTTTGTTTTGGATAAAAAATCTTGATAAATGTAAAAAAAAAACTGTGTAAACGGTACAGATTTCGATAAAGATTTCAATTGAAATCTGCTTTATTTCGTGCAAATGTAAATTTCCTATAAGTTTTATGTTCATTATGAAGTGAAAACTTATTAGGGGCGAGTACTCAATGCCTCACAATTTCTGAAATTATACCGCTAAGTACCTATGTGTGTACATACGTTTTTTTCCTTCACTTTTTTCCATTTGATTTTTAACGAAAAAAATCGTCCAAATAAAAACTTTTATTTTTACCGAAAAAGTATTAAGCATGTATAGGTATCAACGTTAATGTTTCAACAAAAATTTTACCTTTTTTGGCCATTGAAAAAAGATTGATAAAAAATAAGGATTATTTTTTACTTTTTTAAAACTCTAACTCGATCCATTTTTATACTTCCGTTGTATTTCTTTAATTTTTGCCAATAAATTTAATTAAAATTATTAGGTAGGTATCAGATTTTGGTTTGGAGTGATTAAATTGTACATACATATGTATGTACTTACATACATATGTACATATGTATGTACATAGGCACTACAGGTAAATAAACATTTCAACTTAGTCACAAATCGAAAATTAATGCATTTCTGAAGCTAATAACAATTTCCCCTTTTTGAGATACCTAGGTACAAAAGTACCTATATTTTTATTATTCTTAATTTTTTTTAAATCAATTTTAATCGTTTGTCCTTTCAATTTGTAATCAAGCTATTATATTTGCTGGGCAGGTGCCTAAATATTTACTAATAAAATTGGCATAGAATTACTACTGCACATGCATTTATTTAGGTACACAGGTACATATGTATGCATGTACATGTTATGCACACGTACACATTTAAATACACGTGAAGGTCAATAACGCATATTTCTTTAAATTTGTTTTAACTAATTACCGCAAGGCTTTCATATTTGAACTGTTTGTATCTACCCTGAAGGAAATGCCGATGGTGAAAATGTACTGATTCGCTTTTGACTTTGTCACCAGTACTACTCTACAATTATTCCCCATACAATACTTTGTGCTATAGACATTTAGCATGTGCTTGTCATTGAAAATCTACTAGTAACACTAAAACAATTGACTAGGTAGTGAATACATAGTTCTTATGGAAACATGGAGACATACCAACCGGACCAGTGATGCCAACTTTTTTGGCTCTAAAGGCACATCAACATTTAAAAAAAGCACTTAAAAGCGTAATTTTGATATCTTAATAGCGTAAAAACACTTTCGTGAAAAACGACTGAAAATCCATAACGTGAATTAATGTGAATTTTAATAATGCTTAAAATTTTCTTAGCTTTTCTCCATTTAATGAAATATATCTGACGAAAAATGTATGCTTTACCTGAAAAAATTAATACGCCGAGTAATTATTAAAATAATTTTAAGAAATACACAAATTTCTTAAAAGCACTAATTAGTGCTTTTTCTTATTTTGGCACTAACGTTTAAAACTTGGCTTTTTGAGTCTTCAAAAAGCACTAAAAATAGTGCCAAAAGCACCAAGTTGGCATCACTGAACCGGACATTTACTGGTACATTTCTATACCTTACGTACATACAAATTTATGTATGTACATATATTGACAAGTTGTTGCAAAATCCACCAGAAATACACATCTGTTTTCTCTCTCTCTCTCTTTTATACTGACGAATAGAAGAGAAATTATAGACAATGTAACTACTACTATAATTTTAGTGTTGACATAGAGACACTTGGCCCCAGCCTGACTGCAGGGTAAGTACCCAAATATACCTATAGATACATAATTATTTACTACGTATGTATGCATGTAGATATAAATTTACTGTACGAATGTTATGCAACTGCATGTGTTTGTAGATTTACCATTAATTTTATGTCACATCAATTGTTGTATTGCATGACAATGCTCAAAATTGTAAACACGATTGACCATTAATTAAGTGTTATTTTTCTTGATACTTGTTTAATATCTTCATTTCATTGTTTTCATTTCCTTACTTTAAATATTTAATTCATTCATTCTTTTGAAAAACAATACACATCACATGCTACGCCATGTACAGTGCCACCAGATTAGGGGATTTGTCCCCAAAATGGGGATTTCGCCTCTAATTTGGGGACAGAATTTCGAGGGGAGGGATTTGGGGACTTTTCATTTTGAGCTCTAACAATTTGCATGTGTCGTGGATGTTGACAGAATATTTTAGTACTGGTAACATTTCAGTTTTTAAAAATCATTTAAGCTTCGGTCACACTTGTCTAACATTTGCCCGAAAAAGCGTAACCACTTAATGCTAATCAAAAATCGTTTAATTCAGATAAAAGTTTGTCAAGTTAAAGAGTATCCAATAATCTTGGATTCTATGACATTGTGCATTAGTTGTGTTCGAAACTGTTTAATATGATAAACAAGTGTCTGGATCAAAACTTTTTTCATTAGTGTTTGTTGGTCACGTTTTTTTGGGCAAATGTTTGACAAGTGTGACCGTAGCTTTAAGGTTTCATTAGCCTTTACTTTCTGTTGCTGTTCTGTGCCGTTCCTTTCTGTATAAAATATTTTGCAATTACTTTGTCTGTGAAAAAAATCAGCTGGCAACCTATAGAATTGATTACGCTTGTACACAAAATATCACAACACACTAAGATTTGTCCGCAACAGAGGAGAACGAAAAAGGAAAAACTAACCACACATACAGATTTTCAACTCAACAGAAACAAAACAGCTGATTCAGAACAGAACATCACATAAAATTTACTGCATGTCTGCCTAAGAGATTCATTTTCAATGAGAAAAGGTGTTCCAAGGAATTATTGTTATTAATCGTAGACATTATTTATTGATCTTGCCCTAAAAATAATTATTTTAAGTTTTAATTATTACGCAGTGTATTAATTCAGTTAGCCTGCAAAAATAAAGTGAACAAAAGGAAGAGAAAAGTGAAAAAATCCATGTGAAAAATATTATTCACGATAAGAGGAATCAAGAAAGGAAACACATTTCAGGGAAAAATTATTCACGATTGAAATTTGGGGAAAAGGGAAAATATTTCGAGGGAAAAACTGTTCATGATAGGAGTGATTATTTTTTTGCTGTTATCTTCTTCAGATTGTTTACTTCGACTGACTCCAATCGAATCCTAAATTTTAGTTTTATATTCTGATCTCAAAAACTAATACTCTTTTATGTACCTTCTAAAATTAAACATTAATATTAATTGATAGTATTAATTAATAATATTTTAATAAATAAACTTGAAAGTGCCTTTTTGTTAATTGTTAAGTTTCTACACACATACATATGTAAATATATGCATGTACAATTGAATTTTATGTACGTTTTAAGTTAATAAAAACATTTAAAAAAAATAAAAATATAGAATTTGGTTAATCGTACTGAAAAAAGTAAAATTTTTCTTGTAACTTTGTGAAAATCTTATTTCGCATCCCTGCGCATAGGACTTAATAATCGTTTTTTATGTAATATATATTTTTGGGGACAAGTTAGGATTTTTCTGTTGAAATGGGGATTTTTGGGGAACATGACGTATTAAATTGGGGACGAGTCAAAATTTTTCTGGCAGCACTGGCCATGTATTGCAAAAATTAAGCAAAGAGAGCACAACGAAGAGATGTTAAAAACAAAAATTTATTTTATAAACACTAAGAGATGTTACAAACAAAAATATATATTTATAAATGCGCGCGCATTATTTAAGAGATAAATAAACAATATGCAATTGTGTAGGTAAGATGTACACCAGAGCCTCCTTTTGCGCCGTTTCTATTACCATCGCATTTTAAATTTGATTTAATCTGCTTTGCGTGCTTTTGATTTTATAACAAAATATACGTACATAAGAAAAGAAGTGTTGCCACTAACCATATAAAAAAAAATCTTATACATTTTTGTTAAACTACAGCGTTGTCAACTCGGTGCTTTTCGCACCGTTTTCAGTGCTTTTTGAAATTTTCGACGCGAAAAATTTACAAGTTAGTGCTCGGTGCTTTTTTAAACAAATTTTTGGTGCTTTTTGTTTCTTGGCGGTGGCACTAAACCCAAAATTTAAAAAGAATTTTCCTTATATAATATATATATTTTTTGAAGAAGTCTACCATTTAAAAAACAAGCACTGAAGTTAAATGGAACATTTCAAAATGTTCTAATAAGATTGTACAAAACTTGGTTGAAGGAATACGTGCATTTTATTCTCAAACTTTCACATTTTAAGCACAATTAATGGAAACAGTGGTTTTCCACTCGACAAAGAATAATGCAAGTATAGTTAGTCTAATAGCGAAATATTTTCTAGTATATACAGTAAATAGAGAATAATTCACTTAATGCAATGGAGAAACTTTGGGTTCGCTATGGAGTTTTGGGCAGAAATAAAGTCTTATAACGATTCATTCCCATCAAACTTTAATGTTTAAACGCAGAAGTTGATCATGTTTTTACCTTTATTACTTTATTTAAGTTTAAAATACGTAAAAAGTTGTCCTTGCACTTGGCTTTATATAAAAGCGGTCTGAAACGAGAAAATTGTGTTGCTAATAGAGCTGCCGTTTTAGGTTACATATTTTTAACCTACTTCGTTCCTTTTTTCTAAAATAATAGTACATATAATTTAAGTTTATATAACTTGGTTAACTTGCAAATTACTTTTTTTTTTAATTTTGTAACTTTATTAATATTGCGTTTGATGTGAAAGAATGTTTCCAGAGCATTGTTTAATAAAAATTAAATTTTGAAAGTCTTGATTTTTAAAAAATTAACTACTACTCCCATCGAGTTCAAAATCTAATCAGCAAGTCGAAAAGACTTGCCAATTGCTGCTAATTTGACTAATTTCAGGTGATTTTTTTCTTCGTTGACGAAAAAAATTAAATTTGTTTATACATAATAACTTAAAAAGGTTTCGTCAAATTGATTTTAGAATTCACTGATTCTCATAAAATCAAAATGTGTATCGGATGCTTCAAATTTGAAGTTTTAGGGATAAAATGCAAGGTCAACCGATTTCTATATTTTTTTATAAAACAAAAATTTCAATTTAGTGCTTTTTTACTTAAATTACGCGTTTTGTTCCTGGTTTCAGAGCATTTTGAAATTTAAAAGTTGACAACGCTGTTAAACTAGCTTACATACGAGTCCATACACACATACATACATATGTATGTATATGCATTTTATTCATGATTATGCTAACAACTACATTTAATTATTAAATTAAATTTTATTATTATTAAATTTTAATACCAAATCAAAATTAGTTTACATAGGGTCTCCACCTAACATAATATGTAAGATAAGAGCGTCAGATTCAATCGCAGAGAGAATTATGTTACGTCTAGACTTCAAATTAGTGTTATGTCAATCTTATAAGATTTATTATAAGAGCGTTGTTATAAGAAATCCTAGTTATATAAAATTAATACATGTTAACTCGATGAGAATTTGCATAAAATGAAATGTTATAAGAAAAGTAAAATTACGTTGTCCTGTCGTATGACATGAAGAGATATATCAGCATTTTATTTTTGTAATTCTGCCGACGTTCTCTCAAATATTATATCAGAGTTAGTCGCAGTTGTAGACGCTATGTTAAAGAACACCGCAACTACAATTAAGTATGATATAAATTATATGTATATCTGTGGCAATATGTAATACGCGCTTAAGTCGACTTTAGAAAATTTAGCTATTATGCTGCCTTGTTTATATCGACTTAATCCATAATTACACATTGCCACAGATATCATTAATACATATGTATACATATGTATGTATGTATATAGTTCTCAATTATTACACTTTTGTCGGCAAATTTTAAAATACATTAACAAAAAATCGCCACTTTGTCAGCATTGAAGAAAAATTAGTTTTTTTAACCTCCAAAAATAAACCAAATTGAAGCATGTTTTAATAGATAAAACATATAGAAAATCTTTTTTTAAGTTTTATTTTTATAGCCTAAGTACCTACCTACCTACTTAAAAATTTTTTAGTTTAATTTGCTTCCTTTATTTGTGTTATTTTCTATTTTCGCGGAAACACATGATAAATATTTGCAGTTTTCTTTTCAGTTTCCTGCTGTTGACCATTTGAAATTTACTGTAGGGGACCTACACAAATACTTACACACATAATATGTACAAAACATATATGTACATATATCTAAATATATATGCAAGTGCGGACATGTGTCTTATGTACATACATACATACCTATGTACATATGTATGTACAAAAATATTTTATTTTATTTATAATCTACTGTAGTTTTCACACTTTTTTAATAAGTTTAGTTTTCTTTCTATTGTGTTACACAAAAAGTGTAAATTCCTGCAATAGGTACTAATCTAATTAATGGTAGAATTAAACAAATTGAATATGAAGGTATGTACATATGTGTGTACATGCATACACACATTCATTTGTATTTATATACATAAATATGTATGTACTTATTTGTATGTACATATGCATGCAAATGTGGAACAATTGACGAAGAAAGTGTGTTTTTTTAAACCTGCAAATTATGCTTGAAGGTACAGTCAATGTAGAGAATCATAAATGAATGAATTTAATCAATGATACATTTAACATCTCCTCCGCTTTGGCTTTTTTTATTTGTTACTTGCGACAGGATGAAAGAAATAATGAAAAATATCTACCTTTTTTTCTTACACTAGGCAAGGGTAACAGACATCCTTGACGCAATCAAGTGGCTTTGCCTGCGAATTTATAAGCCATTGTAAAAATGTGTTTATCTTTAGCAAGTTTTTACATATACTAAACAAGGAATCAGTTGTTTTGTAACACTAATAAAGAACCATTTACACATGTAGGTACATATATACATACATATGTATGCATCACATACATACATATGTACATATAAACATAGTTTACATCAAATGTTAAATAATTTTTTTAACCGCTCTGTGTGACTGCACTAGTATGATAAATTAAATTGTTTGCATGTGCTTTTCTGCCTTGTCAACAACAACAACAACAACCACAACAACAACCAACCAACCACAACATTAAACACACACAGTCTCTTACAAACACAAGCACACATTTTTCATTTTGTTTTATATTCACGTGTTTTTAAAAAATATCTTTCTTATCTTTTATTCATTATTAATTTTTTAAAATTTTTTTCTTTTTTAACACACTTTCAAATATTTATTTCACTTTATGTTGAAAATATTTTAGTTTGCACTAGTTAGTATTTTATTGATTTTTTCGTTCATACATAGAATAATATTATTCAATTTCTTTGTTCATTTTTATTAATTTTCTTTCCATCTTTGTTATAGTTTGTATATTTTCTTCATATCATTTTTACTCACCATGTTTCCAAATTACTAAATTTTTTTGTTACGACTTTCCCCAAATCGATACCCAAACGGTCAACAATTCTTTGGGCCAAATCCGGATGCGATGTACCTGAAAACACTTTAATGTTTGGCATTCTGGAGTGTAATGAATTCAATGTACAGGCTTGTTTCTCCAAATTGTCGCGAATCAAACTTTTTGCGCGTATCGGATTAGCAGATCGAACTGGCATCACACAATCTACGAGTACAAGTTTATATATTACAAAAAACAACACACATTAATAAAAACGTTAAGAAGAAGACATACATTAACATTGTTGCTTTCAAAACATTCTCTTTATTTTATATACTAAAGTATCTATACATAAATAAATAAATATATGCAAGTACGTATGGATGTATGTATGAAAGTAAAGTATTCGTTTGATGCAAAGGTAGTAGTAGTCTAGTAGCAGGGTTGTCAACTCGTGCTTTCGCACCTTTCTTAGTGCTTTTTTCACTTTTCGACGCAAAAAATTTTTAAATCAGTTTTTAGTGCTTTTTTGATTAATTTTTGATGTTTTTCTTCGCGTCGGTGGCACTAAAACCAAAATTCAAAAAAAATTTCCTTACGTATTTTATTTCGAGGAAGCCTGGTATTTACACAACACATGTAAGCCGATTTCAAAAAATTCTAATGAATTTTTACGAAGATTGGTTCAAGAAATACGCAACAGATTACCCTCAAACAGTTTTTGAAAATGTATAACATCTAAAATTGAAAAATTCAGGTGCAACTTATCGAAATTAAGCCATCCCGATCGATGGCTATGTATAAACGCAACGAACTTATTGTGTACGTATATAATATATGTAAACATACATACATATGTATGTACATATCGAGCCATTACCACCAAAGAAATGCGTTTTTTGTATAAAAATCATTAATTTGTTATCATTGCCATTATATGTCAAACTTTTACAACCATAGGATATACCGTTTCAATTTTATAGCAAAAACAATTTAAGCTTAAGTACACATTATTTTTTGTTTACAGTTTTTGTAACAGCAACATGTTACTTAAGCTAAAATTTCCTTTTGAAAATAAAGCAAGTAAGAGTGCTATATTCGGAATATTCGAATATTATTTACCCTTCACCGACATCGGACGACGTATATGCACACATACAATGTTACAGACATATGTACATATTTCTTTTGTAAAAGAAAAATAGTTTACTTATTTTTTGGTCTATTGCAATTTTTCGACTAACCAACTTGATTCAAATATTTTATTTTCGATATTAGCAATAGTTGAATAATTTATTCTGCATTTTTTACATTGTTAGTATTTATTTATTTTTAAAATAATTAACTAGAGGCGACTTCAACATGGAACAGCCTATTCTGATAGCACACACACCCAAATCTAAAAAACTTGAATACACATTAGACCACCCAAATTGTCCAAAGTATTTATATTACTCGCTCCACCGGCAGTTTCTCATAGACTGGCCATAAAAAATCACATTTGTCTAAAAATTGCACTGATACCTCGCGTACCTACCGGCCATGCGCATTGCATTTTTCACCTAAAAAATAACCTATCCTGGCTATAAACACTTTTGGCAACATAACTTTTAAAATGCGGCGATTTTCGGAATATTTTAATAACCATTTTTGTTAAGAACATCTTTCTTCCACATAATTCTCCCCTATATATGGCCTATCATAGTCCCTTAATGGGATGAAACTAAGTTTTTTTCGGACAGACTTTTTTCAACGGCTCTCGATAAAAATTGGATAGCGATAATTTTAATTCATTTTCATTATTTAATAAGGTAAGATGTGCATATATAGATGATAGAGGAAACATATTTTGGTGCAAAAAAATCTGCGTATATATTTGTATACAAATATTATGTAAATCCACAAACATATCATTAGAATTCTTTCTACAAAAAAATAAAAGTAAATAAATAAAGTATTTTTTAATCTAGAACCAAATTTTTTTACTCGAATTCAAAATACGCGAATCACGATAAAGTCCATTATTCAACTCTATACCTAAAAATATGATTGTATTGAAGTGAGCTACCATTGCTTTAAAGGCTATGTTTCCCAGCTTGAAAAGAAAAATCATTCAAAAGTCTTAAATGTGGTTATTTTGATAACTCTGGAACAGTTTATTATGATTTAAATTTTATTACGGGATCCAGACAAAAAAACTGAGATAGTCGCCAGTTCAGTTTAGGTACGTAGCAATTTATTAAAGATTTATTCACAAAGTATATGGACTTGAAAATTCATTCCATCAGTAAAACTATACACAAAAAATTTAATAGCGACCTCTTTAATTTGAAAAGTGGTAAGTCTGTAGAAGATTCACTACATGGAGCCGATCAAGAAGCCAATAATTAAGCAATTTGTAAACAAGTTTACGTAAAAACTGATATTTACTCCTTAAAAAAATGTTTTTTTTTAACTTAACCAACACAAAAATATACACATTAGGTTGTCAAGGAGACAGCAAAAAAAAGCTTAAGGTACAAAAAAATGCCGTTATCATAGAAATATTTAGTTGAAATTCGTTGCGTTACTTGTATTTGGCATAATAACACCTTAATATTAAAATTCAATGAATTAACTGAAATAACAGCGAAGATAATTAAAAAAACCTTCTCCTGTAAAGTTTTGTTTTTGTTACTTAAGCTTTTTGTGCGGTTATGACTCGATATTGTGTACATACAATTGTAAAAGGACCAAAACATTTTATACATTTCATGTCAACTGTGCTTATAAACTTGTTTGGTTTGTTGTCTATGCAAAAATAGTATGAAATTTATCTTATTAAATTTTTTTATCATCTTCGTTTTCGTTGAGGAACCTATTTCTTTTTATGAAATAACATTTTTTATTTTTATTATTACTCTATTATATGTATGTACACATGTTGAATTTTTTAATAAAATTAAAAAATTTTAAATTTAGTGGTATTTATTAGGTATATTCAACTCTACAAAAACACAGCAATACAAAAAACAACACTATGCTTAAGTTGTCAGAAACACAAACAAACATGAACTAAAGTGTATGGTGCAAAGAACTTTTGACAGTTTAAACACGGAAAAAGTGAATATCATCAAGACGATTGTATTGACCTAATAAAGACATTGTTTAGTGCTTTTTTAAGTTACACGCTTTTTCTGTTTTCAGTGCTTTTTTAAATTTAAGAGTTATCAACCCTGGTAAATAGCTTCAGCAAAATCAACTCTCTTTTACTCAAAATACATATGCAATTGCTCTTAGTATCTATGTGTGTGAATAAAAACAGTAAGTGTTTTTTCTCTTTTATTTCTATTGATCTTATTTTCCTTTAGTTACTAATTTTGAATAGTGTGTGGTAAGTGGGTTGTTGTTGTTTTGATTTAAGTATGCTTTAAAAGTGTCATTTATTTATTTACTGCCTTATTCATAAAAAATATTTCAGTTTTATTAATCGTTTATTTGACATCCTGTAATAAACCAAAAATATTTTTTATGAATTAGACCGTTAGTGTTTTACAATTTCCATTATATTGTTTAGGGGAATATGTCCCGTCTCAAAGCTTTTTGAAAAAGTTGCAAATGATATGCAACCCACCCCATTTGGCAAAGAGTGTAGCTCTAGTGATTTAGGCTTTGAAGAGAAAATATAAATGCACATATTTAAGGTTCAAAAAGCCGGTAGATCACGGCTGCCAGATTTGAAGATTTATCGTCATTTCGACGATTTTTGGTGCCGAAAATAGCAAAATGACGATTTGACGATTTTTCCCTTAAAATTGACGATTTTTTAGAAGTCCAAATATTGCAGTTCTTTTATAAAAAAGCGACTATTTCAATTCATATATTACTTATCTTCTAAAAGATTTTAGTGTAATTTTACCCACTCTTTATTTTATATTGATATCTCTATAAATTGACATTCTAAAAAAATATATTTGAAAAAAGGCCAAGTTCCTATAAAAAATTTCGGGCATCAAGGCTACTGACACCAAGACTTGGACATAACTTGGCAATATTTTTCATAATTTTACCACTGAGAGGAAAAAAGTTATAAGGGGTTAAAAAGGACAATGGTTTCAATTTCCCAATAAACATTTAAAATAAAAGATATACATATATACACTAGGGCATGTCGATTTTATTTTGCAAAAATCGTATAACAAAAACGTAATCTACACCAAATTTTGAGAAAATTCTCCGAAAAAACCACGTGTCTAAAATCAATCCCTATATTGCGCCTCTCGATATGAAAATGTATTTCCTCTTCTTTAAAACATTCTTTTTAAATTACAATTTTTTCAAATAAAAAAATGTATGTACTGAAATAAATGCTACTAAATTCGAATCATTCTCCACGTACTTCCTGCTTTTAATTTTTTCGCGAGCTACCTTAGACTTATACATAATATTTGGTTCAAATAAGGCAGGCAATAGCCAAACAAGAAGCTCATGAAGAGGAAATAAATTTTCTTGTCGAGATGTGCGGTATAGGGTTTGATTTTAGCGATATGTAGATTTTGTTTTTACTATACGATTTTTTAATTTTTTTCTATCCATAATAATCGACCCGTCCTAGTATACACGTTTTTGATTTGTCCGATTTTTCGAGTATAAAATGACGATTATTTTATAGTTTATCGGGATTTCGACGATTTTTCGATAATTTTGTCTGGCAGCCCTGCGGTAGATACAAATTTTTTAATTTATCTCTAGCTATAAACTTTGTAGTACAAACTCATCAGTGGCGTCGTAGTTTTTCATATAATAGAAGTAACATCTTTTAATTGTCAAACCATACAACATCAATCAAGAACTAGTAGGTGTATAAATCCATTCAAAGTAATAAGGGGTTTCCCGATGGTAATTGTGCAATTTGGATTTTTGCAAATTAGGTGTGCCATTCGTTACATCACTACTGTGCATAGTGAAGTAGTTCCCGTGCATTCTTTTTAAATATACTATGTAGGTATGTATTGTGTATTGAAGCAAATCTAGCAACATTTTGTAATGGTCTGTAAGGATAACCAATTCATAGACTAAGACTAGCTTTTATCCGCGGCTCCACTCGCGTTAATATGATATTTTGAAAACTATATTTAAAATTTATTATTGTTTTGTTATTTGAAAAGAAAAACGATAAAAAACCTCAAAAAGGCAACAAAAAAATAAAAAAACAGAATAAAAACCGGTTTTAGAACTATTTAAACAAACAAACCCGAGACGAAAATTGCCATATCCAGCAGGGCTGTCAGATATGGCGATTTCAAGCCAAACGTGGTGGTTTTTCAACTTGTTTGGTATCTAAATTTTTGATTTGGCGACATGGCGATTTTTATGGCGATAAATAAATTTGTTGGCGATTATTATGGCTATTTCTTAAACAAAATTGAACTTCAAAATTATTCTAATTCAGGAAAATTAGTTTGTTTAAGGAGTAGTTTCAAAAATAAATCCTACTAAAACTCGTCTGCAAGAAGTTAAAACAATTTGATTTTGATGATTTTTCTTATATTAATTATAGGCATTGAATTTGAATGAGAAAAATTTACAAGAAATAGTTTTTGGCGATTTTATTTCTAATTTGCGATTTTATCATAAATTTTGATACGATCATTTTATAAAAATTGATATTAAAAGTGTTTTATAAAAACAAATTTATTATCAAATATTTACTAAGAAAAACTACATAAAACTGATTTTTGGCGATTTTTTAAATCTATTTGGCGAAATAGGTCGGAAAAAATCTGACAGCCCTGCTCTCCAGCCCAAAAATGTGTTTTTCGGAAAAAACCCTAACTTAATATAAAAACCCGGTTCCGAACCGAATAAAAAATAATCAATGTTTGCCGCTGGTAATATAGCTTTCCATTTGTGAAAGAATTTGCAAAATCGATTTAGCGGTTTGAAAATCCGTACCAAATATAAAAAACCGGTTTCAAACCTGACTAAAAAAATAGCATATGTGTGGCGCAGGTAATGTCGCTTTACATTGGTGAAGAAATTTTCGAAATCGGTTCAGTGATTTGCATGTGAAAGCGTAGCAAACAAGCTCACTTTCACATTTATAATATTAGTAAGGATAAATAAAAAATCGCATTAAAAATTCTGGCGCTGTTGTCATATAAATAGGTACATATGTACACATAGTTTATTTTTAAGTTTTTATTTTGTTTAATCGCTAATGCGACCACAAGAAATTTAATTAAAATGTTCCTTTCTTACAAATAAAAATATGGCGGTCGATATGTGAAGTTTTTTGTTCGAGATTGTTTTAGTTCAAATCGCAAATGCGTATGAATATTTAGTTGTGTACATTTTTGCACTTATTTGCATGCTTTGCACTACCCAAAGTGAAAATCCTTAACAACTTCTAATGATTTTTGATACATGAATAATTTATATGAACCATGAGGCAAAAAAAGTAATAAAAAAAATGTATATGGAACTTTTTAGTTTCTAATTTCTTGAAAAAGTGCTTTTTTCTTAGACGACTTTCCTTTATGTTCACAGTGAAGTCTTCTTAGGGAATCCGTACAACAAAATTTTGAGGTGGTGGTAAGCATAATATACGTACATATGTACTAGTGATGTAACGAATGTCAATTTTTGATATTCGCGAATACGAATATTTGAAACGATATTCGCGAATACGAATATATAATGTAAAATTTATAGACATTAAATTATGGTTCTATTTACGCTTGCAATATGAAATATTAAAAAAATTTTAGATTTAGTTGAACTGTAGTGAATTTTTAATCAGAAATAATTTCTTATTCGGGCTTAAGTTCAGTAATTTCAATTCTTATTGAAAACAGGGGAAATGAATAGTGATACTTGAAAAAAATTATTAAATTAGCTTTTAAATGTATTTAAAATGAGTAAAAACTCATATAACATTACACTGAAATCCAGTTAATTTGTGCTAAACTATTAATAGGGCAACACTGTTAGCTAACTTTCCATTTACTTGCTACAAGTTCAACAAGTCACTGTCTTGTAAAATTCCTTGGCAGTTGAGTTGGAAGTAGACTGCAAGTGCCGAAAGTGTAGATGTGTTATTAAAAGAGTTTGAGTGTATTGAGTTTTTCGAACTTGCACTTGCACGTGTAAACCCTAGGTAAGAAATTATTTCTGATTAAATATTAAAAAAATTTTATAAAAAAGAGCTTCATACTCCTGTTGGCATACTTTAAAGTCAATAAGAACTACCCAAAATTTTAATGATCTTCAGTAAATGATATTTGAAAATGATACAAAGCACATATTTCTATAAAAAATTTAATGGATACGTACAAACTAATATTTTTAAATTTCGTTTATGATTTATGCATTTATTTATTGAATTTTTTTGGAAAAATATTCGTATTCGTATTCGCCTGAATACGAATATTTGTGCATCACTACTATGTACCATAAACTTTGATTACTTTTTAAGAAAAAGTTGCTTATAGTGTTTTCACACTGAAAGTTAAAACCTGGTTTTAACGTTAAAACCATAAACAGCTGATTTTGCTTTCACACTGGAAGTTTGTTAAGTTCAGGTTTTAAATCACAGGCTGTCTAATAACTTTGCTCAAAATAAAATAAATCTCCTGCCGAAATGCGTGTATTTGTTGTTGCATTTTTTCTGCTTTTTACTAGCACTTGTTTATATGAAAAACTGAGATATTTCATAATGTGCTCTAAAATGGAAATTATTTTATATTTTGTAAATAAATTTTTTTTTAAATTATGGAACTTCTTACACAGGATTCAGACGATGAAATTTATGACGTCTATTTTTCTTCATTCTCTTTTGAAGTTGCTACCAAAAATTCTTTGCGTTCATACCATGATTATTTTTACATATCTAATTTTTTTAATTGATTTTGATTTTTATTGATTTTATTGTTTATACACACATTTGCAGTACATACCCTGTCGGAGAATGTGTTGTTGACTACAAAAATAGTTAACTTATAGTTAACTTTTCTTAGACTGACTAAAAGCTAACTGCAATTTCATCCAGAACAAACCCAAAATTAATTCTTAAGTTGAGTACGTAATCAAATTTCATGAGAGCCAACAAATTTATTCTCAGCTACTTTCAAACTCATTTCAGTTTTATATTAACATTTTGCTGTTGTTATTTTAGATGGTACCTTAGCCGAGTGGTAGCGCGTTGAGTACACAACGTGTGATGATACATGTTCGGGCCCCGGAAAATTTTTTTTAACTTACTGACTACCAGGTGATTTAAAAAAGTCAACTTTAAGTTAGCTGAAAGTAGTGCAGAGTGAGACAATTTACTACCGCCTAGGACATCGCAATGTTAAAATAGTCATTTGATCACATTAAAAGTAATCCAAAGTCAGTACTATTTGTGAAATATTTAGCTTAATGTTAACCGAATTTCCGACAGGGTATGAAAAAACCATAGAAAACAGAAATCGAGTCATTTTTTCTACCCCTCTTTCTTCTCTACCCCGTTCGCTATCAAACCAAAAATGACGTCGAAAAATAGACTTCATAAAAGTCTTCGTGTGAATTAGGTGTTATACAGAATGAAGAAGTGCTTGGATATATTGTTAATAATATAAAAATTCACAAATACATTATAAGATAAAAATTATTTTATAGGCAGATGAATGTCAGTCATAGTGTCTATTTTCACTTTCGACAGTTCAATTTAAAATATTTTCGTTGTTTTCCTTCCAAAAAACTCTTTTTTTCCATAATTTTTTGATTATTGTTGCTGCTGCATCCATTTTTAAATTGAAAATTTTTCAAGCGCCAGCTATTGTTATTCACTGGCATAACATTATCAGCTGCTGTCGGTCATTTCAACTTGGCAGCACTGAATTTATCATAGCGAAAACAAAGTTGCATTTCATAAAACCAACTTAAAACCAATTCAAAAATGGTTTTAATTTGGTTTTAACAAAAACAATTTGTATGGTAAAACCAGGTTTTAACAGTTGGTTTTAACGTTAAAACCAACTTTTATTAAAACCATGTCAGTGTGAAAACACTATTAGGTTTCGAAGAATACTACTGTATGTAGGTATTTAAACGCAAACTAAATCTTCCTTTGATAACACTTTGAACCGACAGTATCAATACACAGTGAAGCATAACGAGACAAATATTTACATTTTTGAATTATTTGCGAACGTTATTGGGGGTATAGCAACATTGGAACTTTCAATCAGTAATGAGTGCACATATGTATGTACTTACCTACATCCACATTTATTGCTGATAACAAAGATTGAAAAACAAAAAAACGGACAGTTCAAGATGAAATGTGGTTATCTCAACCTTTTTTCACTGTCACAATTACGTCCCCAACAGTCTTGCCATATTTATTTTTCAAAAATTTTCAAGTCGAGTAAAAAAAATCTTTTTTTGTTACCAAAAATCTTTTTGGTAATTTGTAAGTAGTTTAGTACTAAAGTACTAAAAGTAAAATATTTAAAAATCTTATTTTTAGATAAGAAATCTTTTTTGGCGTTTTAACATGTCTAAAAACTTCAAAAATAAGATAAATCTTCACATATGGTAGCACTGGTCCCCACTATACGACACTGATTTTTACTCTTAAAGAGTAAAACTCACACACACACACACACGCGCAAATGCGCGGTTTTATGCATAATTGCATAAGAACAAACTTCTCTTAAATGCCATATGCACTACATAAACAATAATTTAATTTATATAAAATGCATACCTATGTATATATAATATACAATTTGTACATATGTACATACATATGTATGTATGTAAGTAATTGTTTGGAATTTTTTATAAATATTCACTTTGCTATTTGGAGATACATACCTACTACAATAATGAAGAAAATTTTAAACACAAAAATTACCAAAATTTCCACTAACCATTTTCATCTGTATCCATTCGTCCAGGCATTGTTTAAATTTGAAACCTGATAAAAATTTAATATTCTTTAATTTGAGTTAATTATTAAAATTCAACACTTTTTACTATAGGAAGATACCTATGTATGTAGGTATCTGCAAAATTTTTACTAGGTACCTACATAAATACTATGTACCTATTTCAATTTTAGTCTGTATGACCGTCCATGACCTTTGAAAAAATTTCAATGGCGAAAAAATTTTTTTGTAATGTTACTATTTCATAGTTCGCGTTTTCACTTTTGTTTTGTACAAAATAAATCTATGTTCTTCAATTTACACACAAAATGCGAAAATTGTTTTAGTTGTCTTGTTTACACTGCGAATAGGTACTGATACCTACAAACAATAAATATTTCTTGATTTTATTATTGCTCGTCTTCTTCTCTAGCTTGTACTAAAAAGCGCAAGCAAGACTAAAAAATACATGCATACATACATACATACATATGTATCTATGAGTATATACATTTATATGTACGCATGTATTATATGTAGGATTATAATAAAAATATTTTTTTTATTAATTTGCGTTAGCACAAGGAGATATCATCACTACACTACACTACAAATTCTAAAAGATATTGGTGGGAAAATAAAAAGTATGTACATACTTACAAACATACATACATACATACATATATGTAAATATGTATTTACCTTAATAAAAAAACAGGTATAGGTATATGAGATAAAATTATAGTAAGATTTCTCTTTAAACGTTAAAAAACCAAGAGCTTTTGGAAGCTTTCTTCACATGTTTTAATTAAGGTACGGTCACACTTGTAAAACATTTGCCCAAAAAAGCGTAACCAACAAACACTAATGAAAAAAGTTTTGATCTAGACACTTGTTTATCAAATTAAAGCATTAAACACATTCACCACAGCAGGCTACACGAACACACGACTTCAAATGCCGCTAGCAGCATGTGTCGCCTCGTAGCCGGCTACTTAATTATTTTGGAGACGGCAGCAGCACCATCTGCAGTTGATGTTCAAGTACAAATACATAATTCAGTATTGCCACTTTTATCTGTTTTGCTTTCATAAAAATTAATTACTCTTTTAAAATGTACTTATTTCACGTAACAGTACAAAAATAAATCAATTTATTCCTAACATCAATTTTTGGATATTATTTATGTTAAATAATATGAAATAATTGTACAAAATCATTCATTCAACATTTTGTATTATACTGGCAGTACTGAATTTTCTCATTGTAGCGAACAAAATAGAAATTAGTTTAATTGGACTACAACGACAAAATCAGCATAGTCAACAACCTGCCGCCATGTTGCCTTGCTGTCTTCAAAAGAATTATTCTCATATAAACATGTGTATTCTATTCTTGACATTTGGTAGTCGGTAGCTTGCTGTGGTGAATGTGTTTAATGCTTAAACATTTTCGGACGCAACTAATAGACAATTTCATTGAATCCTACATTATTCTATACTCTTTAACTTGAAAAATTTTCGTCTGAATTGAAAGCTTTTTCGTTAGCATTTAGTGGTTACGCTATATTGGGCAAATGTTTGACAAGTGTGACCGTAGCTTTAGACTTCATTGTAGAGAGCCGTGATTTATTGTACACCTATCGCTCGATTTCCTTATAAATGTCGTTCGTGCTGTGCTGATTAATTTTTTTTGTCAAAATCAAAACTATCATCATCCTCAAAAAATAGTTTCACATAATGCATTTCATGCATTTATTTGAAAAACGTCATAACTCAAGAAATGCGATATTTTTATTAAATAGTGCAGAATCGATCATCGTATTCTTAATCACATCGCGATGTATAAAAAGTTCATACAAATAAAGGCAACTTTGAGGTTAGAAAGTAAATTGGATGTCAAATGATGAAATATCAAAAATTGAGCCATTATCCTTCGACATTTATTTAGTAAAAATTTAGGAAATTTTTGTAATGAAACGCTACACTCTTGAACAAAGAATTTTATTTGTTTTTATTTGGGCTTATTTCATTTCTTATTTGGACGTTATTTCATTGGGCCTTACTTCATAGCGCCTCCATTCCTAACTTGCTTCCTAACCATTTTTCCATTAAGTTGTGTGCAAATTGAAAACGGTAAACTCTTCTATAAAATTCTTTTTTGAGATATAACTTTGTTCAAGTAAATGAGCTGGACCAATTTAAATTACAGAAACAAAACACATACAAAATGTGTCAATGCTTGGCGTTTTCGTTTTACAAAATAAGGCATTTAATTAAAAAAATTTTATTTAATCCACAAAAAATTTTCTTATAGGATTATTAAATATTATGCATAAAAGCCACTTCAATCGACTTCAAGAGCCGCGTTATGGGCACCTCCGTATTACTATGTACATCCAAACACATGTCCCTACAAATTTTCAACGTTTATAATGGTTATCAGCCGTATTAAAAATTTAAATAAAGAAACTTTAAATCAGCCACTTGAATATTTTTGTTTAGTTTTTACTCTTCTGTAAAATTTAAAAAGTGTAGTTACGTGATTTTTCATTTCATCTAACGATATGTAACTATACACATTACTGGTAATAACTCTGTGTGTGAACGTACGGAATAATAGATGATGTAAATAAGTACGTAGGTACATATGTATGTATGTATCTACATATCCATGCTTACTCTCTACTAAAAAAAATTTAAACTTATTTTAGATAACAAAAATTAAAAATTTTAAAAACCCCCAACTTTTTTCAGAAAAGATGTTATATCTTCTAAACGGTTGGACCGTTTTTCTTCAAACATAGCTAAGAACCCTCTCGATCAAGTCATCTTTCAAATAGAAAAAACTAAATGAAAATTGTTCCAGCCGTTTGGCCTGTACGTGGACACGGACAGACACACAGATTCACAGACACACACTACAAACTTATAACACCCCTTTTTTAGTCGGGGGTTAAAAATAGAATCACGTTTTTTCTTAAAGTTGGCAAACATAAATTTTGGAAATTTTGCGTAGATGGATGGATAGAACTTGATATTCCACAAATATCATTGCCTCAATGCAAAAAATAGGCCTTTAGTTGTTTTACTTCAAAACAAATAAAACAAAAAACACAAATGAGACGAAAAAAAGAATAAATACAATACGAAACCACGTGTAGAATCTCAAACCACCTGCAAAGTGTACGCGTACACCACTGTAAACTTTTTAAGTCTATACATAGTATATTCATACATATATACTTATATACGGATTTACTACACAATCTTTATTCCAACTTATCAAAAAAAAATGTTTTGCATAAATATAGATACATACAGGCATGCGAATGCTTACATGAATGTGTGTGTATTACACATATGCATAGTTTTGTACTCAGAAAAAATTACTACTCACTTATTTGACCAGTAAAAATTTTTCTTCTCTTTTACTTCCGAAAAATGTTTACTAAAAATTGCATTAATGTACGTACATATGTATATATGTATACTTCCAAAAGAAAAAAACAAAATGTATACAACAAAACACACTAAATCTGATAAAACGCACTGATTTATTTATTGATTCCTTATTTTGCACAAAATTAAGAGTCCGAACTTGAGGATTTATTTAGGTAGGTACTTTCCAAACAAATGCTAAATACGTTATGTTTTTAGTTTCTCAATAACTCCACAGATAAAGTCTCATGTGAAGAATCCAATACATTCACGATTATGTACTACATCCATACACGACATCCATGCATACATTCTTTGCATAAGTATCTATGTATCTACACGTTCGCAAATAAATCGATGATGCGCAGTTGAATTTAAAAGTTGTACAAAACAGTGGAAATAGTACTAAAGTATGTACATATACATTTTTAATTTATTTTGCTTTGTGGTTCTTATTCGAATCTATCATTCGATTTTGAATTTTGAATTTAAAAGTTGTACAAAACAGTGGAAATAGTACTAAAGTATGTATACATATACATTTTTAATTTATTTTGCTTTGTGGTTCTTATTCGAATCTATCATTCGATTTTTATTTATCTAAAAAGAGCATTATGATTATCTTGTTTTTATAAAGCTCATACGATTCATTAGTCCCAAATCACACTATGCAAGTCTTATTGCTAAGCTGATTCGTTTCAGGGAGAGAGAGACGAGGGGAACAGCAACGTTTCTTTTCCCCCAGTCTCTCTAGCCTAACAAAATAATCAGCTTAGCAATAAGACTTGCATAGTGTAAATTGGGACTTATTCAAAATATACCTACTATACACTCTGAAAGGATTTTCTTATGAGAAAAGGTAACAAGTACATCATGAAATTAATATGCAAATGTGTATATAGTGGAGTTCGGTTATAACGAACACCCGATAAATAGAATTAAGTTGTATAAAGAAAATATTTTAGCATTAATATTTCATACAAATTAATACGCTTGTAGCGAATTTTCACTTACATATAACGAATTATTTTTTAAGTCCTTTAAACACAATTGAATGGAATTTTTTTGTATGCGTACATATCGTCAGCTAAAACGCAAGCGGCCATATCTAACATTTTTGAAATTTTACAGGAGAAGCAAAATACTGTTTTAAACCAAAAGTATAGAGTCAATCAGCATGGTTTTCACCAGAATTATTAAAAGAGAGGTGACGAATTGATTTCTGATAGAATAAAATCAAATTTTGTGATATTTGAATGGCTATATTAGTTAGGTCCTTTTTTACCTTAATTTTCTGAAACCAAAGGCCCTATCTACACTTCAATGCAAAATAATTTTATCATTCCATCACAAAAAGTAAATTTAAATAATTCTTTAAAATTAAACAAAAAAAAAGACTTCATTTAAAATCTTTCAAGAATTGAATAATGAATTTAGAATAACTTCCGAAAAAATAAGAACAATATCGAATCGAACTTTTTCCGCAAAACTTTGAATTGCAAGCATCCTTCATTTCTCTAGGCTTACGCAAAATTTTTACGTTTCCTTTAGAACAACCTTGATATTCCTTTCCCTTCATCCGGTTTTGTTGACTGCAATGTCTCCAATTTTCTTTAGCCTTTTTAAAAGTATCTGCTGCTATATCCATCGTTGACATGGCGCTTTTTATTTATACCCTTCTCATTTTCCTTTATTTCTTACAAAATAACTTTTGAGATGAATTTCTTAAATTTTTTTTAATAAAATTCCTTAAGCTGAAGCTAATTTAATTTTCCTTTAACAAACAATTTCTTTAACGGTGAAAGCTGTCAATTTTATTTTGTAATTGTTCAATGTTGCCCATTCAAACGATCACTTAGGTCTTTTTGCGTTTATCAAATAAACGCTTTTGTATATAGGGCCGTTTGTTTTTCGTCAATAAAATCGCTAATTTTGGCCAGACAAGTCAAAATTTTTTTGTGGTTTTGTATTTTGATGCAATGCATCAGAATCAACCAAAAAAGCGATTTTGGATTTTTTGCTAGTTAGGGCTGTTTGCGTTTTAGCTGACGATATGTATATTTGTAATGAGCAAGAAATCTAAATTTACTGACTCAAGCGTTAAGATAACTTTTCTTTTATTTAAAAAACAAATAAATATATATCGAGCCTTATTTTCGATTTAATCGTAAGCGACAAAAATTAAAGTTTTCAGGAGAAGGTTTTTTATAATTCATTTGATATAGAATAGTTTTGAATTTTAATCCAAAATTTATAATTTCTTTATATTTGACGACCCCTAGACCGCAAACCATTTGTTGAAATAAAGGAAAAAAATATATTTTTCCATATTGGATTCAATGCAACAATAAGTACACATAATTACATTCCATTAAATATTTTTGTATATTTAGACGTTTTTTTTTAATTTTCACTCATGGTGCAAAAAATGTTAAAAAAAATGCTTCAACTTCAAGAGGCCATAAAAATTAAATTCGAACCAACTTTTCAAAATCCTTTGGCAGTTCTGTTTACTTAATGGTATAATTTCATTTTCCATTGGAATTGTTGAGGCTGGTTTTTCTTGTTGCACTGTGTTACATGTCGCTTACGATAAAATCGAAAATAAGGCTCGATATGTAAGTGCCTATTAAATTGTAACTGCTTTTTATATTTAGTGATATGAAAATAAATAAATATATAAGTGTATATGTAATTGCTTTCTTAAATTTGGAGATATGTAAATATTTTAAAAAGAATTGTAGTAGTTTTTAAATCAAATGCACTATTTTGCTTATGTTTTATTACATTCTTTGAATTGTACCATGATACAATTATACAGGTAACCGCGAATCGACAACAAATTTACAGCAAATAAAACAACAGGGCTTTTTGTTGCTAGTTTATGGTGCCAACTGTCATAGAGCAAGTAATTGAAATGAAAGATAAACAAACAGCAAAGCACATTTGTATTTTCTATTGAGAAGAAAATTAATAAAATATTATTGTGCATGCATTCCAATATTAATATAAAGTTCAATTCACATATTTGGCTCCACTTCGTCCTGCGGTCACCTTTTGGCACAGCAAAAAAGGCTCCATTTCCAGGTATTTGTTTTTTTTGGCAGACACAACACTTTTTCATTTTAAGTTTATTTTTTTGATAAAATAAGCAATTTTGTTCGAAAATATATATATCACTAATTTATGAATATTAAACTTTTTCACAAAACAATTTAAAACACAGATTAAATATTTAAAACACGTAAAATCTCAGCGTAAAAATTGCTCATTTCTAATAAAATATGCAATGTGGTTGCTTAATAGTATGTGTGTGTTTGTAAAACATAAACAACATTTGGCAGATGGCACCACGAAACAAGCAAAACAGCTGGCGTTTCGCGGTTACCTGTATAATTGTATCATGAATTGTACAAAATATTTACTGCTAACTTCGTGTAGAGTAGAAGAGTTAAAGATCTTCTGTTTGTTTAACGACTCTGTTTTTTCACAACTTTGCATTTTTGACGTTCCTTTTGTAACATATTTCTTATAATTATAGCATCCACCAATGGTGCTAACTTTTCTAGGCAATGCGCTACATTTTGTATCACTGCTTATAAGCAGTGATATAAAATTGAGCGTTCAGTTTATTTGGAATAAACATATTAGATTTATACGAATGTTTAATGCTCTAGATTTATATAATCGAACTTGCCGCTGGTAACGAAAGGTTATATGTACTATTAAGCTCGAGTTTTTGATAAGTTTCATAAAAATCGCTAGATTTTCTTCTGCTTTGAAATTGTGCTTAAAAATGCTTAAAAAAATCGTCATATTACCAACACTGCTTACACAAGCAACAATGAAAACTTAAGTTTTTATAAAAAGAGATGAAAAGTTCTAAAATAACTAAATAATCCTCGGAGAATATAATTGCAACAAATTTATAAACAATTATATGGTGTATTTCATAAAGTTGCTTAAAATTTTAGCATTAAAATTGGAGTATTGAACTATTATCGTATTAGTTCTTTTTAAAAAAAATTGTGCTTTTGCTTAACAAAAATTTCCCTATGATTGTGTGAGTTACAATTGTTCTTTTTTTTTTGCTGCTTAGCTGAAATACAGGAAAACAGTGAAGAAAGCAACTAAAGAAGATTAAAACAAAAACAAAATTTAAAAAAAAAATTGTGAGCTGCCCATTTTTTCCCATCTGCAATTACTTAGGGTCAAAGTTACGCTAAGTAAATAATTACGAAAGACATCAATCGAATTAAGGAATCAGCAATAAATTTTGTCCAACATGGCTAATATGGCAGTATCTCGTATTAAGCGCGAATTTAAGGAAGTTATGCGCAGTGAAGAGGTAAGTTGGTGTGTGCCAAGCTATTTCAGGCAATTGGTATCTTCAAAATGTAATATTTCATTTGGTTAAACGATTTTTAGGTACTTCGAATTTATTTGAATACATATTTTATAAACTTTATTTTTAGTTTTTGTGGTTCCCATTGGAACATTTGTTTTTTCTAATTTTTGTCATATTGGAAATGTACTTGTCCTTGATTATTTTCAAACTGTTGTTTAGAAATTGGTTTTTCTCTATTTAGCTTATGCGTTTGTTATTTATGTTGCGTTATATTCGCTGATATGTTATGTTATATTCGTTGATAAAGATGAATCATTGAAGCTTCAATTGTATCCCTTCTACATAAAAAGATGTTATGAAGATACATACATATTACATACATATGATTGATTGTAAATTTAATTACCTACCTATAAAGTAAAAAATATAATTTTCAGCATTCTTTGTTGACAATTAAATTAGAATTTAGAAAGAAAAACATGCTAACATTTTGCATGTGACAGGTATTGTACATAAACACAAGTGTTTAAATAATTGATTTTACAAATTATTTTGTTTTAGAAATCCTTTTAAGTTTCCGTATGGTGTTTTAGTTTTGTTATAAATCATTTGCTAGGTATTCGTTATTTCTTTTTCTTAGTATTCGTCAAAATCTGCTTAAAATATATTTTCATATATACTTCCCAGCAATCATTGTCAGTCATCCTTTAAATTAATTGTGTTAAATTTATGTTAAATTTTTAATATAAAAGTATCAAGTTATCTATATATCGAAAAGAAGATTTATGAGAAATTGATTCCACTTCAAACTCTGAACAAACAGTAGTGAATTTTCCATCAGATTGCCATTGGAGCTATAAAAACTTTAAAATAAGGTGTGATTTTTTTATTGGTGAAATAAATCCAATATAGTACATATTTTACATTTAGGATGTGGGTATTAATAACTTCTCCAAAGCAGTTAAATTTATGATTTAGGAAGTGGTTCTTATTAACCCACTTGGAAAGCCTTTTAATTCCTAAATGTATTCTACTCAATCAAAATAATTGCCTCACAAGAAAAAAGATGGGAAACCTGTTCTAGTTTCCGTTCATTTTTAAAGTTGATAATTTGTGCTTTTAATCATTTAAATCAACCAGTCTATTTTATTAGCTTACGGGATTGCTCGGAGTTTGAAGTGGTTCTTATCAGTAGTTGTGGTGCTTTTTCTACTTCTTTTTCATTACTTTTTACTGGGTTTTTATTTCACAGAATAATAATAGTAAAATAGGTGATTGATTTGACATTACTTTAGATATGTGATTAAAAATAAGTTCTTTAAACCAGAAAAAAATGTATAAACCTATTTAAGAAGTGGTTTCTAAAGAAGTGTCATTTTATTTTTTGTTGGGCTCTTAAATTTATTAGAAATGGTGAAAATTTACGACTACAGAAATCTCAAACTCCCTGTTAATACAATAAGGTTTACCGAATTCAAGTTCATAATTATGTTTGATTATATCGTTTACGTAATATTAAATTATTTAGTTCTAAAAAGCAAGAAAGTCAAGATTAAATATTATTTGTTTTTAAATTTAAATCCTTTCATTTATTGACAAAGCCGAAATAATAAGCTCTTTAAATATAAAATATAAATGCCTTTATAAATTTTTTAAAACAATTTTGTTGCTAGATTGTTCAATGCTCTATTAAAATTGAATTAATCAACGACAGTTGGACTGAATTACGTGGAGAAATTGCTGGGCCACCTGATACTCCATATGAAGGTGGCAAATTTGTACTAGAAATCAAAGTACCGGAAACGTATCCTTTTAATCCTCCAAAGGTAAAATACGAAAAGTAAAATACTTTCACTTTACAAATAACTGTTTTTCCACTATAGGTACGTTTTATAACAAAAATTTGGCATCCAAATATATCTTCGGTTACCGGTGCCATATGCTTGGATATATTAAAAGATAACTGGTAAGTTAATTTAAATTTATTTGCTACTCTATTAAGGCTGCTACTGTATTAATTAAATTTTAAAGGGCCGCTGCTATGACATTGCGTACTGTTTTATTATCATTGCAAGCTTTATTAGCTGCCGCAGAACCAGATGACCCACAGGACGCTGTAGTTGCTTTTCAGTATAAAGATAAATATCAATTATTTGAAACTACCGCTCGACATTGGACCAATGTTTATGCGGGTGGTAAGTTATGCTTCATTTCCTCCAGTCCTTTGTTTATATAAAACGCGATTTGAAAATTATGTAGGTCCCCATAGATATCCAGACTGTGATGCTAAAATACAGCGTTTAAAGGATATGGGTGTAGATGAGCATGATGCTCGTGCTGTTCTATCGAAAGAAAACTGGGATTTGGAAAAGGCTACTGAAAGTCTATTTAGTTAGCTTCGTTTAACAGCGCCCCATATTTGTAGTCATTCGTGGGGACTATTTAAGTTTTAAAAATACAAATGTATGGTTTGCAGCGCTCTCAAGTTTAAATAAGAATTAAATAACATCAAAATGGAAACAGCCTGCACTTTATTGGTCGCATACATTTTATTTTATTACATATTTTTTTTAATTTCGTTCTTTATATTTATTTTTTTTAAATATTTTTCCGTGAACTTTGTTTATTTCACAACACTTGAAAGATTTTTGCTAAACTTCTGGTATTAAAATGACAGTCAAACTGTGACTTTTGTAAGTCTTAAGTAACAATTTTGTTTTATTCAATTTAACAAACTTTACTTTAAAACCTTTTGTCTGAAGCTTTTAATAACTCTTCGATTCTTTGCATTAGTACTTCATCCTATTTGGTTCTCTTGAATTGCTACAGAATTTTATTAAAACAAAATTGTTATTTCAAATTAACAAAATAAGTTTGTGAAGAAAAAAAAAAACAATGAAGAAGAAAACAAAATTTCATTAAGTTTAAAGTAAAATTATAATTGCATTTTTCAAACGAAAAATAAAATTAAATTAAATTAAAATCTTAAAACAGAATCATAAGTAGAGGAGATATTTTCATAGATTTTCATTAAAAAAAATCTGAAAAAAATTATTTAATTAAGTATACTACTGCTAATGAACTCTGTAATAAAAAACGTCATTATCTTAAACATTAATTTTTTGATGGAGGAAAAAACTTTTGTTAATAGAATTTTGAATTCTCGTTATATTTAGGTTGTTTACATCGTGCTAATCGTCCTGCTTGGCATTTTATGAATTTTTTGTTTAATTATTTATCTCTAGTCTCGCATTTATTTTGTAAGATCGAAACAAAATTCAATACATTCATACTTCAATAGAGTTTAAACTCCGTAATTTTGACCCTGATATTTACTAATTTCTTGCTTTCTTCAAACATGCTCATGTTTGGGGTATTCAAGCTAATGTTCTGCACAAGACCATTTATAAGACCTTTCAAGATATGAGAGATTTTTCAAATGCTTTACTACAGCTAAATATTCTAAAACAAACGCTAAAAATCACTTGGCACGACAAACAACTGAAAGAAATGTCTTACCAACAGTGTTGTTTGGCATTTGTTTTAAAATATATATATATATATATATATATATATATATATATATATATATATATATATATATATATATATAGCTGTATAGCTGCATTTGAAAAATCTCTCATGTCTTGAAAGGTCTCATAAATGGTCTTGTGCATATGTACATATGACTTCTTCATATACATATGTATGTACATGTATGACATATTTATGAGACTATTAGGCTGAAAAGCATGTACTGGTGGAGCTTATTAAAAATTAAAACCTACTCGAAAATTTAATTTTAATTTACTTATACATACATACATATGTATGTATGCATGTATGTATGTATATAGTATAGTCATACTTAAATAATTTAAATTTTTTAAATAAATTTTGTGCACTAAATCGAAACGTTATTCTATTTGCTAATATCTTTGTTTGCAATAAAAAACAAATATTCTTTTATTATAATCAAAATAGTCACATACGTACTACATACTTTTATACATACAGACATACATGCATATATATGTATGTACATATGTACGAATATGCGTATAAAAATATTCACAATATGCAAAGTAACTGTTGTAGTGTGTGTGCATACATTTTTGATGGACCTTTCCATAAATGAATCACTGCGTTGCAAATAGAAATTTAAAAGGCTCAAAGTGCTTCACTAAAGTATATAAGGCACAAATAAATGTCAAATATGGGGTAAAAGCATTTCTATTACCATTTTCTCGTATAATGCAGAGCAGTGATGCATTTACGAACAAGCTCGATGTTTCAAGTTCTTACTGTCCACAAGTATCGACTTATTTGCGCGAACCTTTAATATTCAAGGCAACAGTATTGTTACTAGCAGTGCACAATTGAGCGTTTGTAGACAAAGTGCTACTTAAAGTATACGAGCGTTGTTTTAAATGATCTTTCCATTCTTGTTCCAATCCGATATATGTACCACCCAACGGCCGATTTTGCTGGCTTGCACATAAGTCTAGGCCAGTCTTCTTCTGAGCCACGGTCATTACGTGCTTCATTACTTTCTCTTCGAACTCTCGCTGATGATCCTGGTTACTGCGAGCCGATAGTTCGCCAGACCAGTAACGACCTGTATTTTCCAGGGATTTACTAAGGAAAAAAAGTATGTGTTTAAAAAATTAATTTTTTTGCTACTTAAATTACCTTTTCTTGTTTTTTTTCTTGTGATAGCTTTTTTTTGGTGCGAAAGTTTTGCTATCTGATGATTCACAGCCATCACTACCACTTGTGGAAAAGCTATCATCATAGAAAGTCATTCCAAATTTAGAAATTTGAATATTCTCTAACGTATCAGTACTTTCAGTTTCCGTACTGGAGTCTGCAAAAAATTTTGAAGATGCTGGTCTCACACGTCTACCCAAACGTGAAGTACATTCTGAAAATAATTATGTTCCTTTATGATAAAAATATATTGTTTTATATTGTGGATTAGCATAACATTTTTTAAACTAATTTTAAATTTTACTTCTCATTTAAAAAAGTACGGCTTTTTACATTTTAGGTGACGATATGTGCATTAGTTTTAATTTTTTTTAATATACTCACCATCTGGATTTAGAACAGGCAACAAGCCCTGTCGGCAACGTTGGGGCATGAGTGATATACCCATCCATCTTGGCTCGATCTCTTCATTTGCGAAAAACTCTTGCAACCGGTGAGGTGGATGCTCGTTTAAAGCATTGCCTTCAATAGCCAATTGCACTATAGACAAAATAGAACGCTCTCGATCAGTTTCGACTAGAACACTATGCTCTCGAAACTGACATCCCTAAGAAGTACAATTTGAGTTTTTATCATCAAAAGAAAAAAATACATATATAAATAAAAATAATACATGAGGACCCGGCAAGGTTTCATAACGGAATGCTTGTTGACCACAACAGGCATAACGCCCAGCTGGGCCTGTGGTACGACCCTCAGCTACAGGTCCTAGATAACTGGGCGATTCTGGATGATACCGACACCGTGAAATCTAAAATAGATTTAATTTTATTTTAACAATTTCCTTGCGCTTGTCTACATATCGTTACCTTAATATAGAAAGGACCTAAGTCAATATATTTTTTTTAAATTAAAGATTTTTGCATTCTTCGATAAATTAGATGTTCTTCTATTGAAATACATATATAAAAAACTCGATTTCTATATTAAGGTAACGATATATATGTAGGTGTTTCTTTAAGAGCATTTTTTCCTGCATTTTGATATAATTACTTCCAAAAACGTATAATCTTATTTATTTAGGTGTGTATTTTGAGACCAGTCCCCGCATTCTGTAATTGGCTAAAGATAAAGCTAAATTCGATCCTCAAAATTCTGAACAACTAGAAAATTAAAAATGTTTAGCGGTTGCAAAAAACACTAAAATTTTGGTAGATTAAATTTTTACGACTTTGCCTGGTTTAACAATATTTGTATTTGTATGTACGTTTGAATATTGCATTCGTAACCGAAAATCGATAAATCGACTATATATTTTTACCGATATAGATTTAGCTTTAGCGAGTTACGGAATAAGGTGGCAGTATTTGGGGAATAATTCTGTAAGTTTCTTTACTTTCTTTGCTAGTATACTTATGTTCAAAAATGCCTGTTTAGTGAACGTCTCGTGGTTTTGACCGCTGGGTATATACATAACCAATTTTTTGGCATAGTACCATGAGGTCAACCATCAACCATGTCCTAGTAACAACGAAAATTATAATCTTTTGTAATTTTTCTCAAAAAATTTCACGCACCAATTGGTTTTTCTAAACACTTAAAGCACGGACTTGAACTAACAAAAATATTATTTTATATAATCTAAAATTATTTCGAAGCCTTAATGCAATATTGAATATTCATAATTTTATATGGTCGTTTTTATTTGTTTTTTGTTTTAAATAAACATATTATTAATTTTTCTTAACCAAAAAGAAAAAAACTCCATTGCGGTTGGTGCGTGAACTTTTTTGACCTTAGCGAAAAAATAAATATACGTTCCCTTATAGCTTTTTATGCTCTATCGGACTTTGCTATGCCAATTTTGATATTTTAAAAAATTTTTAGATTTTTAATTGAACTATAGTGAATTTTTAATCAGAAATAATTTTCAGTCAGGCTTAAGTTCAGTAATTTCAATTTTTTTTATTGAATGAAATATTTTATTAATTAATGTGAGTTTCTAAAGAAGAGAAGAAAAATTAAATTAGACTTTTAAGCTGGGGGAAATACCGATATTTTTCTGTGCAGCAACGCACTTCATCAGCACCCTAGTCTATCTACTTGGGTAGAGATTGTTATTAACATCAGCTATTTAACGTAAATTCTAATGAAACGGAATGTGAGAAATGATTGTTGTGTACAATTATTGATTTACCTTTGGTAAATACATATGTAAGTATCACTATTTATTTTCCCTGTTTTTCCATTTTTTTTTCATTTTTCTATTTAGGTTAGCACGAAGTTATATTACTCTACCTACGTATGTTTAACTATTCTTGCTTATTTTTTACGATCATCACATTAACTATTTTTACTTATTCGATGTACCGTCGGTACATACATATAAGTAAATAAAAAGAATTGAAATTACTGAACTTAAGCCTGACTAAAAATCATTTCTGATTTTAAAAAAATTGTTAAAAAGTTATATCCCTAATATACATATGTACCTGATAAACGGGAAAGTACATTTCACACAAGCAACAATACAAATAGTGCGCATGTCCCCAAAGCTTCCAGTACACCAAACGCCACGACTTGACTTCTTTAAATAACTGTGTTATATAGTAATTTACGTCCCATGAAGGTTCACGTACATGATGACTAACAATTTGGCCCCATCTATTTAATCGTACATTACCCGGTACACACTTTATGTACGACTTCATTGTGTTGGTCAAATATTTCTGGCACCTTTCAAGAATATAATTACATAAGTATGCATATCGTTCATTTACTACAACAACGTAATAACTATCGTTTGTAAAAAGTTTTAATGTGCAATATTGCTTCAATATGACTTAATAGTTACATACTTTGAGCATTTAAAAAGTCCAGCTAAACTATAGTAATGACCTCTCAAAGCTTCGGTTTCTGGCTCGAAAAGACTGCAGATGAGTTTAGTCCAAAGGCGAGGCAAAAAACGATTTTTTTTGTCACAAACCATTTCCAGCTCAACATTGGTAAACATAGCGGCCATGCGTGTGATTATTGTATCATTTAAATAAGATAGATTGTTAGAAACTCTTACCACATCCCCCAAATGGGAATGGCAAAAGGTTAAACAATCAGATAATAAAGGCTCCATCTGAAATATGCCACCATTAAAATTTATGTACAAACAATCAAGTACGAATTGAAAAAAATTTGTAGTTTTCATTAATAACCGTGTAGCTTTAAAATCATCTTTTTTTTGTAGGATATCCAAAAAGGTTGTTTGTTTAAAAATGGCTGAGTTACAGGAGTTCTAAGTAATATAATAATAATAAATACATAATAAATTTTATTACATTGCTGTACAAAGTTAAAATCTTATAAATTTGTTTGCATGTCAATCATAAAATCGTAACTTTGAACGCCTATAGCTCAGCCATTTTTTTATCCAATCAAAATCAATTATCGACTATTCAACGTGTATCCTTGTAGCGTTTCAATAGATTAATTTAATCGAACCAGCCTTTAATGTTGGATGACGCTTTAAATGGAAGTATATCGAAGGTCTCAAGTAGAAAGGCCCTAACTCGTATTTTTTTACGAAATTGCATTTTTCAGTGATTCCAGTACATTTTACACAAATAAACATCGCCACAAAAATTTATTGCAATAGTGTAAAAAATGAAACTTTTATAAGCAGTTTTAATATTGAATATTACAGTTTCTACTATGTTTTTATCTTCTCTTGTAAAGTTACAATTATTTGCGTTAGGGCCTTTCTACTTGAGACCAACGATATATGTATATGTATGTATGTACATCGATAAAAAAAATTTAACGTTATTTGAACAATGGAAAAAAAGGAAAATTTTTATTTTATTTTTCTCGTGATTTGTCCTAGTTTACACTATGCAAGTCTTATTGCTAAGCTGATTAGTTTGATGGGGAGAGAGACGAGGGGAACAGAAACGTTTTTTCCCCTCGTCTCTCTCTCTCTCTCTCCTAACAAACTAATCAGCTTACCAATAAGACTTGCGTAGTTTAAACTACACCCAAAAAAAAAGTTTTAAAATCAAGAAAAAACCATTTGATTTTAAAAACGTAACCTTTATGAAATAGAACCTAGTTTGTTTTCTGCTATTTTAAAAATTTTTACTCTTGTTTTAAAAATAAAAAATATTTTGAAATCAAAAAAGAATATTTTTTGTTTGAAAAAGACAGCAACCTTGATATAAAGTTGAACATACTCAAATTAAAGGATTATGTTTTTGAGTTAAGAGTGAAATATTCTTGGAGTAATAATGAAGCATTTTTTATTTTAAAACTTATTATTTTTATATCAAAAATGAAGCGTTTGAATTAATAATGGAGAATTATTAAGTTAAGAATGAAAAGTCTTAAATTAATAATGAAGCATTTTTGAATTAAGAATGAAACGTCCTAAATTAATAATGGAGTTTTTAAATTAAGAATGAAACTTATAAAATAATAATATAGAATTTTCGTTTTACTATTAAAAATATTAATTTTTTTTGGAGTCAAAATGCCCTTTTTATGAACAATTTTCGATCTTCGACTGTAGTACAAACCACCAATGGAACGAATTTTCATTTGGGTTATGACGATTTTTTGTGCTCCAGGATCATACAGGGTAATGGACATTAATATACACTTGGTCATAATAATAAATTAATTCTCTTTTTTTTTAACACGACACAAATATAAAATGTTACTCGGTGAAAAATATAAATTCCTTCATTTTTAAAAATTTAAATTCTTGATATAATAATAAAATATTTTTCTTTTAAAATTTTTTAAAAATACATTTTCTTTTCATTATGACTTCAAAAATTACAATGTTTATTTTAATAAGAGAACATTATTGTTTTTGAAATTTTTAAAATGAAAGCGCTTATTTTTGTTTTAAAATTGCTTCGTTATAAAAATAAGAATGTTATATATTAATACTATACCAGAAAAATTCTTATATTAAAAATGATTTTTAAAAAAGCTGCATTTTTAAAACGAAAACACACATTTTTGTTTTAAAATTGCTTCGTTATAAAAATAAGAATGTTATATATTAATGTTATAAGAAAAATTTTTAATTTAATAATTATTTTTAAAAATGCTGCATTTTTAAAACGAAAACGCAAAATTCTTGTTTTAAGAATGCTTTTTTGGTTCAGTGTAGGACTTACTTAAAAAAAAGATTAGAAACTATTGCTTCTAGTTAAAAAATCGAAAATGGTCCGCGCTACTCCTGAGACTAGAAATCGTTCATACAAAAATGTAAGTCCTAGTTTATACTATGCAAGTCTTATTGCTAAACTGATTAGATTGTTGGAAAGAGGGAGAGAGAGAGAGAGAGACGAGGGGAAAAGAAACGAGTACTCAGCTTCATGTCTCAATACGTTTTGCTTTCCCATTCGTTATGTTAAATAATTCTATCTGCCAAAAAAACCGACTTCAATGCAAAGATCGGATAGAAGATAAGAAGTACGTGAAATATAAAATTAAATTTTAGTGGGCGCCACTCCGCCCATTTTTTTGTAAGGAGGATTGTGTCTATTTTAGAGCTCAAGGTGTGGTAAGTTTCGTAAAAATCGGTTAAATAGAACCGCATGAAATATTATAATAAATTTTAATGGGCGTAGCCCCGCCCATTTTTTCAACTTTTAAATTGTGTAATTACAAGAACCAAAGGTGTCATAGGTTTCGCAGCAATCAAATAAATAGAATATCATAAAATTATGTATTAAAAAATTGTTGTCACTTTTTTTACAATGGGAGGGAGCAATGGGAAGCTATACCCTCTGAGACACAAAAAACATTTTACAATCGGTCTAAAATGTATTGAGTTATGAAGATACACACCTAAAAAAAAAGAGACGAATTGTTAACCTCTTCCTTTTTTGAAGTCGGTTAAAAAGTATAAATGCACAAAGATATGCATAAAAAATATGAGCTGAAAAATAAGACTTGCATTGTGTGAACGCCGATAAAAGTTCAAAGAAGAAAAAGTGATAAGCTTAGCAATGAGACTTCACTAATGTGAACTGGGACTAATTAAACGGTTATTCGTGAAAACCACAAAACATATCCATACATATACATACTTATGTATATCAGAGCTGCCCACAGAGAGAAAACCGAGAGAAATGTATATGTGTATATGTGTATTCATTTGGCACTCTGGGGCTTCTCTGGGCAGCTATGATGCCCATAGAGAGAAAACCCAGAGAAATGTATAAGCATATGTGTATTCATTTGTATAAAAAGCCGATTGATGTTCGGCACTCTGGCGCTTCTCTGGGCAGCCTGGATGTACATCACTGCTGTAACACACATGTACATACCTGTAAAAAACAGGCTGAAACTAAAATGGGTACGACATTATTCACATTTAAACTTGTTGCATTATCACTATTCGGATCTACAGCAGTAGGGCTGCTGCTACCGGTTCCATTTTCCGATTTAACCCATTTCATAAGCCATTCAAATATTTGTATATCGCAATGAACTGATATATCCATATCCTCAAGTTTTTGGCCGGCAGTAACATCGGCAAAATATCCCATCTTGCTGACGAGCAAACTTTGTGGGCATGTGAAGTCCTTGGAAGTATTTTTGACTTCATCACAAACATGTATTATGACATCAGGACTTCATCGAACAAATAAGATTAGCATAAGTTTATGATTTTTAACATTTTTGTGCAATACTTACTCTTTCGTTGTGGCGTTAGATAATGTAGTTTTGATATTTGTTACACTTGATTTGCTCTTAACTTTAGAACTGCAATAATCTCTGTCATTTGTGGATGCTTCAACTTCATTCGAACCTTCATGTGCTAAAGCTGTTAAGTCAGTTGCTGCAGTTACCTTTTGATCTTTTGTTTCTTGCTGTTTGGGTTTCAAACGTGTAGTATAGTTGGGTGGAAGTGGTACTGGACAAATAAAAGGCAAAACTGCATCCAAAATACCCTCATTTAAAACATAATCCAATTTTTCATTTAATTTCGGATGCAAACCTCCTTCTTTATAGTTTGATAATTTCGTTTTTGCATTGATTATTCCATTACGTTGTACCGAGCAAGCAGCATTGCCGTCGTTACAGATGCTATTGTTTCCTATATCTTCAGCCTGTGAGCGTATATTGCCATTAAATCCATATAAATTATTTACTAAACGATTTTGAGATAACGTTTGGAAATCAATAATACTAAAGGTTTTGAAAGGATTTGCACTTGATGAGGAAGCGCTGGTCGCTTGAATATGCTCTTTATGTTGCATTTGATCTTCGTCATTGTTCTGGGAAGAAATCATATCATTAACATGACACGATAAATTTAAAAAATCCAAAAACTCATTCAAATTTATTGACTTATCTGAAGTATCTGTGCTGGCACTATTACTATGTCGAATATTGGCAGTTGTTGAGTTTTTGATAGAATTATTTCGTAAAGCCATTGAGAAGATACAAGTTAGAGAATTTTCGAAATAATCATCTCCTATTTGATGCAAATTTTATTTTTGATAACGAATTACTGTTACTTGGCAACGGTATTATTATTTTATAGTAATTACACTGTATGACAAGGTTCTCAAGCATGGCTCAATTATATACAATACAATTTTGCAATTATGCAAAAAAATAACGTGTGCTTGAAGTGTGCGTTAAAACCTCGTTTTCTATGAAAATTTTGTTTTAATGTACACTTTTAGCACACGTTATTTTTTGGCATATGTGGGTTATTCTAGCAGAGGACAAAAAATAAATAAAGCATGTATCGTCATTTTGAAATTCTACATCGCTCATATATTCAAACAACGTTATAACTCAAAAAAAACTAGTTTGCCAGAAAACGAGTTTAATTTAAACAAAACTTACATAATTGAAAAGGAAATTTTTATTTTGCTTTCACGAGTTGAGTAAACAAGATATCAATTAATTAATTAATTAATATCTTGTTTACTTAAACAATTATCATTAACTCTAAAATTAAATTTTTTGACTTGTGACGTTGAGCGATTTAATTGTAAAATGTGATTGAAGTTCTTCAACTTTTCCACATTAAACGTAAGGCAATCGGCACAGAAAATCGGCACTTTTATGTAAAATTTTATGAGAAACATTTTAACCCTATAATTTTTCTCCGCAAGTATCTTTCTTGACATTTCGAAAAAGTGGCAAAAATGTTCACTTGATAAAGATTTAACGGGCTAAAATGAGCTTCGAAAGTAATAGTCAATAAAGCTCAAAAAAGGCAAAATACGTACTAGGGTCAATTTCATACTTATTCGCAGTTGGCGACGTTTGATTGCGTGAATGCGTAACGAAAGAAATTTCTTTTGAATTTGTATTTTAATAACATGAAAATTCGAAAGTAATTTCTTTCGTTTCGAACTACAAAGTAGACTCCCTGTATTGCAGCTAAACTTTGGCTGTATATTTTATTTTCAAAAATAATTATTACCTATCGATTTTCAAAATGCTAAATACGAAATTTAATTATTTTTTTTCGTTATTTCAATTTTCAGCAAAAAAAAAAAAAATAAATAAATTTCATTAGCAAAAACATTTATTGATGTTACGAAATGCATTTATTTAATACACATATACATACATACATATGTATGTATACATTTTAACGTTTTATAGGTATAAAAGTTGTAAAAATAATTACATATTATAACGTACTAACAAAGTGTTTGAAAAGGGTTATAGAATTGAATAGGACTTGTTCTACATCTATGTATAAATATTTAATAACAATATATAGTTTGTTTACTATAAAAGATGGCAATGCAATTGTCTACTTTGTTAATACAAATACCCATTGGGTTTATTGGTAATTTAAATATTAACATTCTCAACCTTCAGACTTTTAAGCATGAATGTAAGAACGTCGGTAGCCTCTTCAATGCGTTTGGAGGTTGGTTTTCCAGCACCATGTCCGGCTTTACTGTACACGCGCAATAGAATAGGATTTTTTTGATATTTCGAATTGCGTACAGCTTCTTGAAGGGCAGCAGTAAATTTCAGTGAGTGCAAAGGACTGACACGATCATCATGATCTGCAGTAAGTATTAAAGTTGATGGATATTCTTCATTGGACGACTTAGGCGTATGTACATTATGTAGTGGCGAATACTTCAATAAATTTTCGAAATGATCTTTCTCATTAGGATTGCCATAGTCTGAACACCAAGCATGACCGATAGTGAATTTATGAAAACGCAACATATCCATTACTCCCACTTGCGCAACAGCAGCACCAAACAGATCCGGTCTTTGATTAATGCAAGCTCCTACGAGCAAACCACCATTTGACCCACCTTGAATTACCAAACGATCTTTAGTAGTATAGTTGTTAGCTATTAGATATTCCGCTGCCATTTGGAAATCATCAAATACATTCTGTTTGTTTAACAAACGACCAGCGTTGTGCCATTTTTCGCCATATTCACCACCACCACGTAAATTGGGATAGGCCAATATGCCATCAAATGAGTCAATAAACATAAGACCTGAAATGCTAAACGAAGGCTGCATACTGATGTTGAAACCACCATAACCATATAAAAGGCAAGGCCTTGGCTGTATAACATCAGTATTTTTGTAAATTATGAACATGGGCACTTTGGTACCATCTTTGCTTTTGTAAAATATTTGTTCCACTTTGTATTTGGCAGCTGAAAAGTTTTCCAAATTCAACTTTATCTCGCGCAATACTTTTGGCTTGAAATCGTTCCACTTAAAATCATAATGATATATTGTTCCAGGATTAAGGAACGATGAGAAATTGTAGAAAATTTCTGAATACTTCTTCTCACCCGAAAGAGATACAACCGTACCAATATCTAAGTCAAATTTACTAATGAACTTTCCATCATTCAAAGAATTGACTTGTAAGGCACTTTTAACATCTTGTATATAAGAAAGAACAAGCTTGTCCTCATTCACACAGCGGGCCCAATCCAGGACATCTTTCTCATGTTCATCAACTAGGGTTTCCCAATTTTCTTCCGCATAGTTATCAAAGTCAATAACTATGACGCGATAATTTGGTGCATTTTTGTTCGTCCGGAAAAATACTCTGGAGCCTACGTTTGCAATATAATTATAGTCTGACTCAAATTTCTCAACAATTTTGTGCACTTTTAATTTTCCGCTTATTTCGCCCGCCTCCTCCAGATTTGCATAGTAGAGTATATTATCCCTGCAGTCTTTTACTATGGGCATTATAAGATATTTTCCGCAATCGGATACTTCTGATTGAATACGCCATGTTGGCTCTTGGGGAAACTCTGCAATCAGAACATCCTTTTCTTGGGGTTGACCTACATAGTGATAATAAAGCTTTTGGAATTCGTTTTGTTTTGTTTCTGAACCATCAGTTTTTCCCTCTTGGCCTGGATAACGTCCATAAAAGAAACCTTTATTGTCCTTTGTCCATGATATATCGGAAAACTTCACTTTCTCCAAAGCTTCATCGAGGTCTTTGCCAGTCTCCACATCGCGCACATAGATTTTAACCCAATCGGAACCACTTTCACTCAAACCATATGCCATATACTTTCCATCTTCCGAAAATGATTTTTGTGCCAATGCAATAGTACCGTCAGTTGAAAGGGCGTTGGGATCAAAAAACAAACGTGGCTCTGCGTCCAAAGTGTCTTGTTGATACAAAACGCTTTGGTTTTGTAGTCCAGTATTTTTGTAAAAGTAATAATAGTTTCCATGCTTCATTGGACAGCCATACTTTTCATAGTTCCAAAGCTTCGATAATTTGTCATTTATTTTCTTCCATGCTTCACAATCTTCCAAAAAAGGCCGACTAATTTCATTTTGCAAATCGACGTACCTTTTTGTTTCCTCAGAGTCGGGATCCTCTAACCAACGGTAGACATCCTTGATTTCAACGCCGTGAAAATTTTCCATGCAAATTTCATCCTTCCGGGCACTGGGGTAATTTATTGGATTTATTTTACTTTCTTCAGACATTTCGAAAAGTTTTCGAGTGGATAGAAATCTTTTTATGGAATAGGAAATTTGCTGACACTTTGCAATTTGCAGTTTTCTAAATGCAAGAGAGTGAAGTATAATTCTCATTGTGTAACGAGAAGTAATAAATTGTCTTCTTCTTATTTATTTTTACTCGTTGATGCAAAGCAAATCGTTGAGAAGCAGCTAACCTTTCGGCTACACGTTCAATAAATTGCTTTAAGTTTTTTCACATGTATGGTTTGTCAAAATTTGCTCAAATTGAAGTTGTGACGTAGGCTGTAAGCAATTTGATTACCAATTTTATGTTCAAAATGCCGTCATCGAGGAAACAATTAAAAATTTTCGCCTACATATTTTATGTCAGCAATGAAAATTACTTCTGTCTTAAATTTTTTACAAACACAAAAATTATTTTAAAACAGTTGTTAAATTGAACGAAAAATTGAATGAAGCGTTGAAAGAAAAATTGAATTCCACCTGGGTATTCAATTCCCAAATGTATGAGTGCGGTAGTAAAAAAGTGTGAATGTATTGAACTTTGAAACAAAAATTGAAGAAAAAATTAAACGTGTAGCCTCCAAGTAAGAGAAATAGTGCTGCCGGAGCCAACTTCTCTAATATATCATTTTTTATTATAAATTGGAGAATAAGTTAATAAATTAAATGAAATATATAAAAATGATGAGGATTAGTGTTAATAAGAAATTCCTAATCAACCAAAAAAGTGAAAGTTATTGTTCTCAATGAGGTAGTTTAGACGAGAACAATTTTTAAGCCGCATAATTTTTGTTCTTTTCCAAATTACCTAGGGTTTACACGTGCAATTGCAAGTTCGAAAAACTCAATACACTCAAACTCTTTTACTAACACATCTACACTTTCGGCACTTGCAGTCTACTTCCAACTCAACTGCCAAGGAATTTTACAAGACAGTGACTTGTTGAACTTGTAGCAAGTAAATGTAAATTTAGCTAACAGTGTTGCCCTATTAATAGTTTAGCACAAATAACCTGGATTTCAGTGAAATGTTATATGAGTTTTTACTAATTTTAAATACATTTAAAAGCTAATTTAATAATTTTTTTTCTTAAATATTCATAAATTGAGCAGTTTATTAATTTTTTATACATAAATAACATTGAAACAATACGAATAAAGTTCAACACTATCTGGTTCCCTTAAAATTAAAATTTTTTATGTTATGGACAACTCTGCACTAAAAGGCAAACATGCAAGTTGCAAGACAGTCGGGCATTTGTGAGAAATTTTCGTTGATAATATGTACATATAACTTGCATGCAAGGCACTTGCATGTGTAAACGCAGGGTTACACGAGACTAATTTATCTGGCACAAAATGTATACGTATATACAGCTTTGTGTGTTATAGTTTTTCGTATTCATTTAACATTTGCTGTTTTTTAAGTTGTGTGTGTATTTTTCTTATGCTGCTAATGCGGGGTTGAAGCTGGTTGAAAAATTATGCCAACTGCAAAACCACTCTCTTTGCCTCTCTCACCTACAAACTGGCATGTTATGTCAGCACAATTATGCCCGTGTAAATCAGAGAAATAATAAAAGGAAAACAGTTGTTTCTTACTAGCGGTCTCCACTAGCCATGAACTTGGTATGGGCATCATGTCGGACATCGCAAATGGCTAATGGAGACCGCTCATGTCCAACTTTCGTCCATGATCTGACATCAATGCCCGAGCATATGTATGTCTGAGCAAAAATGTTCGCCATGAGATTTGACGTCCGCAACCATTTGCAATAGAAAGAAAAAAGACTGAACAAAATTGGTAAATATTCCATCTCTATTGCACTACCGCAAAATACTTTGATATGCCTGAACATGGACATCGTACGTGTTCACCACAACAAGGAAGTTGATGAATTTTTCACAGTTGCTCTGCCGGCGTCATGTCCATGTCATGTCCAAGTCCATGGCTATTGGAGACGTAGGGTTAATTTCAGCCTCTACTGTTAGAGGCCGTTTAGACGAAGGGAGGCCTCGCTGCGACACGGCTCCTGCGAGTCTTGTTTTTAGGCGCGAAGTGAGAAGCTTGCGGGGTAGCAAAAGTTGCACGTACTGGGAATTGGAGCGACAATTTTATCTATTCTCTCACAAATTTTTTTCTCATATTTTTTGTGTGCTATGTCCAGACAGTGTTGCCAGTTAGACTAATTTTTTATAACATGCATCAAAGAAACAGTTGTAATATAAAAATTATAAGGAAATAAAGTAAGGAGAGAAAAGGAATTATTTTATGTTGGTGGTAAATTAAAAAATATGTGGACATATTAATTCAACATTTCTCGAACTAACAATTAGTTCCTTTACGGCAACACTGCTACGAATGACTATTGCGACAAAAAAGTCTTCATGTAAACGCGCGAGTATTTAGGAAGTGTCTCCAAAAGAGAACGTAAGCGTTGTCGCAGCGAGGCCACCCTTCATCTAAATGGGCTCTTATAGTTAAGCATAATAAACACATCTCAAAGTTGTACATATACGAAAGCTGAAGTCAATGAAAGCCCGCTGACATAACTGTCAAAATGACATTTTATGAAACACTACATCTAGCTGTTCTTTTCCGGTAAAATCGTCAGTCATGGTAGGTGTTCGACAAAAAATAATTATTTAAAATCGTGAAAATTCAATAGCATCTGCCATAAAATTTTAGTGCAATGAGCAAAAATTAAATGCAAAAGTTCTTATTGAAAAAGTGTTATTGAAATATCTCTAATAATGTTGATCACAACAATACTGAAACAACTGAAGTGCTTGAAAATTTTCTTGTATTTATATATCTAATCGGTTGCTTTTTCTGTTATTCTTTACAACGCTTTGTAACTTCAATTTGAAAATGGACAGGGTCGTGTAAGAACCAAGACCATTAAGAAGGCCGCTAAGGTCATCATTGAAAAATACTACACCCGCTTGACTTTGGATTTCCATACAAACAAGCGTATCTGTGAAGAAGTTGCTATCATCCCAACCAAACCCTTGAAGAACAAGATTGCCGGGTAAGTTGTAACATGTATATAATTTGTAAAACCGAATGACTTACAATTGTTTAATTTAGTTATGTTACACATTTAATGGGCCGTCTCCGCCACTCGCAAGTTCGTGGTATTTCCATAAAATTGCAAGAAGAAGAACGTGAACGTCGTGATAACTACGTCCCTGCAGTCTCTGCCTTGGAACAAGATATCATTGAAATTGATCCTGATACCAAGGAGATGTTGAAGCTTTTGGATTTCCACAATATTCGTGGTCTCCAATTGACTCAAACCACCACTAACAACTACAGTCGTAGAAATTAAATTTCGCGTTCTAGCTGAAAGGAAATTGTTGCGTTAGTGTGGATATCGTATTTTTATTTTATTGGTAAATAAAATCAGTTCAAAAAGAAACGGTGAATTTATTTGAAAATCTTAACGGCTTGAGAGACGATCCGAACCAAAACAAATAATTGGCTTGTTTCATGAAATATAACAGTTGTGTACTTTTATTTATTTTTTTATTTATTTAGTTTTGTAATAACAAGCCTACATAATAGAAATAATTTGAATGGTTTTAGCCCAGCTATCATTTGGGTGATTATTTTTAGCAGAAATCTCATTATTCTCCTCAGATCACTTGATGATTAAAAACTGATTTATCACTTGGGTGATTGAAAAGTTCACTCATGATTATTCATCTACATGATCGAACAATGATTTTTTTGAAAATAGAGGAACAAAATGCAAACAAACCTCAAAAATGCGATTTAATGATTAATACTAGAAGATTTCCCAAAAATGAATCAGTATGGTTCCACTATCTCATAACGGGGATAATTTATAAGTATTTCGATATTGCTGTTAGCATGAATTTTTGTGTATCCTTTTTTTGGAGGTGTTTGGTCTAAATTGGTGTCATGAGAGTTAAAAATTCCTGTTATCTGTATATTCGATGGCTTAATATAAAAAAGGCCTAAATCGAATTTTCTATATTTTACAGGAGAAGCAAATAACTGAAGGAAAAGCATATTCATGCAAAAATAGTTTTTTAAGTTATCATAAGTCCTTGATTTTGAACTGTAACGTACTAAGATCTTCAAGGAGGATGCAATTATAGGTTGTCGCCCAGAAAAATTAAAAACGCGATTTCGAAAAAAAAATTGAGTTAGGCCCTTTTTATATTAAGCCATCGATATGTATGACATGCAAAGAAGGAAACTCAGATTTGATTTTTCCCACCTTGACCCAATTTTTCGAATGAGTGAATTCCCAAAACAATACCAAAAACGCTAATTTTCAGGGTTCCGTACACCAAAGGTGAAAAGGCACCCTATTGTTTTCGCTACGCTGTCCGTCTGTCCGTCACACGGTATTTTCTCAGGAACCGTAAGAGCTACGGACCTGAAATTTGGACAGAGTATATAGAACCTTGGCCGCTACAACAACAAATATATGAGAATTAAAAATTAAAGGGTGTTCCAAAACGAGCAACGAAAAATGTTAAAATCCCATGTAATATACATACAATTGTATGTACATATGTATATTGAAACTTGAAATTTGTAAAATTAGTGTATTTTTATACAGATTACAACAATTAACACTAAAATTAAAAAAAAAATTAAATTAAAGGGTGGTCCATCAGTTAATGCAATTTTGACTATGTAATTTTGACAATTTGCTATATCTTGGAAACCGTAAGAGGCAAACACTTGAAATTTTCAAAAACGGTAAAACTAAAAAAACCGAAAATTATAAAATCGCCAAACAAAAAAAAAGCCAAAAATTAAAAAAATCGCCAAAATTAAAAAAAATTTCTAAGACTAAAATAAATCGCCAAATTCGAAAAAATCGCCAAAATGAAAAAAAAACACCAAAATGAAAAAAATCGAAAAAACGCCAAAACAAAAAAACCGAAAAGACCCCAAAAACGAAAAAAATGCCAAAACTATATATTATATAGGATGAAGTTAGTATTAAATTACATATCTAGTGTTCGTACGGAACCATTCGTGCGCGAGTCAGAGTCGCACTTTACTGAATTTATTTATTTAAACAAAGCTTTGAAAATATATGAATAGTTCTAGTCGGTATTAGTTATCTTGCTTGTTTGAAAAGGCATTCTGGGAGTCTACTCTGTAATTCGAAACGAAAAAAATGTTTTCGAATTTGATTGTAATTAACATACAAATTCGAAGGTATTTTTTTTCTTTTCGAATTACAGGGTGGACTTCTGCCTTGTCCTCCCTGGAATTATTAAAAATTGCCTGTAACTATCTATTTTAGTATAGCTCATGAAAATCACCACACCAAGAAACGTTTGGTGATCCTTTAAAATAAGGAAATGGCTTTAAAATAAAACAAGATTTTGTGGGTGGAAAAATTAGATTTTTTTCTTGAATGAAAATTCTTATTAATTGGAACATACCTATATGTATATTTATTTATTTGTTATACATATTATACAAAGTAAATTTGCATAATATGGTGTTGCACAAATATGAGCGGGATAACTAGACCATATGTCCAAGATGGTATTAACAGTATTTTATAAATATATATATTTAACGGGAAACGCTCAGTAATATCCATGTCAGAAATTAATTGATAAATCGTGCTTCAAAGTTTGTACACATTACTTAAATTTGAAAAATTTGTTTTTATATATTAAATTACCAAATTTTCCGTTACCAAAATTTTTTATAGTACCATGAAATCAGCTCTAGTAACATATCCGTTATAGGAAATGCGACACTGCTTATATTTACAACAGCTGTCTTTTCCATTCCTTTTGTTGTTACTTTCTTGTTTGAAAAGAGGTAGACAGCTGATTATAATAGCGAAAAAATAGTTGTACACAAAAATTCCCACATATCTGATGAAATTTCAAGGCAATTGTTAAATTAAGTGCATTATTATATATATTCAGTCTAGAATAAAATATATAAAGATTATTAGTTAAAATAATAGAGGTAAGTCATCAATAATATAAAGTAAAGTACATAAAAACCAACTTGGCGGCATAAAATATATATGTGATTCTGTGCACATTCCTTTGGTGGACATATACATCCATAAATGTAAATACTTGTGTTTATATGCATGTAGAAGTTGTGAAAAACCACCAACGCTTATATTTGAATTGTGCATATGCATATATGGCATAGAAACATTTCACAAAGAAAACTATGTTCAGCAAAAACGAATCCCGAACACACTACAAACTATAGTTGTTTAAGGCTAATTAATATTGGCGGTCCATATAAATATTTGTGTGTGTGCTAATATGAAAAGTCAATGAACTTTCCATACGTTCTTATTAAGTCTTGCACAAAGAAAACTATATGTACATGAGTACATGCATATCGTCACTTAAATTCCAAAACCCTAAAGAAAACAAACAAAAATTTTAGATTTAGTGGATTCTGACCTTCGTTAATAAAAGTGATATTTTAAGATAATTATGACTAACGTTAGGTTTCGAAGGTTGCTGAGAAGAGAAAGTAATTTTTAGCTCCCTTGGGTCCCTTTGTGTATGACTAACGTTGTAGGAAGAAGTATTTCTTTAATTACATCATAATCAATCAAGATTCTGTTTATTTTATTACTTGCATCCCATCAATGGGAGTAATCAAGGTAGCATACTGATTTGAAAACTTGCCATGCAAGCGATTACGTGCATATTGAATTTTTGTTACTTACATAAATAGTTCGTCAAGCGTTTGGTCGAACAGTCCATTTGCGTAAACAAAAAAAAAAAAACTAAAACAACTTTTTATGTCAAAAGTTATACATACCTTGTATAATGCATGGACCTTGCAATGGTGGTCGATTAGTACCTAATCTTGCTGAAATGCTAGTATACAAAGATAATTTTACAACATCAGTACGATAATTTTAAATGCATTTATACAATTTTTAAAGGCGTTTAATTGAAATATAAAAACTATTCCGAGACTATATAACTAAAAAAAGCCGTATCCCAGGTTGAGCTTGCAGGAACTGGCTGCTCAGTTTAAGCCTAAAGCATTGGAAAATTAGTTAAAATTAGTTAAAAAATAAATTGTAGGAAATAAGTTTCATATCTTTTTCTTAATTACTTTTCAGTTAGGCATTGTTGCATTCGAAATGCGTTGTACGGGTTACAAATAGAAAAGAAGAACTAATATACTTGTTATTTCTTCTGTTAACAATATACAAAATTGTGCATACATAGGTACATATGTATATACTTGTATTTGCCGGTGGGAGAATACATCATCATACTTCATTAATAATACAAGAAAGAAAACCCAAACTGCTATAACAAGAGTCTAAAAAGCCAGTAGTTGGTTGTATGTAGTTTTTATTGGCCAAACTTAAATAAAATTTAAATGTTTAATAGCAAATGCGCACGAGTACGCTCAAAATACAATTCAGTTGTTACGTGCTAATCAAACGTTCCGGGTGTTGTCACAATTTTAATCTGCGCTGAAAAAAGCTGAAAAGTTAATATACATAAATATAAAAAGAAAAAAAAAATACAATTGAACATCAAGCAAACATCTCAAAATCTCGTGAGTGCATAGAAAAATGAATAATAATAAAGGAAAAAAAAACTTTACGCTTGAAAGGATTTTTTAAAATTTTCTAATCAGAAACAATAAATTTCTAAAAAATTTAAATACATACATATTTGCAAACATATACATATGTACACATGTATGTACATATGTACTATATATTCATTTTCAGTTAAATTAAATAAGCAGTTCTGTTGAAAATAGTTTTGGTATAAACCTTTTAATAATTGTTTTTAACTTTTTTTCTTAGTTAAATAATTGTGACTTGTTAAAATTTTTGATCTTTCTATTGAAAGGAGCCTTTTTCGGCTGTTTACTTGTTGTTATACCAACTAAAATATATTAAAAATTAGTATATATGTACATACATACATATGTACATATGCATATATTCATGTAAATCTTTCCCAAATCGATAAAAGTTCAACTACCCCTCTATGAGGAAAAATAAGTTATAACATTTTCAGATTCTTAACATCTCACGCGTTATTTTCACATTTTCCTTAAAAAACTACAGTTATCCACCCTGTTTGTAATATTCTCAACATCGGTTTTGGTCCATTTTACAGAGTAACTGCTAAAGTTAACAGACATTTGCATCCCTAACATACATTTGTTAAAAAGGTTGATTTTTTTTCTTAACGATACCTATTTGAAAAAAGGTAAGATTAATTTTTTTTATTTAAGGAAATAAGTGAAAATTTAAATAAACAGACCAATTTGTTATGAAGAAATAAGTTAAATAAAAAGTTATAATTTTTATTTTGTTAATGATTTAAAATTGTCAAAAGCTAACTGGGACTGTAACGCTTATAAGTTTTATTTGCAAAAGCCCACATACTACATACATATTTCATGTGTGCATATACATACATATCGCTCATTTATTTCAATAGTGCCATAACTCTAAAAATGCGGTTTTTGAGTTAATAATGCAGAATAATTTGTCATTTCGTATTTTATTTCGCGTAAAAATTTCACATAAATAGCTGGCACTATCACCTGAGAGAAGAATATTTTTCATGTCTGGACTATAACGCAATACTTTTGTAGAATTAGAGTTTTCAGCAATGAAGAAACAAATTGCAATATGAACTTGAATCTTTGAAAAAAATAAAAAAAAATTATAAGAAAATTAAAATAATAAGAAAAATTTTAAATTTAAAAAACCCGCCGAATATATCTAGAAAAGGTGTGATATCTTATAAACGGCTGGAACGTTTTTCTTAAAACATATCTAAGAACCCCCTCGATCAAGTCACCTTTCAAGCTGAAGTAACTAAATTCAAATCGATACAGCCGTTTGGCCTGTACGTGGAATCGGACAGACACACAGACACTTACTACAAACTTGTAACACCCCTTTTTTGCACGGGAGTTAAATACCAAAATAAAAAATAAAAAATTAATAAAAAGATAAAAGTAACTGCATAAAATAAGTTTTAACTATGACTACATTTATTTATAACGTTTGAATTGTGAAAAATTTTACTTGTCCTACATTTATCATTTATAAATTTGTTTTATTTTATAAAAAAATATTGTGCAGGTGGATAATTTGTGAGCTTTAAATAAATTCAACCCAGAAAGAATTGAATCCTCATATCTTTTTTATATATCCGTTTTAATAATTTCACCTTCAATTACTGCCAATAATTAGTGCGAAACTAACAACTCATATTACTTCAATTTAATACATGGTCCTTCGAGCCGTATACGAAGCAAGGATCTATGGACTTACAGTCCGATTAAGTAAAAAAAAAGACAAATTCTTTCCCCTTGACTTTTTGAATTAAAACTTTATTTATCTGTTTACCTTATTTTCCATCATGATTTATGCTAAATATATTGCTTTTAAACAATACCCGGAACTATAAATTTACAGAATTACAACGAGTAAAGCGCACTAAATTGCAAGGTCACGTTTCATGTGTTTGTAACATTAACCTTGAAGTTCCTGCTTTTCTCATGGTCAGTTGCAAATTTGCGCACCATCTTTCTTTCGTTCCGCACCAGGCTAAAAAGCAAAAAATTACGTTTTAAGTTTTGAATCCCATATATATACTCGCGCATACATAAATGCATACATATGTATGTAGTTATGTATGTACATAATAAAAATTTCATACTAGTGCGTGTGGGAGTTTTTGCAAGATCAACTTTTTGTTTTTTTTTTTCAAATGACATTCAACACTTGCTTAGAACCTTTGAATGGTTTGTTGTAATATATGATATAAGAATTTTTTTGCATTAAACCACAGAGATATTCTTGATTTGTTGTGTTTATAGGTATTTTGCCTTTTATACTTCTGAAAAAGAATATGTTATTAAAAATACTAGCATAATTATATTATGTATGTACATATATGTATGTACATACATATATATGTATGCCAACAACCAAACGCCAAAACTTTTTTTTTGCCATTCACATTCACTCGCACAAACTCACTCTACTAATAAGCTCTTGAACAATTACAAACAACATGTTTAAATTGTTAGCTGTTTTTATTATTTTATTTTATGTTTTGTTAAATAAAACGTTGGCGTTTACTTTATTAACTTTGATTATAATTTGGAGATGGTTTCGAGTAGAGATGGGTGCGTGTCGAATTTTTCTAACACGACGCACGTGAAAAATTGTCTCAACGCGATACTGCACAACACGCATGAAATCAAATTGAATAACAAAAAATAATTTTTTATATTCAAATAAATATGTACATACTTTTATTTAATTTCAGAGCTTTAAGCTTAAGACGATACAAAATATGCAGGTTTTTCTTTATTGGAAATTCATGCATACATTTTGCACACCTAAAATCGTTGTCTTCTTCCTGCAAATTTTGCTCAACATGAAACGAGCCGACCACGCACGAAAGCAGGGGGCAAATTACGGCACTCGTTTTCGAACGAAATTACGAAATATTTCAATAGAGTTTCTATGGAAATATTTCGTAATTTCGTTCGATAACGAGTGCCGTAATTTGCCCCCAGATTTTTTTGTCACGAGGTAAATTTTAATGGTCGGAATATTCGGCCATTTGTAGATATTCGTATTCGTATTATTCGCCAAATTCAAGTGAATACGAATATTAAAAGAAATAATAAATAAATGCATAAATCCTAAATCAAAAAATTTAAAAAATGGCATAAACTATTAGTTTGTAATAATTTGAAAAATTAAATGTATTTCATTTCAAATAATAAGCAATACTCTTGCAGCCAACTTAACAACAAAAAAACCAACTTATTGTACTTTTCTTCACCTCAAGAGAGGAATGTTTAACTTCAAAAATAGAAATTTAGAAGCTTTTTATCCATGAAACCTATTACGATGGGTGGGGCGATTTGAACATCTTAATGGGTGCTTCGCGTTTCTGATTCTTGGGATTGTACTGAGCAAAAAAGTCCACTAGACCATACGTCTATGGTGAAAAAGTTTGCACACATATCGTCTGGTTTGCCGCGGATTATATTAAAAATCCATTATTACTGCGGCAAAACAATTACCACCGGACGATAGATACGTACATAATATGTCATTCAATTGGCAAATGGGGGGGGGGGGGGGGGCAGGGCAATTGGTTTTAGAAACCAAAAAACCAAAACGCTTTAGTAAAAAATAATAAATAACTTATTAGGTTGTCCTAATGACCATGGTTAATTGTACAACAAACGTTTGTGTTTCTTTTCTTTTCTTTTGTATTTACATACATATGTATGAACAATGTACATTGTACATACTATTTTCGTATGTATATACACGCATACCTACATACATATCTATATAGTATATATAAGTTAAAAACAAAGCTAAGAACTTAATTATTTTTGTTTATTGCTTTTTGTGTTTAGAAAGTGTAACAATTTTTTCTGTTTGCATATTGATACAAACATGTGTATTTATATGTATACATAGTATGTAGATATGTATGTATGTATATTAGGGAAGTAACGAATGTTCGCATTCGCTTTCGCATTCGCAATTTATTCGCTTAATTTTGCTATTTACATTCGCTTTTGCATTCGCTTAAATGTATGCGAATATTTTAAGCGAATGCTTTACACAAAAACAATTTATACTTCTTTGACCGTATTTAGACACGAAAACATTTGGAAGGGAAACATTTAGTTTGGTAGCAATTTAGATCGTATTTAAACACGAAAACATTTGGAAGGGAAACATTTAGTTTGTGAGCAATTTACGGGTGGGGAAGAGAGAATCATTTTTTTATTCGGTAATCGGCGACACGCTTTGTTTTCATATTATTTGCTACATATACACGCATACATGTACAAATATGCTTGCTTTTATGCAGTAATATTGGAATGTCGCCGGCAACATTTTCGTCTGTGTGGACGCGAAGGAAACAACAAAAGAGAATTCCAGATGTTTTCCTTCCAAATGTTCGTCCGTCTAAACTGGAACTTTTACGAAAATAGTTTGCGATTAACAAACGTCAAAAACACGAAAATTATTTTAAGCCAGCATGAAAAGGTACATATACATACATACATACATACATACTTACAAGTAGAGCATTATAATCAAAGTTTTACAATTTTGGCGGAAAACTTTTCTATAAACAACTTCTGAAGTATCAAAATGAAACAATGGAAATATTTTTAAATTTTTGAAAAAAAAGGCTGTTTGATTTGCTCGAAAATATTTTCTCCTCAAACTTTTGAAAAATTTTGAGCACCATTCATTACTTCGTACAAAACATTTGAAATGCAAACAATATTAACTAGTCCTTGTTCTTTGTAAATTCCATGCTCATATTATTTCACATGAAAACTTAAAATGTTGAAGATATGTATATTCCATATGTATTTCCCAATATGAACAGAGTACTACTTCTGCAACATTTTTTCGTGAAAAATTCATTCCAATTTTTCTTAATATGTATTTTGACAGAATTTCACATGAAATGTTGAACAGAGTACCAGTCTTTAGAGCCAAAGTACGAATGAGTTGATTGCCTAACATTTTGTAAATTTATTTTTAATTATTATTTATACTTATTTTAATATAATTTCATATAAGAAATTGTATTTTTACGGTCGAATTCATAAAAAATATTTTAGGTTTATTACAGGTTTATTTGACAAATTTCCCATAGAAATATGTAAAATAAGCGCTCAATAAACTTGAAATATTTTTATGAATAAGGCAGTTTTTAACTCTACGTCTCCACCTGACATGATATTTTGCTGTAACTTGAAGTTATAACTGAGTTATTAAAACAAATGCACTAACAATAATGTTATAAATTGAAAAAAGCATTAACTTGAGCAGTCTACACTTAACATTAACTTGAAGTTAATGTTAAAGTTAGTCATTTTATGTCAGGTGGAGACCGCGAGTAATAAATTAAATATTTGCTCTATTCAAGACTCAATATAAATAAAATGATGTATGTAGTACATCTATCTATATAATACAACTTCATGTTCTTATACAAATTTATTTTCATGTGATTTTTTAACCTATTCTAATATTTGCTTTCGATTTCGCAAAAACTAAAATATATTATTCGCTTTCGCATTCGCTAAACTGGTATTCGTTACTTCCCTAATGTGCATATGTATGGACGAGTATGTATGTATGTGAAATTTAACTTTTTGTTTAAAACGATGTTTTTAACTTTTTTGATAGAAAGTAAATAACTTAAGAAATTTTGTTAGCTTTTTTAAAATTTATTTAGCGTGTGTAAAATTATTATTTCTAATTGCTGTGCTACTGTAAAAATTACATACGTACTTACATATTCTTACCTTAATATGGAAAGGCCCTAACTCATTAATTTTTTGAAATCGAGTCTTTTGTATATTTCGATAGAAGAACATCTAATGTACATACCGACAAATGCAAAAAATCGCAATTTCGAA